>CM030363.1:230928770-231615256 GCA_017893485.1 Hemerocallis citrina
CCAACGGACACCTGTAGTGACGGTCACTAAAACCGTGGGTATAAGTATCATATACCTACAAACGAGTAGTAAACTATGGGTATAAATATTTAATAGTTTTAGAGCTTTTAATCCGTAACTATAAGTTTTACTGACGGAATAAAACATTGTAGGTATAGTCCATAATTTATTTTCCTCCTAACTTTTTCATTTTCCCTCTCTCCCCTCCCCCAAAATATTTCATTTATCCCTCTAAAACTCCTAAATCCTTCTCTCCCCAAACCCAATCTCTAAATCCTCCTCCTCCCGAGTCCCAACCACCTTTCCCTACCTCATGTTTACCCATCCTCTCCTCCGTCTCTCCCGTTCTCCCTCTCGTCCTTGTACCCCCCTCCCTCACCTTTCTGTGTTTTCCTCGGCCTCCCGTCGCTTCACCCCAGCGACGCGCCAGCCTCCTCTCCTCTTCTTCGACCCGTGCACCCATCCCCTTGTCCTCCCTCATCTCCGGCGCTCTCCTCCTATCCCGTCAGCCTCCGCAGCGGCATAGCAACCCCATCGCCCCATCTCCCTCACTTAAAGGAAGAAGACGAGATCTCCCCCGCATCCTCCTCTTCTTCCTCGACGTTGATCTCGACGAGATCTCCCCCGCATCCGCTGCCTCCTCCTCCTCCTCCACCGCTGGCGTCGGCAATGAGGTTCGCCTATTTTGAATATGTACATCTTTTATTCTGAATATAGGGTTTCAATTGGGGTAATTATGGTTTCTGAATAATTAGGATTTCGATTGGGGTAACTATAAGCTGTGGTGATAGTTACAAACCGATCCTAATCTAAGCGTCGATTTGGCAAGGGTGGAAGGATATCTGTAGCTTCTGTAAGGACCTACTTGTTGAAAGGTATCGTGTCAGTCAAATTAACTTCTATAGCCTTCGATCTTCTTCCTCGTCTTCTATCTTTAATTTGGCTTACCCCGTTTTCCTGTAAAGTTAAAATAGTGGTAGAAAATAGGCGAATAAGGTTTATAGAGTTTCATGTTGCAACTGACATTTTTCTTTCTCTGAGTTCCATGTGCTATATCTGTTGTAATTATCATTATTCTAATATAGTTGCATCTTTTATTTTTGGTGTTGTTACCTATGATGTAGTTTTAAAGTTATCTTTTTGGAGAAGGCATATTTCAAGAAAAAATTAGTTTAGGCCAATTTGGTTGGACTATAATAACTTGTGGCTTTTGTTGTTTCAAAATGTACTTCCATTTTGGAACTTCTTGTATGTTGAACTTGGCTTAAAAAGACAACTCCAGTTATATGAGGTTATATCCTTAATTGCAAAGCTCCCGTAAGGACAATGTTTTAAATGTAGGCCAACATGCCCAAAATATGGGCTGAAATATAGGTTTTTTGGACTGGCCTACATATATGAGTTGTTTTTGTTTTTTTTTTTTTTTTTGGGGGGGGGGGGGGGGGGGGGGGGGGGGGATGTCTTAGCAATATATCGGTTGTGTAGATCATTTTTTAGGAATAGTTTTTCAGTCCTACATAACAACCCGATAGATATTAGATATCCTGCTGCATTCCTTAGTATATTCTGTAACGCCCCGAATTTCAAATAAGACCGAATTCGAGGTTTCACAGGATCTTTACTTCACTTCGTACAATTTTACAAGGGAATTTAAAAAAATTTCAATAGTACATCAGAGTTACATTACACTTTGTTTACACAGCAGAAGGATAAAAGGTTACAACATTGAAAACAATATAACTTGTACAACTTTATCAAATAAAACATCGATTACATCATAATAGCTTTATTCCTTCATGAATAGTCCATTACCTGCATATCAACCTGTGGGCACGTCAGTCACTTACAACTGAAGAAAGTGTTATACTCGGCTATCCTCTCTATGCCGTACATATAACGATCTCATTATTTTAACAAAAATCACAAGAGATTAAATGAACAAATAAAGTGTTAAATTGTGATTACACTAAACATGTAAGTGTATATCATGCCTTAATGCCTAATGCACATATCTTTATACTAGGATGACACTAATGCAAACTTGTTTGGATTCTATGCATCCCATACTACATAGGTCCGAGGGCAAGCGCCTACGTACTCCACAATAAAGAGCCCGATCCCTCGCCATGATAACTACCTAGTAATAAGACAAGGTTTAGATCATTCCACAAATTTGAATCCCAGCCTCGGAGTCACCGCTGACTGTTATAACAGATCCCACATCGTGCGAATCATTCCGCAAGTGATCCTCTAGCCCCGGTATACGTATATACATGGGAATATGAAAAACTATTTGCCCGACTACTCAAGATCCCAGAGTCCACCGCTGACCCGTCCTTATAGTCCCGGATTTAAAATAAAAGCCCATCTCCCACGGAGCAACCTCAGTCCACCAACTGGGTCTATAGCCTCGGAATCCACCGCCGACTATATAGAGCGCCCTACTTATGTTTACCCAGGTTTACTACAACTTCACTTAGGTGCCTAATCATTCTAGTTCAAGACATGAATGTGTTATCAATCCTAGAATCAGTTTTACCTCCTACCGGATTTGTTCACAAAAATACGAGATCGCCCCACGGCAATATCTCGAAATCATATCTCAAAATCAATATTACCGGTAACTAAGGTCTTACTAATTCTAAATCATAAGCTTTTCATGTACAAGAATCATGGGTACACATACCCTTTAATAATCATGTCTTAAACCTAGATAATTTCATCTTTCAACTTATTCGCAAAATAATCAATTCTTGTCACTATTCATTATCTATTTATTTATCCACATTTTTTAAACAAACATTCATTTCATGAACATAATTTCACCACATGAATTGTTATAACAAATCTAAGTCATCACAATGTCTTTGTTCATAAAAAAATACTTCTTAAATAAACTACAAATGTAATCACTTCACAAAATGATATTTTCTTTTCTTCACCAAAGCAAGTCATATTCTTAAAATTCATTTCTTTTTACATTTCAAAAATATACAAGAAAACTATCTCTTAAAAATTTTCATTTCATTTTATATTAATACTAAGGCTTATATCTAAGGAAAGTGCTCGGTTTCGAACCCCTGACCCTAGGTCAACCGTGGTCAATGCCCCAGACCCAGACCCGCTAGCCGCTTAGCCTCTTTAGGCTTTGCGTCAACTATGTATGCCGAAATGCATCTAAACAAGTCTTCAGTTTCGGTAATTTTTTTTAAAATAAAAGTGAATGTAGCTATCAAGTTTTGAACCCAAGACCCCTCACAATAGTGCTCTATTTTACTGTAACTAACCAGTAAGTCCAAGTGTATTTTCTATTTAGAAAATGTACTAATGTACTTTTGTTCAATTATTCTGAAGTGTATTTCTTTTTCCATGAAACTTGTTTATTCAAGGATCCAAATCTTTCTAACCATTTTGAAATAAACTTTTTCTTGATATTAGAATTTAAAAATAGTAAACAACAAATTTTCAAAATTCATTAAAAACACTATTTTCACTCATTTAGATAGTTCTCTTTCTCATTTTTCACATAAACTTAGATTTTTCTTTAAGAAACTAAAACTTACAAAAGAAAAGAGTCTAGTGTTCATGACAATTGGTTATATTCTCACTTTGACACAAATTACACCTTATAACAAATATTAGTGTACTCTTGAACAAGAATACTCTTTCATGCAATAGTTTACATTCTTTTAAATTAGAACATACATATGTCGATACATTACAAATACTAACAAAATTTCTTTCTTCTTTCTTAATTATCAAACATAATGTGGTCAACAATATTATAAGCACAAAAATATTGTAACTTACTAGCATGGTTTATACATAAAAGAATTCTTTTCTTTAATTATTATGGTATTTATCATAACAAGACTACTTCCATATCCTATTATACTAGCATGAATTTCATTCATAATTTTCACATCAAAATTCCTCTTATATGTCAACAATATCATAAACACAAAGTTTTGCAAACATACTAACATGATTCATAACATCAAATATTTTTTCTCTTTAATTAGCATGGTATCTTTTCTTTTTCTACTTAATCACAACAACGACATATCATCTTAGACTAACATGAATTTTATCTATTCATATCAAAATTCTTCTTATATTGCTCATTCTTAGCATGCATATCCTACATTAGAAAATAATGAAATCACCCACCTTTATGTAAAGCTTGAGTAAATGAAGGGAAGGATGGAACACTACTTCTAGATCCAAGATAACACCTAGCTCCTAGCAAGGCTTCTCCTCCTAGCAATGGCTTCTCCTCCTAACAAGCTCTCCTAGCAAGAATTTCCCTCCAAGCAATAGGACTCTTACTCTTTCTTTTCTTTCTTTCTTTCTTTCTTTCTTTTGATTTTGAGAATGTTTTTGGTGCAAATGAGAATGAGAAGTGGGGGCTTTATTTATAGGGTTTTGTGAGGGTCTAAAGTGCAAAAATCCTATGCTAATAACTCTCCAAATTAGTTCTTTCAACTTTTCAAGTTCTAAACTCCTAAAACCTACAGCTCTCCATCTCCCCACTCTCTACAAACTCAACCTCCAAACTCTTCTCCTCCCCTCTCTAAAACCGGCCACCCCCTTGCCCACAAACCAGTCCAAGTTCATTGGTGTATGCATGCACACATGCATAAACAAATATGAACACATTTCTATAATTCTAAATGTGTACTAAAGTTTGTGACTTGTTATGTATTAGTGCATGTTCAACTTAATTTGTGATTTTTAATAGTGGGATTGCTTCATGGGCTTAATTCTTAATTAATTTATTTAATTATCTAGTGGGCTCTCATCCTAATGGGCTAGATTTTATTCTATAGGTCTATGGGTCAAAAGAAGGCTAATTAAAACTTATGCATGCTAAAAATTTGTAAATGAGAATAACAAATGAGAATAAAAATTTGCACGTGCATCATACGTGCAAAAATAAAAAAAAATGCAATTTTAGTTTAAAATAAATTGTGGGGTGTTACATATTCTATCCGATATAAAAATCATGAGGCCGGCATAACACCGCCAGCTGATATTTAAAACGAGGCTTAAGGGTGTGTAACATGCATTTGGTTTGAGATGCGAAGTGCAAATGGAAATTCAAATTTTCACCTAATGTATCTCAACTCTAAACACAGACACAGATAGATCTAAAAAATATAACTTAGTTATCTTGTTAGTGGAGAGAGGGATGTGCATTGCCTTATTGTAGTAGATATCAAATCATAATAAATATTACATCTAAACAGGTCTATTTAGGAGTTGCAGATGCTACTAGTGTTTAGATATATTTTCACTGATGTAATAATCCATTTCAGAGATGAGCTGCTGCTTCACTGTCTATGCTTTGTGTAACATTTTTAGTCTTGCATACATCACATTATATTTAATTGCACTTGGTCTCATTTTTATTTAAAATTTTCATTGTGTTGCAAATGAGAATAATGATGCCATTTGATAGTTCTTAACAGAGTAAGACATTCTCTTATCTTCCTCTTCTGTTGGATACCCTCTTCTTTTAACTTAAATGCTCCGTATTCAAGGTTCATACATTTCTATCAACCCTTCTTTTCTTATTATCGTATGCTTATCTTTATTTTTACTACTATAGGTACTCCTCCGAGAAACTTCCAACTAGGTATGCCAAAATTGCCAAGGATTTGCAGACAAAGACAATGAGAGATGTAGCCCTGCGATGCAAATGTGATATGGCTAAAAATGGGGTTAAATCGGAACCGTCCAGATCGAGCACGAATCTTGAAGCACGGGGGTAAAAAAGTAATTTCGCATACAGATGGATCCAAAACGGGTATTGGGCCTCTTTCTCACAAAACCAACCACCCGCGAATAGATCCACTTCAACTGGGCACGGGGCCCGACCCGATACAAGCCCGGTCCACCAAGAGGAGAATCAGGCCACTGATTTGACTGAATCAAATCAATAAGCCTGATTAGCTCTCACCAGGGAATCAGGACCTAATTTCCTAAAACAGAATAGGAGGATTTTTCTCCTGGCTGTTAGGCAGGAAATCAGGATCCTAACCGTTCCAAAGGCGACTATAAATACAACCCCTCTACCACCAAGACCAGGTTAATCACTTTTTGACCACTTAAGCTCTTTCTTAATCTTTTTCCTGATTACTGACAAGAGCGTCGGAGGGTGCGTCGCCGGAATCAACCCCGGTGTCTCGCACTTCCTTGCAGGTTGCGGCAGGAGCAAGAAGGCCGAGTCAACTGTTCAGGCTTTTTCCCGGACTCACAAATTCTATCTGTTTACCCCCACACCGAAATCAGCGGTAACAGATTGGCACCGTCTGTGGGAAGCAAGCCACACGAACAGCCTCAGTCCATTCTCCGGCATCCCCTGCAGTCATGCCGCCGAAGAAGAACAGATCCAAAGGGTCAAACCGTGCGGGCAACCTCACCGACCCGGCAAATGAAGCTCCGGTCAATCCTATCCCTCAGTCCGACATCCCTCCGCTGATCCAACAGGTCCCACCTCCTCCTCCCAAGCAGCAGCCCAACAATGGTCCGTCCGGTCATAACGGTCGGAAGGAGAAGCAGCCCCTCAATCCGGGCCACGTCTCGGTCCATAATGGGTCCTCGGACTCGTTGGCTTCTCACCATCCCGACCTCCGCATCACACTTCTAAACCGCCAGAAGGACGACAACCTCCGTACCCATCTTGACGAGAGGCGGGCCCGAGAGGGAGCCTCCCGCCAGCGTCAAGGTGAGCGGTCGCCACGTCGTCGGGACGGCAGAAGGTCTCCGGACCGCAGAGGTCGAGCGGCGTCCCCCGAGCGCCGAAGGAGGAGGTCCCGTTCCCCCAGGGATCGGCGTCATCCGAGGGACCGAGATGTACCTATCAGTAGAGCCGAATTCCTCCAGTTCCAGGAGACCGTACTGCAGGCCCTCAATCTTCGGCAGAACGTCCAGAATGCTCAGAGGGTTCCGACGCCTCCCAGGGATCCCAGTCCTCGGCACCGAACCCGGAGCCCCTCCCCGGTTCCCAGCCGCCAGCAGCGGGAACAAAGCCCTCGCCGGTCCCAGGACTACCGACGCCGCAGTCCACGCTCCCCTTCCTATGAAGAGGAGTCCGGGGGGTCATACGATTACCAGCGGAGGGACGACGCCCTCATCCGCCGTCTCCATGAGGTGGAAAGGCGTATCGGCCGCATGGACCGGGAGGAAGAGTCCCGAGCAGGAACCTTCCGTCCCAGCCGACCTCCCTTCTCACGGTCGATCATGGAGGCCCACATACCGAGGAGTTTCAAACCGCCGCAGTTTGAAACATACTCAGGGGAATCCGACCCGGTCGACCACGTCGAAAGCTTCAAGACCCTGATGCTGATCCATCAAGCTTCCGACGCGGTGCTCTGCAGGACCTTCCCTGCCACCCTCAGGGGGTCGGCTCGGGAATGGTATTCCAGGCTCGCCCCCTCATCCATCTTCTCATTCGAGCAGTTCGAGACGCTGTTCATTACTCACTTCGTGAGTAGCCGGCGAGCCGAGAAGACAAGTCTTTCCCTACTGAACCTGCGGCAGGAGAAGGAAGAAAAGCTGCGGGATTATGTGAAAAGGTTCACCGCAGAAGTCAGGTCAATTGCCTCCTTAGACCAATCCGTGGCCACCGTGGCGTTCCAGTCGAACGTCCTTAACGCCAACCTCCGATCATCCCTGGCCAAGAAGCCCCCGCATGACTTCGCCGACCTCCTCCTGAGGTGCGAGAAGTACATCCGAGCAGAAGAGGCCGAAGCCCTTCCCAGCTTTGGGGGGCCCTCCGCAGAGTCGAAAAGGAAGGCGACGGGGGAAGAAGGGTCCAAGAAAGCTCAGAAGGACATGGGCGGCCAGCGCCGCCCTCCCCCCAGGTTTGAGAAGTTCACTCCCCTCACCACTAATGTCTCCACTATCCTCATGGAGGTGGAGAAGGAGGGGGTCATCCCTCCAGCCCCGAGGATGCACACCCCGGCGAGGAGGAGGGACAAAGATAAGTGGTGTCGGTACCACCGAGACCACGGGCACGATACGAATGACTGCTGGGCTTTGAGAGATGAGATCGAGGCCCTCATTCGTAGGGGGCAGTTGGCCAAGTTCGTGAAGGCTAATGAGCGGACAGATCGCCACTCCCCTCCGCCTCGGGGGGCTAACAAGCGCTCCGAGCGGCGAGAGGAGACACCCGAGTTCGAGGAGGAACGGGTTCTGCACTTGATCCACGGAGGCCCCATGGGGGGCTCCTCTAATTCCTCCCGGAAGGCCTTCGTCCGAGAGGTCAACTCGGTCTATAGTGCCCCTCCCCCGAAAGGTCTCGGCGTCCCTGTGTCTTTCTCCGATGCCGACCTCGAAGGAGTCCGAACCCCCCACTGCGATGCCCTCGTCATCGACCTCCGCATGGCCAACTTTAAGGTACAGAGGATCCTGGTGGACAACGGGAGTTCGGTCAATATCCTTTTCCTCTTGGCCTTCCGAGGCCTGTAGTTGTCCCGAGACCGTCTCAAGCCGGCCAGTTACACCCTCCACGGGTTCACGGGGGTCCCGGTAACCGTCGAAGGGGTGATAACCCTGGACGTTACTGCAGGAAGCGCCCCTACTACCCGGACCGAACCGATGGACTTCATGGTCGTCGACGTCCCGGCGGCATACAATGTCATCCTAGGCCGCCCCGGCCTAGCCGCTCTGGAGGCTGTCCCCTCGGCATACCATTTGAAAATGAAGTTCCCCACTCGCTCGGGAGTAGGGGAAGTCAGGGGAAGCCAGGAAACAGCTCGGAAGTGCTACATGACTTCCACCGGGGGACCAGTGCTCTCGCTCGAGACACTAGAGATCCCCGAGCCGAAGGCTCGCCCAACGTCCGAGCCTGCGGACGAGTTAGAAGAAGTACTCTTCTCAGACGAGGATCCGGACCGAAAATTTCTCGTCAGCAAGTCCTTGCCGACCGTGCTGTTCTCCGACTTGGTGAGGCGCATCCGGAATAACCGCGACCTATTTGCCTGGTCGGCCGCGGATATGCCCGGCATCTCCGAGGACTTGCTCGTCCACCGCCTAAGCATCGAACCGGGGTGCAAACCGGTTCAGCAGAAGAGGCGAAAGTTCGCTCCCGAGCGACAGCAGGCCATCAAGGAGGAAGTAGATAAACTGCTGAAGGCCAAATTCATACAGGAGGTAAATTATCTCGAGTGGCTGTCGAACGTTGTGATGGTCAAGAAGTCCAATGGCTCGTGGAGGATATGCATTGACTTCACCGACCTGAACAAGGCGTGTCCGAAAGATCCCTTCCCGCTCCCGAACATCGACACCCTTATCGACGCCACCTCGGGCCATGAGCTCCTCAGCTTCATGGATGCCTTCTCGGGGTACAATCAAATCCGAATGTTCCCTCCGGACATTCCGAAGACCTCCTTCGTCACCGACCAAGGCCTCTACTGCTACCGGGTAATGCCGTTCGGCCTGAAGAACGCGGGCGCCACCTACCAACGCCTCGTCAACAAGGTCTTCCAGAACCAGATCGGCCGAAATATAGAGGTGTACGTTGATGACATGCTTGTCAAGAGCATCCACGGCACCGACCATGTTGCCGACCTCCAAGAGGCCTTCGGCGTGTTGAGGAAGCACAACATGCGGCTGAACCCGAACAAGTGTGCGTTCGGGGTCTCCTCGGGAAAATTCCTCGGCTTCATGGTAAGCCAGCGAGGAATCGAAGCTAATCCCGAAAAGATTAAGGCCATATTAGACATGGCCCCGCCTCGGAACGTCAAGGAGGTGCAAAAGCTCACTGGCCGGCTCGCTGCTATCGGCCGGTTCCTTTCCAAGTCGGGGGAAAAGTGCCTTCCCTTCTTCAAAGCCCTCAGGGGGGCCAAAGGTTTTGAATGGGGCCAATCACAACAGGAATCATTCGACCAGCTGAAGGCTTATTTGGTGAACCCCCCGCTGCTCAGCAAACCGGTCCCGGGTGAGACCCTCTTCGTCTACTTGGCAGCCTCCGAGCAGACCCTAAGTGCTGTCTTAGTGAGGGAGGAGGACCGAACCCAAAGGCCTATCTACTACGTGAGCAAGGTGCTCCGCGACGCCGAGCTCCGCTATCCGAGGATAGAGAAGATAGCCTACGCCCTGATCATGGCTGCGAGAAAGCTTCGGCCGTACTTTCAATCCCACTCGGTCGTTGTCCTCACCGACCAACCCCTCAAGCAAATCCTCCACAAGCCGGAGACCTCGGGCCGGCTGATGAAGTGGTCCATAGAGCTAAGTCAGCATGACATCTCCTATCAGCCTCGGACGGCAATTAAGGCACAGGCTCTCGCCGACTTCATCGTAGAGTCCACTATCCCCGAGGTCGGCCACGTCCCGAATGGGCCCCCCATTTGGACAGTTTTTGTGGATGGATCCTCTTGTAGTGAAGGAAGCGGCGCCGGAATCATACTGAACGGCCCTGACAACTTCGTTCTCCAGTACGCAATCCGCATGAACTTCAAGGCCTCGAACAACGAGGCGGAATACGAAGCACTCATCGCAGGGCTCGTACTCGCCCGAAGCGCTGGGACCCAGCGCCTCCGGATTCACAGTGATTCCCAGCTAGTCGTGAACCAGGTCTTGGGCGAATATGAGGCCCGGGACGAGCGAATGGCGAAGTACCTCGCCAAAGTCCGGGATCTCATGGGCCGGTTCGAAGAGGCCATCATCCAACGGGTCCCTCGGGAGGAAAATTCACAGGCCGATGCCCTCTCCAAATTGGCTTCGTCCTCCCTTCAAGGACTTGAACAGACCGTGCTGATTGAAGTCCTCTCAAAGCCAAGCATCGAAGATGAGCCACCTAGCTCGGTGGAGTCATTGCCGGTCATGCTGCAGGACAATTGGATGAAGCCACTGGTAGAATTCCTAAGGGACGGAGTTCTGCCCTCGGATCCCAAGGAAGGACACCGAGTCAGAACTCGGGCCGAGCGCTATGTCTTGATCGAGGGCATCCTATACAGGCGCTCCTTCTCTCAAATAGATGGCCGACCATATCTGAGGTGCCTCTCTCCAGATCAGGCCGAATATGCCCTACAGGAGCTTCATGAAGGCATCGGAGGGGCACACTCCGGATTTAGGTCTTTGGCCCGGAAAGCTTTGAACTATGGGTACTTCTGGCCGACGCTTCTCCAAGATGCCGAGCGACACGTTCGGCAATGCAGCACTTGCAAGAGACACTCCAGCATCCGACGCCTCCCTCAGGCCAACCTTGCCTCCTTGTCGAGCCCTATCCCCTTCGCAATGTAGGGAATGGACTTGTTAGGGCCTTTCCCTCCGGCTCCGGGTCAGTTCAAGTTCTTGGTCGTAGCCATCGACTACTTCTCAAAGTGGGTCGAGGCCGAGCCCCTCGCCACTATAACCGAGAACAAGGTGGTGCAGTTCTTCTGGAAAAGTATCATCTGCAGGTTCGGAGTCCCCCGAGTCCTCGTGACGGACAATGGTACTCAGTTCACTGGTGCTGCGTTCCGAGCTCTGTGCGATGACCTCGTTATCCAACAGCGCTTCTCGTCCGTCTCCCACCCTCAGTCGAACGGACAAGCCGAGAATGCTAACCGGCAGATCCTTGCAGGCATCAAGAAGAGGTTGGACAAGTGCTCCAAAGGTTTGTGGGTCGACCAACTCCCCAATGTCTTGTGGAATTACCGCACAAGCAAGCGGACCCCCACCGGGGAGTCCCCTTTCAATCTTACATACGGGGCCGAGGCCGTGATTCCCCTCGAGGTCGGGATACCTTCTCCTCGCCTCGTTGCCTACAGCGAAGAGCAGAACGCCCGAGACCTCAGAGCAAGTTTAGATTTGGTGGACGAGCTGAGGGAGAGAGCGTCAATTCGGCAGCAGAATTACAGAAGAAGAGTCGAGTTGGCCTACAACAAGAAGGTCCGACCCGCCAACCTAAAGCAAGGAGATTTAGTACTGAGGAAGCTAGCCATATCCTTTCCCGGTCAGAAGAGCAAGCTAGCTCCGAACTGGGAAGGTCCGTACCGGATCACAAAAGTCGTTCGGCCTGGGGCATACCGTCTCGAAGACATGGAAGGCAGAGAGCTTCCGAGGACCTGAAATGCCGACCACCTCCTAAAATACCAAGAGAGCGTTCCGACGCCACTCTAAGTAACAAGGAGTATCGGGCCATTCCAATCCTCCGACTTGTAACCCATTTTTTCATAAATTGTACTATGTAAAGCGGTTCGCCGTCGAAATCAATAAAGAAAGCTCTGTTATGTTTGTGAATCTGCATGTTTTTCTCCCCCCTTATCACCTGTCTTTTTTATACATTACTTCAACCAATGGTTTGGAGTCCACGTTCGGCTCGGCCTCACTCCCTCGGTTCGTCCCCGGACGGACCAGAGGCGAACCGCCGTTCCGAACTGCTCCCACAGCCGTTGAACTATACCGATGGTTCGGAGTCCAACACTCGGCTTGACTTTACCACCTCCGCTCGTCTCCGGACGAACCAGGGGTAGATCGCCGTTCGGAATTGCTCCCACAGCCGTTGAACTATACCGATGGTTCGGAGTCCAACACTCGGCTCGACTTTACCACCTCGGCTCGTCTCCGGACGAACCAGGGGTAGATCGCCGTTCGGAATTGCTCCCACAGCCGTTGAACTATACCGATGGTTCGGAGTCCAACACTCGGCTCGACTTTACCACCTCGGCTCGTCTCCCGACGAACCAGGGGTAGATCGCTGTTCGGAATTGCTCCCACAGCCGTTGAACTATACCGATGGTTCGGAGTCCAACACTCGGCTCGACTTTACCTCCTCGGCTCGTCTCCGGACGAACCAGGGGTAGATTGCCATTCGGAGTTGCTCCCACAGCCATTGAACTATACCCAAGGTCCGGAACACATAATCCGAACTCTCTTAACTATTAGCCGAAGCCCGTAGACACACGCGTTCGGACGGCTCCCGAGCAAGTGTCTTCCCGAGCGTGTAAACGGGGAAAATGCACTTTCCCCTCAACTTTCGTGCGTGATCTCGATCAGACGGCTCAGATCTTGCCACCTGCACTAAACGACAAGATAACGTTTTCTTGGAGAACGAGCCACCTCGAGATTCGCGCCTACATTCAACGGCTCAGATCTCGCCACCTGCTTTAAACGACAAAATAGCACTTTCTAGAGCGCGGAGCCGCCTAGGAATTCATGCCGTACCGCGTCAGAGCTGCTAATCGACAAAGTACCTTGCCCATGGGGGGCCCGTTCGGTTAAACAAACACGCTCGGTTCAAAGGTCTCAGCGCGACCAACATGGTTACAAGCGAAAACAAATATGCAAAGCAACGAAAGGAAATTTTATTAATTGTCGGCGCATAATACAAAACATTCCGTTACAAAGTGTTGGCAAACAAAACACACAATGCCCGACCCACTGCACTTGTCTCTCATATAGAAACATCCTCACCAGACTGATAGTCCTCCTCGGCTGACAACTCCTCTGCCTCCCCTCGGTGTTTCGCCATCACAGCCCGCAAGTGCCGCATCTCCGAGAGCAAGTCATCCCGCTCGGCAATAATCTTCGACTGGTTGTGCCGAATGCATTTGACCCGAAGAGCGTTGCTAAATGTGGTTTGCGAGTCTTCATCCTCTCCTGCGGGGCTCAGCTCGACGACCCTATTCTCCAAGCGTTGGATCTCGGCTTCCCGGAGACTGAGGACAGACGAAAGGTGGACCCACTCACTCTCGGCTCGGCGTAACTTCAGATCGGCACTCCTAGGGCTCAGAATCACCGTCCCAGAGGTGGCCTCAGATTCGGAGTCGTCATTCAAACGTTTGGAGTCCGAGTCATGGATCGTCACCACGAGCTGAAAGAAAGGAAGAACGAAGAACACAACTTCAATACACTGCCGATGGCTAACACTTGAGAATTTTCCAAAAAAGATTCGCATTCAAACATAATAGTGTTACAGACAGCCGGACCAACCCCATAATCAGGTTTTTACAAACAACAAACAAAAAGGGAAAACGACATGATCAGGGCCTCTTCGGAAGGGGAATGTTTCGGTTTAGGGAAACGCGAGGACGACGAGGCCTCCCCTCCGAGCTCGACCCTAAACCAACGAAGCGTGATCCCCCTTCACTGCTGGTCCTAACAGCGGCGCCGACCGAGGCACCGCTCGACGAGACAGCCGCGCTACTCTGAGCATCGGCCGGACCCCGCCGGGTCACAGGCGACCGCGTCGCAAGTTCGTAAAACGTGATCCCCCTCGCGCTCTCCTCGCGAGTGCACGACGTGCTGCGAAAGTTAGCTCTCTCCGGCGCGGGCTTGAGCGACGCGATCTCCTCCTCCAGTTCGACAATTCTATCCCTCAAGACGTCGTCCTTCGCCAACTTCTTCGGTCGAGGGGCCCTCAACGAGCCCGAGGCATTGGCACTATCAGTCGCAAGCCGTCGGTAATGGGTAACCTCGATCCCCCTATCTATCGTGATCCTTCTGAGCCTGTCGACATCGGCCAGTAACCTCTTGCGCTCGGCCAACGCCTCCTCCAGCTCGGATGCCAGCTTCTCTGCCTCCGCTGAGCGTTCCTTCTCCGCTATCTCCAAGTGTTGGACCTCTGCCAAAAGGTCGTCATTCCTCTGCTCGACGGCAGTAAGCTCCCCACAGAGCCGCTCGACTTCCCCTTCGGGACCAGGAGCTTGGGAGCGCTTCCGCAGTTGTTGCAGCTCGCGACAGTACCTCCTTAGTATTGCCCTCACCTCCTCCGCCTGGCCGAGCAGGAGAAACCGCCTCTGTCGGCTGTCCGAAAGCTCACGCTTCAATTTGGCCAGCTCCTTCCGAAGGAAGACGAGCTCCGTGACCGGACCGAACACCACCTGAAAAGCGGAGATAAATCCGATGGGACAATTCACGGAAACATCTATGACTAATCATGCGCAAACCCGAGCCTCAACACTTAGATAAATTCCGGCCAAACAAGATATTTTTCATTTCAGAATTAAGGTGAAAAAGTCTTACACTAGCGGTGGCCAGTCCGCAGTTAGGCTTACAAAAGAAAAAAGACAAAAAAAGACAACCGAGTCAGGGGTCGACCTTTTTGCCGCTCGGGTCCGTCGACCCCCCGGTCTTGTCCACGCCACCGTCTTCGCCTCCGCCTTCGCTCCAACTCTCCTCCTCGGAGTCGTCCTCCTCCTCGCCCTCGGCCTCGGACTCCCCGGGGACCTCGACGATTTCCGTCTCTCCCGCAGGTCCGAGCATCCCCTCGGGCACACCCTCCTCCCCTTCCATGGGGTCGTAAAAGTGGTAGGAGGAGGTGTCGAAGCCCGGGTTCCTGGCGGCTATGTGGATCAGCGCTCGACCATAAGCGTCCTCCATGTTCTGGAGCATGTGCTGAGCGGCCTCCTCCTGCACGGCTTTCTTCACCCTCTTCACCTTCCTGAGGTGTTTGGCCTTGATCTTCTCGGCCCTTTTCTGAGCGTCCTCCGCCTCCGACCGAGCCTTGGCCAGCTCCTCCCTCAGTTCGGCAGCCTCCTTCACCGACGCCTCGAGCTTGGCCGCCGTATCCTTCAGCTCGGCCACCTCCTTCTCCGAGGCCTCAAGCTTGGCCGCCGTGTCCTTCGACAGCTGAACGGCGTCGGCCAGCTGCTTCTCTAGCCCCTCCACTTCGGTGGCCCTCTTCGTCGAAAGAAGCAGCTCGGAATCAAGCTGCTTCGCGACCTTGACGCGCTCCGCCCTCTCCTTCTCCTTCTCCTGATCCTTCTTCGCCAACTCCTCGACCAAGAAATTGAAGTGGCAGAGGGTCTGGAAGAGAACGACACGTTAAAATCCGAGTCCAAGAACTTAGAAAAATTCTAAGGAAGAAATTTGGATAAAGAAGAGCTCAGCATACTTACCGACATGGTGTTCCGGGCAATCTGCATCACGGCGTCCCCTGCCATCCCGGCCTTCAGGGTCGCTCGGTCCTTCGGGGTCGGCAGGTGCCTCACCGCCTCCATGCAGATGTTTCTATCGCCCAAAAAGTCATCGACGTTCATCACCTGCCAATCGGGGACAAAGATCTGCTTATGATGCTCAGTCAAGATCTTCTCCGCGTCGGAGGTAAGGGGCGGAACTGGGAGGAACAGCGCATCCGTCACCCCGAACCCGCTGCTCGACGGACCGGGACCGTCCGCCTCCGAGGTAGGCGCAGGTGCATCCGAGGCGAGGGGATCGGGGACCACGACCCCCCCCTGCTCGGGGATCGCGACCTTCGTTGGAGAGACAAGGACCTCGATCTCCCCCTCCTTGAGGACCGCGACCTTCGGTTGGTCGGCAGTCTTCACAACCGAGGCCTTCTTCGAAGCTCGGCTGTCCTGAGGCGCTGCCGACGGCCTCTTCTTCTTCTCCTGCTCTGTCCTGCCCTTCGCCACCAGAGCCTTGTAATCGAGCTTCATCGTCTCTGCAAAAGCCGAATGAAAAAACTTAGAAAAATTTTCGTAAATTTTAAACAAGGAGTATAAATACCAGATGCGTACGAGGGTCGATCGGACTGAGACCCCCACGGAACAGATGCTCCTCCGTAATATCTTTCCAGCTTAGTGCTGGCAGGGCGAGGAGCTTCTTCTGGACCTCAGCCTCCTCAGCATTCAGCGGGACGTCCTTCTTTGTACGCTTGGGCAGGCCATCCTTCGCCCAAACTGTCGGTATCACCCATGGCGTCAGGGCTCGGACGAGGAAGTACTTGTCCTTCCAATGTTTGATCGAGTCCGGGTTCTCGATCAACTTAACTCCCGTCCGAGGAGAAAGGAAAAACCTCTGCTCGTCCCGCCTCGGCTGGCAAGGTCGGAAGAGACTCCGAAAGAGGTACATAGTCGGCTTGGCGCCGATCTCTTGGCATCGGAGGAGGAACGCCACGACGTGCCTCCATGTGTTCGGCATCAGTTGGGCGGGACTCAAACCGTACCAGACCAAGACTTCGACCACGAACGGGTGGAGGGGAAAGCGGAGCCCGGCGATGAGGGAGTCGACCGGAAAGACACATACCTCCGACGAGGACTTAGTGTTGGCTCGGAACCCCGGCCCAGGGAGGAGCAACACATACTTAAGAGGGATCTGGAAACCCTCTCGGATCAGACGAAGATCTGTCTCGGTAAGAGTCGAGATCCTATGATCGACCTCGGACAGCTCCCTAGGCTCGTTCTCCTCCACCAGTTTAGCCGTACCTTGAGTGACCCTCTCCAAGGTATCCTCGGCGTAATCCCAGACGCCTCCCACACTCGACACGGCGATGGGCTGCCGACCAAACGCCCCCGCTTTCTTCGGCGTCTCCACTATCGTGACCACGCCTTTGCCCTTTCGGGACTCCGCCGCGACTTCCTCGGGCACTTTGGCCACTTCACCCTCTTTATCCGGACGAACAACGTCTTGCTCGCTCGGCTCCATTACTCCCTTCCCTTTATCCCCTCGGCCAACGGCTTGCTCCGAGGTGGGGGTCTCAGCCGAAATCTTAACCATGTTTTCCTAAAAAGAGAAGGGAAAGAGACTGACCTTGAAGTGACAGGTGCGGTCGGAAAGTTCGCCGGAACTAGGAACGCTACCGCGACAGCTAGCAACGCCACCAGAGAGCTAAAAACTTCGAAACAAAGTAAAAACGGAAGAGAGAGAGTAAAAGTGAAAAGTGAAGACTTGGTCTTAGGGGGGGTGAAGATTTATAGTAAAATTGGGACGTCCCTTGGACTTCCAACGAAAGTTCGCGACTTTTGGGCTGCTCTCGAAACGTCGCGAAGGCCCATCACCACTACCTCCCTCACCAAGTCAACTAGCTCGGCTCCAGGGGATCCGAATCCGAGCAACAAGCGATCCGAACACGCCGACAGTAGGGTCCGATCGGAATCCGAGCAAGTGCCTTCCCGAGCATGTAAACGGGGAAAACTCACTTTCCCCTCAACTTTCGCACCCGATCTCGATCAGACGGCCCAGATCTCGTCGAGAGCACTAAACGACAAGATAGTGTTTTCTTGGGAGCTGCGCCCGTCTCGAGATGCGCGCCATCATTCGACAGCTCAGGGTGCGCCACGTCGCTCGGACGATCGAGCCTTTGGACGCCCCACCTATACCTAGAAGGAACTGGAAAAATTTTGATTCAGTTTTGAGGCACCGCCTTCGGCGAGCGCCCCCCAGGTCCCGTGTCTCGACTGGTATTCCACCGACCCACGGGCCCCGGTCAGAAACAGATCGGCGCTCCCCCCATCTCTAACTCCTCCGGGCTGACATCCATCAGAAGTCATCAGCCCGGAAGGAAGACAGAGATGGGAGGGGACCCATCAACACTCAGAGATCAGGAGATACGCACCGTTCCGAGCTAGTTGTTTCCAACTGGAAGGCACGGCTTGTCAGAGGGCTCTGACCGCAGCACCTTCACAGTTGCAAACAACAGACTCGGACGGTCCAGAAGCCCGAGCTGCAACTCATGATGGAGCGCACCATTCCGAGCTAGTTGGTTGCGACTGGAAGGCCCAGTTTGTCAGAGGACTCTGACAGCGGTGCCTTCACAGTTGCAACAAACGGACTCGGATGGCCCGGAGATCGGCATCGGACATGGATCATCACTCTCCCACCAAGACCTCCGCTTACTTCGACACTCACTTTGAAGCAACCAAAGAAAGCAGAAGATCTTGGTGAGAGAACGACCACCCGTCCTCCCGAAGAGGCCCACACCCCCGGTCCGGACTATGGTCGTCGCCACTACTGCCTTATCCCCTCCCGCTCCTGACACCCCCTTCGGAGCAGTGAGGAACGGGAGAAGAATAAGACAACAGAGCGACCACCCGTCCTTCTGAAGTAACTCATCCCTCGGATCCGGGCTACGGTCGTCACCACTACTACCTCGTCCCCCCTCGCTCCTAACATCCACTTTGGGGCCGTCAGGAACAAAGGGAAAACCAGGCAGAAGAGCGACCACCTCTCCGGACCTCAAGAGAGAAGCTACCCAAGGCAGATGCCTCCGAGGTCTGAAACTCAATTTGGTTGTGACTGAAATGACAAAGGGAGTGGAGTACTTATAGCCTGCCTCCAAGAACCAGCCATTATGACCCTCGGAAGTTGAAACGCCGCGTATTAATTATGGGAATTATCCATTATGACCCTCGGAAGTTGAAACGCCGCGTATTAATTATGGGGATTATCCTTAATGACCCTCGGAAGTTGAAACGCCGCGCATTAATTAAGGGAGTTATCCTTAATGACATCGGAAAGGCGGAACGCCGCACAAGTCCCGAGGCTCCATTAATACCATTGGGAACAGAGTCATCTCGGATTGCCAAAAACCACAGGCCCTCGGTCGGCTGCCGAGCAGGTGCCTTCCCGAGCGTGAAAACGGGGAAAACTCACTTTCCCTTCAACTTTCGCGCCAGATCTCGATCAGACGGCCCAGATCTCGCCGAGAGCACTAACCGACAAGATAGTGTTTTCTTGGGAGCTGCGCTTGTCTCGAGATGCGCGCCATCATCCGACGGCTCAGATAGCGCCACGTCACTCGGATGACCGAAGCCATGCCCCCTCGGTCGGCTTCCGAGCAAGTGCCTTCCCGAGCTGGTAAATGGAGAAAAAAGACACCGAGCTACTTAAACCGTTGGATCTCTCAGAAACTCGCAATCCCAATGATGAACGGCCCAGATTGCGCCGCGTGTACTAAAAGACAAGATAGCATTTTTTTGGGAACCGCGTCCGTCTCAAGATACGCGCCAGCATCCGACAGCTCAGATGGCGCCACGTCACTCGGCCTGCCGAACCCCCTACCTCCGGTCGGCAGCCGAGCAAGCGCCTTCCCGAGCTCGTAAACGGAGAAAAACGCTGCCGAGCAGTAACAACCGTCAGATCTTTACGAAATTCGCGCTCGTCAATGATCCACGGCTCAGATCGAGCCACGTCATTAATCGGTATTTAAATCGTTTTTTATTTACTTAAATTGTTTTATTTATTTAAAAATTGCGAAAAAATTGCTAAAAATTCGGGAAAATTAACTAAAAGTCCTGGAAAATAATTGGAAATTTGGGGGACATTTTCAGACCCTTAAAACGAACAATTATCGCCCAGGATGTACTGTTAAAGGCCCCCGAACGATTAGTGAACACGTCGCAAAATTAAATAAATAGTCCGAAAAAATAGATAAAAACCCTTAAATACCCAATCTGACCAGAGAACAGCCAGCAGCGTCAAAAGCTACCTCACTACCCCCTTTCTAGATTCAAAATCCCACATTTGGACTCCGATACAACTCCACCAGCCACTAAAACAGCTAGACTACTCCTCAAAGTCTGATCACACTCAGTCTTTAGGAGTGGGGGGCTCGTGATATGGCTAAAAATGGGGTTAAATCGGAACCGTCCAGATCGAGCACGAATCTTGAAGCACGGGGGTAAAAAAGTAATTTCGCATACAGATGGATCCAAAACGGGTATTGGGCCTCTTTCTCACAAAACCAACCACCCGCGAATAGATCCACTTCAACTGGGCACGGGGCCCGACCCGATACAAGCCCGGTCCACCAAGAGGAGAATCAGGCCACTGATTTGACTGAATCAAATCAATAAGCCTGATTAGCTCTCACCAGGGAATCAGGACCTAATTTCCTAAAACAGAATAGGAGGATTTTTCTCCTGGCTGTTAGGCAGGAAATCAGGATCCTAACCGTTCCAAAGGCGACTATAAATACAACCCCTCTACCACCAAGACCAGGTTAATCACTTTTTGACCACTTAAGCTCTTTCTTAATCTTTTTCCTGATTACTGACAAGAGCGTCGGAGGGTGCGTCGCCGGAATCAACCCCGGTGTCTCGCACTTCCTTGCAGGTTGCGGCAGGAGCAAGAAGGCCGAGTCAACTGTTCAGGCTTTTTCCCAGACTCACAAATTCTATCTGTTTACCCCCACACCGAAATCAGCGGTAACAACATGGATGAGTGTAAGTTTCACAACTTCTAGGTGGTTGTGTTCCTTCCCATTTCTTTCAATGCATACCAAGTCTCACTTATTATCATATAAATGTGAAGATACTCTTATTCATGGGAGAAGGCTGCCCTTTCTATTTTAGTACTTATTCCCATGGACATAAACACTTCTTGAAATAAAAGTTTTCCTTTCCTGATGTAAATGTGGTCAAATCATTTCGTTTTCTCCTTCTCTTCATCTTAATTTTGCTTTTCTACTCCTCTTTTCGTACTTTATTTGATCATGATTTATTTGTTTCTTGAGTTGGTTGCCAAAACAACTGTTTTCTATTGTTTCTGTGAACCTTCTACTTCATGAGTTATTGGTTTTAATTTAGTTCAATTCTGCATATTCAGAGTTGTAGCTACAATTCTGCATATCGGGAATATCGAATTTGCAAAAGGGCAAGATATAGATAGCTATGAACCTGAGGTAAAATTCATTTCTGTGAAGCATACAATCAGGCATATGTACAAGTTCAATTGCAAGTTATGTAACTGCTGTTTAAGATGATGAATTGTTGATTTGTGTTCAAGTTTATTGGCATCTCATATGATGTCAATCAGGTGTATGTCCATATGTATGTTCAGGTTTAATGCCAATTAACCTCCCTTTGTTCAATTCTATCATTTTCAGTGGTAACACAAGTTGTTTTTCATATGTTCAGTTGAACCAGATTAAAGATTTTTTTTTAAAACCAAACGCGCCAACCTATCTGAATATTGACTATTTGTTGACGACCAAAGTTAGATCTTTTTGCTTTGTTTTGTTTGTGAAGGGCTCTCAACAAGCGAGAGAAATGATTGAACTCGCACAAAATGCAGTCGAGTTTGTGTTTGCCGACGATGAAGTGAAGAAAGCTGTAAAGGAGATTTGCAGGATGCTAAAAGAAGATTACTGCAAAGAGAATCAAGATCAATCAAGATCTGGTTGCCGTAAAATAAGAAAATTGTTAGTGTCGTATCTCAAGTGAGGAGTCAATTGAATGTTATCTTATAATGCCATTGAATATGTTGATCGTAGTTTAAAGTATTGATTCTCATGTCTGCACACATGAATTCAATTGTGTATTTGGTTATTAACTATTTTGTAATTTGACATGCTTGTAATACTTCATTAATTTTTAATATGATTGAAGTTTAATTTTATTTAATTTTGTTATTATGTATTTAGTTTATAATTGGATTAATATTATAAAAGAAAATATTAAATTATCATAAGCGTAATTAATATTAAAAAAATTGTATATAGAGCGATGGGTATATATTTAAATATTTGGATGCGAAAACCATCACTAAAACCTATAGCAATGGAGTTTCAACTGTGGGTATAGGAAAGCAAGAGGTGTCCTTAAAACCTATACCAACGGATATGAAACCGTGGGTATAACACCCAGGTTTTGTCCAACGGGTGAAAAAACCGTCGCTATAGGCTATAGTGGCGGCATTCTGCCGTGGGTATAGTGAATCATTGACTACGAAAAAATATGTCCGTCAGTATAGGTTTTACGGGCTATACCTACGGTTTTCCGCCTTTTACCCACAAATTTTTTCTGTCACTATATGTCAAATTCCTTGTAGTGAAGGTATGCAACTTCATACGTTGTTAGGATTTTATTATTATTATTATTATTTTAAGGGAAATGGTGGAATATGACCACATGTTTCATTAATCCGAAATTAACAAAACAAACCTATAGTACTGGATCAAAGTACAAACTACAAACAGAAAATAAAATATGAAGCAACATGACCAGTACTGACAACAAGAGATCTCTCCAACAAAACCTGGAAGGTGGACCGACAAACCGATAGCCTTCATCACACTATCGAAGAGTTCACATTGGTCTCATCTTGGGCCCTATATCCTCTATTATTGTAATGGACCCCATCTTGGGTTTAATCACAATCCTCGGCTCATCAAGATTATTTGTATGTCAATTTAGCTTTGTGCACCACTACCATGGCAGGCGCACACCCACCTGAAGCGAGTCAGGTGAGATTTTGTCATCCGCCGAACCCAACCTTCTCTTCCTTTCCTCCTATATACTCGCAAACAACACTCTCACTCACCTCAACCAAAGCCACAACTAAAGAGAGAGCTGTGAGGAGGATACATTTGCCTCTCTCACGCTCTTGCTCTCTCAGGCAATTTCTCCCACACACAGACACACATCAAATGAAAGTAGTGAAGAGCAACATCTCCTTACTTTCTCTCTCCCTCTCATAACCAAAAACCCAAACCAAAACACAAGTAATGAAGATCACATTTTCCTCTCGTCACGACGGGCAGTGGGGTTGCAGCTGTCAGGCCTGGCCCAGGGGTAAGCCCAACAAGCCACTCGGCTTGGGCAACCCCCTTTCATGGGGCAACAAATTAAAAAAAAATCAATTTATATATTTATATAGTAAAATAAAATTGATTAAGGGCCTATGTGTAAAGTTTAATTATATTTTTTAAAGCTCTCATCTCTCTCTTTCTCTTCATCTTCCAGTTCCGATCCTCTCTTTCTCTTTTCTTTCTCTTTCTCCTATCCCCGACCCGAAACTCGAATTCCTCCACCGCTCCTCCGCTCCTCCGATCATATCTCCTTCTCCACCGAGGCTCCAACGGGCGACGGCTCATCCTTTCCATCAAAACCCTAAACCTAACCCTAGCCCTAATTGAAACCCTAAGTCCCTAATCTCTTTCGGTCCTTCCTCTCTAGTCTCCATCAAAATGTATTATATCTACTCTTCTTCTCTTCATCTTCTTCTTTCAATTTAATGTAATTAACTGTGAATTTTGTTTTATTGTGAATGTGATTTACTGTGAAACTATGAAAGCTTTAAATATTGTGAGCATTATAAATAGATTACTATGAATTACTGTGAATTATGAAAGCTTTAAATATTGTGAACTACATAATTACTGTGAGTTTTTGAATTATGTAGTTCTTTAAATTATTGCATTTTTTAGTTCATGTATGCATTCTTAGTTCAATCATACAGTAATAGAAGAAATATGCATTTTGCAAGTAGTTCTTATGATATACATAGTGAGTAAATTAGCACTTCTCCAATTATGGAACTTGACAGAAAAACAACTTTGAATAGCATGTTAAGTAATACTTGGTAGTCATCGTTTCACTTGTATTACCAATTTACCATTCAATAAGTAGCTTATTAACCAATCTTCGGAATTAGGTTTTTTGACACTCTCCTCTCCATCGTCTGTGGCTTTCGCCATCAGAGAGAAAGAATGATCAAGAGTAATGGAGTTCAAAGGTTTTTTATGATTACCTTATCCTAGAACATTAGGGGACTTAATTGTCCCGATAATCAAAGATCGATATTTCAACTGATATCTTCTTCGCACTGCGATCTCATCTCCATCCAAGAGTCTAAACTTGAGTCGCCATCTCCCACGATACTAAGGTCAATCGGAGGAACCATCATCTCTAAATGGATTTCTCTAGACGCCATAGGATCGAGGGGAGGTATCCTCTTCGGATTTAAAGAGGCTATTTTCTCTATTGTAACGATTAGACGGCTCAATTTCTTCCTCATAGTTTAACTCTATTGGGTGCCTCTTAACACCAATCTCACGATTATTTCCGTATACGGCCCATCCTCCTCCAAGGGTCGGCCGTTGTTCTGGAACGAATTCCAATCTCTTCTCCCCTACTCTAACGGGCTTTGTATTTTTTATGGCGACTTTAATGTTACTAGATTTGCCGCCGAAAGATCTAGTCCATCGTCACTAGGTAATCGTTCGTTCAATGATTGCATCCGCTCTTTACAATTGACTGACATTCCGTTGTCGGGCAGATCCTTCACTTGGTCGAACCTCCACCATCAACCTTCGATGGCGAAGCTCGATCGCTTCTTGGTGTCCAATGACTGGATAGATCGATTTCACAACTCTTTTGCTCTAGCATTACCTAATCCTTCATCTGATCATGTTCCAATTGCGCTTCACTCCAACTTTCACTTCCCTCGCCATCATCAATTCAGATTTGAAAAATTTTGGTTACAAGACTAGGTATTCGTTAACCTCGTTACTGAATGCCTCTCTACGATCTCAGGATCTTCCGGATTGGGATCCATTCTTCTCAAACTACATGCGATTAAATTCGGTTGCAAAATTTGGCGCAATGAAAGGCAATTTAACACTAATTTCCTTAAAAAGTTTCTCCTATCCACCATTGAATCTATAGATAAGATGGAGGAGCGGGGCCCGATTTCTTTAGCGCTTTTCGACGAGCGGTGTTCTTGCAAACAGGAATATTCGGATATTCTTTGCCAAGACCATTTGAAATGGGCTCAAAGAGCCAAATTTCGATGGTTCAAAGAGGGAGATTGCAATACAGCGTTTTTCCATAACTTTGCTTCCCACAGACAAAGATGTAATCATATTTCATCGATCGTTCACGATGGGATTGAACGATCATCTAACGAGGACATTCACCAATCTTTTCTCCTATTCTATAAAAATCTCCTTGGTTCCTCCAAACCGAGGGCCTTGAGCCTGGATTGGATTCAACTGTACGGTGCGCACCCTAACGATCTTTCTTCTCTTGAGGCTCCGTTTTCAATGGACGAAATCAAAGCGGCGGTATTCGCTTTAAAAAGCGATGCTGCGCCGGGTCCGGACGGTTTCCCCGCCTTCTTTTTCCAAAAGTTTTGGAATTGGTTGAAAGATGACCTTTTCCGGATGTTTGCTGACCTTCATCTATGATCGTTTTCCTTCGATCGCATCAACTACGCGCATATTGTTCTTATCCCTAAAATATTAGGAGCGAACTCCGTGGCTAATTTTAGGCCAATTAGTCTTATCAATTCCACTTTCAAAATTATCATGAAGGTCCTCTCGGCTAGACTTAGCGAGGTTATATCTCCTCTTATCGATCCGGCACAATCGGGTTTCATCAAGGATCGTTTTATTCTTGATAGCGTGGCTTCTGCCCAAGAAATCATTTCCTATTGTCATAATTCCAAAACTGAGGGTATCCTGCTCAAACTTGATTTTCAAAAAGCATACGATAACGTTTGTTGGGAGTTCCTCTTCGATATCTTAATTCATAGGGGCTTTGGTCTCAAATGGATTGCTTGGATTAAATCCAGTCTATTTGCGGGTACCTCTTCCATTCTCATTAATGGTACGGAGTGTAGCGCCCCGAATTTCTAGATTTACAACATAGAAATTACGTGGCACATTCCCAGTGATCCACTTCAACATAATATTAAACATCAACAACACCACTAAAATTTTCAAACATTTTAATTACAACAAATCCTTTACAATGCACAGCGGAACTCAAAACAAACTCAACTCATTATTCTCTTCATTTACAACCCAATTTAACTCAATAACTGATATTACAAATTTTACACAAATCACTTATGTATCAATTATATCTCAAAACCAACTTAAGCATCCCATCTCCAACTCTAAGCAATAACCTCCAACATGTGAGGCTAGAGGTGATCCCTAACCCCCAAACTAAAGGGGTCAGCCATAAATGGTGTGAGAAATATAAAAAGAAACAAACAACAACATAAAGGGTCATACTCATAAATTCTCAACAACAAATACTAAAAGAATATGGAAAGTACGAAATGAAAGGTAACATAAAACATCAAGTGATACTAAGCTAAGTGTCATGTGTAGAAAACAAGAAAACCACATGCATAGAACAAAACCAAGAAAACACAAGTCTATATGCAGACTCTCTAATGCGTACTTGTCGAAGTCTATGCATCCCATTCTACATAGGTTCGGTGCAAGCCCTTAACGTCTTCACTTCATAGGGTTCAATCCCTACGTTATGAACTAATCCTAACACGATGACTACTACGAGATAAAGATAAACCATGGTTAGTATCTCATGCCCGATAATTCCGGAGATGGATCCCACACCCAAGATATTTCACTTGAATAATTCCGGAGATCATCCCACACCGAACATTGACACGTCACCACAATATACCACATGTGCTTCACCTCGACTCCGATAATTCCGGAGATCAATCCCACACCACAAGTAGTTACCGTGATAATTCCGGAGATTGTCCCACACCACATGACTGTGATAATTCCCGAGACATATCCCACACCACTAATAATCTACTGCGATAATTCCGGAGACTGTTCCACACCGAAAGCCATACTGAGGTTCGTGACTCATGTTCCCGTTCATCATATCACCACTAGTGCCTGTCCTTAAAAATTTTGTTAATTAATTACTTAACGAATCACCTAGAGTAATGTACCCTACCGGCCTAAATTCAAATCTCAATAACTGAAATGCCTTAATGGGCCTCAACAAAATACACAACACCGGTATACTAGGGTCATACGCCTCTAGAGACTCAGACTCAAAAGTCTAACTAAAGTCCCACTAAACAAGTGGCTCAACTAAATGTCTCAATGACATACTCAATTGAATATCTCAAGGTCAATTGCTTAATTATATACTGAACTGAATAACAAGTATATAAAAACTAATCATTCGAATAGACACTAAAGTTTACAAATATCCTTCGGTACCAGTCGACTCATACTGAAGATAAGTCGACTGTCCAGAAGACCAAATTCAGGATTTTACAAAAATAAACTAAGTCTCGTAACAGTCGACTTACAAGAGGGTCAGTCGACTTACCCGAGGTAATTTCCAATAATCTTCTAGAAATTATTCTAAGTATATAAGTCGACTTAAATGGTTAATAGGTCGACTGTCCAGAAGGACAATTAATTTTCACAAAAATAATTTCTTCAGTGGACCAGTCGACTGCCTATGAGCTAAGTCGACTGTCCAGAATAACTTTTCAACGATTCTAAAATAAAGTGTCAGGCTCGTACCAGTCGACTGCATAGTAGGCCAGTCGACTGTCGGCCTACAGAATTTCAAAATTAGGTCCGATTACAAAATCAAATTCTGAAGCTTTCTAATCATCAATGTTATGAAAATAGTTCGTATTTAGAAAAATCATAAATCTCAATGAATCTTCATCAGGTATATGTATAAAACACTCAAACATCAATATGTCAAGATCTAAGTTCTCATATTCTAAATCAAAATTCTTTCATTAGGGTTTTACAAGATCTAAATTCCTTCACAAATCTAAATCAAATTTGAATCATGAATCTAATGTCCAGGTATTCATATGCAAATTTCAACATGCTCTTAGCAAACAATTTTAATTATAAGATCTACTATTTCATCCACCAATTCCACATGATTCATACCACTTTACGAGATCTAAACTGTTCACAACAACCAATCATTTCATCATGATATTTGCACACATAGATCAACCACAAGGCAAATTCCTTCCATGCATGACATCAAATCAAACAACAAACATACAACAAACAACAAACAAATTTTTATATCACTCACCTTAGTTTTTGAGAATAGTCCACAAAAGAATCCTTCTTTTGCTAGATCCGAAAGCTCCTTGCTCTACCAAAAGTAAATCTCCCAAATTCTGTGTTTTATCAGCAATGACGGCTGGGGTAAAAGAATCACTTAAATATGCCGGGTTGATAATTAGGGTTTTACCCGCAACTTTGCAAAACAACCCTTCCCAAAATACAATTTACATATATAGATCATTCTTTGGAAATTCCATCAAAACTCCTTTAAATTAGGATTTATAAGAAAATATACTTCTAAATCTCAATTAATTCTGTTCAAAACGTCCTGAAATTGTATTTTGCACTTTAACCCCTAAAAAAGTCAAATTTGCAAAAAGGTCCATCTTTTCTCAAAAATTGCAAATAGCTCCAATAAATTTCAGAAAAATCTGGAAAAATACTAATTAAATCTCAAATATTAAATAAATATTTTTCATAAAGAAAAATAAATTTTCACACTTCTCATAAAAGCATTTGCACGTGTTTTGCACGTGTACAAAAGATAAATTTTCTAAAAATACTCATTAAATCCCCAAAAATAAATTGAAATTCATTTTCAAATATAAAAATAATATTTGAAAATACGGGGTTCTACATCACTCCCTCCTTAGAAGAGTTCCGTCCTCAGAACTACTACTAATGAGTCCAAACATATCTCATCAAAGAATCAACATCTCATAAATGGAAACATAATTCAAACAATTGTATAAAACAACTCAATCAAATAGAGGAAATACAACTCAATTCAAAGTATAATCATTCAAAGAATTACAATCACATAACAGAAATACACTCATACAAAAAGTTCAGGAAAATCCTTCTGCATGCGATCCTCTGGCTCCCAAGTAGCCTCCTCAAACTGCTGATTCCTCCACAATACCTTGACCATAGGTATCACCTTGTGCCTGAGAACTTTCTCTCTACGGTCAACGATCTCAACAGGCCGTTCCTTGTAACTCAGGTTCACCTGTAGATCTTCAGGAATCTCTACCAACTGATGATTCTGATCTGGCACATACTTCCTCAACAATGACACATGAAATACATCATGCACCTGTGCCAACTCCTCTGGAAGCTTCAATCTGTATGCTGTCTTGCCAATCCGCTCCATGATCCCGTATGGGCCAATATACCTTGGCGCCAACTTGCCTCCCTTACCAAACCTTATCACTCCCTTGGTCGGAGAAACCTTAAGAAAAACTGCATCCCCAACCTCAAACTCCAAGTCTCTTCGTCGAGTATCAGCATAACTCTTTTGACGACTCTGAGCCTCGACCAATCTCTTGCGAATCAGCTCAATCTGCTCGGATGTCTGCTGTACGATCTCAGGACCATACATCTGCCTCTCGCCAACCTCATACCAACAAACAGGTGTCCTGCACCTCCGCCCGTACAAAGCCTCATACGGTGCCATCCCAATACTTGCATGGTAACTGTTGTTATAAGCAAACTCAACCAATGCCAAGTATCTCTCCCAACTACCACCAAAATCCATAACACAAGCCCTCAACATATCTTCTAGCACTCGATTCACCCTCTCCGTCTGACCATCTGTCTGCGGATGAAACGCTGTACTGAAATCGGTTCTGGTGCCCAAAGCTGCTTGTAGGCTCTTCCAAAACCTTGAAGTAAACCTCGCATCTCTGTCGGAAACAATCGACACAGGAACTCCATGAAGCCTCACAATTTCACCAATGTACAACTCAGCCAATTTCTCCATCGACCAAGTAATCTTCATGGCTAGAAAGTGAGCCGACTTAGTCAAACGGTCCACAACAACCCAAATCGAGTCATTGCCCTTCGAACTCCTCGGCAAACCCGTGATGAAATCCATGCTGATATTCTCCCACTTCAACTCCGGAATGGGCAACGGCTGTAACAAACCTCCAGGTCTCTGATTTTCTGCTTTGATCTGCTGACAAGTCAGACACCTTGCCACTAAATCTGCTACATCCCGCTTCATACCAGACCACCAAAAGTGCTGCTTGATGTCCCTGTACATCTTCGTGCCTCCTGGATGAACTGACAACAATGTATTGTGTGCTTCCTGCAAGATATTATCTCTCAAATCTGCATTATCTGGAACACACAATCTCTCACCCATCCAAAGAACTCCATCTTGGACACGAAACTCTGATAACTTGCCCTCTGAAACCTATTGCAGCATCTTCTGAATCTCTGAATCTGATCTCTGACCTTCCACAATCCTCTCTCTCAAGGACGGCTGCAGCCTCAACTGAGCCAAAGATGCCCCTAAACCTTGCAGTACCATCTCGATACCTACCTGATCGATCTCTGCTGCCAACTCACTGCGAGTAGTGATCAAACTCGATAAACTACTCTTCCTGCTAAGTCCATCAGCCACCACATTCGCCTTGCCTGGATGATACTTGATCTCGGGACGAATGTCTTCCAATACTTCCAACCACCTTCTCTGCCGAAGATTAAGATCCCTCTGCTGATAAATGTACTTCAGGCTCTTGTGGTCGGTGTACATGCTGACTTTCTCACCATAGACATAATGCCTCCACAGCTTCAAGGCATAAATGATAGCTGCCAGCTCCAAATCATGTGTCGGATAATTCTTCTCATGCGGACGCAACTGCCTCGAGCCATAAGCAATAACCTTGCCTTCTTGCATCAAGACACATCCCAAACCTCTGAGAGATGCATCACTGTAGATATCATAATCCTTCCCTGCTTGCGGCAAAGCTAAGATAGGTGCAGTAGTCAACCTTTCCTTTAACTCAAGGAAACTCTCCTCGCACTTATCTGTCCACACAAATGCCACACTCTTCCGGGTCAATCCTGTCAAAGGAACTGCAATCTGAGAATAACCCTGGATAAATCTCCTGTAGTATCCAGCTAATCCCAAGAAGCTTCTGATTTCCTTCACAGATGTTGGCCTGGGCCAATCCTTCACTGCTTCAACTTTCTGAGGATCAGTAGCTACTCCCTCCTTAGAAAGAATATGACCAAGGAACGCTACCTCAGACTTCCAAAACTCACACTTCGACAACTTGGCATACAAGCTATGCTCCTGTAATTTTTGTAACACCGCTGTCAAGTGCGTAGAATGCTCCTCCTCCGACTTTGAATACACCAAAATGTCGTCGATGAAAACCACCACGAAGGAGTCAATAAACGGCCTCAAAACCCGATTCATCATATCCATGAAAACTGCTGGCGCATTCGTCAACCCGAATGGCATTACCAAAAACTCATACAGCCCATGACGAGTCCTGAAAGCTGTCTTACTCACATCTTCCTCCTTGACTCGTACCTGATGATACCCTGACCTCAAATCAATCTTCAAAAATACAGCTGCTCCTCGAAGTCTATCGAACAAATCATCAATCCGCAGCAACGGATACTTGTTCTGAATAGTCACCCTATTCAACTCCCGATAGTCAATGCACATCCTCATTGACCCATCTTTCTTCTTGACCAACAATACTGGCGCTCCCTACGGAGAAGAACTCGGCCTGATAAGCCCTTTGCTCAATAGCTCCTCAATCTGCTTCTTCACTTCATCTTGCTCTACAGGTGCCATCCTGTACGGAGCCTTGGAAATCGGTGCACTCCCCAGCTGAACATTAATGCAAAACTCCACATCTCTCTGCGGCAGTAATCCTGGAAATTCATCCAAGAACACCTTAGAAAAATCTCTGACAACCGGAATGCTCTTGACTTCAACTGGAACTGCCATCTTAGATACCATTGCAGTCACCTTCGGAATCTTCTTCTTCCCTTGAAAAATCACTGCAGGTCCACCTGGTGCTTTCACCAACACCTCCTTCAGCTTGCATTCGATTGTGGCATCATATATTGCCATCCAATCAATGCCCACGATGACATCCACACCCAAAACTTTCAGCTCGATCATATCAATGCCGAACAATCTCCCACCAATCTCGATATCACAGCCTTCGTAATATCGATCCGCTATTAGCTCTTCACCTGACGGCATTGCCACCGACAAAACCCTGTCTGGAAACAACTTCGGTTCCACACCTAAGATCTTTGCAAAACTTGGCGATACAAATGTATGCGATGAACCAGTGTCAAATAAAACCTTTGCCTTTATTCCATTTATTAAAACAACTTCTGTTACAATAAGAATGATACTCAATCTTAAATTGTTCTCAAATAAAGGTTTCACTTATTACATTGATTCAAAAATAAAATTCAAAATTCTTGCATACCCTGTATTACATATTCCGAGTTACCAGCGTCTTCCTCGGTTAATGCAAATACTCGCCCTTGCCTCTTCTGAAATTTGCTCCCACCAGAACCATCCTTCCTCGATTGTGGACAATGAGACTGAGAATGTCCTGCCTGCCCACACTGGGAACAAACCTGCTTTGCCAACTTCGGACATGCTGACCTGTAATGTCCTGCCTCCTTGCAGTAATAACAGGTCACTCCCTGAGCTGCAGGTGCCTTCTGCACTGGATCACTGAATTTGGCCTGCTTCACTGGGAATCCCTTCCCACTCTGGCCTGATGCTGGCCTCTTGTTCTGGTTCCATGTATCTTGCTTCTTCTGGAACTGGTCCATATCCTCCTCAGTCATCGCTGCTCTCCTGACCAGCTTGTCGAATCTTCTGATGCCCAATGGAATCATCCTCGACCTCAAGCCTGGCCTCAAGCCCTGCTCGAACTTTTTGGCCTTCTTTGCCTCGTCAACCACCAACTCTGGTGCATACCTCGAAAGTTGAGAAAATTTGGTCTCATACTCCCGCACGGTCACGCTACCCTGCTGAAGGTTCAAGAACTCAGTCGCCTTCTTCTCCTGAACATCTAGGGAAAAGAAGCGATCTCTGAACTCCTCCAGAAAAGATTCCCAAGTCAACGGCTGGTCTCCCAAAGCCCTTTTTACTGACTCCCACCAGACACCAGCGTCTTTCTCCAGCTGCATCGAAGCTAACTTCACCTTGCTGGCTGCTGGAGTCTCCGATACCTCGAAGATCGTCTCCATCTTCCGAATCCAATCATCTGCTGTGGTTGGATCTGCTTGCCCCTCAAAGACTGGCGGCCTCATCCTCTTGAAGGATTCGATCTGCTTAATAGGGTCGGCGTTCACCAAACCCTGTCCAACTCCATGATTTGGCTGCGGATTCTGCTGCTATGCTTGCTGCTGTGCCACGTTGAATGCCATCAGCGTGTTCAGCATCTGGTACACCTTGGCAAATTCAGCCTCAAGGTCGATCCCATTTCCTTGGGAACTACCAGATCCATCCTCATTGTTGCCACCATTCCTGCCCCTGGGTGCAACCATTTTGAATACTGCAAAACGAGGGAAAAGTTAGAGCATCACACTCACAATTCAAATTCACATCAATATCCTTTGGCAAATTCTCAGTTGAATCCCAAAGGTAAAATATCATATTCAGTTCTATGTGATACTCACTCTTTAATGTCCACACCTAGGTACACACACTCTAGTGTCCACACCTAGGTTATTTTTATGTCATGTTTAGTATTACTATTGAAGCGTCGCTCTGATACCTAGGTCCCGATAGTCAATGCTTTGATACCAATCTCTGTAGCGCCCCGAATTTCTAGATTTACAACATAGAAATTACGTGGCACATTCCCAGTGATCCACTTCAACATAATATTAAACATCAACAACACCACTAAAATTTTCAAACATTTTTATTACAACAAATCCTTTACAATGCACAGCGGAACTCAAAACAAACTCAACTCATTATTCTCTTCATTTACAACCCAATTTAACTCAATAACTGATATTACAAATTTTACACAAATCACTTATGTATCAGTTATATCTCAAAACCAACTTAAGCATCACATCTCCAACTCTAAGAAACAACCTACAACATGTGAGGATAGAGGTGATCCCTAACCCCCAAACTAAAGGGGTCAGCCATAAATGGTGTGAGAAATATAAAAAGAAACAAACAACAACATAAAGGGTCATACTCATAAATTCTCAACAACAAATACTAAAAGAATAGGAAAGTACGAAATGAAAGGTAACATAAAACATCAAGTGATACTAAGCTAAGTGTCATGTGTAGAAAACAAGAAAACCACATGCATAGAACAAAACCAAGAAAACACAAGTCTATATGCAGACTCTCTAATGCGTACTTGTCAAAGTCTATGCATCCCATTCTACATAGGTTCGGTGCAAGCCCTTAACGTCTTCACTTCATAGGGTTCAATCCCCACGTTATGAACTAATCCTAACACGATGACTACTACGAGATAAAGATAAACCATGGTTAGTATCTCATGCCCGATAATTCCGGAGATGGATCCCACACCCAAGATATTTCACTTGAATAATTCCGGAGATCATCCCACACCGAACATTGACACGTCACCACAATATACCACATGTGCTTCACCTCGACTCCGATAATTCCGGAGATCAATCCCACACCACAAGTAGTTACCGTGATAATTCCGGAGATTGTCCCACACCACATGACTGTGATAATTCCCGAGACATATCCCACACCACTAATAATCTACTGCGATAATTCCGGAGACTGTTCCACACCGAAAGCCATACTGAGGTTCGTGACTCATGTTCCCGTTCATCATATCACCACTAGTGCCTGTCCTTAAAAATTTTGTTAATTAATTACTTAACGAATCACCTAGAGTAATGTACCCTACCGGCCTAAATTCAAATCTCAATAACTGAAATGCCTTAATGGGCCTCAACAAAATACACAACACCGGTATACTAGGGTCATACGCCTCTAGAGACTCAGACTCAAAAGTCTAACTAAAGTCCCACTAAACAAGTGGCTCAACTAAATGTCTCAATGACATACTCAATTGAATATCTCAAGGTCAATTGCTTAATTATATACTGAACTGAATAACAAGTATATAAAAACTAATCATTCGAATAGACACTAAAGTTTACAAATATCCTTCGGTACCAGTCGACTCATACTGATGACAAGTCGACTGTCCAGAGGACCAAATTCAGGATTTTACAAAAATAAACTAAGTCTCGTAACAGTCGACTTACAAGAGGGTCAGTCGACTTACCCGAGGTAATTTCCAATAATCTTCTAGAAATTATTCTAAGTATATAAGTCAACTTAAATGGTTAATAGGTCGACTGTCCAGAAGGACAATTAATTTTCACAAAAATAATTTCTTCAGTGGACCAGTCGACTGCCTATGAGCTAAGTCGACTGTCCAGAACAACTTTTCAACGATTCTATAATAAAGTGTCAGGCTCGTACCAGTCGACTGCACAGTAGGCCAGTCGACTGTCGACCTACAGAATTTCAAAATTAGGTCTGATTACAAAATCAAATTCTGAAGCTTTCTAATCATCAATGTTATGAAAATAGTTCGTATTTAGAAAAATCATAAATCTCAATGAATCTTCATTAGGTATATGTATAAAACACTCAAACATCAATATGTCAAGATCTAAGTTCTCATATTCTAAATCATAAATTTTTCATTAGGGTTTTACAAGATCTAAATTCCTTCACAAATCTAAATCAAATTTGAATCATGAATCTAATGTCCAGGTATTCATACGCAAATTTCAACATGCTCTTAGCAAACAATTTTAATTATAAGTCTACTATTTCATCCACCAATTCCATATGATTCATACCACTTTACGAGATCTAAATTGTTCACAACAACCAATCATTTCATCATGATATTTGCACACATAGATCAACCACAAGGCAAATTCCTTCCATGCATGACATCAAATCAAACAACAAACATACATCAAACAACAAACAAATTTTTATATCACTCACCTTAGTTTTTGAGAATAGTCCACAAAAGAATCCTCCTTTTGCTAGATCCGAAAGCTCCTTGCTCTACCAAAAGTAAATCTCCCAAATTCTGTGTTTTATCAGCAATGACGACTGGGGTAAAAGAATCACTTAAATATGCCGGGTTGATAATTAGGGTTTTACCCGCAACTTTGCAAAACAACCCTTCCCAAAATACAATTTACATATATAGATCATTCTTTGGAAATTCCATCAAAACTCCTTTAAATTAGGATTCATAAGAAAATATACTTCTAAATCTCAATTAATTCTGTTCAAAATGTCCAGAAATTGTATTTTGCACTTTAACCCCTAAAAATGTCAAATTTGCAAAAAGGTCCTTCTTTTCTCAAAAATTGCAAATAGCTCCAATAAATTTCAGAAAAATCTGGAAAAATAATAATTAAATCTCAAATATTAAATAAAGATTTTTCATAAAAAAAACTAAATTTTCACACTTCTCATAAAAGCATTTGCACGTATTTTGCACGTGTACAAAAGATAAATTTTCTGAAAATACTCATTAAATCCCTAAAAATAAATTGAAATTTATTTTCAAATATAAAAATAATATTTGAAAATACGGGGTTCTACACGGAGGGTCACAAATTTAAAATCAAATGCGGTCTCAGGCAAGGTGATCCTCTTTCTTCCCTTCTCTTCTCGTTGGTAGCCGGTGTGTTCAGTAAGCTACTTCGCAATGCCTGGGAAGCCTAGGTCATTGAGGGCCTGGGTGATTCTTGTTACTTCAATGGCGTACTGAACCTTCAGTACGCCGATGACACCATCATCTTTGCCAAACCTAATTCCCATACCCTCAGAAATCTAAAACTCCTTCTCTATTGTTTTGAACTAGCCTCTGGTCTCTCTATCAATTTTCATAAATCTTCTGTCTTTTGGCTGGGAGGCTCGTCTAATAGGCAGAATGAAATATCCGAATTTTTTAACTGCCCAGTTGCCTCGTTTCCTATAACGTATTTAGGCATTCCTCTGAGGTGGGGAAAATTACATAAATCGGATTGGTCTCCTATGATTGATAAGGTGGAATCCAGACTATCTGTTTGGTTCGGGAGACAGCTTTCCCGTGGCGGAAGATTAATTCTATTCAATTCCGTTCTATCCTCGATCCCTCTGTACATGATGTCTTTCTACTTCATCCCTTCTTGGGTGATCAAAAGGATCGACCAGATCAGAAGAAATTTCTTCTGGTCAGGATCATCGCTCTACAATTCCGGTTCGCATCTTTGTAACTGGAAACTCATTTGCTCTTCGAAGATTGCTGGAGGATTGGGAGTATTGGATCTTAGACACCAGAACCTTGCTTTGCTGGGCAAATGGCTCTGGAGATTCCTCAAAATGGAGGACCTCCCCTGGATCAAATGTATCAAAGCCAGATACTTTTTGGTCAATGAATAGTGGAGTTTCCCAGAACATCCTCATAGGCAGGCCTCCCCATTCTGGAAGGGGGTCTGGAAAGCAGCGGCGTCTTTCCACTGCGGATTAAGCCACGGCTGTGTCGATGGATCCATGACCAGATTCTGGACTGATATTTGGATCGGTAATTCTTCTTTAGCCTCCGCTTTTCCAGCAATCTTCCGTCTTGCTACCGATCCTCTGGCCTTGGTGTCAGATTACTATAGCAATAACGAAGTACAAAGGCAATGGTCGATTCCCCTCTCTTCCAATCTTCCCTCTCATCTAGCCCCTGTCTTTGATAACCTTCTTGATGCTCTCAACAATGTGGTTTGGCATGACAAAGAGGATTTCTTTTGGCGTTGGAATTCTTTAAGGAATTTCTCAATTCGTTCTTTCTATCACTTTCTTAATTTTAGAGGCATGTTATCGCCATTCTACGACCTGGTTTGGAAGTCTTGTGCACCGTTGAAGGTGAAAATCCTTGCGTGGTTAGCACTCAACAATAAACTTCTTACCGTTGAAATTCTTAATAAGAGAAATCAAGTATGGGGGCAATTATGTCCCCTTTGCGCTTCAGTTTCTGAGAATGTGAACCACTTGATCGTAGAATGCGCATATTCATGTTCTCTCTGGAAAATTACTATACTGACTTGGGAATCGTCAGACATTCCGGTCAATCTGGTCGAATGCTGGACGAAGCGTCCTCCTAATCGCGCTTTCCACAAATTGTGGTTCCTTTCCTTCCAGATTATAGTATGGATAATTTGGAGGGAAAGGAATAACAGAATTTTCCGTCAGCTAGTTTCTTCCCTTCGATCGATATCAGACGAATTTTTATTTTTATTCAAATTTTGGTCTTCATCGTTAAAAACGGAAGCTAGAGAAGCCCTTAAGTATGAGAGACTAGAAAAGGCTTTCCATTGTCTTATTAACCTCAACGCTATTTAACGTTCACAACACTTCTCTTTTGGACCTTTTTGAGCTTAGCTTATGTTTCAGTAGTTCTTTGAGATTCTTTGCTGAAGCACTCTCGTTCTATGTATTGCTACTGTTTTGGTTTTATCGGTTTGGATTGATGCTATTTCCCTTGGTGTTTGTATGCAGGATTGACGAGTAGGGTTGCCTACCCTTATGGTGCTTTTGGCAGCAGTTTAGTCTGCTTTTTGGTATGTTTGCTTTAGGGTCTGTAGAGTAGGCAGTCTCGGTCTACTATGGGACTGTCATCTTCCTTCTCTCCTTCCCGATGGTACATCAGTTCTTTCGGTTTGTATCTTTTGCGGATACATTAGTTCTGTCTGTTTGTATCTTTTGCTGATCTCATGTGTAGAGATCTTTGTGTATGCTTCTATGTTTTATTTCTCAGATTGTAGCTCATGGTGTATATTCTATCTACTTTGGGTTAACTGGTTAACCGTTTTAGTCTTGCGAGTGGCAGGCTGTTTTGGTATCATCTGGATGTGTTCACTTGTTTGGGGGGATCGCTGTGAGCTAGTTATAGAGAACTGATGTTTAGATATTGCTAGTTCTCTATATTTAGTGATGTTTCCTCAGTTCTTGCTGTTTATATACTTTAGTGATTTCATATCTACAGATCCTTAGATTGCTTCTATGTATCCTTACTCTGGTTGTATAATTCGGTATATACTCCTTCTTTTGCGGAGTTACCTTGTTTTCTGATTTGTTATTAAGCGTTTCTGCCTCTATTGGTTTCAACTGGAGGTGTCTAGTTTGTGGTGGATGATCGCTGTGCGCTCCTCATTCGGATTAGCCCGATTGGTTGGTTTCTTCTAGTTGCGCTGGTGCTTGGCTTCTTTTACCCTCTAAGTTCTGTCGATCGTAGGCGTGGTTTAACTACTCCGAGGTTTTGAGGGCTGGTATTCGGGATCGGAGGGGCCTTCGTCGTCCCGTGTCATTGCGATCAGTGCTGCTCTTTATCAGCCCTGTTTCAGGTGCAGACTGTGATCGTTATGTGTTTATTTGCTCTTGGAATGTAGATATTATTGCATTTGTCGAGTCCAGATAGACTCTGTTTTTGTGATTAGGAGTAGTGACTTTGGATAATTTGTTTTACGCCTTGTAAGACCCCTTATTGTTAATTATTGTTTGATTAATGCATGGCTGGAGTCATTTGACTCTGTCCGTATCATCAAAAAAAAAAAGTAAGTTTTATTTAAAATACATTCCTAAATAAAACCAAGTCATTGCCAAATAATTATAATTCTATAGAGAAGCAATTGTAAGGCATTTTCTTTGTCATGCTAAGTTAGGATGGTTGGTCAGCTGGGCCATTCTTTTACAGGTCAGCTTTGATTAATTTTGCAACTACCCAATTAATAGATACCAATAAATACACACAACACTGAAATACAATCAGTAAGCTATACTTGAAGATGGAATTAATTTTTTGCCAAACTAAAGTATTGTATATCAAAACTTGCTGTACTTTTAATGAAAACTTTGTTCCCCAAAGGAAGCCATTAGAGATGCAAGCTCGGCTTCTTTAGCCACTAAGGACTGATGAAGCAGGGCCTTTGAATTGCTTGCTTGAGCTTTCTTTTATAAACTTGCAAGCACTCTCTCTCGATCTCTGATAACATGCGACTTTTGTCTGTTTTGCTCTCTCCAATCTCTGCCCAACATTGCTGTTTTCATGCTGTAAGAAATAATTAGTCTGATTTTTATATAAGTGAAGAAGACATGAAATTCGAGCTGCAAGTTAAATAAATTGCTTTCGATAGGGTGAAAAGCAAGAACTTGTTATGACATGATAATAACGATTTAGTAAACCCCATCAAAACATGATGAAGAATTTAAAAAGCAATCCAATAAATGTAGGAAGGGCAGGGGAATTGAAGTTGATATATTACAAGTTCTTTCTCAATACATTTTATATACTAATAAATAAATGAATAGATTATGGGCAAGAGTTATTTCAAGATCTTAGAGAGTTGAAAAAATATTGCCAAAGGAGATAAGTAAATCAATTGACATCCTTAACTTTATAAGATCTTATTGGGATGAAGGTGGTTTTCAAAGTGCATGGTTTGCTTATCGAATTTTGTTGACTATACCGGTTACGGTTGCCTCGGTCGAGAGGAGTTTTTCTAAGTTAAAGTTGATAAAAACTTACCTTCAGACTGCCATGTCACAAGACAGATTGAGTGGATTGGCTGTGATCTCAATCGAGAATGAATTTTTGGAGAAGTTCAAGTATAATGACTAATTGAAGAATTTGCTTCAAGAAATGCAAGGAGAATCATATTTTTTTGAACCAAATTGTAATCCGAATGTAATTTTGATTTTGCAAATGTAATCATATTTTGTTTGACTTTATGGTGTAGTTCAAGATAAAAAATATATATATAATCATGGTTTTATCAAAGATAGATCCTTGCAACATAAAGATAGGTCCTTCAACATACCTAACATATTTTAGAATGATTTGTCTGTACACTTGTGTTGGCCTATATAGGAGGACATTTTCACAGAAAAAGTGGGTATTTTTAATTAATATGCAATGATTTCCACAAATCTTGTGCTTCAACTTAAACTTAGTTTTTTGAATTTTCATTTGTGAAGGGATCTGGGCCTCCACAAGTTGGTGTTCATGGATGACATTTTACATGAGAGAACCAAAGTAGGTATTATGTTCGAGCCCAGGTATTTATTAATCAATTATTGTTTTTATTGCTTAAGTTTACCATTATATGCTTCTTCTTTTTCACTAGCCTGCTAGGCAAAGAGAATAGCAAGTTACAAATTCTATCTCGGTAGGACATGTATTTCTATTACTATGATACTATGAAATTCATAAATGAAAATGCAAAAATGAAGTAGTTAATGGTGGGGGTACCATTATCCTTTTTCTTGTATGTGTTCATTCTAGTTTCTTTTATTAACAGAAACTACTTGATGAGAATAAAAAAGACTCTGGAATATACTGTCATTGCTCAGTGTGGTAAGTAGATTTAGTTTTTGGGTTCTATGATTGCTTCAAATTATGCTTTTAGATTTAGTTTTTGGGTTGTATAACTTTGTTGAAGCTTACAAAATTTTCAGTTCCTAGATTGATTTTTATTTTAAATTATGAAATATTTTTGCATAAATTGCTTTCCATGACTTAGTGTACATTTGGTGCTTTCCATGGCTTTGCGTAAATTTATTTTATTTACTTTTTATGTTTACTTTTTGTTGTTAGTATTAAATTTCTTTTTACTAAGGGACAACAAAACATGAGTTTGGCTAGGGCAACCTTGATCTCCGGGCCGGCCCTGGCAGCTGTTAGGGTCGGTGGTGAGGGGGATGGTGCTGTCGCGAACTCAAACCCAAACCAAACCCATATGCTGTTAGGATTTGATGATAAAGATTAATTCGATACTTGGCTTACTTCTGATACTTCCTGACATGGGTTTATCACTTCATCTAATTTGTTAATGAGTCCACGTTCTTGACGTTATTGAATGTTTGTGCCACCACTGGATTTACAGGTTATTCTAAGTAGTTGAAGGCTTTTATTCAAGTGATACTATTCAAGGAATTATCATTTCATCATCAATATGTTTCCCAAGTTTGGACATTTAAAACCAAACGAGGTAACATTTGATAAAATCAATGTTGAAATAGTGCCCGTGTTCAGGCCACTGGCAAAACGTAAATAGCATAACAGAGTAGGAGCTGTGAAGAATTTTGAATTTTTATTTTAATGTAAAAAATTTCTAATATGTAAATATTCAACCATCTCTACTATTTTAATGGGAGAGTTGGAATTTGTAACAAACAAACTCTAACTTTGTAACTATATAAACATGTATAATACACGTCAAAACTATATCCAACAAATATAAATGTGCACCGCACGTGTTGTTCAAATAAAAATATTCAAATATAAACTATTTTTTTCCTTAACAATATATATTCATTTAATTTGATGACTTTACTTTTTTTAGACGTGCATCGCACGTATATTATACTAGTTCGTTTTTAAGTGAGAGTTATATTAACCATTCATTTACTCAACTGTTGTTACTTACCATAAAACCTTCAAAGTTCAAATTTATTTACAACATAATTATTTACAAAAGTACCACTCATTTAAAATAAAAGTTTGTGTCACTATGGATAGTTTGTAAAAAGTTTGTTTAGTAAAGGGAGGTCTCATTACATCTTTATATTCATTATTTATAAAATAAATAAAAAAATTGATTAGAACGATACATCATCGCATGTGCATGTTACTAGTTAAAATTAATCACCCAAAAAATTCTTATAAAATCCAAATAATTTTCTAAATTAATTGAGAAATTTTGAAGGCTAAAAAGCATAAATATTCACCAAAATGTGATTTCAATGTTTAAGACTCTAGACTTCAAATTATAAGGCCTAAGGATATACATAAAAGCGAATACAAAATCGAAGTATTTAAGTAAATGAAGTAAATTAGAGTTTTCGATCTAATATAATCTCTAATATTATAATGGAAGAGTTAGGGTTGTCATTTGTAAACATTCATTCAACCATTTAATCACAACCATTCATTTATAAGTGAGAGTTTTATTACCCATTCATTTACTCAACTGTTGTTAGTTACCATAATACCCTCAAAGTTCAAATTTATTTACAGCATAATTATTTACAAAAGTGACACTCATATAAAATAAAAGTTTGTGCAACTATGCGTGATTTGTAAAGAGTATGTGATGAGTAAAAGGAGATCTTAGGTTTGATGCCAGATTACGTTGTTTTATTTACTATATAAAATAATTAATTAGAACGTGCATTGCAGGTGTAAATTACTAGTATTTCTAATGCAAACTTCAAACTTTAAAAATCCAAAGAATCAAATATGAGAAATCGAAATCATTAAGGATCAAACTTACAAAGAGAAAACATGAAGAATAAAAAAAAATTTTAAAAAGTGAAAGAGAAGGCATCAAAAATAGTGATTCAAACAATCAAGAGAAATCCTAATAGCTAGATTGCTGGAATAAAATGAAAATAGAGTGGAAGGAGAGTGATATTGAAAGATTCACTTGTAACGGAGCCCTGGTCACTTGAAACTGTAATTGTTGCCACTACTTGAAGAAACTGGAGCCATTGGAAGATTGAGTGCCTTATTTGCAAGAAATCATGAGGAAAGAGAAAGAAAAGAAACTACTTCTATCTTATCTGTCTATAAGTTATTATTCTTTTTTTTTATTAAATAAAAGAGTATTTCTATAGCATGTCTATATTATAAAACATAAAGAAAAGCTATCGTCTCCTTCAATAGTAAGGAAATCAATGATCCAGATCTAAGCTCCCAAAAGACATCCCCCCTCCCCCTAAAAGTTTTCCCCTAAAACTCAAATTCAACCCCCCCCCCCCAAAAAAAAACCCTTTATTTATTTAATTATTTCTCTCTCACACTCTCTCTCTCTCTCTCTCTCTCTCTCTCCTATTCAGATCAATTTTCTCCCTATATTCCCCAAACCAAAGAGCTCTAATTTTTTTCTTTCTCTCACATAGGATTTTTAAGTCGCTAACTCCAAATTCCTAAAACCATTTTCTTAAACCTTCGCTTCCATTCCATTGACGAAGCCTCCATCGTCCTCTCAAGCGCGAATCTCAAAGCAAATCAAAATTCAAATCCAGTGTCGAACCCCAATCAAGAGGTCATCGCTGATATCTGATTCGCTGCTGATTCTGTATCGGCGATTCCCTCCACCAAATCGAGTGCGAATATCATGCGACTCCGTATTGGCGACTCCCCTCCATCAAATCGAGAGTCTCTACATGCGATGCGGTGACTCTAATTTCATCTCATTAACTGAATTCTCATTCTAATTTTTAATTTTGTATGTGTAGGGGATTACTCAGTTTTTTACTGACCCGAATTTTGTATGTGCATGAGATCTAAGTTCAGAGAGGTATAATTGTTTTATTTTTTGGTTTAAAAATTTATAATTTGGTGATTTATTTGATGAGTTTTTTATTGGTTTTGATTTAAGGTATACACAAGTGAGAGATGAATTATTTGGTGGCCTCAATTTGGGCTTCCAAACCATAGCAGGACAGGTAAGCTGATCAGCAACTTAAAATAACTTGACAAATATACAACATTAATTTCTTTACTATAAGAGAATATACTATCGTGAAGTGTATTAGGAATTGTGGCATCAAATACACGTAGGCACGAAGTACTTGAAGTTGGAGAAGAAGAGGAGGAGACAAAGAAGCAAGAGAAGACAATCAGCAAGTAGAAGAAGAGTAGCCTGGAGGGTTGCGATTGACCGACCAGGGGGTGCGGTCGACCGACCCTAGGCTGAGAGTTCTTCGAGTGTATAAGTCCAATAGAGGAGAGGACGGTTGACTGACCTAGGGGGTGCAGTCGACCGGTCAGCTCTCTAGGTTGGTTCTACACTTTGCAGTTGACCGTCATTAGGGGTGCGGTCGATCGGCAATGTCGGCTGATTGTTTTGGACTTACGAGTTTAAAGGCCCAATTGCTATATTTGTGTCTATCTTTTAGGGTTTACTTGGAGGCTATATATATGGCCATAAACTCTAGGATTTAGTTGATTAATCAGATCTAATCCATAAACTTGTGTATCAAGAGGTGAGCCATTATCATTGTTCAACTTCAAGAGAAATTGTGCCGAGTGTTTCAAAGGTGAGAGAGAGAGATTGAGAGTTGTAATCTCTTTTGTAATCTTTGTATTTCTTTGGGAATAAGAAGTATTGGTTATCTCTGCATATTGATTGTGTTCTTGTGAGATCCATATATTGTGGTGACTTGTTCTTGAATCATCTAAGTCTTGGGAGTTTCTATTGCTTGTGGTGTGTTTCCGCTATTAGCACTACAAGTTGTGGGGTAGAATTACTCTAGCAAAGTGTTCCATTCGCTGGTTATTAGAAACCATGCATAACATAACCTATAGGAACTTTTAGTGTGTGTATGGATATATAGGACTGGGATGACGGGAGTTTACCATTGAAGGGTGCAAACTCGCCACTCAAGAAAGACAACTAATGTAAATTTGTTATTGATCAATTTTGAATTTTTTTTATAATAAAGGTGCAATGAGGAGACAAAGTGGAGATAAAAGAAATAATTATCTTGGATTAGAGTTTTGAGAACTTCATGTATTACATTTTGGTTGAAATAATAATAAGAGATATTTAAATTGCAAACTGAGTCTCAAACAAACAAATGTTTAGATTATTGGTATTGTAGATACCTTCACACCTGCACTTGGGTTACTATTGTATTTAGACATCCTCATAGTGGTTATGAGATTGGAGTAAGCTCTATAAAACCTATATGATCATGTCCTTGTATAACTTTTACAAGCATCAATGCTGAAGTTAAAAAAAACTCTATGCAGTGTTTCTAACAAACTATATGAATTCCAAGTAAGTTCAAGCTAATGATCAAGAAGGCGATGGTTGAGCTTAAAGGTAGATATGCTGCTTTCTCATATAATATGTTTCCTACTTCAATTAATTTACTGGACCTTTAAAACTATTTTATATAATCAAATCAAGTGCACCGTTCCGAAGACGTGCCGTAGGCACGTGTCAATGAACAAACCTAGTACTATTTATGTTACACGCTATGCATAAATAGCATGTGCCACATAAAAATAATGTAGAATTATATAGAAAATAGGCTATGCAAGTTTGTATGGAAAGGGCTAGAGGTAGGTAATTACATAGCACGTAGAATTACTCACCTCGCCAATTTATGCTTTGATTGTATATGAGTTAACCATTCTTGAGCACTAGTAATTTACACGTTCAATGCTTGTCTTAATAAATATTGTTTTTTTAAAGTAAAAATTTAGACGTCGTCTAGGTTTGAACCTAAGACCTCCTTTATAATAGTTATGTATGTGTGTTGTACGGGTTGGTAGATTTACAAATGACACTAAAGCATTCTCCCATTATAATATTAGAGATTAGAGATATTATCATTTCCTTAATATTGATTCTTCCAATAATAATGATAATCACAATAAGCTCAAAACTATTGATTTGATATATTACATAAAATATCTTCATCAGTCTACTTTTGATTTGAGAGGCTCTGAACCATGTTCGATGTTGATGGAGATTTTGCGAGTTGGGGAGTCTCATAACCCGAAATCTGACACAGGAGGTTGTTTCTCCAGTATTCGTACTCTATGCAATTGGTGGAGCACATCCTTCATGAGAGTGGGAAGTACTTGGGGTCTTCCATGAAAGTGGGAGATGGTAGAGATAATGCCAGGGAAGATTGCAATAACTTTGAAGCGTGGTGTATTTGGTCCAAGTGGGAGATTGTTAGGAATTCTAGCCTCAAATACACGTAGGCACGGAGTACTTGAAGTTAGAGAAGAAGATGAGGAGACAAAGAAGTAAGAGAAGACATGCAGCAAGTAAAAGAAGAGTAGCCTGAAGGGTTGTGGTCGACCGACCAGGGGGTGCGGTCGACCGATCCTAGGCTGAGAGTTCTTCTACTGTATAAGTCTAACAGAGGAGAGGACGGTCGACCGACCTAGGGGGTGCAGTCGACCGGTCAGCTCTCTGGGTTGGTTCTACACTTTGCAGTCGACCATCACCAGGGGTGCGGTCGACGGGCAACATCGGCTGATTGTTTTGGGCTTACGAGTTTAAAGGCCCAATTGTTATATTTGTGTCTATCTTTTAGGGTTTACTTGGGGGCTAATATATGGCCGTAAACTCTAGAGTTTAGTTGATTAATTGGATCTAATCCATCAACTTGTGTATCAAGAGGTGAGCCGTTATCATTGTTCAACTTCAAGAGAGATTGTGCCGAGTGTTTCAAAGGTGAGAGAGAGAGAGAGAGATTAAGAGTTGTAATCTCTTTTGTAATTGTTGCCGCTAAATTTGGTGTGGGGGCAAACAGATAGAACTTGTGGATTCTTAGGGAAACTGAATAGAAAACCTGTGTACCTGTTCCGCCGAGCGTCGCTCGTCGTTCCTGCCGTGCACCTGCAAAAAGTGCGAGACACCGGGGTTGTTCCCGGCGACGCACCCTCCGACGCTCAAGTCAGTAATCTGGCAGACTATGAAAGAGCACAAAAACTGGTGAAAGATTGATTACCTCTTAATGGAGATGGGTGGGGGGTATTTATAGGCATCTTAGGGAACAGATTAGGCATGTAATTCCTGTGTATACAGATAAGGAATGTAATCCCTAATCCCCAGTGAAAGGATAGATATGAATCAGGGCCGTTGATTAATATTAATCAGAAACCCTAATTCTATCCTGCTGGACCAGGTTTGTTGCGGGTTGAAACCCGCACCCAGTTGAGGTGGATCCGTTCGCAGGTTATTGGATCTGTGAGAAGGAGACCCAGTACCTGATTCAGACCCGTTTTGTTGGTAAAATTACCGTTTTACTCCTGAACTTCAGGATTCGTGCCCAATTCGGACGGTCTTGATTAATCCCCTATTTTTAGCCATATCACAAGCCCCCCACTCCTAAAGGCTGAGGAGAATCAGTCTTTGAGGAGTAGTTTGACTGTTTTGGTGGCTAGAGGAGTTGTATCGAAGTCCGAATGGGTGTTTTTGAATCCCGAAGTGGGTGGTGAGGCAATTTCTTCTCCTTTCTTGAAGCCATATTGTATATCAAGTTTTTATCTATTTTTTCAGGCTATTTATCTAATTTCGCGATGCGTCAGCTAGTCGTTCGGGGGCTTTAGCCGTGCGTTCTAGGCAATAATTGTTCGTTCGGAGGCTTGGAAATATCCCCCGAATTTTTAATTATTTCCTGGAATTTTTAGCTAATTTTCCCGAATTTTTAGTGATTTTTCGCAATTTTTAGGTAAATAAAATAATTTAAATAAATAAAAATCAATTTTTTAATATTTATTTATGACGTGGCGTCATCATAGCCCTCGATCCGGGCAGAGCGCGATTTTCGGAGAGATCAGACGGTCCCTGCTCCTCGGTAAGCTTTTCCGTCGTATACGAGGGTCGGTACCTCGGTACCTCGGCTCGGCTTGGTATCTCGAGGACCAGTGCCTCGGCTCGGATGATCAGTGCCTCGGCTCGATGATTCCGAGGTACGTGGCATCATCTGAGCCGTCTATTTCAGCGCGGATCTCCATAAAACGCTATCTTGTCGTTTAGTGGACGTGGCCAAATCTGGGCCGTCCATCATGACGAGCGCGCTTTTTCACAAGATCCAACAGCTGATATGGGTCGGAGCGATTTTTTGCCATATACGAGGGTCGGTACCCCGGCACCCCGGCTCGGAGGGTCTGTGCCTCGGCTCGGCTTGGTATCTCGAGGACCAGTGCCTCGGCTCGAATGGTCAGCGCCTCGGCTCGATGATTCCGAGGTACATGGCATCATCTGGGCCGTCTATTTCAGCGCGGATCTCCATAAAATGCTATCTTGTCGTTTAGTGGACGTGGCCAAATCTGGGCCGTCCATCATGACGAGCGCGCTTTTTAAAGAGATCCGACGGTGACTTCGCCTCGGGACGATTTTTTGCCATATACGAGGGTCGGTACCCCGGTACCTCGGCTCGGCGCATCTGGACTGTTTGGCCGAGGTGCTGAGTTGGATGTTTTGAAGGAAGTACCTCTTGAGGGTTCCACTCCTCTGCGCCCAGTAGCTCGGCTGCTCGGCTGAGCTGTTCGGTAGCTCGGCTGGGCGAGCCGATGGCAGGCGTCTCGGAAGATGCGCGTGGCCGGATCTGAGCCGTTCATCATGGCGCGCATCACGAGGATGGGGTTCAGATCACGAGAAAACGCTATCTTGTCGTTTAGTGGACGTGGCACGATCTGAACCGTCCATCAAATTCTGTCGCGAATTTTAAAGAGATCCGATGGTGACTTCACCTCGGGACGATTTTTTGCCATATACGAGGGTCGGTACCCCGGTACCTCGGCTCGTCGCATCTGGACTGTTTGGCCGAGGTGCTAAGTTGGATGTTTTGAAGGAAGTACCTCTTGAGGGTTCCACTCTTCTGTGCCCAGTAGCTCGGCTGCTCGGCTGAGCTGTTCGGTAGCTCGGCTGGGCGAGCCGATGGCAGGCGTCTCGGAAGATGCGCGTGGCTGGATCTGAGCCGTTCATCATGGCGCGCATCACGAGGATGGGGTTCAGATCACGAGAAAACGTTATCTTGTCGTTTAGTGGACGTGGCACGATCTGAACCGTCCATCAGATTCTGTCACGAATTTTAAAGAGATCCGACGGCGACTTCGCCTCGGGACGATTTTTTGCCATATACGAGGGTCGGTACCCCGGTACCTCGGCTCGGCGCATCTGGACTATTTGGCCGAGGTGCTGAGTTGGATGTTTTGAAGGAAGTACCTCTTGAGGGTTCCACTCCTCTGCGCCCAGTAGCTTGGCTGCTCGGCTGAGCTGTTCGGTAGCTCGGCTGGGCGAGCCGATGGCAGGCATCTCGGAAGATGCGCGTGGCCGGATCTGAGCCGTTCATCATGGCGCGCATCACGAGGATGGGGTTCAGATCATGAGAAAATGCTATCTTGTCGTTTAGTGGACGTGGCACGATCTGAACCGTCCATCAGATTCTGTCGCGAATTTTAAAGAGATCCGACGGTGACTTCGCCCCGGGACGGTTTTTTGCCATATACGAGGGTCGGTACCCCGGTACCTCGGCTCGGCGCATCTGGACTGTTTGGCCGAGGTGCTGAGTTGGATGTTTTGAAGGAAGTAGTAGCTCGGTTGCTCAGCCGAGCTGTTCGATAGCTCGGCCCGGCAGACCGGTGGCCGAGTTGTTGACTTGGCATTTTGAAGAGTTTCTTGCTTCTCGTAACTTCGTAACTCTACCGCTTGTCGCTTTGGCTTCTTAGCGGGCCTTTGCGTTTCCCAAGGAGGCCCAACTTGTTAGGGGTTATAAGCTTTCACCCTCACTTTCAAGCTTATTTCTTACTTTTTACTCTCAAGTTTTTACTTTCGATCTCTAAGTTCTCTGCTAGTGGCGATTTTCTCTCCAAGGCATTGCCGTTAGCTGTCGCGTGGGCCAGGCGATTTCCGGCGAGAGCACTCCGACCGTGAACGTCACTTCAAAAGGTCAGTTCACTTAATCTAAATAATTTTTCTAGAGATGTCTCGAGTGAACTCGGGGAGTGGGGCCTCGTCCTCGGGCGATGATGGTGCCGAGGAGAGGAGGAAGTCGGAGATTCGGAGAAAGGGAAAACAGGTTGCCGAACCGTCTGTAGCCGAGACGAGGTGTGAGAAGAAGAAGATGAGGGTGGAGACCCAATCTCCCGTAGTAGCGGTGATTGTGGAGAATCCGAAGCAAGCCCTCGAGATGGGACGATATCCTTCTGTCCTGTCCGGGCATTCGGAGGTCAGGCAGTACAAGGTCGACCTGCTGGAGAAGGCAATCTATGGGAAGTCCAAGATCGTCGAGGAACCTAACCCGGCCCTTCCCACCGAAGCCGACGAGCTCATCACGTTGCTGGCCAAGAAGGACCTACTTCGGGTTAGGAGGGCCTTCGCCATTCCTTCGGAGTACAAGCTGATCCTCCCCGGACCTGGGATACGAGCGAACTCCAAGTTGCCGTCGTCGGATATGTGTATGTTCGACGTTGACTCCTTGAATGTCGGGCTACGTTTCCCGCTGCACCCCTTCATTCTTGAGATCCTCGGCTGGTTCTGCCTTGCACCGACTCAATTCATGCCGAACACGTGGCGCCACGTGAACGCCTTTTTGCTTCAGTGCCACCGAGCCGGAGTGGAGCCAGACTTAACAGTCTTCCGAGGCATGTATCGGATAAACAGGCAGCACAAGACGGAGTATCGGTACTATTTGGGGCCGAGGAAGGGGTTAAGATTGTAGAGAACCCTGACTCAATTAAGGGTTGGAAGGAGAAGTATTTTATAGTCAGGGGTGAGGCGATTCGGCACATTCCGAGCCGGTGGAAAGTGGAGGTGCCGAAATTTGCGCGAGCCGACCCTGTACTGCTCGAGGCCGAGGAGGAGGTGGCGAGGAGGATAATGGCCCTTCCACTGCTGAGTTGGAGGGATTTGACGGAGGAGGTGTTGTTCGGGTCCGGCCTAAGCCCCATCGACCCGAGTATGCTCCTGACATCTCATTTGTTTTTATTTTTCTTTCAAGTCTTTAGTTCGACTCGCTAACTCGTCTCTTTTTTGTGGCTCGACGCAGAAGCAATGAAGATCGACTTCAACTCCATGATGGCCGACAGGTCCAAGTTGGCCGGGGGGAGAAAGAGGAAGAGGGCGGCCGCGGCTGCCTCGTCGACTCCGCCACCCACTGTCGCCTCGACCATCACCCCGCCCCCTCCGACTGCTGACGCGCCCTCGGAGGTTATTGTCGTCGAGGAGCCCTCGTCTCCCGTGGTCCCTGGCGTGATTGAGGGGACCTTCGACGTGAACGCGGCGCTGTCGATCGAGGCACCACCACTGACCAGAGATGCCGAGGAGATTCTGACCGAGCAGCACAAGCAGCTGTTCGTGCCGAATTGGCGAGTGAGGAACCATGACGGGTTCCTCGGCAATTCGCAAATGTTAGTGCAGGTCGTCAAACACTTGGCGACTCCGAAGGATCGAGCCGCGCTAAAGGCGGGGACGGTGGGTGACGACACCTACGAGGTGGCTCGGTCACTCATCTTGGTAAGTTTCTTCTTGCTAAGTTTTTTCCAAGTTTACTGCCCGGTTTGCTTAGCGCGCTCACCGTTAGTCTTCGCAGGCTACCTGTCACTTTGGCCATCTCCTCGAGACATTCGCCGAGCAGGAGAAGGAATTGAGGGCGGCGAGCGACAAAGACAGGTTGGCGAAGGTCCGGGCGGTCAAGGAACTCGAGGCCGAGCAGAGGAGAGCCGAGGCCTTGGAAGTCCGGGTGGCCGACCTTGTTGCCGACCTGGAGAAAGTCAAGGGGAGCCTCGAGGCGGAGTCTGCCAAGGCCGCCGAGGAGCTGGCTGCGGCGACGAAGTCCTTGGCCGAAGAGAAGGCGGAGAAGAAGGCCCTGGCTACGAAGATCAGGGCTGAGGTGGAGAAGGAGGTCGAGGCCGAGGCGAAGAAGCACATGGCCGAGAACATGGAGCGGTCTTACCAAACGGCGCTCGACCATGTGCAAGAACGGATTCCTGGCTTCGAGCGGGTCGGCTACCGCCTGTGGCCAGGGTCGCCTTCAGGCGGTGAGGGGGAGGGTGAGGACGACGAGGCCGTAGGGGAGGACGAGGAGGAAGAGGCCGAAGAGCCTGCAGCGGACGGCCGGGTCGAGGGGCAAATCGAGGGGCCATCCGTCGATGCGCCCGTGGTCGACGCGACGAAGAAGGTGGGCCCCTGATCCCCACGTTAAGCTTTTTTGTAGTTTTTGTTGTTTTTTCTTCCGAGCATTGTAACGCCTTTTGCGGACTGGCCACCGCCTTTTAATGAATGAAAAGTATTTTAACTCTGAAATCTGTCAAAGTGTTTGGCTCGGTAGTGTAGTATTTTGACTCTGAAATTTGTCAAAGCGTTTGGCTCAGTAGTGTAGTATTTTGACTCCAAAATTTGTCTAAGTGTTGGGCTCGGTAGTGTGGTATTTCAATGCTCTCTCTTCCTTATTTCAGATTGCTGAGCAGACTCATAACACCTCAGCTGAACAGCATCGAGCCGAGTTGTTCAGGCGATCTCGGGAGGATCGTCTCGAGGGTGAGGTTCACTTGACGAGGAGGATACTTCACAACTTAGAGATTAGGCATAGCGAGGCTTTGGTCGAGCTGCACCACCTACAGATAGTCGAGGCCGAGCTATCTGCTAAGGAAGAGGAACTGGCGCGAGTTTCGGCCGAACGAGATGGCTTAGCGAACAAGGTGGAAGAGCTGCAGAGGGTGACGGTCGACAAGAGTATCGAGGTGACCCACTTGCGCCGCATTATCTCCGATAGCGCCGAGTATCCCGGTTCGGCAAAACTTCCTCGGTTTAAGGTGATAGTGAAGGATGACACATTGAAGGACCGGATCGTTGAACTGGAGGAAGAGGTTGCTCGGCTCAAGCCTCAGCCGGTGAGAGCTAACGTCCGGAGTACCTCGTGCACTCGCGAAGAGATCGAGCGAGGGATCACGTTCTACCAAGCGGCGAGCCGGACCCCTATCGTAGGCAGGTCAGCAGCCGACGCCCAAAGCGGTGTAGTGGTGTCTTCAAGTGGTGCTTCGGTTGGAGCGACCTTCAGGGTCAGTGGCGAGGGGGCATCTCGATTTGTTGGGCTGGAGACGAGCTCGGAGGTCAAGAAGCGCCGACCCAAAGTGTCACTGAACCGGAGCATACCCCTTCCTCGGAGGCAGTGAATGGGTCGTGTCTTGTTGTTGTAACTCATCTGCAAGCTTTTGTAATCCATTTTGTAATTTTTCCCAAGTTATTAATAGAATTGGAGTTGTTTTATCCGAACTGTTTTCCGCTGTCTTCTTATTTGTGCTCTAGTCGCGCTATCTAGGGTAGGTTCGAAATGAACCGGGAGGCGGGCGTTTGCCTCGCCGAACACCTTGGCCTCGGAACTTTCTCCCTTGCTGCGCTTCTGAACCTTGCCCGGTCCCTTCAGGTGCGGCTCGGTTCGGCTGCTAGGGGCTGATCGTAGCTTGGAGACCGGGGTGAGCTTCGCCTAGCGAAGTGAAGCGATCAGGGCCATCTGATGTTTGCACGAATCTTGAGGCGGGTCCAGTTTCCAAGAAAACACTATCTTGTCGTTTTGTGGACACGTGGCTAAATTGGATCCGCTCATCACGCCCTAGCACACTTTCTGAGATGATCTGACGGTGGTTTCGCCTCGGGAGGTTTTTTTGCCATATACGAGGGTCGGTACCCCGGCTCCTCGGCTCGACTTTCTCGGGGCAGGTTGGGTTGGTTATCTGACCCCGGCCCGTTTGAGGATGAGCCGGTGAGATAGAGTCGAGCCATAGGAGAGATCCGACCGTCAGATTAGTTTAAGGGTTGTGGGAGCAGTTCCGAATGGCGAGCTACTTCTAGTCCGCTTAGGAGCGAACTTGCGAAGTAGAATCGAGCCAAGTGTTGGACTCCGAACCATTCAACGGATGCGGGAGCAATTTCGAACGGCAATCTGCTCCTGGCTCGCCTATGGGCGAGCCGAGGAAGAAGAGTCGAGCTGAGTGCTGGACTCCGAACCATTGTGAGATTAGTTTAAGGGATGCAGGAGCAGTTCCGAATGGCGAGCTACTTCTAGTCCGCTTAGGAGCGAACTTGCGAAGTAGAATCGAGCCAAGTGTTGGACTCCGATCCATTCAACGGATGCGGGAGCAATTTCGAACGGCGATCTGCTCCTGGCTCGCCTATGGGCGAGCCGAGGAAGAAGAGTCGAGCCGAGTGCTGGACTCCGAACCATTGTGAGATTAGTTGAAGGGATGCAGGAGCAGTTCCGAATGGCGAGCTACTTCTAGTCCGCTTAGGAGCGAACTTGCGAAGTAGAATCGAGCCAAGTGTTGGACTCCGATCCATTCAACGGATGCAGGAGCAATTTCGAACGGCGATCTGCTCCTGGCTCGCCTATGGGCGAGCCGAGGAAGAAGAGTCGAGCCGAGTGTTGGACTCCGAACCATTGTGAGATTAGTTTAAGGGATGCAGGAGCAGTTCCAAATGGTGAGCTACTTCTAGTCCGCTTAGGAGCGAACTTGCGAAGTAGAATCGAGCCAAGTGTTGGACTCCGATCCATTCAACGGATGCGGGAGCAATTTCGAACGGCGATCTGCTCCTGGCTCGTCTATGGGCGAGCCGAGGAAGAAGAGTCGAGCCGAGTACTGGACTCCGAACCATTGTGAGATTAAAGAATTAAAGGCAGAGAGGTGCGACAGTATAAAAAATATGAAAAACTTTATTTATTAATATCCAATGATCGGCTGCTTCTAAAGTTGCTAGCCGTTATTACAATGAAAAAATAAAGGAAAAATTACTACTAGTAACAGGAAGGGAATGGTTCGACATCTTGAGTTACATAGAGAGGCGTAGTTGCCTTCTCTTGGTATTTCAAAAGATGGTCGGCATTCCAAGTCCTGGAAATTTCTCTGCCTTCAAGATCTTCTAGCTTGTACGCACCGGGGCGGATCACTTTTGAGATTTTGTATGGTCCCTCCCAATTCGGGGCCAGTTTGCTTTCCTGTCCGGGGAACGAGATGGCCAATTTTCGGAGGACCAGATCCCCTTCTTTGAGGTCCGTTGGGCGGACCCTTTTGTTGTAGGCGAGCTCAATTCTTCTCCGGTAACTTTGTTGCCGTATAGCAGCTCTTTCTCGGATTTCGTCTATCAAGTCTAGGCTTGCTCTGAGCTCTCTGGCATTCTGCTCTTCTTCAAAGGCTATCAAACGAGGAGAGGGTATTCCAACTTCTAGGGGAATGAGGGCCTCGGACCCATAGGTGAGATTGAACGGACTCTCGCCTGTTGGGGTCCGCTTCGTGGTGCGGTAATTCCATAACACATTGGGCAGCTGATCGACCCACAAGCCCTTGGAGCACTTGTCTAGTCTCTTCTTGATGCCGGAGAGGATCTGTCGGTTGGCATTCTCGGCCTGGCCATTTGACTGGGGATGAGAGACGGAGGAGAAGCGGTGCTGTATGGCGAGGTCCTCACATAAGGCTCGGAAGGTAGCCCCAGCGAACTGCGTTCCGTTATCTGTAACTATGACCCGAGGAACGCCGAATCGGAAAATTACATTTTTCCAGAAGAATTGGACGACCCTATGCTCGGTGATTGTTGCCAGGGGCTCGGCCTCTATCCATTTCGAGAAATAGTCGACTGCCACAACTAGAAACTTTAGTTGTCCGGGAGCTGGCGGAAACGGTCCTAGTAAATCCATCCCCCACATTGCGAAGGGGATCGGACTTGATAGGGAGGTGAGTGGTGCTTGTGGGAGGCGTCGGATGTCGGAGTATTTCTGGCAGGAGCTGCATTGCCGAACGTGTTATTCGGCGTCCCGTAGGAGAGTCGGCCAATAATACCCATAGTTCAACACTTTGCGTGCTAGGGCTCTGGAGCCAGAATGAGCCCCGCCAATGCCCTCATGGAGTTCTCGCAGGGCGTAGTCAGCTTGCCGGGGGGAGAGGCACCTTAGGTAGGGCCGACCGTCCACCTGGGTGAAGGAGCGTTTATACAGAATGCCTTCGATTAATACATAATGCTCGGCTCGGGTTCTTATCCTTCGTGCCTCCTTCGGATCCTGGGGGAGGAGTCTGTCTCTTAGGAACTCGACGAGGGGCTTCATCCAATTGTCTTCGAGGAGGACTGGCAGCGTTTCAACGGAGTCGAGCGCATCATCCTCTATGCTCGGCTTCAGGAGGACTTCTATTAGAACAGTTTGTTCGAGGCCTTGAAGGGAAGAGGAGGCTAACTTAGATAGGGCGTCGGCCTGAGCGTTCTCTTCTCTGGGGATTCTAAGGATGAGGGCCTCCTCGAACAGAGCCATGAGGCTTTTCACTTTAGCCAAGTACTTAACCATCCTGTCATCACGGGCTTCATATTCGCCGAGGACCTGATTGACGACCAATTGAGAGTCGCTGAAGATCCGCAGGCATTGTGCCCCTGCATTTCGGGCCATTCCAAGGCCGGCTATGAGCGCCTTGTATTCGGCTTCGTTGTTCGAGGCTTTGAAGTTTTTGCGGAGGGAGTATTGGAGGATAAAGTCATCTGGGCCGGCCAGGATGACCCCCACCCCACTTCCCTCGTTACAAGAGGACCCGTCGACATAGACCGACCAGACTGGTGGTCCCTTCATTGCTTGGATGGAGTCGGGGATGGTGGTTTCGACTATGAATTCGGCCAGTGCCTGTGCCTTGATCGCGGTCCGAGGCTGATATGTTATATCATGTTGGCTCAGCTCGATTGACCACTTCATAAGGCGACCGGACGTCTCGGGCTTGTGAAGGACCTGTTTCAGCGGCTGGTCGGTAAGGACGACCATCGAATGGGACTGAAAGTAGGGTCGAAGCTTTCTCGCGGCCATTATCAGGGCATAGGCTATTTTCTCAATCTTCGGGTACCGGAGCTCGGCGTCCCGAAGCACTTTGCTGACGTAGTAAATGGGCTTCTGAGCCCTCTCTTCTTCTCTGACTAAGACCGCACTAAGCGTCTGCTCGGAAGCTGCCAGGTAGAGGTAGAGGGGTTCGCCAGGTATTGGTTTGCTGAGAAGAGGTGGATTGACGAGGTAAGCTTTAAGCTGGTCGAAGGAGTCTTGTTGCTGCTGCCCCCACTCGAATCCTTTAGCCCCCCTGAGGGCCTTGAAGAACGGGAGGCACTTCTCCCCGGACTTCGACAGAAAGCACCCTATGGCGGCTAGGCGACCAGTCAACCTCTGAACTTCTTTGACATTTCTAGGAGGGGCCATGTCCAGTATGGCTCTGATCTTCTCCGGATTTACTTCTATTCCTCGCTGGCTAACCATAAAGCCGAGGAACTTCCCTGATGAGACGCCGAACGCACACTTGTTCGGGTTGAGTCTCATATTGTGCTTTCTCAGAACATCAAATGCTTCTTGGAGGTCGGCCACATGATCAACGCCCCGGATGCTTTTTACAAGCATGTCATCGACGTACACTTCCATGTTCCGGCCGATCTGGGCCTGGAAAACCTTGTTGACGAGGCATTGGTATGTCGTCCCTGCATTCTTTAGGCCGAATGGCATGACTCTGTAGCAATAAAGGCCTTGGTTGGTCACAAAGGATGTCTTCGGGATATCCGGGGGGAACATTCTTATCTGATTGTAACCCGAGAAAGCGTCCATGAAGCTGAGGAGCTCATGTCCCGAGGTTGCATCAATCAGAGTGTCGATGCTCGGCAGAGGGAAAGGATCTTTGGGGCAGGCCTTGTTAAGGTCGGTGAAATCAATACAAATTCTCCACGTCCCGTTGGACTTCTTCACCATTACTACGTTTGACAACCATTCAGGGTAATTTACCTCCTGTATGAATCGGGCCTTCAGCAGCTTGTCCACCTCCTCTTTTATAGCGAGCTGACGCTCGGGGGCGAACTTGCGCCTCTTCTGCTGAACCGGTTTGGACCCCGGATCAACACTCAGGCGGTGGACCAAGAGTTCTTCGAAGATACCGGGCATGTCTGCAGCTGACCATGTGAAGAGGTCATGATTGCTCCGGATGCATTTTACGATATCTGAGTGTAGGGCGGACGGCAGGGTCTTGCTGACGAAGAACTTGTGGGACGGCTCTTGCTCCGAGAAGAGTACCTCCTCCAACTCGTCCGCCGGCTCGGAAGTCGGCCGAGCGGCGTCTTTGGGAATTTCCAATGTTTCTAAAGAGAGGACGGGTCCGAGGGTAGAGGTCATATAACACTTGCGGGCCTGTTCCTGATTGCCCCTTACTTCTCCTACTCCGGCCCTTGTGGGGAATTTCATTTTGAGATGATAGGCAGAAGGGACGGCTTCAAGGGCGGCTAGACCGGGCCGACCCAAAATGACATTGTAGGCTGCTGGTACATCTACGACCATGAAATCCATCGACTCCGTGCGGGTAGTAGGAGTTTTGCCAGCTATGACATCGAGGGTAATCACCCCTTCGATAGTCACCGGCACTCCTGTGAACCCATGGAGTGTGTAGCCGGCAGGCTTGAGTCTGTCTCGGGAGAGCTTTAGGCCCTTAAAAGCGTCGAGGAAGAGGAAGTTGACGGAGCTGCCGTTATCTACTAAGATCCTCTCTACTTTGAAATTGGCCATGTGGAGACTGATGACTAGTGCGTCACAATGAGGGGTGCGGACACCCTCGAGATCTTCATCAGAGAAGGTGACGGGCACTCCGAGGCCTTTGGGAGGAGGGGTGGTTCGGACTGAGTTGACTTCCATGATAAATGCTTTTCGAGAGGAGTTCGAGGAGCCCCCCATTGGACCCCTATGGATGAGGTGGAGGACTCGCTCTTCCTCAAAGTCCGGCGTCTCTTCTCATTTCGGACGCTTGTTAGCCCCTCGAGGCTGGGGTGGAAGTTCTGCTCGGTCCTTTTTTACAAATTTCGCCAGCTGCCCCCTCTGGATAAGGGCTTCGATCTCATTTCTCAGCGCACGGCAGTCGTTGGTGTCATGCCCATGGTCCCGGTGATAGCGGCACCATTTCTTTTTATCTCTTCTTTTGGTGGGGGTATTCATCCTTGGAGCTGGAGGCAGGATCCCTTCTTTTTCAACTTCCATGAAGATGGCAGAGATGTTAGTGGTGAGGGGAGTGAACTTCTCAAATCTAGGAGGAGGTCGGCGCTGGCCGGCATTATCTTTCTGGAGCTTCTTTGCTCCTTCTTCTTCCGTCCCCTTCCTCTTAAACCCGGAGGCAGACCCCTCCCAGTTGGGTTGTTGCTCGGCCTCTTCGGCCCGGATATACTTTTCAGTGCGAAGGAGAAGGTCGGAAAAGTCATGTGGTGGTTTCTTGGCGAGGGAGGAGCGGAGGTTGGAATTGAGGACATTGGATTGAAATGCTACCGTAGCGACCGACTGGTCAAGGGATGCAATGGATCTGGCCTCGGCCATGAACCTCTTCACGTAGTCCCTCAATTTTTCCCCCTTCTTCTGGTGGAGGTGCAATAGGGAGATGCTCGTCTTCTCGGCCCTTCGGCTGCTTACGAAATGTGTGATGAAGAGGGTTTCGAACTGCTCGAAGGAGAATATTGAGAAGGGGGCGAGACGAGAATACCACTCTCGGGCCGGTCCTTTGAGAGTTGCGGGGAAGGTTTTGCAGAGGAGGGCATCGGAAGCTTGATGTAGAAGCATCAGAGTCTTAAAACTTTCAATGTGATCAACTGGATCGGTTTCCCTGGTGTAAGTCTCAAATTGGGGAGGTTTGAAGCTGAACGGGACAGGCGCATCCACAATGGTTCGGGAGAAAGGGGGTCGGCTAGGACGTAGGGTCCTCCCCCTGAGCTCTTCTTCTCGGTTTATCTGACCCAGGCATCTTTCTACTTCATGAAGACGGCGGTTCATGGTGTCATCTCTCCGACGGTAATCTGCCGAGCCACAGGACTCGTCTTCGTATGAGGGAGAACGAGGGCTGCGGCGATGGTAACTTCGGGAGCGGCGAGGACTTGGGGTACGCCGGGAGTTGCTAAGAGCAGGATAAGGAGATGGGGACCGTCGGTGAGGGCTTCGGACCGGAGGAGGGGATGGGTTCTTCGGCTCATTAGGATTTTGACGGAGGTTGAGGGCCTACAGGACGGTCGCTTGGAACTACTGGAACTCGGCACGGGTGATTGGTGCCTCATTGCTCCTAGGCTGTTGCCGACCTGTGGGGGAGTGCCTCCTTCGGTAATGATCGGGGGACTCTATCCTCCTTCTGTGGACAGGAGACCTGTAATACCGGCGGCGCGGAGACCGATCGCCCGGATGGTGTTGGCGGGAGGTTCCCTCTCGGGCCCGCTTTTCATCCAGATGGCGGCGAAGGTCATCATCCTTCTGGCGGTTGAGAGCGGTATTGTGGCGGCCAGAGGCTCGGGGGTGATGGGAGGCCATAGAGTCCGTAGAGGCGTTGTGGATGGAAAAGTGTTCTTGGTGAAGGGGCTATTTCTGAGGGTTAGGACCCTTTGGAGGCTGCTGATTAGGAGGGGGAAGGTCCTGGTGAACCGGGTCTTCCGCTGTAGGGGGAGCTGCCCTTGTTGTTGAGCAGGATTGTTGGGAACTTTTTGCTGCTGATCAGGGTTGGGTCCTCGGTTGGACCCCCTTGATCTGACCTTCCGAGGTGGCATGGCTGGAGAAGACCTATTTTCGGGAAAGAGGAGAGGTTCCTATTCGTTAGTTTCCCACAGACGGCGCCAATCTGTTGCCGCTAAATTTGGTGTGGGGGCAAACAGATAGAACTTGTGGATTCTTAGGGAAACTGAATAGAAAACCTGTGTACCTGTTCCGCCGAGCGTCGCTCGTCGTTCCCGCCGTGCACCTGCAAAAAGTGCGAGACACCGGGGTTGTTCCCGGCGACGCACCCTCCGACGCTCAAGTCAGTAATTTGGCAGACTATGAAAGAGTGCAAAAACTGGTGAAAAATTGATTACCTCTTAATGGAGATGGGTGGGGGATATTTATAGGCATCTTAGGGAACAGATTAGGCATGTAATTCCTGTGTATACAGATAAGGAATGTAATCCCTAATCCCCAGTGAAAGGATAGATATGAATCAGGACCGTTGATTAATATTAATCAGAAACCCTAATTCTATCCTGCTGGACCGGGTTTGTTGCGGGTTGAAACCCGCACCCAGTTGAGGTGGATCCGTTCGCAGGTTATTGGATCTGTGAGAAGGAGACCCAGTACCTGATTCAGACCCGTTTTGTTGGTAAAATTACCGTTTTACTCCTGAACTTCAGGATTCGTGCCCAATTCGGACGGTCTTGATTAATCCCCTATTTTTAGCCATATCAGTAATCTTTGTATTTCTTTGAGAATAAGAAGTATTGGTTATCTCTGTATATTGATTGTGTTCTTATGAGATCCATATATTGTGGTGGTTTGTTCTTGGTTCATCTAAGTCTTGGGAGTTTCTATTGCCTATGGTGCGTTTCCGCTATTAGCACTACAAGTTATGGGGTAGAATTACTCCGACAAGTGGTATCAGAGCAATTGATTCGAGATGGCCGAGAACAAGATGAAGTTCGAGAAATTCGATAGGAGTGACTTTGCGATGTGGAAGATTTAGATGATAGCGTATCTTCATCAGAAAGATCTTGATGGTTCGTTGTTTGATGAGAAGCCGGTAGGTGCAGACAAGGATGCGAAGGTCTTGGCGGATTGGAATCGTTTGGATCAGAAGGCGCTGGGGCAGATTCAGTTGGGGCTGAGTAGGAAGGTGTTATTTCATATCTCGAAGGCAAAGACCACAAAGGAGGCTATGGAGATTCTCACGGATATGTATGAGAAACCGTCGGCATCTAATCAAATTCTTTATCTGAAGAAATTGGTTAATATGAAGTTGAAGGAAAGGGGTTCAGTAGCAGAGCATGTGAACAATTACTCTATGGTTTATAACCAGATAGAAGCTGCAGGTTTGAAGTTTTCAGAGAGGGGGCAGTCATTGTTACTTACATCTACTTTACCCGATAGTTATGGTACGGTGGAACAGACTATTACAGGCACTATGACAGATTCGACTACTCTACAGGATGTGGTGAGTAGCATTCTGAATGAGGAGGTGAGAAGGGTGAGAAACGGGAGATATCCATCAACATCTTCTAGAGATTCCGCCATGTACGTTGTGAAGAGACATAGGAGATCTAAGAGCAGTCGAAGAAGAAAGGATCAGAGTAGTTTATCTGAGAGTGGGTCTGATGACAGCGATGGGGGACATGGGCCTCAGTGCTGATATTGTCATAAGAAGGGTCACATGATGCGCAGTTGTAAGGCTTATATGAAGAAGAAGCAGAAGAAACCGAAGAGAGATAACCCAAAGGAAGTCCAAGGAGGGCTTGTTGAGGAATTATACTTATCAGCTCGGGAGGAGTTGGGCACTCAAGATTGGTGAATTGATTCGTTAGCTTCTTTTCATTGCAATTCGAGGAGAGAGGTATTTGATGACTACGAGGAGGGTTCTTTTGGAGATGTGATCGTGGGGAATGGTCACCGGTGTCCTGTACGTGGGTGTAACATCCTGATTCTTTATTTATAATTAGATAAAAGGTTTGTGGATTTTTACGTGTTTTGCACGTATTAATTCATGTGTATTTTTCTAGAAAATTATTTATTTTGTAACGTGAACAAATATTTTTCTATCTCTCTCTTTTATATTTTAAAAGCCTAATTGTTTATTTTAAGCCCACCCTAATTATTTAATTATTTTAATTAGCCCATGGAGTTCTAAGCCCACTAATTGAAAGCCCACTAGTTTATTTCTCTTTTAATTAGCATGACTTGTAGTGTAGATCAACTTTGTAGACAATTAATTAATTAATCATGTACAACTAGTAACTAGGGGTGCTACGTTTGACACGTGCATTGCACTAGCACGTGTCTTAAGCCATGCAAAGTGTAGGCCAGAAATGGGAGAGAGGGATGGGTGAGTTGGCTTAGTGGATAGGTGGTTACTTGTTCATGGGTGGTTGCTACAACTCCGAATTCATTATAGCCAATTATCTTTAACCATATAGATCAATCATAGCCAATTTCACTCAAAAATTAGTATAAATACCCCCCATTCTATTCATGTAGTACACTAAAAAAATTATAAAGAAAAGAAAGGAGAAAAACACAAAAGTGAGTAAAAAGATTGAGAGGAAGTGAGTAAAAAGATTGAGAGGAGTTCTAGTGTGTGTGTTCCCATTCTTGGAGGCCGACCATTCGTCAAGGTGTAGAGAGGAGCTCGGTTTTCACTAGTGCAAGGAGGAGAAGGCTTTCGTGGTGGCACAAACTAGGAGGAGAATGACAGCTCGTGTGTTCAAGGAGATTCTAGGAGATTTGTAGTTGTTTTTCTTCAAATAGGTGGGTGGTTTCTCTACTTCTAATTTAGACACCAAGCAGGGGGTTTGATTAATGAGATTGCTAAAGAAACTAATAAGATAACCATGTGATGGCTCTAAAAAGGACTTAGTAGATGATTAAATGAATGCTTGATGAATGACATTTTATTTGCTATAAATCATGTTTATTGTAGTAGAATTGTTTTATTGCTATGGAAATGTGAAATTGGAACTATGCTAATTGTAGAATATGCTTGTGAATGATTAGTAGTTGAAAATATTGAATTTGTGCTTATTAAACTCTTGTGACACTAGTTTAATGAATGAGACCATGACATAGGGTAATGTGGAAATAAAAGAGGAAGAAAAGCAAGAATTAATATTCTTTTAATGTAGTTGTAATGCAAAATTTGGTAGAGAGTTTGCTAAATTGAGATATTGCAATTGTAGGCATAGATTACAAATTAGAATGAGAAATTCATGTTTTAATGTCAAAATAATGTTTTTAAAACACTAGTTTGTTAATTATACATTAACTCAGTATTCTGGAAAATTTTATGACTTTATGTGGAAGAGAAACAAAGTTAAGAGTTTTTGAAAAACGAAATAATTTTGATAAATAGAGATTTGAATCAAACCTAATCTAATCCACTATCATATCAGTTACTGGTTAGAGGGGGCGCCATAAGAGCTTTACTGTAGCTCGACGGCACTATTTGTGTCTAGGTTCGAGTCTCGGTAGAGGCTTTTTATTTTCAAAATTCGATTTTTCACTAAACCCGTGAACAGAACTCAACCTAATTAAAAGTCCCTCCTTTAGACAGTTGGGCACTGTGTCCCTTCTGGTTAGCGCGTGGGGGTTAGTGCGATTACTTTCACCCTTGGGGCTTTTGTGTGTGGGTTCGAAACCGGCTGAGGCCACATTTTTTATTTTATTTTTTTAAATCTGATTTTTTAAAAAATGTATTTGATTTTTGTTTAGTTTTTAAATGTGATAAGAATTGAAGAAAATATTAGAAAATTTTCTGAAAATACATAGACTTCACAAAAAATTATTTTTTAAATGTTTGGACTTTAAAATGATAAATAAGAGTAAAAATTTAGAATAAAATTAATGAAAAACCTTGGACTTGATTCTTTTGTAATTAAAAAAAAATTATTGAATTTTTGAATATAGAGAGAATTGAAAAGAGATCAACTTGAGATTTTTCACTTATAAAATATTGGGTAGAATTTAATGAGAATTTGTTTAGAAATATGCAAGTTGTGCATGGAAATTTGTTGAAAACGAGAACATGATGAAATGCAAATTTTGTGAACAAGTATACTATCCTTTATGAACACGAAAAGAGAACTTGGACTAGAATTTTAGCTGAGACCTTACATCGGCAAGAATGAAAGTATTGAAAAGAGAAAAGTGATATTTTGAACAAGTTTAGGTCATTGATAATAATTGATATTGGAAAGATCGAAGTAGGGGTAATGCTATATTCTAGAATATTGATCTTCATTTATTCATAAGGATTAGATACATAGTGGAGATATGATGAACGTAAGAGAAAAACATGAGTATGAGGGTCATTGGATTGGCGGCGTGAGAGTATTCACAGGATGTCCCATGATGATCATGAATAGGGCATGGATACTACTCCAGAGTACCATCCCGGTGGCGACGCTTATGGGGTGGTCTAGTGATTACAGGTGGTGCCATGTCTATGGTAGGGGTTGAATTGACCACAGGATGCCTACATGATGAGTCATGTGTCAGTGCATGGGATTCTCTCCAGGGTGCCTGGATGTGGGCTCGTAACTCATAGAATACCCAGGATACTTACCATAGTTACTGTAGTAGATTAAGTCATGGGGAGGGATTGAACCCTACAAGATGAAGAACAATTAAGGACTTGCCCTTAGACCTATGTAGTATGGGCTGCATAGACTCTGAACAAGTGCGTATTAGTGTCATATAATACAAACAACTGCTATAAGGACTAAGTGCATGTTCACAACATGACATCAATAAGGTAGTCCCCTTAGTTTATTTTGTGACAAGTATGTGCTTTCTAAGTATGAGAAATTGATGTATTATATCCTAGCGTCAGTTGAATGAACTGACGTGCCCACAGTTTCTATGCAGGATAAAGTGATTGACAAGATTAAAGTATGCATGCTGCTTAAAGAATGATTCAAGTGTTGTATATTTTATCCATGTAATTGTTGTAAATTGTTTCCGCTATATAAGTGTAAAGTAAATGTAACTCTGATGTAACAAAAGTTTTTAATTCCTTGTAAAATTGTACGAAGAGAAGTGTAATGATCTTGTGGAACTTCGAATTCAGTCTGTTTTGGAATTCAGGGTGTTACAGTGGGGTTGGAACTGTTCGCGTGAACACCATTAATGATCAGAGTGTTGTCTTGCGGGAGACAAGGCATGTTCCAGACTTGAAGGAAAATCTTATCTCGATTGGAAGGCTAGACAAGGAGGGGTTGTCTACTACAGTTGGTAGTGAGGAGTGGTTTATAGCTGCAGGTTCAAGGATAATTGCAAAAGGGAAGCGTGAGGGAACGCTGTATTTGCTTAGAAACATGAGGGGCGTTTCTCCTGTAGTTGACTCTCAGCCGGAATCGAGTAGTAGGTTGTGTGGGGTGTAACCGAGTTCTTTCAGTTGTGGATGGGAGGTTATTTGGTGGGAGCTGCTGGCCATGGAAATGATCCTAGTGGGCAAAATGTTGCTGCGTACTTTGCGAATTGGCAGTTGAAGCTTCAAGTCGCTCTTGTGTGATAGAGAGCACTGATATCGATATGCGGGGTGATGTCAATGAGGGTAACTGAATTGGGACTGTAAGGGTTGAATAGTCTGCGGAGTTTGTGGAGGTGTCGTCCACGGAGGTTTCTAGTGGAGAGGGTGCATTGAGAGGCTTTGAACCATGTCCGGTGTTGATGGAGATTTTGCGAGTTGGGGAGTCTCATAACTCGAAATCCGACACGGGAGGTTGTTTCTCCAGTATTCGTGCTCTATGCGATTGGTGAAGCACATCCTTCATGAGGCAATGAGGGGTGGTTGGTGCACTCCACATGGTGGAGTGGCGGGGGTGCTCTTCATGAGAGTGGGGAGTACATGGGGTCTTCCATGAAAGTGGGAGATGGCAGAGATAATGCGAGTGAAGATTGCAATAACTTTGAAGCGTGGTGTATTTGGTCCAAGTGGGAGATTGTTAGGAATTCTGTTCTCAAATACACGTAGGCACAGAGTACTTGAAGTTGGAAAAGAAGAGAAGGAGATAAAGAAGTAAGAGAAGACAAGCAGCAAGTAGAAGAAGAGTAGCCTGGAGGGTTGCGGTCGACCGACCAGGGGGTGCGGTCGACTGACCTTAGGCTGAGAGTTCTTCGAGTGTATAAGTCCAACAAAGGAGAGGACGGTCGATCGACCTAGGGGGTGCAGACGACCGGTCAGCTCTCTGGGTTGGTTCTACACTTTGCAGTCGACCGTCACTAGCGGTGCAGTTGACCGGCAACGTCGGCTAATTGTTTTGGGCTTACGAGTTTAAAGACCCAATTACTATAGTTGTGTCTATCTTTTTGGGTTTACTTGGGGGCTATATATATGGCCGTAAACTCGAGGGTTTAGTTGATTAATCGGATCTAATCCATCAACTTGTGTATCAAGAGGTGAGCCGTTATCATTGTTCAACTTCAAGAGAGATTGTGCCGAGTGTTTCAAAGGTGAGAGAGAGAGATTGAGAATTGTAATCTCTTTTGTAATCTTTGTATTTCTTTGGGAATAAGAAGTATTGGTTATCTCTGCGTATTGATTGTGGTCTTGTGAGATCCATATATTGTGGTGGCTTGTTCTTGGTTCATATAAGTCTTCGGAGTTTCTATTGCTTGTGGTGTGTTTCCTCTATTAGCACTACAAGTTGTGGGGTAGAATTACTCCGATAAAGTGTTCCATTCGCTGGTTATTAGAAACCATGGATAACATAACATATAGGAACTTTTAGTGTGTGTTTGGATATATAGGACTGGGATGACTAGAGTTTACCAGTGAAGGGTGCAAACTCTCTACTCAAGAAAGACAGCTAAAGTAAATTTGGTATTGATCAATTTTGAATTTTTTTTCTTAATAAAGGTGCAATGAGGAGACAAAGTGGAGATAAAAGAAATGATTAGCTTGAATTAGAGTTTTGAGAAATTTATGTATTATATTTTGGTTGAAATAGTAATAAGAGATTTCAATTGCAAACTAAGTCTCAAACAAACAAATGTTTAGATTATTGGTATTGTAGATACCTTCACACCTGCACTTGGGTTACCATTATATTTAGACATCCTCATAGTGGTTATGAGATTAGAGTAAGCTCTATAAAACCTATATGATCATGTCCTTGTATAACTTTTACAAGCATCAATGCTGAAGTTAAAAAAAACTCTATGCAGTGTTTCTAACAAACTAAATGAATTCCAAGTAAGTTCAAGCTAATGATCAAGAATGCAATGGTTGAGCTTAAAGGTAGATATGCTGCTCTCTCATATAATATGTTTCCTTACTTCAATTAATTTGTTGGACCTCTAAAACTATTTTATATAATCAAACCAAGTGCACCGTTCCGAAGACGTGCCGTAGGCACGTGTCAACGAACAAACCTAGTACTATTTATGTTACACGACTATGCATAAATAGCATGTGCTACATAAAAATAATGTAGAATTATATAGAAAATAGGCTATGCAAGTTTGTATGGAAAGGGCTAGTGGTAGGTAATTACATAGCACGTAGAATTACTCACCTCACCTCGCCAATTTATGCTTTGATTGTATATGAGTTTATGCTTTGATTGTATATGAGTTAACCATTCTTGAGCACTAGTAATTTACACGTTCAATGTATGTCTTAATAAATATAGTTTTTTTAAAGTAAAAATTTAGACGTCGTCTGGATTTGAATCTAAGACCTCCTTTATAATAGTTATGTATGTGTGTTGTACGGGTTGGTAGATTTACAAATGACACTAAAGCATTCTCCCATTATATATTAGAGATTAAAAATATTATCATTTCCTTAATACTGATTCTTCCAATAATAATGATAATCACAATAAGCTCGAAACTATTGATTTGATATATTACATAAAATATCTTCATCAGTCTACTTTTAATGTCTACTTTAATAATAGCAAGTAGAGTGCCTCCAACACATGCCAACCAATTTTATGCAAAATAAATTCTTTAGAAAAAGTACAATATTTGAAATTGGTTGTTAAAGATAGGAGGGATGAAGTAGTGAGGTGATCTTTAAGAAAACTCATGGATTTCTCATGCAAGTGAATTTAGAAAATGCAAGATATAATTTTAGACCGTAGAAAACAACGAAAGTAGAGTTTTTAATTGTGAATATGCATTACATGTTATTTAAAAATCAAGTAAATCCCTTAACCTTTCGCCTAGAATTTTAGAACCCCATACCCTTGTTTTTCCGCCAGTTATCTCTATAGTAATTTACACGTGCGATGCAAGTCTTAATAAATATATATTTTTAAAAGTAAAAATTTTGACGCTGGCCTCATACCTAAGATCTCCTTTATATTAGTTATGCACATGCAATGCACGTAAGTTAGTAGATTTACAAACGATAATTCCAACTCTCCCATTATAATAGTTATTATTACTAGCAATCTACACGTGCGATGCACGCCTTAAGATTTTTTTTTTTTTTTTTTAAATTTCAAGTAAAGATTATGAGGTTGTCTGGTATTGAACCTCATCCTTTTATCAATCTCATTTCGTTACACTTTACAAATACCTCTAGTGGCACAGAATTTTATTTTATATGAGTGACACTTATGTAAATAATTATATTATAAATAAATTTGAACTTTGAGAGTATTATGGTAATTGACAACATTTGACGAAATTGATGATTAATATAACTTCCACTTAAAAATGAGTGGTTGAGATTAGATAGTTGATTGTCTACAAATTACATCTATATAATAAATCACAGGACAATTTGAAAAAAAGGCTATCAAGTGGCTCTCTTTCAATTGATACAAAATCAATGGCTAAGATTCGCCAACCCAAACGACATCACCCCCCCCCCCCCCCCCCCCCCCCCCCCCCCCCCAAAAAAAACTAAAATCCTCCTTACTTTATTACCATCTCTCTTAAAAGACATTTTCCCGCAAAATTTTTTCTCCCCGAAACTAAAATCCTCCTCACTTTATTACTTTCTCTCTCTCATCTCTTCATTTTTTTCATATTTCTTTCTCAATCTCTCTCTCTCTCTCCCTCTCTCTCTACACAGAAATTTAGAATTTCAGATTTCATGTTTGTAAATTTTCAAATTTTTAAAGATTTTTAATGTTTTTTTTGATTACTCATATAGAAAATCTCATCGAGTTCCCTGATTGATTTCAAAGGCAATGGAAGATTTAAATAGAGATTTTTAATGATTCTTTTGCTTGCTCATGTATATATTCACTTGGTGTATTTTCATCCGCTAAAGTTACACTGAAAATAACAAATATCTCCTCAAAAGTTAAAATTTCATCATTTTGTACACTCAAAGTTCTAACAAGTTGGATTATACACCCTCATTTATAATTATTTTTCAATATATACTAATGAAAATATGGACATTTATTTACAGCTAATTGTTGTCTTACTTTTCAAACTTGAGCTACATAAACACCATAATGAAAATTTCAGATTCATACATCCGAAAGGGTGGAAAGTAAATGTATTTAATATTATACACAAACATTATTATAGTGTACATCTCAGAAAGTATATTAATATCTGATAGTAGAATACACTGAGAACACCATAGTTAATCGCCAAATATCTTTATCTTCTTGATGTGTTGGACAATACTTTATTGATGGATTGCCTGATGGTTGGGTTTATATGTTTTGTGTGAATCATTTTATATACTTATTTTGGGGAGTTAGAGCTAATGTTGCCGTCTCTGTGGTTAGTTCTATCGGTATGTAGACATTTTTTTGTATGTATAACTATATTCTATGTTTTAATTATATCTGTTGTTAGTTCTGTATAAATGTGTTGACTGAAGCCTTGATGGCTCTATCCGTATGATATTAAAAATAATAATTTAGAGATACCTATGTATTTGTTTTACGACATTCTAATTATTTTTTTATAACTTATTGTGGAGTTTCTAGTCTGGTGGTATTGCAAATAAATGTCGATACATATGTGATTTGTTAGTCAAACATATTGCATATATTTTACTATTTGCATGGCTTTTCATATGTTTCATCATTCCGAAGATGTGTCGTAGACACGTGGCCACATGCAAATCTAGTTTGTCTACAAATGACACAACGCCAATTCTTCCATTATAATATTAGAGATAGATTATAGATTTGTGGCATTATATTATATTATATCTTAAGCTAATAGGACTACCCCCTGCCTCCTTTCTCTATTTTGAAATAGAGAAAGGAGAGCAAAAGTAGGAGTTCAAACTTATCTTACCACGTGCAGACCATACCTTTAACTTAATAAAACAAAATTAAAAAATGTACAAAACACAAAAAAAATCTTCCTCTCCCCAAATCCCCCCAACCCATCCTCGCCCAAAACTCACCCGTAACCGTTCGTCATTCGCAAATCCGCCCAAATCCAAACCGTCGCCATTCGCCGTCCACCAATCCACCCAAATACAAGTCGTCCCCCTTCGCCTATCCTTGCTGTCGTCCCTAGCCCAAAACTCAATCGTAATCGTTCTCCGTTCGCCAGTCCGTCCAAATCCAAGTAGCAGTCATACGCCATACACCAAATCCTCGTCGAGATTAAGGTATCAGGAAGTGTAAGATCCTCTCTTATTTTGGATTATATATTTATTATTTTTTAGAATATTAAGAATATGTATTGATCAAGTTGTAACATCCTCTCTTATTTTGGATTGTATATATAGTATAATTATTTGTGAAAGAGATGAAAATATTTGATGAATCTAAGAGTAATGTGTAAAGATCCTTTGGTTTATTATGTGCGACTTCGTCTTCTCAAGTTAAATTCTTCAATTTGATCTCTATTTACTATATGCACTCATTCTGTTTGATAAAATGCATGAATGAACTGAAATATGTGTTGAAATATAGTAAGTGCTAATGTGTATATTCTGTTTCCTAATCTATAGGAAACAGATTTCCCAAATCTCTCACCCCTCAATCTTCTCTCAATCTCCTTTCTTCTCCTCCAAGAATGTAATCCTTATATATAGATGTATACAGTAAAGAATAAGATATATGAATAACAATAATTTTTTCTAAATCTGTTTTCAACATGGTATCAGAGCCTAACCAGATCTAGGCTAACTAAAGAAGAAGAAGTGGAGGTGATCAGATCTTACACCTCCATCTTCATCCGATCCCGACCAAAACCCGATCCCAACTAAACCCGATCCCAAAACCTCCTCGTCGTCGTCCACAGATCCCGTCGCCGACCCCCGCTGCTCTCCCCTTTCGTCAATGCCAGCAGCCCAATCGAAACTGCTGTCGCGCTACCCCCTTCTAGTCGAAGCTCCACCCTCACCCTCGTTCGCACCGCCCAAATTCGATGAACCCCGTTGAACCCCGAGCCGCCCTGCCTACGTCGATCTCTGTCGACCTAGATCCCGTCAATGCCACACCCCGCCTTGCCGCCATCCCCAGACCACCGCCGTCCTCCGTTCGCACCCCTTGTCTAGTCGTCATTGAGCAAGCGACGCCACCGACCAGAGCCTCTCTCGGTTGCTGCCATTGTCGCTGTTCTTTCTCTATTGTTACTGTTGTTGCCATTGCCTATTTCTCTCTCTTGCCGATAGTCACTATTGTTGCTATGTTGCTGTGATCTTTTGATCTAATTTATTTAGATCTGATTTGTTGTTGTACTCCATTGGTATTTTATGCTCACTTCTTGGAAGACAACTTGTTCTCCTTGTTATGTTGCGATGGGACAATATCTGTATGAGTCAAGGAAGTGTATTCATTATGGCAAGATCGGCCACACGAAAGTTCATTGTTATAAGATTGTCGGCTATCCGGAGAACTGGGATCATAGCAGGGATATTTGGAAGAAGACATGCAATCAACCCAGTGTCGCAGTTGGAGTTACTGATCGTGCTGCTGCAGGTAATGATGGTAAGGTTTTTTCTGCCTCTGTTATGAATAATGCATGGATAATTGATTCGGGTGCTACCGACCATATGATGACTTTTGATTCTAGACAAGTCCAAAAATTTCAACCATCCACCAAATCAACTGTGTCCACTGCCAATGGTGATCCTACCACTGTTACTAGCGAGGGTTCCATACCTCTCACAATAACCTAACCTTAGATACTGCCCTAGTTGTATCATCCTTGAATTTTAATATGTTATCTGTTGTTCAAATAACTATTGTCTTATATTGTATTGTAATTTTTTGGCCTTCACATTGTGTGTTTAAGGATATTCGAACTCGCAAGACGATTGGTTATGGGGTTATACATGGGAAGCTCTATTACCTAGATTTAGAATCTGAAAGTTCAAGCAAGTTAACTCAAGCTCTAAGTGCGGAAGGATCTGAATGTAAGAAGAAGAAATTAGATATTTGGCTATGGAATCGATGTCTAGGGCATACTTCTTTTGGTTATTTGAAAAAATTATTTCCAAGTTTATTTTTGAAGATGGAAATTTTTTCTTTCAGTGTGATGTGTGTGAACTCGCAAAGGGTCACCGTGTCTCGTTTCCCCCAAATCTAAGTAAAAGCTCTCTTCCATTTATGATTGTTCATTCTGATGTTTGGGGTCCATCTAAAAAATGCTACGTTTGGAGGAGCCAAATGGTTCGTGACATTTATTGATGACTGTACTCGTATGACCTGGATTTGTTTGATGAAGTCGAAAAGTGAAGTTAGTGGCTTATTTCAGAAATTTCACAAGCATGTTATGATTCAGTATAAATCACAGATTCAGGTTCTTAGGAGTGATAATGGCGGAGAATACCTGAGTTCGAATCTGCAAAAATATTTGGTGGAACACGGAATTGTTCACCAGACTACATGCTCATATACACCTCAACAGAATGGAGTTGCAGAAAGAAAAAATAGACACTTGCTCAAGGTGGTCCGTGCTTCTCTTATACATGGAAATATACCACTCATTTATTGGGGGGAAGCACTTGCTTCTGTTGCATACTTAATCAACTGAGTTCCCTCTAATATCCTAAACTTTCTCACGCTATTTCAAGCATTAACTGAAGCTGTGAATGCACCAAAAGTCATCAACTTGCCACCTCGTGTGTTTGGGTGTGTTGTATTTGTTCATCTTCATCAACATGAACGTAATAAGTTAACTCCTCGAGCTGTCCGATGTGTATTTGTGGGATATGCAAAGGATAAGAAAGGGTATCGGTGCTATCACCCACCAACTCAAAAGATGTTTGTGACTATGGATATTGTGTTCTATGAAGATGAGATGTAATTTTCCTCTGAGGTTGAACTTCAGGGGTACCAAAGTGAAGTTCAAACTCTTACCTATGATGGAGCGGTTACCATTCAGACTGAACAATCAGATATAAAGGAAGAAAATCTGGATGTAAGTAATGACGATCACTCGAATGAAGATTTGATTGAGGAAGAAGATTTTCACAAAGAACTGTAATCACTGCCGAACCTCTATGAAGATGAGCCATCTCTTCCACCAGCACCATCAGAACCATCAGAACCATTTCCACCACCAGTACAATCAGATCCATCTCCACCCCCAGCAGAACCCCAAAACTAATCGTCATCGCTGTCTGAAGATCCAAGAAGCGAACTCCCAAACCGTATTACTAGAGGTATCCCAAAACCCACTTATGAGCCTGATCCCACTAGTAAAGTCAAGTATTCCATGAGTCATTCTGTGTCGACTCACCAATTGTCTGAATCAAATAAGTCATTTGTGAATCAATTATCTGTTGTATCTATTCTTAACAGTGTGCAGGAAGCCTTAGCTGATCCAAGGTGGAAAGCAGCTATGGATGAGGAGATGAAGTCCTTGAAGAAGAATGAGACTTGGGAGATAGTCGAACTGCCAGAAGGAAGAAGCCGGTCAGATGCAGATGGATTTATACGGTGAAATATAAGTCGGATGGTTCGATAGAGCGGTACAAGGCAAGGCTGGTTGCCAAAGGGTACACTCAAACTTATGGAATTGATTATGACGAAACATTTGCACCTATGGCGAAGTTCAATACTGTTCGAGTTCTACTGTCACTTGCTGTAAATCTTGACTGGTCGTTGGAGCAATTTGATGTGAAGAATGTCTTTCTGCATGGGGAATTGACAGAAGAGGTTTATATGGATCTACCGTCAGGATCAAATAGACCAGTCCAACACAGTAATAAAATGTGTCGGTTGAGGAAGGCACAATGTGGTCTCAAACAGTTACCAAGAGCTTGGTTTAGGAGGTTTACAAAATCAATGAGGACATGTAGATATTATCATAGTAATTCAGATCATACCCTATTCCTGAAAAGGAATGAAGGTAAGGTTACTGCTCTCATTATATATGTGGATGACATGATGAAACTGGGAATGATCCTGAGGAGAGAATGACATTGAAGAGCTACTTGTCACAAGAGTTCGAAATGAAGGATCTTGGATCTTTGAGATATTTTCTTGTATTGAAGTTTCTCGCTCGAGAAATGGTATATTTATGTCTCAAAGAAAGTATGATCTCGATTTATTGAAGGAAACTGGAATGTCTACTTGTCAGCCAATTGGTACACCATTAGAAGAAGGACTGAAACTTTACAACGAATTTGATCATGTGCCCTGTGATAAGGAAAGATATCAGAGATTGGTTGGACGATTGATGTATCTTGCACATACACGGCCAGATTTATCATATGCTTTAAGTGTGGTAAGTCAGTTTATGCATGCACTTCAGGAACATCACATGGATACAGTGATGAGAATTCTGAGATATATTAAGTCCGCTCCAGGAAAAGGGGTCCTATTTGCGAAACATGGTCACTTGAAGGTTGAGGCATATACTGATGCTGATTGGGCAGGATCTATAATTGATAGGCACTCCACTTTAGGATACTTTACCTTTGTTTGAGGAAATCTAGTTACATGGAGAAGCAAGAAGCAAAATATTGTTGCACGCTCTAGTGCAGAGGCTGAGTATCGCGGAGTAGCTCTAAGTATAGCGGAAGCTTTATGGCTGAAGCTCTTATTGCAGGACTTAGGATGTGGTCCGAATGAACCTATGAAGGTGTATTGTGATAATCAAACAACATGTGATATTGCCACCAATCCAGTTCAACATGATAGAACGAAACATGTAGAGGTGGATAGATTCTTTATCAAGGAGAAATTGGATGAAAAAGTCATTGAGATATCTAAAGTGAAGTCAGAAGATCAGCTTGCAGATATCCTGATCAAGGCAGTTTCGAGTCGGCTCTTCTTGAAATTTGTTGACAAGTTGGGCATGTTCAATATCTTTGCACCAACTTGAGGGGGAGTGTTGAAATAAAGTAAGTGCTAATGTGTATATTCTGTTTCCTAATCTATAGGAAACAGATTCCCCAAATCTCTCACCCCTCAATCTTTTCTCAATCTCCTTTCTTCTCCTCTAAGAATGTAATCCTTATTTATAGATGTATACAGTAAAGAATAAGATATATGAATAACAATAATTTTTCCCAAATCTGTTTTCAACAATATGTTAGTTGTAGGATCCTGTTGTATGGTGGGGCATATGGAACTCAAGTGGATGTGTTTTAATTTTAAATTTGATTAGGGATTTATACACCAATCTTCGAAATATAGGGTTCAGTAAGATGCTTATAGATGTGGAAAGGTTCAAATTTGGGTTCGGAATTATCTTGATTACAATTATTTTCTCATTTGTGGTGCACATGAGGTGTTTGTGAAAATGCTCAAAAGGCCTTTATAATTATTTGAAATTATTTTGATTCAATTTAATCATTCAAATTACCTTCTTTCAGGTGCTGTCTTTCTGACAGATTTTGGGTGGCTGACGAATGTGGATATAGAAGGTAAAAGTCTACTACTTAGCAATTACGTTTTTAGTGTTCGATGGTTTCCTCTATAGTGGTTTCTCATTGCTGATGAACTTTTTCCTATACTATATCTTTTGATCCATGCTCTAGTTTTATGGCGAGCATATGTTGCCATTATGTAGGCGTGCAGAAAGGGGGTGCTTCATCATGCACACTGTATTAAAAGGATTGATGTAAGTCTCTTAAGAGCAAAACAATACATATGTCTAAACTTTTTCTGACCAGCATTAGCACCTTACCAAAGTTTATTGAGGGTATTTCTGAAAATGAAACCTATATCTTGATTAATGTTGCTTTACTGTTTTACATCAATTTTGATTAAAGTTGCGTTCTTTTGCTGCAATCTCAGTAATTTTTCTACTCAACATTGATCTATGGTATAATTATTGTATTGGATTCTTACTTGATAAACTATGAATATATATATATATATATATATATATATATATATATATATAATCGTCCGATCAAATATTGTTAAAATTAATTATTTTTCAAAATTATGCATACTATTATATATATATTATACTATTAGGAGAGAGAGTCATTCCTCCATTAAAATAGAGCAAGGATAGGAAAAGTATAAAACTAGCACGTGCTAATACATGAGAAAAAAGAAGAAGAAACGAACATGTACTAACACGTGCAGTCAATTTACAAAATAAAATTAAATAAAATAAAAATAAAAACAACCACTCACCTTCTGATGTTGATTATGTTTTATTTGAGAAGGAATGATTTAAGATGGATGCCATGATTTGAGAGGGAAGACAGTTGAGAAGCACACTGTGGAGAAGGAGATAGTAGAGTACATCAAGGAAGAGTCCAAGAAGAGCCACATCCCCACCTATTACTGCATTGTAAGCTCAACTTCAGTAATTATTCGACTTTTTTTTCTTTTCTTTACAAATATAGAATGATGTTGGTTGATTTGAAAATGTGAATTTGTTAATTTGTGGATTTTCAATATTTTAATTATATTGTGAACAAAATAGTTAAGGGGAATCTCTAAATCTAGGGTTCTAGGGTTTAACTATATCTTAGTATTGTGTCGGTGTTAAATAGGGTTACCTCCGTCCTTTAATGACTCTTATATTTTTGTTTAAAAACTAAAGTTACTGTGCATGGACATGATAATAAAAGAATATGAACAAATGAAATCTCCCTTAGTGGTTTTAAAGAATATGAGAGAAATAGATAAAAATATCATCTATAAGCATTTTTCAAACAAGAATAGCACATGTTATTAAATAAGATAAATAAGAAAAAAAAGACATAGTGCATATCATCATTGTATTGTTTAAATTCTATATAATTTTATGAGTTTGTTAAAAGTATTTTAGTCTGTGCAATTTGCATAGAGTACCACTAGTTAAATATGAATGCATGTTTACCATTTTTCCCTTTTCTTTATTTTTAAATTTAGTTGTCTTTCCTCCTCGCTTGAACCCATCTTCCACATTCAACTCCTACTTCCTCAAAGCATAACCACACTCCTCCGCCCCCACCATCCCACCAATGCTACCACCTCCTCCTCCTCCTCATCTTCTACCTCCTCTGTTCCACGCCCCCCACCACCATGCCCTCTTTCCTCTTATTTTATATACCACATAATTCATTCGAGTGGTATAAGATTATTGTTGTGTTAATAGCCTCACATGACTGAAGAATTGATGTTTTGATACTGATAAATAGAGTTGTTATCGGGTCCTCCACTACTCGGACCCGGACCCGGTACCTCACGGGTCCAAAAATTGGACCTAGACCCGAACTTGTGAGAATCGGCTCTGGGTCTGGGTCCGGGTCATAATTAAGAAAATCTACCCGTCGGGTCCGGTAGCGGGAAATAAATATTAGCACTTAAATATTTTTGCACCCGATACCCTACGGTTTCAACAATTTTTGCACTTAATTACATGAATAAATATTATATTTACACATATATCTTCAACAATTACTATTTACATGTATATCCGTATAACTCTATTATTCAAATTTCATATTTTTGGGGGTATTTTTTAACGATCCGGGTCTGGGTCAATTCTATTTTGAGTGAACCCAGATCCAGACCCGGAAGTGCATCGAGTCTTATTTTAGGAACCGGACCAGTATAGATCGGGTCGGTTCCTGTCCAATGCCGGATTCAGGTCGGGTCCGGGTATCGGATAAATGTGACCGTGCTACTGATGAGTTAATGCTATACTCCACATTTATTGATAAATTGATGCTATATTTTGATAGTCATAACTTGTTTTGAACTTTATGGTGCCAAACTTCATATACTCCACATTTACATTTAATTATCAACTGAGCATAAACTAAAGAGGATTGTATTTCAGTATCAATGTATTTCGTGGACATTTGAAATCTGGATATGGATATTGATGAACCTACTTTTGGTGTTGATGAAAAGAATTCATCTGTGGTGTTGCTATTTTTTTTAGGTGTAAGAGTAATTGAGTTCTTTTTAGAGAGAAATTTATAATCTGGACCATCACTCAAATCTGAATCATGATTACTGAAGTCTTTCCGATTTCAATTTGAACCGTTGAGAACGTCTAGATCTGAATTGAAGGATGAGATGTTGCCGACGAACCTGCACAAAGTTAGAATATCGAGTTGGACCTTGCGAAAGACCATCCGACGCTCAAGTTAGTAACTCAGAAAAAAACTAGAGTTTTGATGGCAAAAGATTGATTAGCTAGTTACGAAATAGGTGGAGAGTATTTATAGGCCAAGGAGTTGGTTATAAAAGATTAGCTTGAAGTGCATCTTTTGTGATTAAACTGCAAATTACCCTTGTTAGGAGATAGATTTAGTTAATAACTATATCTCTAATGCTATAATGGGAGAGTTGGGGTTGTCATTTGTAGACAACCTTTAATTTGTAGACATTCAACCATCTAATCTCAACCATTCATTTTTGAGTGGGAGTTATATTGACCATTCAGTTACTCAACTGTTGTTAATTACCATAATACTCTCAAAGTTCAAATTTATTTACAACATAATTATTTACAAAAGTGTCACTCATATAAAATAAAAGTTTGTGCCAATAGGAGTAATTTGTAAAGATATGTGATGAGTAAAGAGAGCTCTCAGAACTGAGGCCAGATTAAGTCTTATTATTTACCATATAAAAAAAAGAATTTAATTAGAACGTGCATCACACGTGCAGATTACTAGTTTTGGATGAAGATTTGTTTAATAGCTTTTAATTAGCTGGAACTTCTCTTGTTGGACTGCAACTTAGCCATAATTGTAGGTCTGGTTGAGTTGATGGGCCTGAAAATAGCCCATGTTGTTTATGTAAGCCTGTAGCTGCTAAATTTACCTATCTACCTTAGAAGCTTTAAGATCAGTGCTGTAATTGTGCAGCCCCGATTTGCTTGCAATTTTTACCCACATCATAAGCCCCCTACTCTCGAAGGTTGTATTTCTCAGCCTTCGAGGAGTAGTTTTCCTTATTCTGCATGGCCAAGAGAGTCTACATAATGTTTTAGGACGATTGGAAGTGGTAAGAGTAACAATATTCCTAGAATTAGATTCTTCTAGATTTTTTTCCCATTTTAACTTTTTTTGGACTTTTAAAATCAATTTTCTGAAATTTATAATTAACTTTTTGGTTTTTAATTAATTTATCTAAATTCATAATTATTTTTCTAAAATTTTAAATTATTTTTCTGAAATTATTAATTATATTTTAGAAATTTTAATTAATTTATCCGAATTAATTATTATTAAAAGAAATTTTTAAATCATAAATCGGTTGTTAGCATGAATTTCAGGGAGATCCAACACCCCAGAGTAGTTGCAGCACGCGAGCAACTTGGATGATGATTTTTTTGAGCTATTGGCTAACTCGACGTGTCTCTAAGCTACTGTTGAGTATCCTGTTGGGTAGCGAGGATGCGTGATCAGTTCAGATGATGAATTTCCCGAGTTGCTCGCTAGCTTGGCATGCCTTCGAGCTACTGCTGTATACTGATGTCATATGTGATGTCAGCTATCCTGTCGAATAGCGAGAATGCGTGAGCAGCTCGGATGACGAATTTTCCAAGCTACTCGCTAGCTTGGCATGCCTCCGAGCTTGTAACACCCTGCAAAATTGAATAATGACAATTTTGTCATCGTGTGTTACGCACGTGTATTTAGTACTATTACGAATAATATTCGTAACGTATTTTTATATAAATGTCATATTCTGATTATTTATATGTTTTCCGTTTTCTCAAAACTCATCTCAATCCTATCTTTAGCCAATTCAAAAATTTATTTATATGTTTTTTGATACACGTGTCGATTACGTATATTTTTTCATTATGTGAAATATCCGTAACACTATCAATATGAATATTTTACGTATGTTGTATTTTTATTGTTTATGAATATTTTCCATTCTCCAGAATTTATTTTGTATTCGAATATTTATTATTTTCTTTTGCACGTATTTTACACGTAAAATTTCATGCACATTTTATTCCTAAAATTTTATTAAGTCATGAGAACTTTTCTTCTCATTTTCTAATAAAAAATGTATTTTTTTTAAAATTAAAACTCATAGGCCTAAAGATCATCTTAAAGCCCATTAGAAAAATTATTTAAAAGAAAAACCCATTACGTAATCTACATTTTTAATAAACACTTTTAATCTTACACTTGTCATGTAACAAGTATATACATCTAGGCTATAAACAAATAATCTATATAATAAAACACAAAGAAAGCTATCAAGTGGCTCTCCTTCAATTCCCCAAAAATCAAAGGCCCAGATCTAACCTTGCAAAACATATTTTCCCCCCCAAAAATTTCCCCACAAAATTCAAATTCAAATCCCCCACCCAAAACAACTCCTATATATATTTAATTATTTTTTTTCTCTCTCTCCCTCCTTTTTCTATTCAAAAAATTAAGAAAATAAAAAATTTAAAAATTTTTAAAAAATAAAAATTTAAAACTAAAGAAATTATAAATTTAAAAACTTTAAAAATAATTCAAAAAAAAATAATCATATAATATGTTTTTTGCTGGACTCCCAAAAGTTTCTCATATAATATGTTTACAACTTTAATTAATTTGCTGAACCTCCAAAACTATTTTATATGATCAAACAAGGTGTACCGTTACGAAGATGTGCCATAGGCACGTGTCAACGGGCAAACCTAGTTAAACAAATGAATGAGAAAAGTGTGCATATGTGGAAAATCCAAGAGTTGGCAAATTCATGAAGGAGATGAAGAGTTGGGAGTTTGTGGTAGTAATGGTGAGTGAGCAATTAGTGAAGGGGGTTATGTAGGTTATGAATTTGAACACTTAATTTGGGTAGTAGAAGAGTCTTCTCAAACCCTATAAATACCACCCCTTTTCTTCATGAAATCTTGCGCAAAAAATTAAAAGAAAAGAAAAGATAAGAAAGATAAGAAAAGAAAGAGAGGAAAAGAAAAAGAGACTTATTTGAGTTCTTGCTTGGAGGAAGGAAGGCTTGCTAGGAGAAGAAGGGAGTCTCATTCTTGGAGCTAGGAGCCATCTACTAGGAGTTCATTTTCTTTCTTCAAGTAAGGTGGGTGTTCTTTCTTACTTTCTAAAGTAAAATAGATTACATGTGTAAGAAAATTAATATTTAAAATTGTTTATACATATGTGTAGTGGTTAATTTGTGATGATGATAGTTAGAATGAAAATGCATACTAATTGAAAGATTGTTATGTAAATAAGTTGAAATGATGTTGTTCGATTGCATGGTATTACTTCATGATTAGATTAAATGATATGGATATAGATTTGTACACAAAGTTACTAATTCATGCCATGAAAAGTTATTGTTTTGAATTTTGTTTTCCCATCAGAAGATTTTATTTAATAAAATAGTTAGAATATAGAGCTAAAACTTTTTGAGAAAATCTTGTATATGTCAGGAATATCCCTTTAAAATTTCATAAGATTTGGAGGTCGTTTACTATTTTAATAAAATCTTAACTCAGAACTGGTTGCTGGAAATCTGTACACAATTCGATTTTTGATCAATTCAGCATTGTAAATGAAATAATTTGAGAAAAGTCAAAACTAAGAAGTTGTAGTAGACTCGTTAAACTTTCTGAAAAATCTAAGAAATCAAATTTTCACAAATAATTGAATTTTATATGAATTTTACAAGACTGTACAGTGGCAGTTTTTCAGTATTTCGACCCTACTGTATATTTCGAAGAATTCAAGGTTATAGATACAGTATTTTGAGGAAACTTATAACTAAGAAATTTTAGTAGACTTGTACACCTTTATTTTGATATAAATAATGCAAAATTTTGTGAAGTATATGATTTTCTATGATTTTTACAAATAGCATGGAATGCAGTTTCTGATTTTGAATTTACTGTTTTGCAAATGATACTTAAACGAGGTGATTAAAAATATATTCTCGTTGTTTTAAGTTATATTTTGGGAAAATAAATTTCATATTCATGCTTAGATGAGATGTGAACTCATGAAAAATATATATATGGTTAATGATGTTAGGAATTGGTTTAAAATAAATCAAAGGAAGATGATGAGTTGAGTTTTCAATAATGAATTTTAAGAGATTATGTTTTAATCTTAATTAACTTGTATTGAGAAGGTCTTGATGAATATGAAAAGTGTATTGTGAAAATGAATAGGTTGAGATTTTACTTATTGATGAATAAATAAGAATGAATGAAAGAATTTAAATGAATTATGAATACATGAACATGAGTTATAAGGGTATGAGTACCCCAAGTTGTTGAACATGAAAAGATGTTGATTCTAGAGACTTAGTGATACCCAGGTACCGGCAAAAGTAATGAAAATGAATAATTGATTTTTTTAAAAGTGGCCAATATGGGCAGTCGTTCTCGGTATTTTTGTGTAAGACCGGTAGGAGGGTAAACTAGCTCTAGGTGGTATTATTTATTTATTCATGTTTAAACTTAAGAATTAGGCACTAAGTGAAGATGTAGTAAACTTGGACAAACGAAAGTGGAGGGCCTCTGTATAGTCGGGCGGTGGATTCCGGGACTATAGACCCAGTCAGGCGGTGGATTCCGGGACTGTGGTTGCTTACAATGGAGGCGAGCCTTAATTAAATCCGGGATTATGATTGATCGGGCGGTGGATTTCGGGATCATGATTATTCGGGCGGATAGTAGGTTGTACTCCAGTGTATATGCGTATACCGGGGCTAGAGGGACACTTGAGGGATGTTCGCAGATGACGATTCTATATAGTCGGGCGGTGGATTTTCGGAACTGGAATCCGTACTTGTGTAATGTCTAAACTTTGTTTTATTACTGGGTAGTTATCATGACGAAGGATAAAACCCTTTAATGTGGAGTACGTAGGTGCTTGCCCTCAAACCTACGTAGTATGTGATGCATAGAATCCAAACAACTATGCATTAGTGCCATTGTAGTATAACATCTGCATTAGACATTAAGTCATATCATACACTGACATGTTTAGGATAGTCACTCTTTACACTTTTTATATGCATTCAAGTTTGTAATTCTTAAAGTAAGAGATTTCGTTATAATACAACAAAGAGAGAATCACTGTTTATAATATTGCATCAGTTGTAAGCAATTGACGTGCCCACAGATTTTTAGTGCAGGGCTTGATTGGATTGGCAAGGACTTAAAGACGGTTGATGATAAAGATTATATTCATGATTAAAACTGTTGATATTAGAGTTGTTTTCATGTTGTATTTTTATTTAACTTCCGCTGTGTAACTCTGTAATAAATATTGTTGTGTAAATAAAAAGTTTTAATTTCCTTGTAAAATTGTATGAATTAAAGTGAAAAATCCTGTTGTACTACAAATTACATGTAAATGGAATTCAGGGACTCAGACAATTCATACAATTTATCAGACAAATTATTTATAGTATAGTACAACTGCCCACCACAGGCTGCCTCTCAAAAGGTGGTTAACCGGATCGGTGACTCTTGATTATAGGCTATATTATTTATTATTATTTTATTCTAGTAGAAATCCCAATATGGGACTAACTCAAGACTCTCTTTCCTCTCTCCGTGCGTGTGTTGATGTCAGCAACACACACCCGAAGAGCACAGTGCCAAGCTGTTTTCCCTTATACCCGGGTGGGCCCCTGCTACATGACGTCAACATGCATCAGAAGTAGTAGCACATGCTGCACTTTGCTGCTTTTCAACCGTGGGTCCCCCCCTATTCACTTTATTTACACTTTTGCTATATATATATATATATATATACTATCTATTATATCTTTAACAATTACGGGGTGTTACATACACCCCCCTTCAGAAATCAGCGTCCTCGCTGAGCACGGCGCATGCATAATCTAGTGCAGGATCTACTTTCTACCCAATGTGGAGCATCTGCTCTCTTATCCGCCTGATTAATCATGATCCTAGAATCCACTGCCCGATCAATCATAATCCTGGATTTTATTGAGCTGCCTTCCTATCTGCCCGACTAATCATGATCCCGAAATCCATCGCCCGATCAATCGCAATCCCGGATTTAATTGAGGGCTCACCACAGTCCTGGAATCCACTGCCCGACTGGGTCTATAGTCCCAGAATCCACCGTCCGACTATATAGACATGCCCCACACTCGGTGTCGAAAGTCGGCTCTGATACCATTTGTAACACCCCTGCCCCAACTCAGACATTTCATACAATTTATCAGACAAATTATTTACAGTACAGTACAACTGCCCACCACAGGCCGCCTCTCAAAAGGTGGTTAACCGAATTGGTGACTCTGGATCATAGGCTATATTATTTATTATTATTTTATTCTAGTAGAAATCCCGATATGGGACTAACTCAAGACTCTCTTTCCTCGCTCCGTGTGTGTTCTGACATCAGTAACACACACCCGAATAGCACAGCACTAAGCTATTTTCCCTTATACCCGGGTGGGCCCCTGCTGCATGGCATCAGCATGCATCACAAGCCGCAGCACATGCTGCACTTTGCTGCTTCTTAACTGTGGGTCCTCTTCTTAACTGTGGGTCCCCCCTTATTCACTTTACTTACACTTTTTCCATATATATATATATATATATATATATATATATATATATATATATATATATATATATATACACACACACACACACACACTATCTATTATATATTTAGAAATTTCGGGGTGTTACAGAGCTATTGTTGACTTCATATGTGATGTCAGCTAGCTTTTAACGAGAATGTGTGAGTAGCTCGAATGACGAATTTTCTGAGCTGCTCACCGAGCTGGCTTTTAGGGACTTGTGGTCCTTTCATTTGGTTAAGCTGGCTACCACGTGGGACTTGCATCCCACCTTTTGCTGAGCTGGCTGCCACGTGGGACTTGAGTCCCGCCTTTTGCTAAGCTATTTTGAAAGCCACATGAGCCACGTGGATGCCGTCATGTGTCCTGAGCATTGCCATTCCCTCTCTATATATTCACTACCCATCCACTCTTCTTCTCACTCTTTTTATCAATTTCTCTCTCTCTAGGATTTTCACTCCGGCAGGATTTTTAGCTTCCATCTTGTCGAAGTTTGCTGTCGTGGGTCAGGTAACTTATTGCAATTTCTTATAAGTTATGTCTAGGGCTTCTTAGGGAGACTCCTTCCCCACGTCTCACATCGTAGAAGGTGTTCCTTCTTCTTGTCCTTCTAGGGAGGAGATGGGAAAAGAGATTGTTGGGACTTTGGCATTTGTAGAGACGATAGTAAAGCCAAATAGGGAGTTTCAAGGAATTTGTTCGATCGGTCCCATCCTCCTCATGTCTCAATGCTTATCTGCCAGTATCATGAAGATATGGGAGACCTTATTTGGCATGGTATGCGTCATGAGGAGTTGGATTACATCCATACTATCGAGGAGGACTTCGCCAAGACAATTTTGAAGGAGGATTTGGTGAAGATCGGGGTGGCCTTCGGGATCCTTCCTGAGTATTAGTTATTCTTTGTGGCCCAGGATTCAGAGCCTATTACCGTTTGCCCTCCAAATTTTGCTTCTTTCCTTTTAATGCCTTCTACGTCGACCTATCTATCCTTTTTTTGAGAGAGGTTCTAAATTGGTATAGGATGTGCTCGATGCAGCTTATGGCAAATGGATAGAGGCACTTGATCAGTTTTTTTCCTTTAGTGTCGGAGTATTGGCTTCGAGCCAAGTTTGTCTCTCTGGTGGAGGCACTTCCAAGTGATTCAGTCGGGCAGATCAGAGAAGCAATTTTATCTCTCCCTTGCCCAGAAAAGTCCTAGAAATGGGAGTGATCGAGAACCCTGACTCGTTCAAGCATTGGAAAAATAAGTTACTCATAATCTATAGTCCAAGGCCATAGGGTATACCCACGAAGTGGAGGGAGATTGTGTCTTTGGTTGTCAAGGCCGATCCTGAGGTGACCGAGGAAGAGAAACGAGTGAACGACTCCCTCCTTAAGAAAAATGCACTGAGGTAGAGAGATGTGATCGAGGAGGTCCTTTTTTAGGTGGGTCTGAGCCCGATGGACCCTATTATGATTCTTGCTAATTTTTAATTGTTGTTTACTTTATTGTCGAATTATCTAGTGGTTTTAATTCCTTAATTTTCTTATGCTTCCTTTTCTTGTCGTTTTTTGCAGAAAAGGCAGGCATGAACTTCAAGGAACTTCTGTGTTGATCGGGTCGCCCTCCACAATAAGGCACCTGAGGAGTTAAAGAAGAGGAAGAAGACGTCAACCAAGCTGCCTTCTTCAAAGTGGGCCAAGAGTACCTCAACTTCCACCCCTACGGCCCCCTTGGAGTCGCCCCCGGAGGGGGTGATGAGTCTTACTGCCAAGGTCTCCTCCATGTTTGCGATCGTTGCTGGTGTGGTGCCTTCCCTTTGATAGCTGAGGCTGAGGCGCCTCCTTACAGAAGGGAAGAAGAAGATCTACGTTCCCGACTAGAATGTGAAGTGTCACGACAGATTCCTGGGCAACTCGGTCGCTTGCCTAGATGCCGTTAGGAACCTCACAACCCAATTGGATCAGATGAGCTTGAGGACGGATTCATCAGCTATTTCTATCATGGAGATTGCCTAAGCCAACATGGCGGTATGTAATACGTTTTGTAGTGTAGACCTTATATTCCTCTATGTATTCCTTAGTCCTGATGTTTTCCTTCCTTACAGATCACCTGTCATTTCGACAAAACTTCTTGTGCAGCACGAGTCCAAAGGAAATGTGTTGAAGGATCAGTTTAGTCGTGCCGAGTGGGAGAAGAAGAAGATACTCAGGGAGATTGAGGGGACTATAGGGAAGGAGGAGGAGCTTCATCGGGAACTTGAAGAGTCCAAGAAGTTGGTTACCTCTCTCAAGGCTGAATGAAAGGCCACGTAGAGGGAGGTACGAGCTGCAAAGGCCTTAAGGCCAAGGTGAAGAGTAAGTTGCAGAGTATAATGGACAAGAAATATGCTAAGGCGATAGGGGACATGGTCGAGCGAGTCCCATGTTTCACTGGGAAAGGATACCATGTTGCTCTACTGCCAGGGAAGTACCTGTTGAGGGTGAGGCTAGCGGCGAAAAGGAGGGAGAGGAAGGAGAGGAGGAGTTTAAGGAGTCCACGGGCGAGAAGATGGAGAGCTCGAGGGAGGAGGCTGGGGAGGAGGGGAAGGAAGTGGTTGATACTTATTCTCTAGCAGATTCATCGATCGAGGTGGACCCTTGATCCTTCTCTTTATATTTTTTGCTTTCCTTTACTTTGATTTTGTAAGAATGCATAACAGCGGACTAGCAACTGCTGATATATCTTCTACTTAGATTGAATGAAAATATTTTTTCGGTGTACAATGGTTATGTCCCTTTTGTGAGTGATAATTTTGGACATGGCTTTTGGACTTCCTTGTAAGCAGAGCTATGTCTTGCTAGCTGTTATAGCAACCCCTTGTTGTTCTTTATTGTAACGCCCCGGCCCCTAGCTCAGATAATTTATATAATTTATCAGACAAATTATTTATAGTATAGTACAACTGTCCACCACAAGCTGCCTCTCAAAAGGTTGTTAACCGAATTGGTGACTCTTGATTATAGGCTATATTATTTATTATTATTTTATTATAGTTCAATCCCGATATGAGACTAATTTCATACACTCTTTCTTTCTCTTCTCAATCCCGTGAACATAGTACTATACACGTGCCACGTCACACCTCAAGAGAGATAGCAGCATTGTCCTCTCACCCAGGTGGCCCCCACATGGTGATGTCATGCTGACATCACCGAACAACAACATCCCTTCTGTTGTTTTCCAAGCCTTGGCCCCCCCTATACACTTTATATTTACATGTTTGCCACTCTTATATATATCATACTAGCTCTTTAGAAATTACGGGATGTTACATACACCTCCTGTAACCCCTATTTTTGGATTTCATTGTATTTTGTTCCCATTTGATTATTGTATCTGGATCCCTTTATTATATTATATTTTTGGCTTTTCTTGGGTACTTTTATTTCCACTTGATCGTTCTGTGCTTTTTTGGTTGTATTTTGCTATCGTTGGTGCATTGCGAGATTTCACTCTTTCTATTTTGAGTTTGATTTGTTCCCCTTTATGTTCATCTCTTTGTTTTATGTTTTTTCGTCTATTTTTGGAGCAAAAATTTATACCCAAAACCCACTAAACCGCAACCCCAAACCCAATTTTCTAATCTCATATAAATACCCTCATTAATTAAACCCTAATTATTCTCTCTCTCTCTCTCTCTACGCTGCTCTCTCTTTCCCCGACCCCTCTCTCTGTGTTTTACCCCAGACCGAACCAAACCCATCGCTCATCACCCCTTGCCACCTCGTCGCTCCGACCACCACCGTCATTAGCATCCCCTCGTCTTCTTCCTCGTTCCCTCATCGCTCTCCGGTCTTCTTCCCCATCCTCGTCTTCACCTTCAAACCCATCACCGAACCACCGTTGCTCCATTGCCGAACCCCCGTCCTCGCCATTGTCACCGTGATCCTCTCCGTGCACCCCTTTCATCAACCGAAGATCCCCCTCATAGTCATTGCCGCCGTCCAAGCCCCGAGTTCCCCCGTCGTCGTTCCCCTGTTTTCGAGCAGAAAATAGAATTCGTGTTCTCGTCGTCGGAGTCTCGCCATTGCCGTCGCTTCCCGACCACAGCGACATCTCCACCGTCATCTCTGTCGTCATCGCAGTTGTCGCCAGCCGCCAGCGTCACCGGAGTTCTCTCCCGCACTTTCTCTCTCTCTGTCGAAGGAAGAAGATGATAGGTGATTGGTCACCTTTGGTGTTTGCTGTTTTGGCACACTGGATCCGGGCTTTGCCGTGTGCTGTTTTTCCCTGATCTGGTGTGAGTTGCTCTTGCGGTCTTGATTTGCTGTTTGGTTGCTGTTTGGAGTTTGCCGTTTGGTGTTTTGTACGTGTCTCGCTGGGGATCTTGTGGATCATCACCCGGGATTCTGATCCCGTTATTTTATATTATTCGAATCTGCAAATTAACAGGAAAGTCTCTTCTTGAACTAATATTTTGTTTTGTTCAAGTTTATTTGATCTCTGCAAGTAGATCCCGTCCCTTTCGTTATCATACTGCTTTTGACAATTCCATTAAGTTATTGAGGGTTTACACGAGCTAATCCGACATACTCTTAACATCGTGTCGTTCTCTTTGATCTAAAACCTAGTCCCTATTGTTTCATGCATATGCACTTACATGTAATTAACTAGATTTATGCTATAGACTTGTTGATGAATTGTATCCATGTTAGGTTGAATTTGATTGCTGAATATATACCATGCCTATGAAATTGTATCTTAAACATAGAAATATGCATGTTGCTACCTAGGATCACTTTGACTACCATTTTGCATGAAATATATGATTGTATGATTTATTTATTGCACCTTTTATGTTAAAACAATTTCTAGACTTCTAATTATTTCATTTTGAATCAGATTTTTAACCATGCTGATGTCATAAATTGAAATAATTTTCTGAACATGAAATTTAGCCTCCAATGTCTAATTTACTGCCCTTTTTGTGGATTTGAATTCCGATGTGTAACCTTTTAGATATCATCATTTTAGTACAGTTGTGTTAGAATTTTCTGATTCACAAATGCATGCGTATCCTGCTGTTTCTTAATTTAATTGACCATGCTAACAGTAAAAGAAAAATCTGAAATAAATCTAGCTGAACCTAGACACATGAAGGAATCACCCAGAATTTTTGTATATTTATTTGATGAGTTCTCTGACCTGAATCAAATAGTTAAACACAACATACTGCATACTGCTTGAACATAAAACTTGAATAGAATAAAGTTTTCACCCTAGTTTCTATATCTTTTATATGCCTTAATTATATTCTCTGGAACCGTGTGAAAGTATACTTTCTAGAACTTCTGACGAATTCAGATTTGCTATTTTGTAGTGACCATATTCTATGTTTTAGTACAGCAAGGTCATGCTATTTTGATTGTGTGAATTGTGCTTATGTGATGTACTTGCTTCATGCTTTGTCTGTAACGCATAGAATTAGTCACACTTAGTATTATACAACATTGACACCCTCTTGCATGCTCACATAGGATGAAAATAAACTAATAATAAGCCGAGGTATTATGGGTAGACTTAGTAGTGAACGATCAGGAAGTGTACTCGGTAAGACCTTCTTGCTCACTTGAACACTTGACATGGAAGGAGGAGTATTGATTGCAATGATTGATTGTTAATTCTTGATTGTAAATTATTGTTATCAATGCTGAGTACACGAACCGTGAATTCACCATCAGTCTAAAATGTTCACTGTGTGCTTGCGCCAAACCTGTAGTATGAGATGCAATAGTACGTGCACTAGATAGGCTAATAAAATAATTAATAGCCTGCATACTTGATCCTGTATTGAACTCGACTTGACATCACTCATTACATGCATGATTATTGTACACCTTTAATATTATTCCCTGCTCTTTACTTTGTTCATTAACTTTGATCCTGTCCCTTTTTCTTTGATTTACATACTTTCCTTTATCCTCTTTTTTCTCTACTTGCTGCCCATGACTTGCTCTAAGAGCACCGTTTTTCTTCTTTTTAGATCAAGATTTTACAGGTACTGAAGGATCAATCCCTGAAGGTAATGATGAGCAACGATTCTAGAGATGGAGTCCAAGATTGCGCTGCTTAATTTATTTATTGCTAGCTTATTTCTTTGAACATTGTTATGACCTTGTATTTTGTTTTGGGCTTCTGTTCTCGGAGTTTGTTTTTTCCAGATGTTGGTTTTCTTGTGTTAGATATTATTATTGTTGGATTATTTCATTATTTATTGAAGTTATCTTTATTTATGTGATTATCTCTTCCTGCGTGGTTGTGTTGTTATTGCATATTGTTGAGTTAGTCTGGTACAGCTTATGGATGGTGTTTACATCATTCGCTGGGTCTGCGTTGCGTACTCGTATTCCGTATTTTGGGAAGCGGGATGTGACATGGTTTTTAGTGGTATTAGAGCCCAGGGTTGAGTAATATATTAGTCAAACATGACCGAATTTATGGAGGTTTGGCTTTGATTGATATATTAGTCGAGTCTGACTCTAGCCGGGTTAACTCAATAATGTGCACACCACGATGATCACATGAATGCATGCATAATAACCAACATGTCATCTGGGTACTGACCATCTTTGATCGTGTTTTAGGCTATGCTTGTGGGAATTATTCTTCTTACTTGAGGATGAGAAGCCGGACAACACTGCTATTCTCCAGACGATTCAGCAGATGATGGCTCTTCAGCAGGAGCACAATGAGCTGATGAGAGCCACTTTGGCGGCCAATGGACCTGCTTCCGCTCGACCTGCAGTAGTGAATTTCATGAGGCTGCACCCGGATAAGTTTTCAGGTACCGAGTCGCTGTTGGAGGCCGAGCAATGGCTTATCCGGACGGAGCAACTACTGATCACCGCTCGTGTTGCCGAGGCGAATTGTGTGGATGTGGTTCGCATCCAATTGGTGGATCTCGCTCACATCTGGTGGCGAGTTGAATCCGAGAGTATGCCGCGATCCATTGAGTGGGCCGCTTTCTCTGAGAGCTTCATGGCGAAGTTCTTTCCCAGTGTCACTAAGGCAGAGATGGAGCGACAATTAGTTTTCCTAACTTAGGTCAGCTAGACAGTGTTCTTAAATGTCATTTGTTGTTACCTACTTCACCTATGGCAGTATTAATTTGAGCATTGTCTTCATCAGGGAAACCATTTCGTGGACGAGTATGCTGCAGAGTTTACTCGACTCAGTCGCTTTGCTCCCGCCCTTATTGCCACTGACGAAGCTCGGGCTAGCAGATTTCAGTCGGGCATGAGTTTTCCCATCCAGGACCGTTTGGCTGCTCTTCGGCTTCGTGCCTATGACGATGTTCTGGATGCTGCTGGGATTCAGGAGCAGACCCTCAGTAGGTCAGGTATTCCTCAGCGGTCTGTTTTGTACCCTGTTGTAGCTCGGTCTTCCGGAGGACCTATTCAGAGGCTAGTCCTGCCCCCTCCTGCGAGAGTACAGCTGTATGTACCTATTGTCCTAAGGACTGTTGAAACTTATGGCTATTGCCATAAGCCAGGGCATTCACAGCGAGACTGCAGGATGGCCAACTGGCTGTACCTAGTGTGTGGGAGCAGTGAGCATATGGTTCGTGACTGCTCGAGGAACAGGGTTTCTGCACCGTCTTCTGGTACTGCTCAGTTAGGATCGCCGACTCGTGGTCAGGGTAGATTGCCTCTTCCTCCGCAGAGGCAAGTCTTTGATCAGAGGCATGTGGCCCCTAGAGGAGATCAGGCTGGAGGTCGTGGTCAGGCTTATAACCTGACGGCCGAGGAAGCGAAAGTTGCTATTGGAGTGGTTGCAGGTATATCATAGTAGTTGTACTTTCTTTCTTCTTTTTAGTTTTATGCATGTTATTCTTTCCTTCTTTGTATAATTATTCATATGTATATCCTGCTAGCACCTTATTTTTTTGTTTGATCTTCTTCTCTTCTAGGTGTGATTTTAGTCTTCTCTCTTCCAGCTCATGTGTTGTTTGATTTGGGTGCTACCCACTCTTTTATCTCTTCCCACTTTATCGATCAGCATGGTTTGACTAGCGATGCTATGCCTACAGATTGGGACATCACTACAGGTGGAGGTGTCATTGTCTGTTTTAGGTGTGGAGGTGTCATTGTAAGCGAAGTCCGTTGCTGATTGGAGGTGTGGAGTTCTTTGCTGATCTGATTGTGATTCCCAATTCCGATTTCGATGTCATTCTGGGCATGGAATGGTTGGGTTTTCTTGTGCCGTGATTGAATGCCGAGAGAAGAAGATGAATTTCAGGCTTTCTGGTCAACTGGAGTTTGTTTTCCATGCGGGTGAGACACCGTCTAGGCATGTCAAGAAATCGATGGATTCCCAGGTTGTTTCCCTTGTGTCGTTGAGCTCTGATGGGGTTGTTGCGGCCTTAGTTGTGCGGGACTTCCTTGATGTGTTTCCCGAGGATTTGCCCGGCTTACCGCCAGACCGAGATGTAGAGTTTAGCATTGATGTTCAGCCAGGTACGACACCTATTTTCAAGAGTCCATATCGTATGGCACCGGTTGAATTGGCGGAACTGAAGGTGCAAGTTCAGGAGCTGCTTGATAAGGGTTTCATCCGGCCTAGTGTTTCTCCTTGGGGTGCCCCAGTTCTGTTTGTCAGCAAGAAGGATAGAAGCCGCAGGCTTTGCATTGACTACTGGGAGTTGAACAATGTCGCTGTCAAGAATCGGTATCCATTGCCGAGGAATGACGATTTGTTTGACCAATTGGGAGGTGCTTCAGTGTTCTCGAAGTTGGATCTTCGTTCTGGGTATCATCAAGTCAGAGTGAAGTCAGAGGATGTTCCGAAAACGGCTTTCCGAACGAGTTACGGGCATTACGAGTTCTTAGTGATGCCTTCAGAGTGACTAATGCACTGCCTGTATTCATGAGTCAGATGAACATGGTGTTTTCGCCGTTCTTGGATCAGTTTTTCGTGGTCTTCATTGACGACACATTGGTGTACTCGCGTAACAAGGAGGATCATGCTGAGCATTTGAGGGTGGTTCTGCAGACCTTGAGGGAGAACCAGCTATTTGGGAAGCTCAACAAGTGTGAGTTCTGGCTAGACCGGGCTGCTTTTCTTGGCCACATTATTTCTGGTGTGGGTGTTTCTGTGGATCTTGCGAAGATTTCTGCGGTCAAGGATTGGCCTATTCCGAAGTCTGTTCCTAAGGTGAGAAGCTTTCTGGGTTTGGCTGGCTATTATCGGAAGTTCGTTTAGGATTTTTCGAAGATGTTGGACCTCTGACCAGGTTGACCAAGAAGGAGCAGAAGTTTGTCTGGGATGAAGCTTGTGATGAAGCTTTTGTCGAGTTGAAGTGTCAGTTGACGTCAGCGCCTGTGCTGACTATACCGGACAGTTCGGGTGGTTTTGTGATCTTTTGTGATGCTTTGGGTAGAGGTCTTGGAGCAGTGCTGATGCAGCGAGGCAGGGTTGTTTTCTATGCATCGAGGCAGTTGAGACCTCATGAGAAGAACTATCTTACGCATGATTTGGATCTTGCAGCCGTGGTTTTTGCCTTGAAGTTGTAGAGGCATTATTTGCTTGGGTATAGAGTGGAGATATTCACAGATCACAAGAGCCTCAAGTATGTATTCACGCAGAAGGAGTTGAACATGAGGCAGAGGAGATGGCTGTAATTTATGGTAGATTTGGACATCAATTTACAGTATCACCCGGGCAGAGTAAATTCGATGCCTGATGCTTTGAGTCGGAGGCCTGCCGCTATGTTCCTCACTCAGCAGAAGGAGATAGTGGAGGACATGAGGAGGCTGGAGTTGGATGTTTTGCTTCCCGGATCAGATCGGCAGCTCATGATGTTGCAGTTGCAGTCTTCTTTGATTGAGTAGATTAAGGCAGCTCAAGCGGGTGACCCACAATTGCAGCAGTTTGGAGTGAGGTAGAAGCTGGCTTGAAATCCGAATTGGTCATTCATGCTGATACGTCGCTTCGTTTTGGCTCTAGGTAGTGTGTACCTAGAGGAAAAGTCAGGCGGTTGCTACTGGAGGAAGCTCATCAGTCCCCGTATTCTATTCATCCTGGTAGTACCAAGATGTACAGGGACTTGAAGCAACATTTCTGGTGGCACGGCATGAAGCGGGATGTGGCTCGATTCGTCGCCCAATGCCTGATCTGTCAGCAAGTGAAGGCAGAGCATCTGAGGACCGCGGGTCTTTTGCAACCTCTTCTAATTCCAGAGTGGAAGTGAGAGTATGTCACGATGGACTTTGTGACAGCTTTGCCAAGGAGGCCTAAAGGTCATAATGCTATTTGGGTGATCATGGATAGGCTTACGATGTGTGCCCACTTCATTCCTTTTCCATGTGGGTCAGTCCACGGAGAGTTTGGCCGAGCAGTATGTTCAGGAGGTTGTTCGTCTGCATGGAGTTCCTATGAGCATCGTATCGGATAGAGATACGAGATTCAGGTCTCAGTTCTGGGAGAGCCTACAGAAGAGTTTGAGTTCCAAGTTGAGCTTTAGTTCAGCGTTCCATCCTCAGACGGATGGGCAGTCAGAAAGGAAAATTCAGACCCTAGAAGACATGTTGAGATTCTGCGTTCTTCAGTTTGGAGGTTCGTGGGAAGATCATCTTCACTTAGCCGAGTTCTCTTATAATAACAGTTACCAGGCGAGTCTCAAGGCTGCTCCATTTGAAGCTTTGTATGAGCGCAAGTATAGATCGCCAGTCTGTTGGGATGATATCGGGGAGAGGAAGCTTTTAGGTCCTGAGTTGATCACGAAGTCAGTTGATGTCGTGGCTCAGATCCGAAAGCATTTGTAGGCCACTCAGGATTGCCAGAAGAGGTGGGTTGACTGTCGTCGTAGACCGTTAGAGTTTGAGGCAAGCGAGCATGTGTTCCTCAAGGTATCGCCTTGGAAAGGTGTTATCCGTTTTGGAGGCAGGGGCAAGTTGAGTCCTCGATTCATCGGTCCATTCGATATTGTGGAACGTGTGGGCAAGGTAGCTTACAAGCTTGTGCTACCGCCAGCTTCAGCGGGTGTCCGTGATGTATTCCGTGTCTCTCAGCTCAGGAAATACATCAGGGATGACAGTCATATGGTTGACTACTCAGACTTGTCTGTGAGGCCGGATTTGTCCTGTAAAATTCGACCAGTCTCTATCTTGGACCGTCGAAAGAAGGTGTTGAAGAATAGAGTCATCAAGTTGGTTCGAGTTTCTTGGGATCCTCGCTCGCCAGGTGAGTCGACTTGGGAGTTGGAGGAGGACATTTGGGAGAGGTTTCCTCATTTGTTTGAGTAGTATTTTGTTTTGTTTGTTTTGTTTCGGGGTTCGCCCTATGTGCCTTTTGTATGAATTTCGAGGACGAAATTCTTCTTGTAAAGTGGGTAGGATTTGTAACCCCTATTTTTGGATTTCATTGTATTTTGTTTCCTTTTGATTATTGTATCTGGATCCCTTTATTATATTATATTTTTGGCTTTTCTTGGGTTCTTTTATTTCCTCTTGATCGTTTTGTGCTCTTTTGGTTGTATTTGGCTATCGTTGGTGCATTGCAAGATTTCGCTCTTCCTATTTTGAGTTTGATTTGTTCCCCTTTATGTTCATCTCTTTGTTTTATATTTGTTCATCTATTTTTGGAGCCAAAATCTGTACCCAAAATCTAATTTTCTAATCCCCTATAAATACCCTCATTACTTAAACCCTAATTATTCTCTCTCTCTCTCTCCGCCGCTCTCTCTCTCTCCCCGACTTCTCTTTCTCTCTGATTTTCACCAGACCGAACCAAACCCATCGCCCATCACCCATTGCCACCTCGTTGCTCCGACCACCACCGTCATTACCATCCCCTTGTCGTCTTCCCTGTTCCCTCATCGCTCTCCGATCATCTTCGCCTTCGAACCCATCACCGAACCACTGTTGCTCCATTGCCGAACCCCCATCCTCGCCATTGCCACCGTGATCCTCTCCATGCACCCCCTTCATCCACCGAAGATCCCCTCATCGTCATTGCCGCCGTCTAAGCCCTGAGCGCCCCTGTTGTCGAGCGGAAAATAGAGTTCGCGCTCTCGTCGTCGAAGCCTCGCCATTGCCGTCACTTCCCGACCGCAGCGACATCTCGCTGTCATCTCCGTCGTCATCACAGCCGTCGCCAGCCGCCAGCGTCATCGGAGTTCTCTCCTGCACTTTCTCTCTCTCTGTCGAAGGATGAAGACGATAGGTGATTGGTCACCTTTGGTGTTTGCTATTTTGGCACACTGGATCCGGGTTTTGCCGTGTGCTGTTTTGCCCCGATCTGGTCTGAGTTGCTCTTGCTGTCTTGATCTGCTATTTGGTTGCTGTTTGGAGTTCGCCGTTTGGTGTTTTGTATGTGTCTCGCTCGGGATCTTGTGGATTGTCGCCTGAGATTCTGATCCCGTTATTCTATATTATTCGAATCTGCAAATTAACAGGCAAGTCTCTTCTTGAACTAATATTTTGTTTTGTTCAAGTTTATTTGATCTCTGCAAGTAGATCCCGTCCCTTTCGTTATCATACTGCTTTTGAAAATTCCGTTAAGTTTATTAGGGGTTTACACGACCTAACCCAACATACTCTTAACATCATGCCGTTCTCTTTGATCTAAAACCTAGTTCCTATTGTTTCATGCATATGCACTTACATGTAATTAACTAGATTCATGCTATAGACTTGTTGATGAATTGTATGCATGTTAGATTGAATTTGATTGGTGAATATATACCATGTCTATGAAATTGTATCTTAAACATCAAAATATGCATGTTGACACCTAGGATCACTTTGACTACCATTTTGCATGAAATATATGATTGTATGATTTATTTATTGCCCCTTTTATGTTAAAACAATTTCTGGGCTGTTAGTTATTTCATTTTGAATCTGATTTTCAACCATGCTATTATCATAATTTGAAATAACTTTCTGAACATGAAATTTAGCCTCTGATGTCTAGTTTACTGCATTTTTTGTGGATTTGAATTCTGAAGTGTAACATGTTAGATATCATCATTTTAGTACAGCTATGTTAGAATTTTCAGATTCACAAATGCATGCGTATTCTGCTGTTTCTTAATTTAATTGACAATGCTAACAGTAAAAGAAAAATCTGAAATAAATCTAGCTGAACCTAGACACATGAAGGAATCACCCAGAATTTTATAGATTTATTTGATGAGTTCTCTGACCTGAAACAAATAGTTAAACACAACATATTGCTTGCTGCTTGAACATAAAACCTGAATAGAACAGAATTTTCACCATAGTTTCTGTATCTTTTATATGCCTTAATTATATTCACTGGAACTGTGTGGAATTCTACTTGCTAGACCCTCTGACGGATTCAGATAATCCATGTTTTAGTATAGCAAGATCATTCTGTCCTGATTGTGTGAATTGTGCTTATGTGATGTGTTTGCTACATGCTTTGTCTGTAACGCATAAAATTAGTCACACTTAGTATTATACAATATTGACACCCTCTTGCATGCTCACATAGGATGAAAATAAACTAATAACAAGCCGGGGTATTATGGGTAGACTTGGTAGTGAACGATCAAGAAGTGTACTCGGTAAGGCCTTCTTGCTCACTTGAACACTTGACATGGAAGGAGGAGTATTGATTGCAATGATTGATTGTTAATTCTTGATTATAAATTATTGTTATCAATGCCGAGTACACGAATCGTCACTACAACAAATATGCCATTTGATAGCATTTTGTAAATGCTATCAAAGACCTACGCCAGCGTTTCGCAAACGCTATCGTTGCCCCTACTGTAGAAAGTCCATAGCGTTTCGGAGAAATGCTATCGAATTTATAGCGTATTCGAAAATGTTATAAATTTGATAGCGTTTTGTAGAAACGCCATCGTAATTATAGCGTTTCGAAAACGCTATAAATTCGATAGCGTTTCCGATAGCGTTTCCAAGAAATGATATCGTTTTTAAGAGTAGTGTTTTTTTACAGCGTTTTAAAAATGCTATTTCTTTTGACCTGTATGCAAAAAAAATCTACAGATGCATATAAAAGTTTTGAAAATTCTCCGACGCATATATAAAAAACATCAATAACACCATTCAACCTGTACATGTTTTGAAAAGTTGTGTACACATATATCAGATCTATCATCATAAAACAATTCCGTACAATGAACTTGAATCCATAAAATAAACAAATAAAAATGTACATCTAATAAACTAAAAACTGGCGGCAAAAAACCCTTGAATGACTAACATCAAAACAATTCGCATTATTCGTTTCATTCACAACATCTCCAACCTGCAAATGGAGATGAAAAAATGTCGAAGTGTGATTAATAATTGAAAAAGAAGTCTTAGATCAATGCTATAGTAATAAGATTACAAACAAGAGCATAGTTTTGTCTAAATGGAGCAAACACCAAAAACAATTTTGTATAAATCAGAGTCATGCAGGTCCCTCAAAAGTCCAGGTTCATTCAGGAGGTAGATCAAGGCCTTCTTAATTATGTTAGCTATCAGCTATAAAAGCTCAGAAACTCATTTTTCGAAAGTGCACTTTGACACTTCCTATTTATTGTAGTAATATTTATCTGTCTGTGCTTTGTATTACATCTCTTTATGTCAAAAGTGTGTACAGGTTATGGTCTGAGACAACTCTCACTTGGATTATCAGACACTCGAGACTTCCTAAGGTCTGAGAAGATGAAGCTCCTACCAACTACTTCTCCTGTCACCCACGTCACCCACCCCACAGTTTCCGTCTCCGGTGCCTCCCCTGCCTTTCCGACTTCTCCTTAACCATCCTCTTCTCACCCTTCTTCCGGCGACCAGTACGTCGCCCTCCAATATCAATCCCTTCTCCTTCAACTCCCCTCCCGTTTCCTTCTCCATGCTTTCACTGCTTGAGTTGAGTGGGTGCGGGCCCAACGAGAGGGTCCGCTACCCACCCACCCCACCGGTCTCAGACTCGACAATGCAGGCGCCTCAATCTTCCACGGGAGCGACAGACCTCAATGTGCAACTGCCTGCAACTACGCAAGGTACTCTACCCCCACCCGTTAGCCGCTCAGTGGCATTGGCTCCCTCTCCGTTGGTGTCAATCCCGGAGGATGGTGATCCTCGGGAGCTCAGACGAGTGCACTACCCAACGCATGCACATCAGAGTGCGCCCCCGCGTCATGTGGGTAGTGAGCACAGTCATCATCGCTCGACTGCAACACACTCAAGGGATCAGGAAGCACATCGGAGGCACGAGGGCCATCAGAGGAGGGCCCAACGAGGGGGTCCTCCGACTGACCGCTGGAGGCGTCAGAGAACTCCGCCGAGGGGCCGTCCCCAACTACGCACTGAGGGTCAGTACCATGGTAGGCACAGAGAGTATGAACAGAGGTATCATTCTCACCGCAAAAACTACAACAACTCCATCTCTACTTCTCACAAAATCCACCAGCCACCAACCTCTCCCAATGACAATCCCAACAGACACCAGGTTGTCACAACTAATTCCCACAACATTAACCACAGTTCTCCCTTGCTACCGTCCCATCCCCCTGAACCCAATACCCTCGACGATCTCACCACCTTGCAACTCCCTGTTCAACCACCACCAAAGCTCAATTCTACCGATCAGCTGGCCAAGCGAGTCACTGCTGAGACTTCGCTTGACGAGTCGAAAGGGGAATTGGCGGCAGAAGTTGAAGACGGGGAGGGGCAGTGGATCGTGGGGGGCAAAAAGCACAAAAAGAGGCAGGAGAGTCACACTTACCATGTTTCCGACCAACCTAAGAAGCAGAGGAAGGGGAAACGCAGGCCAGCGCCGTGCTTTAATTGTGGTGAGCTTGGTCATTTCAAGTACGAATGCACCAAGGAAGTCCGGTGCACCAAATGCCTTAAATGGGGGCACATGTCATATGTTTGCTCCAATGTCACTGAGACATTCAGTGATGAGGAACGATCAGTTAGTAGGGGTAGGTCGCCGGAAAACCCCTCGGTGATCCGCCTAGCTACTAGCTTGGATTTCATCAAGCGTGAAGAGAGCTGGCTGAGAAAATGGTGTGCCATCGCAAGAGTCAAGAAAGGGAGGCCGTCGGAGAGCCACGTGATGCAGGCGCTCAAAGAGAGGTGGCCCATGAGTGCCCACGGTGACTGGGTCGCCAAAAAGCTTTGTCACCTTCAATTCCTCATTTCATTTCCTTCACAGGATAAGCTGGCGGATGTGATCAGAATGGGGAACGTGGAATTTAACCACTTTGTACTCAATTTCACGGCATGGTCTCCGACTTTTGGTGCTGAACTCCCACAGGGTGAGAAGTTTTGGATTTGGATCCACAACGTTCCTCTACATTTTTGGAAGAAAGAAGCCCTCCAAGAAATTGTTTCGGATTTTGGCTCGGTGGTGGAGATCGAAGAGAAGACAGTTCGGCGATCTGAACTAGTATCGGCAAGGCTATTGATCAGGTGCAGTGATATTTCCATGATGCCTAGATTCGCAAAGATCTACTCGTACAATGAATCCTATCTCGTCAGGTTCATCCTTGACAAGAAGGTAGAGGAACAGGAACAACGGCAAGCCATAGCAAACCCTACAACCTCAGCTCTTAGGGACGAGAGGTCTTACTGTCAGGTGGTGTCGCCGAGGTTGGAGCTCACTATCGACGGGGCTCACGAAGTAGAGAGGGCGCACAGGGACATCATCAGAGCGGCGCAGGCGGCGGGAGCGCTAGCCTCTCCGAGCAAGGCTAGCAGCGGCAAGGCTCGTCCCGAAAGATCTAACGGTCAAAAGCCTCGTAGAGCTCTCAACTCAGTAGATCCAACGGTGATCCTTCAACCCAATCCCGATTTGGAAAGCACAGAGCTCGAGCACCAGTGTAGGGACAAAAGAGGGCCACTAAAAGAGGGTCAAGCCCTGCAAAGCTCAAAGGCAAAGAGTACGGGGGCTCAGAAGGGGGGAACGGAGTTGGTACACCCTCTTAATGGCATAGACTCTTTCGGTTGCAACATGCAGGCTCCAAGAGAAGGGTTGGTGGGAGATTTTACTACTTTGGGGAAGAAGACAAGTGAGCGCCCCATGTCGACCAAAGAGTGGGTAACCAAGAGTTGGTTCCCACAGGATAAAGCGACTGGTGCTTCGGAGGAGACTGGGGGACAAAAGGTTGAGGCAGGTTTTAGGAAAGAGGCAGAGCCCATCTTTGGGTATACGACCGGGGTAGGTAGGAGGGCTCAGAGCGAGCAGCGTACGGGGGCTCTTGAAGGGAGGGGGTTAAAAATCGCACTTTTGAGGAGAGATGGTAATGGCAAAGAGGACACAGAGGTAGAAGATGGAGTGGTTGAAGAATCGCCTGTTTTTGGTAACTCAGAAGATAGAGAAGCGAGGGGTTCTGTGCCGATCTGTTTGAACCGGGAGCTTGCCCAACCCACCGTTGCACCCACCAGTGAGGAGGTGCCACGTGGACAGGGTCACATCTCGTCTGTCGTGCCAAGCCCAGTGGACTCTGCGCTCGAGGAATCAACCGTCAACCCCACCAGTAAGGTGTTGCCAGCTGTCATGGGGGGTAATGTTACCGCCTTAGACAGTTCGGCAGGTGGGGTGGGGTTCGAGAAAGAGGGTACGCTACACCGCAGAGGATCAATTCCATATCTGGTGGCTGGCTCTTCGATAGGCTTGAGTGATGGGCCTTTTATAGAGAGTGTTGGGCCCACGGAGGGGTCCAAGGAGCAGTTTCACTTGCAGACAATTTGTAACTTTGAGAACGGGCCCAATGAGGGGACCGTTGCAAAAAATGCTATTATTGTTAATGACTCGACTGCCTGTGGGCCCACAGAGGGGTCCGTGGGGAGGGAGCCTTACTCACAGCATTAGGATAGTCGCTATACAGATAGTGAGGAGGATAGAGAGGGGCGGCTCAATCTGGATGAAGAATTCTCTTTTTCAGAGGAGGACTCAGATGACCATGAGTTCATTGCAAATACCCAGCAAGATGTCTCCCCTGAGATGGTGCTATCCACAGTCCCAGAATCGGCACCAGGGATCAGTTCCGGAGTGTCCCAGAAGTCAATTGGGTTCAGAGTGCGTCGTTCGCCCAAGAGGGCTCATGGGGAGTCCTTGGATGACTACCTTGAGGTAGCTGCGGCTGCCAAATCTGCTAAGCTCAATACTGGAGGTACGACTAATTTTTTAGCTTCCATTTTAAATTTCATGTCAGATAATGAGGTTTTTTTACTAGTCGAAGCATGTGGGTTAGAGGTTTGGGATGTAGATCGCAATGCGTTACTCCTCAACAAAATTAGGGGATGGGAAGTGGAGAGGGTTAACTTTTGCTCAGAGAACGCTCTTCGCGAGGGTGCTGGGCCGACTATCGTGCCCGAGGATGTAGCTGGCACGGCACCCTCACCAAGGATCTCTGATGATGATGTCCCCCAATGAATACACTCTTATGGAATGTGCGGGGACTGGGCGGTAGAGGGAAGAGAGATATGGTGAGGGACGTCATTAACAACTCCAAGGCGGAGGTTGTTGGGCTGCAGGAAACCAAACTGCAGCATGGTCTTAGACTCAAAAGAGTAGGGGGTCATAGAATCAAGGAGTGGTTGTGGCGGCCTTCGGTAGGTGCCTCAGGGGGGATTGCTATTGGTTTCAATTCGGACCTACTCTCCTGCATTGAGGTACACGAGGGGACGTTCTCTTTGACGGCCCGTCTGAAACGTCAATCCGATGATTGGACTCAGTCGATGACTGTGGTCTACGGACCGAACGTGGCCTCTGACCGAGAGGCCTTCTGGCAAGAGCTGGTTGACATTCGTAGAAGGTGGTCGGGACCTTGGATTGTGGGTGGAGACTTCAATATCACTAGATTTGCTTTTGAGCATAAGGGGAGAGGCGCTAGCGATAGGCACAGAGAGGAGTTCAATAGGCTGATCACGGAGCTGGAGCTTATCGATATCCATATCAATGATAGACTCTTTACTTGGTCGAATATGCAAGCAGTCCCGGTTATGGCCAAGCTGGATAGAGTTCTAGTCTCCATGGACTGGGAAGCAAAATTCCCTCTTGTCTCGGCTAGATCGATCCCCAGGTCAACTTCTGACCACACCCCGATCCTTCTCGACTCAGGGACTGGTGGGCATCGTAGACCGAGGAAATTTAGATTTGAGAAGGCCTGGTTGGAAATCAGGGGATTCCATCATATGGTTATGGAGAATTGGGCGCTCCCAATGGAGGGCAGGGACGCTGCATCGCGTTGGTGTGGGAAAATCCGAAGGTTGAGAAAGAGGCTTGCTAAATGGAATCGATCTAGGTTCTCTTCCATCTGGCGTGCTAAAGATTCCTACCTGGAAGGAATTGATGAGCTTGAGAGGATAGAAGAATCTAGAGTCCTCTCGCAGGAGGAACGAGGCAGGCTTTTACAATTACGTGAGAATATAGCCAATCTTTATAGGCTTGAAGAGATCAAATGGCAGCAAAGATCTAGGATCTCGTGGCTCAAAGAAGGAGACGCGAATACGGCCTATTTCCATCGGGTAGCAAGCGCGAGAAGGCGATCCAATCTTATCCTTTCTATTCAGACGGAGTCGGGAATTTCACAGGATGAAAAGGTGATATCCACAGCTTTTCATACCTTCTATAAGGACCTCTTCGGGAGGAAGAATGATTTTAGTCCCTATGAGTGAGGGCTACTGGCAGGAGTATCGTAGTGACGCAGGTCAACACCTGTCATCTTTGGAGGCACCTTTCTCAGAAATAGAAGTCAAAACGGCCGTAGACCAGATGGGAGCAGACAAATCACCTGGTCCAGATGGCTTTCCCATGATGTTCTTCCAAGTGTTCTGGGAAGAAATTAAAGGAGACTTCATGGATCTTATGGAGGAATTTTACCACAACAATCTGAGACTAGGTATGTTCAACTTTGCAGAAGTGGTGTTGATTCCCAAACGAGAGGAAGCCAAGCGTGTGGGGGATTTTAGACCAATTAGCCTGATAAACTGCTCGGCAAAAATCATTACTAAGGTCCTAGCGATCCGCTTGGGATGCATAATGGACAGTCTTGTCAGTAAAACCCAGACGGGTTTCATTAAGGGCCGTTGTATACTGGATTGTGTGGCCACCGCCGAACAAGTTATTCACCACTGCCACAAGAACAACTCCAAGAACTTCCTACTGAAGTTGGACTTTGAGAAGGCATATGATTCCGTAGATTGGGATTGTCTGCTGGAGGCGCTCAAAGGGAGAGGTTTCGGAGATAAATGGATCAGATGGATCAAACACTGCTTGTATTCTAGCAAAACGGCTATCACGGTGAATGGGAGACCTGGTCCATCGTTCCCATGCAAGAAGGGACTACGACAGGGAGATCCACTATCCCCATTGTTATTCACTATCATTGCGGATGTGCTAAGAGGAATGCTGGACAATTGCCAAAAGAAAGGTTGGATTACGCCTGTGGCAGGCAGCACCAATAAGCAGGGATGCACGATTCTACAATATGCTGATGATACCCTTCTCTTTGGTAATGGTTCTACAACTGAAACAATCAGCTTTAAAGGGGCCCTGTATTGTTTTGAGGCGTGGTCAGGCCTCAGAATTAACTTCCACAAGAGCGCGTTGGTCCCAATTTCTCTGTCTGAAGCAGAAGCTCGGATACATGCCACCATACTTAACTGCGTGACAGAGGAGTTCCCGATCAAGTATTTAGGGCTCCCGTTCAAACCAGGGAGACTCACGAAGGCTGACTGGTTACCTATTATAGATAGGGTGGAGGACAGACTGTCTGGGTGGAAAGGCAAATCGCTCTCGATTGGGGGAAGAGTGATCCTCATCAACTCCGTGCTGTCCAATCTGCCCATTTACTACATGTCCTTTTTTGAACTCCCAAAGTGGGTGATACAAAGGATTGACCGAGTCCGTAAAAGATTCCTCTGGAAAGGGGCAGATTCAAATAAGTGTGGCTACCACCTTATTAAGTGGAATATCGCCTGCATGAAGAAGAAACATGGAGGGCTAGGTATCATTGACCTTAGGGATATGAACCTGGCTCTGCTAGGCAAATGGTGGTGGAAAGTGTTTCACCAGTGTGGGGAAGGATGGCAGGATTTCATTCAACCCTACCTTCGTGGGAAAGGGACGAGGTGTTTAGGCTTTCGAGTGGGATCTAAATCCTCTAGATTCTGGAAAGGAATTACAAAAGCTAGTGGACCGTTCAATTCAGCAGTAACGTCTATTATTGGTAATGGGCGGTCCACCAGGTTTTGGTGGGACAAATGGTGTGGTTCACAGACACTGAAGGACAGTTTCCCAGAGCTGTTTGGAAAAACGAGCCGACCGAATATGTCGGTGGCAGAAGCCTGGAAAAGAGGGACTTGGAAACCAGCGTTCCAAGGAAGGCTTTCAACAGGTTTGCAGCAGCAGCTGCGTGAACTACAGACGAGAATTGCCCAATCTGGAGTTTTCTGTGCCCAAGGCCCAGACCAGTTGCGTTGGGGACTTGAGCAGAAAGGAGTGTTCTCGGTTAGATCCCTTTACAACCGAATTCACTTTCGAGGATGCAAACCCAGCTGGGCCACGGTGTTATGGAAGGCAAAAACTCCTCTTAAAGTCAGGGTCTTCCTTTGGCTAGTGCTTAACAATGCTATTCTCACCAGAGAGAACTTAGCCAAGAGACAACCGCACCTCGAGACCAATTGTGGTTTCTGCAGCACACACACAGAAGATCTGAACCACTTGTTTATTGGCTGCACAAGGAGTAAGGCTGTCATGATTGAAGTCCTAAGTGCCCTAGGTACAAGTGACTACCCAAGAGAGTATGAGGAACTATGGGTAGGCCCCAGATTTGCTTCAACCCGACACGACATGAAGGATGCGTGGTACATTGCCATTGCGGCGACCACATGGGTGTTATGGCTAGATAGGAACAATTTTTATTTCCGTGCTTCATGTAACTCTATTTCTGGTAACCTTACTCATATCATGCATTTAATCTCTTTTTGGGCTACTGCAGCGGCCTCAGGAGCGAGAGGGAGGATTGCACGAGTCTTCCAGGTGGAAGAATATGACGATGAGGAGATTGAGTTCGGGCCGACTATGGATTGAGGAGTGCACCCAGCGCACTACCCAGATGATTCAGTGGCTCCCACTGGAGCTTTTTTGGTTATCTCACTTCTCTGTATTTTGGCTGTACGAGGGTTAGATGTAGAAACCCATCCCCCAGGGTTTTGTTGGGGGTTTATGTTTGTTTTTTGAGTAGAGGGTTTATGTTTGTCGTCCTGTTGTGAAACCCACCCCCAGGGTCCTGTTGGGGGTTTATGTTTTATTTCCTGCTCTGTACTCTTCCCGGTTATGCGAGGTGTTTATTAATTCCTTATTAATGAAACAGGGTGGTGTTATCCCACCTTTCAACTCAAAAAAAAAGTGTGTACAGGTTCATGCTCTTCAACCATGAAAGTGTACATAATATGCTGACATGCAGCAACAATTTATTTGAAGTTAGTATATTCATGTGGGAGATAATTAAAGATTTCCTTTTGATCAATTCTCCTACATATGTACTTTATGTTTGTTTTAGGTAAATTCCTTGGCCATAAAAGGTCTCCTTTTTAACCACTTAGACCTTTAATCCCCTATCTACGTGAAAATGTGTCCAATAAGCCCCTAAAAATTGAGTTGTTTCGAAATGAACTATTTAAATGGAAGATAAGGCGCTCCATTTGGAAATGAACTACTATTTTGTTTCTATCTAAATCTTACTACTATGTGTATAAATATACTGTTTCTATGGAACTTGAGCTGATCCATCATGTAATATATATGCGTGTCATAAGCAAGTGAATTGACAGAAAGATGTAACAGTAATGAATGTTGAGGAGATTGGCACATCAATCAAATGAGAGCTATAACAATCTTGATAAACTGATACATTCAGGACTAAGGATGACAAGATTAAGTGGCAACACCAAGGGCAAATAACATTTGGGGACTAGACATTTGAGGCACGTCATAAATGATGTTTTTAAAGGTAAACAAAATAGTGTAAACTCGGGAAACCTTTTGAGAAAAACACTTAGCAAGGAATGGTCTCTTGCCGCAAAAACATGTATCTCTTGCATTGATTGCACCTAGATTATCAGTAATCTGGTTATATTTATCACATTTACTTCATAACTAGTGCACATAACATGGTTTAGTTTATCATTTTGATATTATTTTAGTAACGAAAGGTTAAGTTTTGGTTTACTAATGAAAACTGATTATTACATCTGATACATTTACCATTTAGAAAAATTTCATTCAAGAGCAAAATCTAATTTCAGCCAAATAAAATATAAGAAGATAAATTAAGCATACCTGCGACAGTGTATCATACCCTTCTCTGAAAGACTATTTAACATGTAGTTAACTCCTTCATGATTGTGATGCCTCTCCACAGTTCTTTATGGAGTTGGGTCATAACATCTAGAAACAAAATAGTGAATAAGTGTAACAATTAAGGAAAGTCAAGAATAACATGAACAAGCTATGACCAAACAGTAAGACAAAATATGCATATGTAACTGAATATACGGAACTTGAGCAAGAAAATTATTAAGAGTTTTTTGCCGGCTAGTTTGCATGCCACTATGAAATTTTGCAGATGTGAGATTCTAAGGGGAGGGATGAAAGAGTACCTGACACCAATGGGCCCAATGCCTCTTCACGTGAATCCCATCTTTGAAATAGGACCAGTTGAGCCTTGCTTCTCAGAGTGGCTAGTCTTCGAGGGCATCAACATTGACGAGTCTGGTCGGTAGCACTATCTTGATGCTAGTGTTGCATACAAGCATGCCGTCCTCAATGCCATCCATTATCTCTTAAAATTTGGATATTCGAAAGAACAGGTACTGTATCAGTCAACCACTTCAATTGTTCATCTCGAATTAAAATTTATAGAATAAATTTGAAATTTTACTAGGTATAACTCTTGCTTTCATGTTGCCCATGCGAGGGGAGGATTTTGGGCATTGTGGATTCTCCAAATGCTGTTGCTACTCTTTCTGTTCCCACTGCAATTTTTGATCAGGTTAATTTGCATACTATTATCAACTTTGTTTCATTACTTTCCCTGTGTTTCTGAACTCTGTTTACTTTTTTCTCAATGGGGATGAAGGATGTACGACCAAGATCAACAGGAAGAGTACCTGTGGGACCGCGGGTGGTAAAGCGGACACCAGACGTATTAAGGTGTACATAAGATGGAGATCTACCCATCACACAGAACCCAGGAGGAGCTGATACGATTTAGTAGTCGACAATCTACATAGGGATTAATCAAAGTCGGTAATCTACATAGGGATTGGAATCCAAACTAAATAATCATATATAAAATATATGCTTATGCATATATTTCTCTACTTGGGTTTGAACAGTGCATTCTGAAGAACCACTACTATATCAATGTTATAATGTTATGAAATGATAAAACATTGTCAACTACAGGGAAACCAGTTAATCCATTAGAATATGACCTAATCCAAAGTGATCCCTTCTTCACAAAACGAAAGCACAGCAAATAAAACGATGTTGCATGAACCAATGCTCCGACATAGCTATGAATATATTAAATTCAAAATACAATTATCTTGTCAAGCAACATCTCAAATGTTATAAAAGACATAAAGAAATTCTTCTCTGACTAGTTTTCCACTTTGAGGAATTAAACCATACAGGAATCCCCAGTGCAGACTATGATACTATTAAACAGTTCGTCTAATGGCAAATTCAGCAGATCCTGCACTATTTTATTTCTATAAATAATGGACAAGCTAACCTTGTGATAGTACTGCTTCATTGTTGTCTGCTAAGTGGAACTTGGAGCAATTAGAGGCATGGGCAACACGTATCCACCAAGGACCATTAAAGCAATGCAATTCTTTAGATTTTTTGACAAAGAAGTTTGAAATTACTTGGTACTTCAAAAAATTTATATTACTTTAATGTTTCAAACAATTTATAATATGCAAGGAACTCTAACAATATATACCATTCTTTTATCTATAAGCACCAAAACATGGGCATTAAACAAAATACACATGTACACTACCGATTATGTTGCATGTCAACATTTACATACTTTCCTTTGTTCCCTTCTCTTATTGTTGATTTATTCTATCACTTCCATAAAATATATGAATTCGAATTATCAGTATACTGACTTTCTTACATTATCTTCTGTTTTTGCCTCAATTAGAAAAGAAGAAGTCCCTATCCATCCTTTTAGGCTTATACTGTAATTGCAGCCGCAATAAGAAAATTAAGAATAAGATGGATCCTACTACAGCAGGCTCCACATGCTCAACAAGACAACAATCTTACGCCTGTCATCATTTCTTTAGCTTGCAGTCCCTATCCACCTATTCAATTTGAAGCTCACAATAATCTAGTCAGTTTACCATCACTTACTTCCGGTAACATGAACACAACCGATCATCCTCAGATTGTTTCTGTTTCGAGTACCTTGTATCCATTCTTATTAACAGTTCACCTCAACTATTTACGATTTACACGAATATTAACAAGTAAATTGATCTCTTCCATATAATGCTCCTTGCAAGTCTACTTTTCATACTCCGACGAAGAACCACAATGTATAACTCTCTCCTATATAGAAATTCTCACACAAGCCTAGTCTCTTAGTCCTACAACAGTGAGGCAGCAATTTCCACAATAAGGATTTCCAAATTCCAAGATCTTTAGTTCTATTATCAAGATTGTAGCTTTAGCCTTAGCTACAAGTTTTATCGAGTTGCTCAAATCCTCTAAATTATCTAACAGTATGAAGTAAGTGCCTTCTACAATGAAGGGAAAAAGTGGTTTCACCGTCCTAGCCTAAATTCTACGCACCCACCAGTCATTTGCAATATCATTGATAACTTCAAGAAACAGTAAAGAAACAGATCAAGAAAAACTTTTGCGGAGATTATAAGACATAAACCCTTAAACCGAAAAGGAACGTACCTAGAGATTACATACATACCTTGCTTGGTTGCTACTGAAGCGAAATTTTTTTTCCTGAAATAAAAACAAATCAAATTGGGGTAGTTATTAAATCAAACAATTAGAGGTCAAAATTAAACGACATAGGTGTAATTGAAGAGATCGGAAGGTTGGAAGGGGGAAAGCATTCAAGTAATACTATAATATATGAGATGAAATAAATCAAATATAGCATATTAGATTGTTAGAACAAAACCAAAAAAAAAACATATTAATTCAACCAAAAAGGAACCCTAACATCGATCGATTCAGCAAAGAAAATTACATGGAGTCGGCTATCGTAGGAGATAGCAGGGAGGAGAAGAGGGCGTTCCGTAACCGTGACAGCGTGGTGGGGATTCGGGGGGCGGGGAGGAGAAGTGGCATTGCGCGATGGTGGGTTGGGGCTTCAGGAGGCATGGAGGAGGGGAGATTTGGAATAGAGTTCGTGAAATAGGAACGGGGGAGGGGCTTTTGATCTGGAACGGGGGAGAATGTGAAGAGTTTTGATGGATTTGGATTTCTTTACCTCCATTTTTTTTTGCCCCTTTCTATTCTATTTATTACGTATATAATAGCGTTTCTAAAATGCCGTAAATATTACAACATTTTAAAAATGCTGTCGTAGCTAAAAGTAAATTTCGAAATTAATCAAAGACAGCATTTTCTTCAGAAATGCTATTATTGATCACTTTCAACAGCATTAACACTTAAATGCTATAATAAATCCGCGGTAGTGAATTCAACATCAGTCTAAAATGTTCACTGTGTGCTTGTGCCGAACCTGTAGTATGTGATGCAGTAGTACGTGCACTAGATAGGCTAATAAAATGATTAATAACCTGCATATTTGATCCTGTATTGAACTCGACTTGACATCACTCATTACATGCGTGATTATTGTACACCTTTGATATTATTGCCTGCTCTTTGCTTTGTTCTTTGACTTTGATCGTGTTTCTTTTTTTTATATACATGCTTTTCTTTATCCTCTGTTTTCTCTACTTGCTGCCCACGAATTGCTCTAAGTGCACTTTTTTGTTTCTTTTTAGATCAAGATTTTATAGGTACCAAAAAATCAATTCGTGAAGGTATTGGTGAGCAACGATTCTAGAGATGGAGTCCAAGATTGCGCTGCTTAATTTATTTATTGCTAGCTTATTTCTTTGAACATTGTTATGACCTTGTATTTTGTTTCGGGCTTATGTTCCCGAAGTTTGTTTTTCCCAGATGTTGGTTTTCTTGTATTGGATATTATTATTGTTGGATTATTTCATTATTTATTGAAGTTATCTTTATTTATGTGATTATCTCTTCCTGCGTGGTTATGTTTTTATTGCATATTATTGAGTTAGTCTGGTACAAGTTATGGATGGTGTTTACATCATTCGCTGGGCCAGCATTGCGTAATCGTATTCCGTATTTTGGGAAGCAGGGCGTGACACCTCCCCTTTAGAAATCAGCATCCTCGCTGGGCACGGGGCATGCACAATCTAATGAAGGATCTACTTTCTAGCCATTGTGGAGCATCTGCTCTTCTATCTGCCCGATTAATCATGATCCCAGAATCCACTGCCCAATCAATCCTAATCCCAGATTTAACTGAGCTTCCCTCCTATACGCCTGACTAATCATGATCCTGGAATCCACTGCCCGATCAATCACAATTCCGAATTTAATTAAGGGCTCACCACAGTCCCGAAATCCACCGCCCGACTATATAGATATGCCCCACACTCGGTGTCGAAAGTCAGGTCTGATACCATTTGTAACGTCCCTGCTCCTAGCTCAGACAATTTATACAATTTATCAGACAAATTATTTATAGTATAGTACAACTGCCCACCACAGGCTGCCTCTCAAAAGGTGGTTAACTGGATTGGTGACTCTTGATCATAGGCTATATTATTTATTATTATTTTATTCTATTTCAATCCCGATATGGGACTAATTTCATACACTCTCTCTCTCTTTCTCTTCTCAATCCTGTGCACACAGATTATACACGTGCCATGTCACTCCTCAAGAGAGAGCAGCATTGTCCTCTCACCCGGGTGGCCCCCACATGGTGATGTCATGCTGATATCACCAAACAACAACAGCTCTTCTGTTGTTTTCCAAGCTGTGCCCCCCCTATACACTTTATATTTACATGTTTTCTACTCATATATATATATATATATATATATATATATATATATATATATATATATATATATATATATATCATACTAGCTCTTTAGAAATTATGGGATGTTACATTTAATGACATATTATAGTGTACAATGGAGGGGGGGATCCTTGTGACATCGAGATTTCCTGCCTTCGCAACGGGTTGCATTTGATGGAGTTGTGTTTGGTTTGTTCACACGATAAGTCATGGGAGATGGAGCTAGAGCTTGCTCGTATGAAGGCAATTCTAGTCAAGAAAGACTTGAATTTTGCCTGTCTAAAGGAGGCTTATTGCGATAATTTGAAACGACCCTGTGCATCGGGGCAAAGGATCCGGAGGAATGAACTCCTGGTGAAGAGGTCCAATTCAGGAAGTTGATTGTCGAGAGAAATTTGTAAATCTACTACTTGGAGACAAAACTCAGAGGGTTGCAGACGCAAAATACTCCTCGTCCTATTAGTACTACCCCAGAAGCAATATCTAGAGTAATAACCTCGGATGCTCGAGTGGCTTGTAGGAACCCTAATGATGCTCAAAGTAGAGTGTTCGAAACTTCAAGCACGGCTCCTATAAGGAAAGCAGCGAGAGCTGGTGGTTGTGAGGCCAAGACCAAAATCTGTGGGGTTGGCATCCTTCTCGAGTGGATCGGAGGCCGAGGTGGTTCTTCGTTGGTTTGGAGGCATCACAAACATAACGTGTCTCTGAACCACACTGCCGGGAGTGATGGAAGTTGGTGAGTGGTCCATGTATGTCAGATCTTAGGCTTACACTAGAGTGGATAAGAAACTCCTCTTGTATTTTTGAACTTGTAATGAGATGTCATAAAATAAAAAATCTTCTAAAGTGTGGGTATTGTCTCTCGCCTTCTTTGCTTTGTGGCCTTTTGTCTAATATTGCCGAGTCACTGGAGCAGCTCTCGAGGGAAGCAAGGCTCTAGAGCCAGCTTCTGTTAATCTAGCAAGTTGTGCGGGTAGTCTCCAAGGGGGGCTAGACTTCGAATTTGCCTCTTTGGCAAATCAGTGGGTTGAAAGAGCAGTTTCGAGCGACGAACCGGGCTCTGAACTTGCATATTTGAAAGATGTGGGAGCAGCATCGAGTCACAATTTTGGACACTAAACCTGTTGTTTAAATATTTTAATGAGTTATGAGAGCAGTTCGAGTGACGAATCGATATTTGAACTTTCATGTTTGCGAGTTGCGCAACCGACTCTGAGTCACATGTTTTGGACTCCAAACTTGTTACTTAGGAGGTCAACGAGTTGTGGGAGCATTTTCGAGTGGCGAGCCCAGCTCCAAACTTTCTTGTTAGAAAGTTGCGAGGGCAACTTCGAGCCACGAGTTTGGACTCCGAACTTGTTGTTTAAACTTAGTTAGTTGTAGGATCAACTCTAGGAAAAAGCTGGACTCTGAACATACTATTTGAGAAGTTAATGAGTTGTTGGCTTAGCTCGAGAGAAATGGGTAACACCTAACTCATTGTCCACATCCATAGAGTTTCACAAGAATTTTGCAAAAGAAAATACTAATGTGTTTGGATAGCATTTTAAAAAATGTTTTCAGTTTTGTGAAAATTAAAAATGAAAAAAAAACATGTTTGGATAGGTGTTTTTGCAAAATTGGTTCTGAAAAAATTTCCGAAATGACCCGTTTTAAATTGCAATTTTAGAGAAGGGGTAAAACCTATTTTTGAAACCAGTTTTCCCCTTTTCTCGTTTCTGACTCCGAAGCTCCATTGTCGAGCTCCGAAGCTCCATTGCCTCGCTCGAGCTTCAACCAGTCCATGACTTCCTCGTCGCCAGCCATTCACCATTGCGGCCCTCCAGTCGCCACGCCTCAACCACCGTCGACCTTGACCCCGCTCTCATCCTCCTCATCATCGTCACCGAACCACCTCCAACCTCACCCCCGTAGTCACCCCATCGCTTACAACCATAGATTTCCTCCTCCAGTCATCATCGAACTCTTGAAGCTAGTGCCGAAGTCATAACCGCCCCTCGCCCCATCTTCTTCTCCGCCGAGCCACCCTCGACTTGAGCAACCCACCGTCGAGTCTTCTCCTTCATCCGCTCACCATCGACTCTGCCATTACCAAGCTCCGTCAACAATCAAACCCATCTTCCTCATCCTCGACTTCATTCCTGCACCTGTCTTCCACCTCTCCTCACCGCCATCCTCATCGCCTCATCACATCCACTCATTCCCGTCGTCATCCTCCTCGACGTTCCAGCCTTCGATAACTGGCAGTGATGTTGAGACGAGGATGACTGGACTGCGATGGAAGAAGAAGAGGTGGAGCCGGTGAGGGGCTTGCTAGGGCAACGCTCTAGCGGGAACAGGGCGACGGTGAGGGCGATGCTTCGACGAGGTTCAAGCAGAGGATGAGGTTATCTGTTTTGGGTTTGGGAAACAGAGGAGAGAGAGGAAGATAGAGCCTTGTTTTTGGGTTTGGGAAATACTTATCCAAACAGACCTTTGTTTTTTAAAATCTCAAAAAACTCCTTTATAATTTTTTTTTTTAAAACCAAGTTTTTAAAATGTGTTTTTAAAAGAATGAACCAAACACACCCTAAGTTTTTATTGAAAATAACCTAAGTGCCTGCCTTGATGGCTCGCCTTTACTACATGCTCTGGTAATTATAAGAGTCGACCTTATTACAAATTGAAAACTTACGACATGTGCCGGTCTTTAAGCGCCCTCGTTGTACTTCATGTGGTATTCGACATTCCAAGTCCTCGATATCTTCTTGCTCCCCAGGTATATAAGTCGGTAAGCCACAGAGTGGACGATTTAGGAGACCTTCTACGGTTCTTCTCAGTTTGGAGCGAGCTTCCATTTCTTGCGCGGATTGGAGATTTCAATCTTTCGGAGACCCAGGTCACCCAATTTGAGGTTTGATGGGCGAACCTTCTTTTTGTAGTACTTCTCCATCCACTTCTGATAGATACTTCGTCGTAGGACAGATTTCTCATGAATATCTTCAATGAGATCGAGGTCGTCTCGAAGATCATTTGATTTTTATTCTTCTTTGAAAGAGAGAAGGCGGGGGGAATGTGTAATACCCCGATTTTTTCTTAATACTTAAAGATTATTTATTTATTTTTAGTGCTGGTGTGCTGTATAGCATGTTGATTATTATTTCTCCACATGATGAATAAAGTATATTGTTTCCTATAAAGTATTTTCCTTAAAGCCCAAATGTTGATTTGTTTATTTTCTCTTTTAAAATATTTTGGCCCAAATGAACTTAAGCCCGTAAACTTACCCTTTTATTTATTTAATTCCTACAACTTGTATAGGTAGCATCTTTTCTTTATTTTTTCGGGTATGGTGTACAATTTTGTAGTGGGGTTTTGTGTGTACACGTGCACTCCATGTACACGTGCACAAGGCACAAAGCTTGGCCGGATTGTGGAGTAATGGACTAGGGTCATGGGTGGTTACTTTTGAGGTGTGGGTAGTTTCTCAAACTCCCGATTGGATCTCAGCCCTTGATTTTCCAACTCCCTAATCTATCTTAACCCTCCATTCTATTTATCTCCTAGTATAAATACCTCTCCTATTTCCCTATCTCTTTTTACACTAAGATTTTCTAAGATTACTTTAAGAGGGTTATTTGTGAGTTGGTGTGTGGGAGCTTTTCTGTGGAGACAAGCAGCATTTCTGAGGAGCTCGGTGTGGAACAAAGGAGCAAGGAGTGCAGTACCGTGTTGAAGAGCTTTGCGGGATTACGTTTGTTTCTTCATATAAGGTGGGTGTTTCTCAGGACTTCTAATGTAGGAATGATACTATGATTGTTATGATTGATACCATGTTACAGAAAGTGAATTGAATGCAGTAGAAATTGCTTGAACATACTATTAATATTGAGAACGAGACTGTCGGTACAGTCGACTGCCATGTAAGCCAGCCGACTAGTACGAGACACTATTTTTCATAACATGCTGATAAACATGTATACAAATAGACATGATGGTGTGATTATTATATGTATATTCTCCCTATGACACATATGATGGAGGGAAGGCAAATGAATGGAAAGAACTAATGGTGATTAATAACTTAGAATTGTTGGAGCAGTCGACTGATGTTGTGTTAAGTCGACTGGTACTTCAATCGGACTGACTATTTGGAAGTTCCATAAATTAAGATATTCCATTATGTAGACTCAGTTTAATGACTTGAGATTCATATCTTCATTATCGTAAGAAAGTATGAGCAATGTAAACGCATGTTTTAAAGTATTTTTCTCTAAAGAAAAGAGCATGTTCGTAACTTGAAAATTCATGTTGTAATGTTACCAAATGATAAGAGACTCTGTCTAGGAAACATGAATTTATGTATACTGGTAATTGACATCATGATGCGAGTGCATGTAAGAACTGTAGATGATCTCCTTAAATTGAAAATGGATCTGTCCAGTCGACCGAATGCGTGTAGCAAGTCGACTGATCTGGACATAGAATTGTGCTGTTGGAATCTCCAGGACAGACGACTGATGGATGAACAGTCGACTGTCATAAGGACAATATTGTGAACATGAAAGGTTGCGGGACAGGCGACTGGTTGTGTACAACAGTCGACTATCCCGAGTATTTATGAATGATCCTGTATGTGACTGTATGAGTCGACTAGTGTTCTTCCAAGTCGACTGTACAGAGTGGACTTTGATATTTGAATTCATGTTATTTACTGCTGGTAATGGTGAACTTTATGATTTAATCGATGGACTCTGGTTATGGCTGTATGAATTATGTGAAATGAAACGTAGATGAGAAAATTGAGAATTAAATGAACATATGAGATGTGAAATCATGATAAGAAAGTCTGTGAGACTCTAAAATGATTTATGAGCTGAAGGTGCTCAATTGGATATTGTGAATTTGAAATTGAACGAAAGAGTAGCTAAGTCTCCCCGGCAGCGAAAGAAAATGATATTGAGAAATATACCAAGACTGGTCATGTGAAATGAAATGATAAGTCCGGTTGATGGAGAGGCTAACTCTAGAGCTTGATTTTTATTCATGATTCTAATCAAATTAATACATAGTGTGGAGGTGATGAAGGTGAGAGAAAAACATGAGTATGAGAGCTAGGGTACGGTGCGGGTGTGTGAGCCGCAGAATGCATGCTTGATGAGTCAAGACATGGCGCGGGCACAACTCAGTAATGATCGGACTTTAGTCACGCTTGTGGGATGTTTTGGTGACTGCAAGAGGAGTGTGTTCAGGGAGGAGGCTGAATTGTCGCAGAATGCATGCTTGACGAGTCAAGACATGGCGCGAAATTCTACTCCAGGGGCCAGGATACATGCTTGTACTCATAGAATCATCTAAGATACTCACTGAAATTACAGAAGTAGAGTAAGTCATGGCGGGGGATTGAACCCTATAAAAATGAAGAACGATTAAGAGGCTTGCCCTCGAACCTATGTAGAATGGGATGCATAGAATTCGAACAAGTGCGCATTAGTGTCATGTTAATTAAATTGCATTAAGGATTTAAGTGTACAATCACGACACGACATCATTAAAAGTTCCCTTTTTATTTTACATGCTTATTATGAACAAGATTGTGATTTGTAAGAAATGAGATTCATTATACTGTTTCTGGCATAGAGAGGATGGCCATGTATAATTATTATCGGTTGAATAAACTGACGTACCCACAGTTTTGTATGCAGGATGAATTACATGTAAAGAGGAATGGATGCATAAAGATCTCATTATGTTGTTGTTCATTTATGTAAATGTTGTATATTTTGCTTCCGCTGTATAAATTTAAATGTAAGATGTTGTAACTCTGATGTAAAAAGAAAAGTTTGAATTTTCTTGTAAAATTGTACTCAAAGAAAGTGAAAAGATCCTGTAGAACTCCTCGAATTCAGTGATTTGGGATTCGGGGCGTTACAGAATGTGTTCCAAACTCTAGGGGGATCGATGTTTTGGAGCTGATGGTGAGGTTAAACGGGGAAAGTCCCGTTGAGGTTTTCTTTGAGGTCCTACAGGACCAAAGTATTGGGAGCTTTTCGCCCCATTGTCTCTTGTGGGCTTCGTCTAACCACTTCTTGAGCCTGTCACGAATCTGTCAGTTGGCATTATCAGCTTAGCCATTGGTCTGGGTGTGTGAGATGGAGGAGAAGTACTGTTCAATCCTCAGATAGATGCAAAACTTACAGAATCCTTTACCGGCAAATTGTGTTTCATTGTCAGTGACGAGGATTCGGTGGATCCTGAACCAGTACATGATTTTTCTCCAAAAGAATTGATGAACTTTGTGCGCGGTGATGGAAAGCTAGTTGTTTCGCCTCGGTCCACTTTTTGAAGTAGTCAATGACTACCATGATAAAGTTCCTTTCCCCAGTAGTGGGGGAAAACGGTCTGAGTAAGTCCATTCCTCACATGGCGAAGGGGATAGGGCTTGACATGGAGCTGAGGTTGGCTTAGGGTCCCCGCTTGATGGAGGAGTACTTCCGGCAAATGTCCGATTTATATCTATATTTTTAATTATTGATGTTGTTTTTGGTTCAGGATATTTTTTTTGGTTGTTTATAATTGCGTAAAATGGCTTTGCTCTCCATATATTTGAATTTATAAATATTAGAGCATCCGTTGTCGTGCTTTGCTAAAAATAGCTAAATGCATATTACACATATAGCAAAGCGAGTTTGTTGCAGTGGTAAAATAATATAATATAGCAAAAAAAATGATCTCCCACAATATTTAAATAATTTTTGCAATTTTTTTAATAATTAAAAATATTTTTTTAGTGCAAAAAAAAATATTTGGGAAGTGGGCCCCCTTCACGAACGGATCCTCATGATCTGTCCCAGAGGGTTTAGGAATTTTTCGGCAATTTTTTTTCGAAAATTGATTAAAAACGTGGGACGGACTTTCGAGTTCCGTCCGACTAAAAAAAATTAATTTTTTAATTGGGACGGATCTTGTGAAGATCCGTCCTGTATAAAATGCATATTCTCATATCCGCTCTCATATATAGCAATCTACTGTAGCAAAATCTTCAAAATATGCATATATAGCAAACGACTGCAGCAGTTCATTTACTAAAATATACATAAAACGGATAAATAGCAAACAACTGCAGATACTCTTAATCATGATTCTAATTTATCCAAAAATTTATAGTGGTGTTCATCATTTGGCAATGGAGCAGCAATGGAGCAGCAATGGAGCTTGGTCCTCATAAGAGTCAAGAAATTTGGAGGACTTGAATTCAATCCATATGGTTCAAATAAAGGTTTCACAAACTTCATAGCACTTGTCCTAATTGTTTTCAGGGTCAGTCCTGAGGTATTTAAGGCCGGGGGCGAAAAATAAAATTGTGCCCTTTATAGATATGCATGTATTTTATATATATTAATAAAATATGATATAACGGCAGTGGACATAAAATCAATACCCGGAAAAATAAAGATGATCTTGTTTTGCTTTATGACATCAAATACTTCATATTTTTCATTAAGCATAGTGACAACAATTCTAGAATTTAAAAAAAATAAAAAAATCAAATCAATCACATCTCATCTAAAATTATTTCTTCGTGCATTTTTAAAAACAAAATCATCAATTATATGTTCAACCTCAATATTTTTCAACATATATTTTTTTAATACTTAAAATTACTAATCCGTTTAACCTATCCTGAATCATAGTTATTCACAAATAAGATTTTTAAAATTTTATTTTTAAAAAGTTTATTTCTGCAGATGCCACAGTCACAAGTACAGTCAATAAAATTCTATAAGCAACAAAAGTATATGGAAACATATCCAATTTTTTTTTTTTTTGGTTTCAAACTCCATTATTTTAATGGAATGTCATGGTTTATCTGTTTCATATGCTTCATTTCATAGCAATTCTTGCAATATTTGTAATTCTGAAAGTAAATAATTCGCATCAATATTAGACATCTCACCATGTTTCAAAGTAATTTCAAGTTGCATACAAAAAAAAATTATTTCATCATCATCCAATGAAACTAACCGTGATGCATTAAATAAGAAGCCAAATATAGATTAAAAAAATTGCATTTTTTCAAATATACTCTTCAACTGAGAAAGAGCATATCAAGAAAATAATCAGTTGTAAAATTTTCTTGAGCAGATTGTTGTTCTCTATCCGTATCAAGAATCTCATCAAAAAGTTTTTTTTAAAAGCCATAAGTTTTAAAGGAAATAAGAGCTCAATTTTCATTTCAGATGCAATTTCTTTAGCTTCAATCGTAACAAAGGTAAATCAATTTTCTCTATATTTTTTTTATAAAATGTTAACCAACACTTCCAAGTTTTTAATTGCAACATCAAGAAGCATATCTTCAGTCTGCAACCTTTAATGGAATGTCATGGTTTATCTGTTTCATATGCTGTTTCATAGCATTTCTTGCAATATTTGTAATTCTGAAAGTAAATAATTCGTATCAATATTAGACATCTCACCATGTTTCAAAGCAATTTTAAGTTGCATACAAAAAAAAACTATTTCATCATCATCCAATGAAACTAAGCATGATGCATCAAATAAGAAGCCAAATATAGATTAAAAAATTTGCTTTTTTTTCAAATACACTCTTCAACTGAGAAAGAGCATATCAACTAAAACAAGAAAATAATCAGTTATAAAATTTTCTTGAGCAGATTGTTGTTCTGTATCCGTATCAAGAATCTCAAAAAGTCTTTTTTTAAAAGCCATAAGTTTTAAAGGAAATAAGGGCTCAATTTTCATTTTAGATGCAATTTCTTTAGCTTCAATCGTAACAAAGGTAAATCGATTTTCTCTATATTTTTTTTATAAAATGTAAACCAGCACTTCCAAGTTTTTAATTGCAACATCAAGAAGTATCTCTTCAGTCAGCAACCTTTTACTCACTATATTTCTACTAATTTAATTAAAGCTTGATTCAAAATGTAGTATATAACTAAGACACTTACTGAACCATTAATTAACAAATAGGAATTTAAAAAGTAAAAATTATAAATCGAAAACCATTAATTAGTAAACATGAATTAAAAGGTAAAAAATAAAAAATAAATAACCATTAATTAGTAAACAAGAATATAAAAAGTAAAATAAAATTTTCTTGAGCAGATTGTTGTTCTGTATCCGTATCAAGAATATCAAAAAGTCTTTTTTTAAAAGCCATAAGTTTTAAAGGAAATAAGGGCTCAATTTTCATTTTAGATGCAATTTCTTTAGCTTCAATCGTAACAAAGGTAAATCAATTTTCTCTATATTTTTTTTATAAAATGTAAACCAACACTTCCAAGTTTTTAATTGCAACATCAAGAAGTATCTCTTCAGTCAGCAACCTTTTACTCACTATATTTCTGCTAATTTAATTAAACCTTGATTCAAAATGTAGTATATAACTAAGACACTTACTGAACCATTAATTAACAAATAGGAATTTAAAAAGTAAAAGTTATAAATCGAAAATCATTAATTAGTAAACATGAATTAAAAGGTAAAAAATAAAAAATAAATAACCATTAATTAGTAAACAAGAATATAAAAAGTAAAAGAAAATTTGCTCTTGTTGAGAATTGAAGTCAGGAGGACCTCCCACTTAGTAAACATGTGATCTATCCAACTAAGCTAGAAGATTTTTAACATTTCTACTTCAAATATTAATTAATTAAAGTGTTACAAATCTATTAGACATAAAATTTTGTGACTTTATTCTGTTATTTTTTGCTTAAGATTATACGGTATGCACTATTCATAGTTTTAAGATACCTACCTACCTAGAAATATTGTCCAAGTTGTTGTCAAATCAATACTGAGATTTTGAGATCTTTCTCGAACTCAGGACTTTTTGGTTTGTCCAAAGAACAAGCAATTCCATAATTGCAAATTTAGGATTAAGATTTAACAAATGTGACTTATCATGAGGTATTAATCACAGGATATAGCTTTTAACAAATCAATAGATTTCTTAAAATGAAGAATCTACCTTGTGCATTTGTATCAGCCGCGTCAAATAAATCTAAAGATTTGGAGTAGCAATTTGTATCACTTGAGGAGCTTGAATATGAGGTGTGAAGATATAATATGGTTGGCTAATCTCTAATCTCTAATATTACAATGGAAGAGTTAGAGTTGTCATTTGTGAACAATTTGTCATTTGTATTCAACCATTCACAATTAATCTATACCACACAGAGTGATCTCACCCTAACCTCACTAAATCTAAATCACACATTCTAATATCACCCTAACATAATTAATTACCCCCAATTAATTATTTAACCAAAAAAAATACCGGAGGCCTCTCTCTTTCACGATTCTCTCTCTCTCTCTCACTGTCCTCTCTCACACCATCAGCAGCAGTAGCAGCCGCAGATTGTCGCCGATCGAGGTCGGACCAGGAAAAACCGGCCCGACACCCTCTTTCTTTCGCGGTTCTCTCTCTCATGCCATCCAAACCCTCTCTCCCGTGACCCTCTCTCCCTTGCAAAAATCCTCAAAAACTATCCTCTCTCTCGCCCTCCTCTCTCACGTCATCAACAGCAGCAGTTGCCGATCGTCGCCGATCGAGGTCACGAGAGGACGAACCAGACCGAAGGAATTTGTGTGAACCGGGTGAGGACGAGAGCTCAGACTAGGAGAGAGAGGTTGGATTTGAATCTGTATTTGAAGGAGGAAGAGGAGGACGAGGAAGATCAGGTAACGTCTCCCTCTTCTTTTGTCTGTCAATTTTGTAAGTGTTTGATGCATATTAGACGTTTGTTATTATGTTTGTTAACAAGGATATGTGTGTTTTGTTTATTGACAATGGTCACGACATTTATTGTGTTTGTTAATTTGAATTTGCAAATGTTTGTTATTGTCACACCCCGCTTTCCAAAAGAATACGAAATATGAGTACATGACAGAGCCCAGCGAATAATTTTTATTATTCATAAGCTGTAAGGATCAGCTCAATAGTAAACAGAAATATACAAGAAATATACAATCACGCATGCATGAAACAAATCTCATAATCAAACGAATTATTTGGAAACAAATACATAATTCTCAAATAAAAACAAGTTCTGGAAAATAATAATAAAACTCCGGGACAACATGCCCAATACAAAGTTTCAAGTAGCAACAACAGGAAATAATAAACTCAGTACAGGAATAAAGTAATTCATAAAAAGATCCCAGCCAAAGCTTAAAACACTTGATTTCTCACTCCTTCTAGTAACTCTTCTCCTAAACCTGTAAATTTATTATTTGAAAGAAACAGAGAAACAGAAAAATAGTCTGTCCGTTAGTGCAAGTTACGGGCCGCAAGTAGTACAAGCAAAAAGGATACAGGATCTGGGTAAAGAAAAACATAAAGCAGGAAACAGGAAACCAGAGCATAGAACATAGCATGGGAGGAATGCAACGGGAAAATGTAGTCAAATAAATTGGAAAGCAAGTAAACAGGAACAGATAACAGAATCAGGTAATAGGTGAACATGCAACATGTAACAGGTATCAATTAAACATGTAAACTGGTAACAGGTATCAGGTAACAGGTAACAGGTAACATGAATATGCAGGTGAACCATATTATTCTTAAGTCTTTTGTTTAACCCTATCTAATGCAGCAATCATGGGTCCCATATATATACCACATGTTTGATGCATACAATCAAGTGAACGTTTAGACACCAGTGGTGGATTTTAGAGAGCCATGTACTTATGCATCATGTAAACAGGAATCATATCATGTCATGTAATCAGGTAATGGATTCTAGAGGTTGCCCCCATCATCCCCCGATGTGGCACTTAGTTTCATATAACCTGTAAATAGGAAAACAGGTAAACAAGCTCATGAACCATGTAATCATGGGTTCATGCAAACAAGTGGGAAACATGGGCCGCCTTCCGAGTACAATTTTTAATATTGTCCACTACTAGATCTTTCCCTTAAAATCCGGCTTGATTACTTATTATTTTTACCAAAACAAACATGAAGGTGCACAATCAGAGACATGCAAACATGACAGTGACAGGAGACAGGTTCATACTAGACGAAAAACATGTTCGGGTGACATACAACAATTATAGATGGTGGAATAACAAGAATCCCAATTCTGGACAGCAGGACGTTGCTGCACCAAAATGAGGATTCCTGCTGCTACAAAAATACAAATCTGGATCCGTCAGAAGTTACTGAAACTAGACTCTCTGCCGGTTCCAGGGCATATACACACGATATATAAAAGTCACAGCAACTGGGTTCAAATTCTTATTCTTTACAGATTTTATGTTCAGGCAGCATGCCAAGGTCAAATTCGTGTATATAAACATTAATTGTAAATTCATTGAAAAATATTATAAAAATCACAAATCAATACCAAATCATGTCTAGTAACATACTGGAACATATCAAGTCTTACTTATACTTTTAACATGAAATCCAAATTAGTTAATCAAGGAAATATACTTCAAAATAGAAATTTGGAATTGAAAACGTCACAGCATTAAAAATAGCATATATAGCAATCTACATATCGAATTTTAGATCCTTCAAAAGTTCTGGAAACTAAAAACATGGGGCTACAACTCTTATTTAGAAAGTTCTAATATGTTCAGAATGTAACTAGGTGAAAATCAGGCTACAAGTCAGAACATGCAGCGGGGCAGAATTATGCAATTTGATGTCTATGATGTTTTGATGGGCATCGAACCATAGAGATAAATAGATTGATTCAATTCAATATATGACCATTGATGAAGGATTGCAAAGCATGAATAATACGATAGTTCAATCAATTGAATTTGCAAAGACGTTTTTAATGAACATGGACGAGTTTCCAAAACACGATAATCAAGTAAAATTACTACTTGCAGGAGATCAAATAAAAGCTTGTACGGAACAATAAAAATTTACAAGTTACTTGCCTTAACGAAGGTGAATCCGAACACGAACGAATAACGAGATGAGAATCTCGATGGCGACACGTGCAAATCACGTACAACAAACACACGTGCAAACACATGCAAAGCATCACACGGCACGAACTCCAACATGGCTACACAGCGAGACGGCTACAAAAACTGCACGAGCGACACATGCAACACAAGCAGAATGGTAGCACAGACAGCAAGGGACCAAGAATAGCAGCGGCAAAAGCACAACAACAATTGCACAGCCAACAGCTTAGCAAAATAGTCAACAGCCTTGGTAAAACAGCAAACATCCTTGGCAAAAAACAAACATCCATTTCCTCCACATAGCACACAACAAGGCGATGACATCAAACCCAGCAACGGAAATGGCATCGACTCCGGTGCTGCGGCAGACTGAACGGCGAGGAGCGGTGATCGGCGGCAACAATGGCACCATGGTGGACTGCGAGGTGGTCAAGGATTGGATGGCGACAATGAGTAGGGGAGGTGATGGTGACGTTGGGTTTCGGTTGCAGGTGGACGCAGTCAGGAAGCGACAACGATGGGGAAGAAGTGGGGTGGCTATAGTGGAGGTCGAAGGAATGGTTGCGGCAATGGCGGTAGATCGCAATGAAGGTGCAAGGGACTTTGATGGGTGCAGGCGACAAAAGCAGGGCGCTCGGGGTTGCTTGACGGAGTGGAGGAGATAAGTTCGATGAGGGTGGAGGTTGCAGCAGTACAGCAGGAAACATGGGCATCTTGGTGGGCGAGCGGGGTTCAGTTGTAGCGCCCCGAATTTCTAATATGATATCTTAGAAAATACGTGGCACAATCCCAGCATCAACTTCAATGTAATAGTACACATAGCCCAAAAACACAAATAATTTTATTCCAAACTTTTATTACAACAATCTTTTTCAAACACAGCGGAATTACAAACACCTTGAATTACAACTTTCTTTTCACAATACTTCTTTTTACACAAATTTACACAAAGCTTTATCTCAAAACTAACTCAAGCATCCAAGCCTCCAGACTCTAAGCAACAGCCTGTAACACATGAGGCTAGAGATGATCCATAACCCCCAAACTAAAGGGGTCAGCCATAAATGGTGTGAGTGATATAAAAACAAAACAATATAATTTAATCATAAAACATAAAGTCATCAACAGCATGTATTAACAACAAGGATAAATAAATGAGAAATAACAAAAGATGTAAAGCATGAAAACATCATGAAATAAAAACAACAAGTGAAGTTAGCCTAAGTGTCAAGTGCAAGAAAACTGGAAAACACAAGCATAAAACCAAGAATACATCCGGTACATACAAATGTACCCTGTCTAAACAACATCCGGAGAATTATCTCCCTGCCGTGTACCCTACGAAATGTGCAGATACACCCGGTACATACAAATGCACCCTGCCTATCCGGAGAATCATCTCCCTGCCTATCCGGAGAATTACCTCCCTGCCTATCCGGAGAATTACCTCCCTACCGTGTACCCCACGAAATGAGCAGATATACCCGGTACATACAAATGCACCCAGCCTATCCAGAGAATCATCTCCCTGCCTATCCGGAGAATTGCCTCCCTGCCGTGTACCCTATGAAATGTTCAGATACACCCGGTACATACAAATGCACCCCACATATCCGGAGAATCATCTCCCTGCCTATCCGGAGAATTACCTCCCTGCCTATCCGGAGAATTACCTCCCTGCCGTGTACCCCACGAAATGTGCAGATACACCCGGTACATACAAATGCACTCCGCCTATCCGGAGAATCATCTCCCTGCCTATCCGGGAATAGGCCCGTAGACCTTCATCACGCGAATATCTAAATAACTCAAAACAACAACTAACCAAGACCCCTCAGGCCTATCTCAATAAACCTCAAACAGAACCAAAACTCACTAATCCATCGTCAAACAATCAAGAGGAAATCTCTCAACTCCACAAAACCCAAGTCTTTAATAAATTCCATAATCCAAATCCAACCATAATATATAGTGAAAGTGTATGTTCTATAGAAGAATAATATTTATAAGAGTAGATTATAGATCCAAAACATTTTAAGAGTTAGTCTTTTAAAGAACATCAAAACACCTTAGAAAAGTATCAGTACCAGTCGACTGCAAAAGTTCACCAATCGACTGTCCAGAGTGAAAACTAACATCTTTAAGAAGTAAGATCTAAGTGTCTACAGTCGACTGCAAAACTCACCAGTCGACTGCCCAGAGAGAAATCCAGTAACTTTCGAAAAATAAGTCTAAGTATAGTATAAGTCGACTGTTAATACTATAGGTCGACTGTCCAGAGAAAATTCCAACATTTCTTTAAGAAAATATTCCATGTGTTGTAAGTCGACGTAAAAGTCGTAGGTCGACTTACCAGAGAGAAAGCTTCAGTATCTTTAAAAGTAATCTGGGGACACCAGTCGACTGTAAAAGGTCTGAGTCGACTGTCCAGAATGAATTTTCAAGAAAACTAAAGACACAGCAGCTGGGTCGTACCAGTCGACTGAAAAGTCTACCAGTCGACTGTCGGCCTACAGATTGCCTAGTTTTGGTTGTATATGATAATCAAAATTAGGGTTTTCCAAAAGCCATCATTGTTCACTGAAATAGTTTGTACTCAAATAAACAACAATCTCAAAGTATCCTCAGTTTGGATACATTTCCTCCAATCAACCAATATCTCAAAACTCAAATCTCATGTTCTCAACTCCTAATTCTTCCATTAGGATTTCTCAATACTCAATATCTTCCACAACTCAAAACCAAATCTGATTTGTATACACAAGATCCAGATGTTCCTCCATCTGATCATAACCATACTCAAATCATAAACATGCATTTCTAGCAATACAATTTTATGAACCAAGATCTACTCAACATTCTTAGATTTCACATACATGATACAAACAACAACCATTGCATCGTTTTCATGCAAGGTACTAAATAAACATACATGCCAAACAACAATCAAACAAATCGTTCACTTAAATCAAACCACAAAACAATGTTCATATTACCTACAAAACAATTCAAAATAAAACAATATCACTCACCTTTGAATTGAAAAGATCCAACGAAAAGCCTTCCTTTTTGCGAGATCCAAAAATTCTCCTCTTGATCACCAAGAAAATAATAATATAATAAATCTGGAGTTGTGCAGCAAATGACGGCTGCACACCCTCTTTTATACAGGCCGGAAATAAGATTTAGGGTTTTAGAAATGTATTTGCAAAATAGTCCTCCCAAAAATATAACTTTACTCATATAACCTTTCCTTTGTTAAAATAGATTAACTAAATCAAAACCAAATCAAACATTTTATCACTGAGTTGTCCAACAACCCAGAGCAGCCCAGTAAACAAGAAAAATTTGGATTTACAACTCAGGATGGCGATTTTGCACAAAAGCCCTCCCTTTTGTAATATTTGCAATTACATCATAAAATATTCATAAAAATCCAGAAAAATCCGAAATAATATCTAATAATACATATTATATTTTCCAATCAAAATATTTGACTTTTACTTTCCAGAAAATATTTGCACAAGATCCAACATAAATTTCATATTTGCAAAAACACCATATTTGTTTAAATCTTTACCAAATCGACTTTAAATGAAATCTAAATATATTTAAATTTAAATGCTAACCATGGGAAACCAAAATATCAGTAAAAAAGAATTTTCATAGTTTATTTAAGATCCAAACGACTTTTTACAAAAAAGCCCCTCTCTTTCGAGATATTTGTTAAAATAGTTTCTTTATTCAGAAAAATCCCAAAATTTAGAATACACTCCATAATAAGTATGAGAACTTATTAAAAGTATAAAATTGTATATTTACACCAAAATTATTTGCACGTGTTTCGCACGTGTAAAAAGATAAATCTTTTAGAAAATATTTATTAAATCTGCAGAAAATCATTTAAATTCATTTTCAAATATTTAAAATAATATTTGAAAATACGGGGTTCTACATTACTCCCTCCTTAGAAGAGTTCTGTCCTCAGAACTACTGCTAATGGGGCCCGAACAATCCCACCAACAAGGAGTGAAAACTCATGGATAGAAACATAATTTTAGGAAATACAGTCACACCAAAGAATGCATTCCAACAAAAGAAATACATCATGCGGAAGAAACACAACCATGCAAAGAATTCAGAAAATCGACCTTCCGCTGTGCAACTCTGATAATACGCCATCGGAAGCCACACTGCAACAACAACTGAACTCCCGCATCCAACTCTGACCTTCCACATCAGCTTCATCCTTCCGCGGATCAGTGATCACTCCCTCCTTAGAAAGGACATGACTAAGGATAGCCACCTTAAGACCTTGCCTGAAAACACCTTAAGCTCCACACTTAAGACTAGCAATAAGTGGGCGACACAATTGCATGCAAGAAACAGTATTAAATGAAACTTTTGTCTTTATTCCATTAATCCAAATAAATCTTGTTACATGAAGAAAAATACTCAATCTTTAATTATTCCCCAAATAAAAGTTTTACTTAATACAAAATGAATAAATTTCAAAATTCTTGCACACACGAGTCACATTCCTGAGTTATTTGCATCCTCTTCAGTCAATGCGGACTCTCGCCCCTCTTCAGATCCTTGCCTTTCCTTGCACCATCCTTCTCCCGCTGCGGACATTTTGATCGAATATGCCCTTTGCAACCACAACGATAGGATGTCTTCCCAGGTTTGGTGCATGCTGCTCGATAATGACCTGTCTCTCCACAGTTGAAACAAGTCATACCCTGAACTGCGGGCACCTTCTGCACTGGCCCACTGAACTTGCCCTGCTTCACTGGGAATTCCTTCCCATTCTGATCATCTGCTGGCCTCTTTTTCTTGTTCCAGGTCTCTTGCTTCTTCTGGAACTGGTCCATGTCCTCCTCGGTCATAGCTGCTCTCCTGACCAGCTTGTCGAACCTTCTGATGCCCAACGGAATCATCCTCGACCTCGAGTTTGGCCTCAAGCCCTGCTCAAACTTCTTGGCTTTCTTCGCCTCGTCAACGACCAGCTCTGGTGCATACCTCGAAAGCTGAGCAAACTTGGTCTCATACTCCCGCACGGTCATGCTGCCCTGCTGAAGGTTCAAGAACTCGGTCGCCTTCTTCTCCTGAACATCTAGGGGAAAGAAGCGCTCCCTGAATTCCTCCAGAAAAGCTTCCCAAGTCAACGGCTGATCTCCCAAAGTCCTCTTCAGTGATTCCCACCAGACACCAGCATCCTTTTCCAGTTGCATCGTAGCCAACTTCACCTTGCTGGCTGCCGGAGTCTCCGATACCTCGAAGATTGTCTCCATCCTTCTAATCCAATCGTCAGCTGCGGTTGGATCAGATTGCCCCTCGAAAACTGGCGGCCTCATCCTCTTAAAGGACTCCATCTGCTTGATAGGATCAGCGTTAACCAATCCCTGTCCAGCTCCATGATTTTGCTGCTGATTCTGCTGTTGATTCTGAGTTTGCGCCAAATTCAGCGCATTCAGAGTCTGATACACCTTGGCGAATTCAGCCTCAAGATCAATTTCCGTTCCTCGAGAACTACCAGATCCATCCTCATTGTTGCCACCATTCCTGGGCCTGGGTGCAACCATTCTGAATACTGCAAAACGAGGGTAAAGTTAGAGCATCACACACAATTCAAACTCACATCAATATCCTTTGGCAAAACCTCAACCATACCCCAAACCATAACCTCAAACCAAATATCATGTTCTAACTCTATGTGATACTCACACTCTGATGTCCACACCTAGGTACTCACTTTCTAGTGTCCACACCTAGGTTGGTTTTCATACTATGTCTATTATTACTATCGAAGCATGCTCTGATACCAATCTGTAGCGCCCCGAATTTCTAATATGATATCTTAGAAAATATGTGGCACAATCCCAGCATCAACTTCAATGTAATAGTAAACATAGCCCAAAAATACAAATAATTTTATTCCAAACTTTTATTACAACAATCTTTTTCAAATACAGTGGAATTACAAACACCTTGAATTACAACTTTCTTTTCACAATACTTCTTTTTACACAAATTTACACAAAGCTTTATCTCAAAACTAACTCAAGCATCCAAGCCTCCAGACTCTAAGCAACAATCTGTAACACATGAGGCTAGAGGTGATCTCCAACCCCCAAACTAAAGGGGTCAGCCATAAATGGTGTGAGTGATATAAAAACAAAACAACATAATTTAATCATAAAACATAAAGTCATCAACAACATGTATTAACAATAAGGATAAATGAATGAGAAATAACAAAAGATGTAAAGCATGAAAACATCATGAAATGAAAACAACAAGTGAAGTTAGCCTAAGTGTCAAGTGTAAGAAAACTGGAAAACACAAGCATAAAACCAAGAATACATCCGGTACATACAAATGTACCCTGTCTAAACAACATCCGGAGAATTATCTCTCTGCCGTGTACCCCATGAAATGTGCAGATACACCCGGTACATACAAATGCACCCCGCCTATCCGGAGAATCATCTCCCTGCCTATCCGGAGAATTACCTCCCTACCGTGTACCCCACGAAATGAGCAGATACACCCGGTACATACAAATACACCCTGCCTATCCAGAGAATCATCTCCCTGCCTATCCGGAGAATTGCCTCCCTGCCGTGTACCCCACAAAATGTGTAGATACATCCGGTACATACAAATGCACCCCGCCTATCCGGAGAATCATCTCCCTGCCTATCCGGAGAATTACCTCCCTGCCTATCCGGAGAATTACCTCCCTACCGTGTACCCCACGAAATGTGCAGATACACCCGGTACATACAAATGCACCCCGCCTATCCGGAGAATCATCTCCCTGCCTATCCGGGAATAGGCCCGTAGACCTTCATCACGTGAACATCTAAATAAGTCAAAACAACAACTAACCAAGACCCCTCAGGCCTATCTTAATAAACCTCAAACAGAACCAAAACTCACTAATCCATCGTCAAACGATCAAGAGGAAATCTCTCCACTCCACAAAACCCAAGTCTTTAATAAATTCCATAATCCAAATCCAACCATAATATATAGTGAAAGCGTATGTTCTATAGAAGAATAATATTTATAAGAGTAGATTATAGATCCAAAACATTTTAAGAGTTAGTCTTTTAAAGAACATCAAAACACCTTAGAAAAGTATCAGTACCAGTCGACTGCAAAAGTTCACCAGTCGACTGTCTAGAGTGAAAACTAACATCTTTAAGAAGTAAGATCTAAGTGTCTACAGTCGACTGCAAAACTCACCAGTCGACTGTCCAGAGAGAAATCCAGTAACTTTCGGAAAATAAGTCTAAGTATAGTATAAGTCGACTGTTAATACTATAGGTCGACTGTCCAGAGAAAATTCCAACATTTCTTTAAGAAAATATTCCATGTGTTGTAAGTCGACGTAAAAGTCGTAGGTCGACTTACCAGAGAGAAAGCTTCAGTATCTTTAAAAGTAATCTGGGGACACCAGTCGACTGTAAAAGGTCTGAGTCGACTGTCCAGAATGAATTTTCAAGAAAACTAAAGACACAGCAGCTGGGTCGTACCAGTCGACTGAAAAGTCTACCAATCGACTGTCGGCCTGCAGACTGCCTAGTTTTGGTTGTATGTGGTAATCAAAATTAGGGTTTTCCAAAAGCCATCATTGTTCACTAAAATAGTTTGTACTCAAATAAACAACAATCTCAAAGTATCCTCAGTTTGGATACATTTCCTCCAATCAACCAATATCTCAAAACTCAATTCTCATGTTCTCAACTCCTAATTCTTCCATTAGGATTTCTCAATACTCAATATCTTCCACAACTCAAAACCAAATCTGATTTGTATACACAAGATCCAGATGTTCCTCCATCTAATCATAACCATACTCAAATCATAAACATGCATTTCTAGCAATACAATTTTATGAACCAAGATCTACTCAACATTCTTAGATTTCACATACATGATACAAACAACAACCATTGCATCGTTTTCATGCAAGGTACTAAATAAACATACATGCCAAACAACAATCAAACAAATCGTTCACTTAAATCAAACCAAAAAACAAAGTTCATATTACCTACAAAACAATTCAAAATAAAACAATATCACTCACCTTTGAATTGAAAAGATCCAACGAAAAGCCTTCCTTTTTGCGAGATCCAAAAATTCTCCTCTTGATCACCAAGAAAATAATAATATAATAAATCTGGAGTTGTGCAGTGAATGACGGCTGCACACCCTCTTTTATACAGGCCGGAAATAAGATTTAGGGTTTTAGAAATGTATTTGCAAAATAGTCCTCCCAAAAATATAACTTTACTCATATAACCTTTCCTTAGTTAAAATAGATTAACTAAATCAAAACCAAATCAAATATTTTATCACTGAGTTGTCCAACAACCCAGAGCAGCCCAGTAAACAAGAAAAATTCTGATTTACAACTCAGGGTGGCGATTTTGCACAAAAGCCCTCTCTTTTGTAATATTTGCAATTACATCATAAAATATTCATAAAAATCCAGAAAAATCCGAAATAATATCTAATAATACATATTATATTTTCCAATCAAAATATTTGACTTTTACTTTCCAAAAATTATTTGCACAAGATCCAACATAAATTTCATATTTGCAAAAACACCATATTTGTTTAAATCTTTACCAAATCGACTTTAAATGAAATATAAATATATTTAAATTTAAATGCTAACCATGGGAAACCAAAATATCAGTAAAAACGAATTTTCATAGTTTATTTAAGATCCAAACGACTTTTTACAAAAAAGCCCATCTCTTTCGAGATATTTGTAAAAATAGTTTCTTTATTCAGAAAAATCCCAAAATTTAGAATACACTCCATAATAAGTATGAAAACTTATTAAAAATATAAAATTGTATATTTACACCAAAATTATTTGCACGTGTTTCGCACGTGTAAAAAGATAAATCTTTTAGAAAATATTTATTAAATATCCAAAAAATCATTTAAATTTATTTTCAAATATTTAAAATAATATTTGAAAATACGGGGTTCTACAGCAGTGGCGAAGCTTTGATGGTGGAAGCAATGGAGGTTCGAGCGGTGACGGGGGTGAGGAGATTGACGAGGCAAGGGTGAAGGCAGGATGACAATGGAGGAACAGGTTTCGGAGAGCACAGAGGAAGAGGAAGGAGATGCGGGGTAGGGGTGAAGACTGTGAATTTAGAGGGATTAGGGTTAGATTAAGTTGACAGGGATTATATAGGGTAGCTAATGGATAATGGGTTATGGGTTAATGGGTATAGGGTAGGATCCAATAGAAAGTGGGTTAAAGGGTTTAAGATCCAATAAGAGAGCTATATGGTTTGGGTTTAGATTAAAAATAAATAATTAAATGAATAAATAAATAGTAATTGTAACACCCCGGCCTTAAACAACGATTTTTCTAACAACTGTCCACCACAGGCTTGCCTCATAAAAGGTGCTATAGCTGATTGGTGACCTATAATCCTAAGAAATTATATATATATATATATATATATATATATATATATATATATATATATATATATATATATATATAAAATTAGCCATTCAAACCCCCGATATGGGACCAAATTCCCACATCTCTCCCGCCATCTCTCTAAGAGAAACTGCACATCAAAGAAACCCCAACGGGCCCCACTGTCCACGTGGCCATCTGCCCATGCATAGTGACAGCAACATTCATCCATCACACCGGGCGGAACCCACCCAGCTCGGCATGTCACTGACGTGGACATGCAACAACAGCCCATCTGCTGTCTCTTTTCCTGTGGCCCCTCCCTCTAACATAATTTCTATAGAAAGTCCCCCATAGGAACTCTATAGGTCAAGCCTCCAATTAATTAATTCTATATATATCTATTCTTAACACGGGGTGTTACAGACACCCCCTTAAGAATTCAACGTCCTCGCTGAAGCCGGTACTTGCAATGTAGCGCTAGGATCTCCTTTCTAGCCGATGTGGAGTGGCGTACCCCTGATTCAGTCAAATCTTAGCGTACTGTCCCTGGCTACACCGCCAACATATTGACCATGACTCACTCTCAGGCATATAAGACACACCCCACTCTTACCCACATCGGTGTCGAAAGTCAGCTCTGATACCATTTTGTAACACCCCGACCTGAAACAACGATTTTTCAAACAACTTCCCACTACAAGCTTGCCTCATAAAAGGTGCTATAGCTGATTGGTGACCTATAATCCCAGGAAATTATATATATATATATATATATATATATATATATATATATATATATATATATATATATATATATATATAATTAACCATTCAAACCCCCGATATGGGACAAAATCTTCACATCCCTCCCGTCTTATCTCTAAAAGAACAACTCATAAAAGAAACCCCAACGGGCCCCACTTCCACGTGGCCATCTGCCCATGCACAGTGACAGCAGCATTCCCCTACCTTTCTCACATCACACCAGGTGGGACCCACCCAGCTCGGCACGTCACTGACGTGGACATGCAACAACAACCCATCTGCTGTCTCTTTTCCCGTGGGCCCCCCTCCAACATAATTTCTATATAAAGTCCGCGATAGGAAATCTATAGGTCAAGCTTCCAATTAATTAATTATATTAATATATATATCTATTCTTAACGCGGGGTGTTACAGACACCCCCCTTAAGAATTCAGCATCCTCGCTGAAGTTGGGACTTGCAACGTAGCGTCAGGTTCTCCTTTCTAGCCGATGTGGAGTGGCGTACCCCTGATTCAGTCAAACCTTAGCGTACTATCCTTGGCTACAACGCCAGCATACTGACTACGAATCCCTCTCAGGCATACAAGACACACCCCACTCTTACCCACATCACTGTCGAAAGTCGGATCTGATACCATTTTGTAACACCCCGACCTAAAACAACGATTTTTCTAACAACTGCCCACCACAGACTTGCCTCATAAATAGTGCTATAGCTGATTGGTGACCTCTAATCCCAGGTAATTATATATATATATATATATATATATATATATATATATATATATATATAATTAACCATTCAAACTCCCGATATGGGACCAAATCCCCACATCTGTCCTGTCCTCTCCCTAAGAGAAACAACACATCAAAGAAACCCCAACGGGCCCCACTGTCCACGTGGCCATCTACCCATGCACAGTGACAGCAGCATTCAGCTACCTTTCGCACATCACAATGGGCGGGACCCACCTAGCTCGCCACATCACTGACGTGGACATGCAACAACAGCCCATATGCTGTCTCTTTTCCCGTGGCCCTCCTCCCTCCAACATAATTTCTATAGAAAGTCCCCCATAGGAACTCCATAGGTCAAGCCTCCAATTAATTAATTATATATATATATATATATATATATATATATATATATATATATATATATATATATATCTATCTATTCTTAACACGGGGTGTTACAGTAATACAATAGTACAATGAATCAAATAGCATACATTAAGTTAATACACAAATACTAATAAATACAATAGAATATATGGATACAATAGTACAATGAATCAAATAGCATACATTAAGTTAATACACAAATACTAATAAATACAATAGAATATACGGATTCACATAATAGATAAAATCGGGTTTGATTTGGGTTAAAATATGATGAACAACAATATACTAGTACATATCAATTAATTAAATCAAATAATGTACCTCATACTCCAATAATAATATAAAAATAATAAAAATCATAGAAACAACAACAACAACAACAACAACAACAACAAGAAGATTTGGGTTAAATACCCTACAGACAATGATGACGACGACGACGACGACAATAACGATAAATTTTAACAAAAAGAATTTAAAAGCGAAAAAATAATTTATAACAAACATAAATACCAAAAATACATAGAAATACGTATTGGCGCGTATTGGCGGGAACGGGGGTTACAATTTTACCCACCTTATAAAAAGAATTTCGTCCTCGAAATTTAATTCAGGCAGAACGTAGGACAAGGCAAAAACAACTTATAGGTTAACAAAACAGAGAATTAGACGGAGAGAAATGAAATGGTGGCAACGCCAGAATAAGAAGGAAAAAGTGGGTGAGAATGATGTCAAATAATGAATTTATGCATGGTGACGAATGGAATGCAAGGAAGGAAGTAAACGGTATCAAAAGGAAAGAAACAAAGAAACAACACAAGACTTGTGAGATACCGAAGCAAGAAGATGTAGGAGTAGGTAGAACTGGAATCAAGGAGAGAATGATATAGAAGAATTGAACCAAATAATGAGTCAATGGATGAAGATGAATGCAAGTAATGGAAGAAGTAAACAATGCAGGGAAGAAGCAACAAGAAAATTCTGGGACCTGTGGGTTATGGGCCCACAACGCTTCTGCTGTGCCACTATGATCGGGTAGATTACCAATAGCGTCCATTAAGTCCAGCAATTTATCTTATGCCTCATCGAATCCTGGCATGCCTAAATGTTGTATCTTTAGCACGAAATTCGAACTCCTGGCGATTTGAGATTCTGAACACTTGCTGAAATCCTGTGACTCTACCTGCACATCTTGGAGTGAACAAAAACACTTCCTCTTGTGGTGATGTTCCAAGCAAGTGACAAGTCGTAGCAGATCAAGTGATGCCGATCTATGAACCAAGCAAGAATAGCAGAATGGTAGTACCGGAATCAAAAGAATATGGGTACAAAAGAATGAAATTATACCCGGTAAGGAATTAATCAATGAGGGAGACTGTAAAAGATGAAAGGAAACAAGAAATCAAGGAATTGAATATAAAGGGATCAAAATAAATGGAATAGAACTCGTATCCAGATCAAGTTGATTATCAGTTGTTCATGTGATTTGCATGGCCTATTTATTGTTAAGTTAAACCTGGCTAGAGCCAAACTTGGCTAAAGCCTAACCTGGCTCTGATACCACTAAAAACCTATCACGCCCCGCTTTTCAAAAGAATACAGAATATAAGTACATGACAAAGCCCAGCAAATGATTTTCATCATCCATAAGCTGTAAGGATCAACTCAACAGTAAATAGAAATAAACAAGAAATATACAACCACGCATGCATAAAAAAATTCTCATAATCAAAAAAATTATTTGAAAACAAATGCATAATCCTCAAATAAAAATAAGATCTGGAAAACAATAATAAAACTTTGGGACAACATGCCCAATACAAAGTTTCAAGTAGCAACAAGAGAAAATAATAAAATCAATACAGAAATAAACTAATTCATAAAAAGATCCCAGCCAAAGCTTAAAACACTTGATCACTCACTCCTTCTAGTAACTCATCTCCAAAACCTGTACATTTATTATTTGAAAGAAATAGGAAAACAGTCTTCCCATTAGTGCAAGTTATCGGCCGCAAGAAGTACAAGCAAAAATGATACAGGAACAGGGTAAACAAAAACATAATGCAGGAAACAGGAAACAAGAGCATAGAATATAGCATGGGAGGAATGCAACGAGAAAATGTAGTCAAATAAACCGGAAGCAAGTAAACAGGATCAGATAACAGAATAAGGTAATAGGTAAACATGTAACATGTAACATGTATCAATTAAACATGTAAACTGGTAACAGGTATCAGGTAATAGGTAACATGTAACAGATAACGGGTAACATGAATGTGCAGGTGAAACATATTACTCTTAAGTCTTTTATTTAATCCTATCTAATACAACAATCATGCGTCTCATATATATACCAAATATTTGATGCATACAATCAAGTGAACATTTAGACACTAGTGGTGGATTCTGTAAGGCCATGTACTCAGGCATCATGTAAACAAGAATCATATCATGTCATGTAATCAGGAAATGGATTCTAGAGGTGACCCCCGTAGATTCTAGAGGTGGTCCCCATCATCCCACAATGTGGCACTTTGTTCTACATGACACTTAGTTCCATATAACTTGTAAACAGGAAAATAGGTAAACAAGCTCATGAACCACGTAATCATGTGTTCATGCAAACAGGTGGGAAACACAAGCCCCCATCCGAGTTTACTTTTCGATATTGTCCACTACTAGATCTTTCCCTTAAACTCCGACTTGATTACTTATTATTTTTACCAAAACATACATGAAGGTGCACAATCAGGGACAAGTAAACATGACAGGGACAGGAGACAGGTTCATACTGAACGAAAAACATGTTCGGATGACATAAAACAATTATAGATGGTGGAACAACAAGAATCCCAACTCTGGACAGCATGACATTGCTGCACCAAAATGGGGATTCCCGTTGCAACAAAAATACAAATTTGGATCTGTAAAAAGTTCTAGAAACTAAAAACATGGGGCTACAACTCTTATTTTGAAATTTCTAACAGATTCAGAATGTAACTAGATCAAAACCAGGCTACAAGTCAGAACATGCAGCAGGGCAAAAATATGCAATTTGATGTCTATGATCTTTTGATGGGCATCGAACTATAGAGGCAAATAGATTGATTCGATTCAATATATGACCATTGATGAAGGATTCCAAAGCATGAATAGTACGATAGTTCAATCAATTGAATTTGCGAATACATTTTTAATGAACATGGATGTGTTTCCAAAACACGATAATCATGTAAAATTACTACTTGCGGGAGGTCAAATAAAAGCTTGTACGAAACAATAAGAATGTACAAGATACTTGCCTTAACAATGGTGAATCCGAACATGAACAAATAACGGGATGAGAATCTCGATGGCGACACGTGCAAAGCATCACACGATACGAACTCCAACACGGCAACACAGCGAGACAGCAACAACAACTGCACGAGTGACAAATGCAACACGTGCAGCACGGTAGCACAAACTGTAAGGGACTTAGAAAAGCAGTGGAGCAGCGGCAAGAGCATAACAACAATCACACAACCAACAGCTTAGCAAAACAGCCAACAACCTTGGCAAAACAGCAAACAGCCTTGGCAAACAACAAACACCATTTCCTCCATACAGCACATAGCAAGGCGATGATAGCAAACCCAGCAACGGCAATGGCGACGACTCCGACGCTGCAGCGGACTGAATGGCGAGGAGCAGTGATCGGTGGGAACAATGGCACCGCGGTGGACTGCAAGGTGGTCAAGGATCGGTTAGCGACGATGAGGAGGAGAGGTGATGGTGGCATTGGGTTTCGGTTGCAGGTGGTCGTGGTCGGGACGCGACGGCATTGGGGAAGACGTGGGGGTGCTTCAGTGGAGGTCGACGGAATGGTTGCGACAATGGGAGTAGATCGCGTTGAGGGTGCAGGGGACTTCGATGGGTGCAGGCGACGGAAGCAGGGTGCTCGGGGTTGCTCGACGAAGTGGAGGAGATAAGTTCGGTGAGGGTTGAGGTTGCAGCAGTCAAGGCAGGAAATAGAGCCGTCTTGATGGTTAAGCAGGATGTAGTGGCGAAGCTTCGATGGTGGTAGCAATGGAGGCTCGAACGGTGATGGGGGTAAGGAGATTGACGAGGCGAGGGTGAAGGCAAGCTGACTGGAACGGGTTTCGGAGAGCATAGAGGAAGAGGAAGGAGATGCGGGGTAGGGGTGACGGCTGTGAATTTAGAGGGATTAGGGTTAGACTAAGTTAACAGGGATTATATAGGGTAGCTAATGGATAGTGGGTTATGGGTTAATGGGTATAGGGTAGGATCCAATAGAAAGTGGGTTAAAGGGTTTAAGATCCAATAAAAGAGCTATAGGGTTTGGGTTTAGATTAAAATAAATAATTAAATGAATAAATAAATAGTAATACAATAGTACAATGAATCAAATAGTATACATTAAGTTAATACAGAATAGAATATACAGATTCACAGAATAAATAAAATCGATTTTGATTTGGGCTAAAATACGATGAACGGTATTATAGTAGTACATAACAATTAATTAAATCAATTAATGTACATAAACCTCATACTCCAATAATAATAATAATAAAATAAAAATCATAGAAATCATAACAATAACAATAACAATAATAATAATTGGGTTAAATACCCCAATTGGGTTAAATACCCTAGAAATAGACATGTATTAAAATATATAGTCGACTGAAGATAGCGAAAAATACCATTAATGAATAAAATTGACTTTATCAGGGAATCCAACAATAAATTTAAAAAAAAAGAATTTAAAAGCAAAAAAAAATAATTTATAACAAATCGAAATACCGAAAATACACAGAAATACGTATTGGCGGGAATGGAGGTTACAGTTATTATGTTTGTAAACTGGAGATATAGACCAAGCATTGTGAATGTGATGGCCATGAAAGAATGTCTGTTCTTCAAGAAAATTTCAGAACATTAATAAGCTTTTAGTTTTCGTTTTCTTAAAGTCTAGGATAAGAGGAGGAATGTTAGAGCAGTAGGTCGAACATTCTCTTCGATGTCAATTAATATAACAGAGTAGTGATTTTTAGACAAAGCAATTAGCATTAGGTAGTGTTCTTTTTCTCCTCTTATAAGTGATTTACCTCTTGTAAGAGGTGGTCCACCTCTTACAAGAGTTTTTTTAGTGTTCTTTTTTTACCTCTTATAAGAGATTTCTCCCAAAATTGCTTCTAAACCTAAATGGCTTCTACTAGCCTCTTTCAAAATCTTAAAAGTCTTCTATCACTTAAAAAGACTACATTACCCCTAAAGAGAAAATGAAATTTCTATATTGTCACCATAAAATCTATATATAAGTAATTCTTGTTGCCCTTGGATCAAATTAAAGCGTATATAAAGATGTGCAGTCCCTGGATCCATAATCTCTTCAAAATGATAAAATATGGATGCACTTTCAAATATCCCTAGATGTATGCCACTTCGAACCAAGGACTATAGGCTTGCTAACCAGGATTGTGTAACGGCAAAATATCTCTCTTTTTGAGTCTTTGTTTTTTCGCAAATTCTTTAATATATGCTTACCATAATGATCTCTCTGAATTTGGATGAGATTAGACATTGATTTAATTTGGACATGATATGTGATTAAGAACTACAAAGACCATCTTGAACTACTGCAACTTCTTATGAAACCTTGCAGTACATGTTCATGCTAGTTCTTTTCTCTTTTTTTTTTAAACTTCAAAATTTGTTGTATTTGTTAATTTTGAAGTTTGTGGAAGTTTTGCAATGTGTTAATCAACTGCAGAAATTTTGAAGTTTGTTAATTATGAAGTTTGATTGTAAGCACAAAATGATTGTACTTTTACTTTTGTGCAAAATTCATGTTTTCCCAATTTCAGTATAGAGAAATTATATAGTAAGGGCAAAAATGTCTAAAAGTAGAGAAAAGGCTCTTGTAAGAGGTGAAAAAAGAACAGAAATCTCTTATAAGAGGTTCTTATAAGAGGTTCTTATAAGAGGTTATTTTTATATAAAAGAACACCTCAAAAAAGAGGCTCTTACAAGAGACTCTTACTGTAAATCTCTTATAAGAGGCCACCTCTTATAAGAGGCAAAAAAAAGAACAGACCCTTAGTCCTTAGGTCATGCATGTATCAGTTAAAGTTGCAAGAACATGCATATAATATACGATACATATTATTAAAAAATACTTAAATAAAATATACTAGTAGATGAAAGAAGAGGATCTCATTGAAGCAATTAGTGTCGCTGGTCTATGAGGCAAATTTGAACTATGTGTCTTCATTCATGGTTTAATTTCACTTTGGATATCTTGAAATCCAATAGAACTTGAATTGTCATAATTCGAGTTTTATAGCATAAGAGTTACAGATTTTCTACGTAAAAATAATATTTAACTTGAATTCATTTCGGTTTATTCTTGTTGCTTTATACCTACATTTCCATGAATTCTTAAACACATTTCTTCTCTTTTTGTGTTCGGATATGTGCATGGTTTGACTCGACCTCATAATGTTCGAGTCTGTATCACTCAGTTCATATGAGAATTTTTTGAATTAAACTATTGGTAGTCTGCTGTGACTTTTCGTCAATTACATATGTTAACCCTGTTACAACTTACAACCAGGAACTTCCAATATAATGTCACTTTGTTTTGGTCTATATAAAATTGTGCCCTTTATAGATATGCATATATTTTATATATATTAATAAAATATGATATAACGGCAGTGGACATAAAATAAATACCCTGAAAAATAAAGATTACCTTGTTTTGCTTTATGACATCAATACTTCATATTTTTCATTAAGCATAGTGACAACAATTCTAGCATTTAAAAAATAAAAAAAAAATCAAATCAATCACATCTCATCTAAAATTATTTCTTCTTGCATTTTAAAAAGCAAAATCATCAATTATATGTTCAACCTCAATATTTTTCAACATATATTTTTTTAATACTTAAAATTGCTAATCCATTTAACCTATCCTGAATCATAGTTATTCACAAAAAAGATTTTTAAAATTTTAATTTTAAAAAGTTTATTTTTGTAGATGCCACAGTCACAAGTACAGTCAATAAAATTCTATAAGCAACAAAAGTATATGGAAACATATCCATTTTTTTTTGGTTTCAAACTCCATTATTTTAATGGAATGTCATGGTTTATCTGTTTCATATGCTTCATTTCATAGCATTTCTTGCAATATTTGTAATTCTGAAAGTAAATAATTTGCATCAATATTAGACATCTCACCATGTTTCAAAGCAATTTCAAGTTGAATACAAAAAAAATTATTTCATCATCATCCAATGAAACTAACCATGATGCATCAAATAAGAAGCCAAATATAGATTTAAAAAATTGCATTTTTTCAAATATACTCTTCAACTGAGAAAGAGCATATCAACTAAAACAAGAAAATAATCAGTTGTAAAATTTTCTTGAGCAGATTGTTGTTCTCCATCCATATCAAGAATCTCATCAAAAAGTATTTTTTTAAAAGCCATAAGTTTTAAAGGAAATAAGGGCTCAATTTTCATTTCAGATGCAATTTCTTTAGCTTCAATCGTAACAAAGGTAAATCAATTTTCTCTATATTTTTTTTTATAAAATGTAAACCAACACTTCCAAGTTTTTAATTGCAACATCAAGAAGCATATCTTCAGCTTGCAACCTTTAATGGAATGTCATGGTTTATCTGTTTCATATGCTTCATTTCATAGCATTTCTTGCAATATTTGTAATTCTGAAAGTGAATAATTCGCATCAATTTAGACATCTCATCATGTTTCAAAGTAATTTCAAGTTGCATACAAAAAAAATTATTTCATTATCATCCAATGAAACTAACCATGATGCATCAAATAAGAAGCCAAATATAGATTAAAAATTTGCATTTTTTCAAATATACTCTTCAACTGAGAAAGAGCATATCAACTAAAACAAGAAAATAATCAGTTGTAAAATTTCTTGAGCAGATTTTGTTCTCTATCCGTATCAGGAATCTCATCAAAAATTCTTTTTTTAAAAGCCATAAGTTTTAAAGGAAATAAGGGCTCAATTTTTATTTCAGATGCAATTTCTTTAGCTTCAATCGTGACAAAGGTAAATCAATTTTCTCTATATTTTTTTATAAAATGTAAACCAATACTTCCAAGTTTTTAATTGCAACATCAAGAAGCATATCTTCAGTCTGCAATTTTTTACTCACTATATTTCTGCTAATTTAATTAAAGCTTGATTCAAAATGTAGTATATAACTAAGACACTTACTGAACCATTAATTAACAAATAGGAATTTAAAAAGTAAAAATTATAAATCGAAAACCATTAATTAGCAAACATGAATTAAAAGGTAAAAAATAAAAAATAAATAACCATTAATTAGTTAAAAAGAATATAAAAAGTAAATAAAAATTTGCTCTTGTTGAGAATTGAAGTCAGGACCTCCCACTTAGTAAATCTGTGCTCTATCCAACTAAGCTAGAAGACTTTATGTATTTCTAGTTCAAATATTAATTAATTAAAGTGTTACATACCCATTATACAAATAAAATTTTGTGCCCCTCATCAGAATTGGCTCCTGGGCGGTCGTCTACCCTGCCCTGGACCAGGGCCGGCCCTGCTTTCACCAACCACTAGCTTAATGAATTCTATTCCATACTTCTGTCGCAACTCTCTAACTCATCAGCTAGTTATAGTTACCAAAACTGAACCTTTTGCATGCACAATGCATTTTAACTAGTATATAAATTAGTAAAAAGTGTTGTTGCAATATAATAATAAAGTCGTTAAGTATTGGACAAGAGGAAGATTGAAGTCCAATTCTATTTTAAAAAAAACCATATTGAAAGTAGAAAACTGATTTATCATTTATAAAAGGCCAATAAGAAAAAAAGTGAACTCAATGCTAGTAGGCAGGAGATATACTAAAACTGATAGACCAAGCATTGTGAATGTGATGACCATAAAAGAATGTTTGTTATTCAAGGAAATTTCAGAACATTTTAAATTAAGCCATTGCTGCCTTTGATTTTTTTCCCTTAATAATAGAGCTAACTTTTAAGTTTACATTGTTTCTATCAAGGAAAATTGATAGATTATATCCAGCAAATAATCTACAAGGTAATAACATAAAAATATTAGACTAAAGAGAATTACAATATCATAAGTGAAACACCAATTAATTGCCTCAACATTTGGAAATACTTAGGGAGAGACGTAGACAGAATTAGAAGGGCTAATATGACTATAATACAATTGGAAGAGTTTAGACAAAGTCAACACCAAAATGATATAATTCGACAATTGCAAATGTCTGAAGATCAACTAGCTGAACAAAGAGAGAGAGAGACATAGACAATATCAAAAAAATCGACAAATGCTAATATATGAAGATCAACTAGCTGAACAAAGAGAGATGTAGACAGTATCAAAGAAATTGACGCTCTAATATGAATTTGCAACAATTGGTTGATGAAAGAACAAGAAATCAATAAATTAGGCAGAATCGAATGTCAAGAATGTCTGAAGGTCAACTAGCTGAACACAAAGATATGCTGACACAATATCTCTAATATTAAAATGGGAGAGTTGTGGTTGCCATTTTAGACAATCTGTCATTTGAAGACAACCATTCTCAATTAATCTACACCACACAGAGTGATCTTACCCTAACCTCACTAAATCTAAATCATGCATTCTAATCTCACCCTAACCTAATTAATTAATTAACCCCCCAAAAAAAAATCGGAGCCCTCACTATTTCGCAATTCTCTCTCTCTCTCTCTCTCTCTCTCTCTCTCTCTCTTTCTCGCTGTCCTCTCTCACCCCATCAGCAACAGTAGCCCGATGCCCGATGCCCTCTCTCTTTTGCGATTCTCTCTCTTACGCTGTCCAAACCCTCTATCTTGCGATCCTCTCTCCCTCGCCAAAAATCCTCAACAACGATCCTCTCTTTCGCCACCCTCCCTCACCCCATTAACAGCAGCAGTCGCCGATCGCCGCCGATCGAGGTTGCAAAAGGACGAACCAGACTGACGGGAGTTGTGTGAACCGGGTGAGGATGAGAGCTCAGACTAGGAGAGAGAGGTTGGATTTGAATCTGTATCGCTGATCGCTTCTGATCGAGGTGCGAGAGTACGAACTGGACCGACCGGAGCTGTATGAACTGGGTGAGGATGAGAGCTCAGATTAGGAGAGAGAGGTTGGATTTGAATCTGTATTTGAAAGAGGAAGAGGAGGACTAGGAAGATCATGTAACTTCTCCCTCTTCTTTTGTCTTTCAATTTTTTAAGTATTTGATGCATATTAGGCATTTGTTATTATGTTTGTTAACAAGGATATGTGTGTTTAGTTCATTGAAAATAGTGTCACGACATTTATTATGTTTGTTCATTAGAATTTGCAGATGTTTATTATTATGTTTGTAAACTGGAGATATAGACCAAGCATTGTGAATGTGATGGCCATAAAAGAATGTCCATTATTCAAGCAAATTTCCGAACATTAAGCTTTTAGATTTCATTTTCTTAAAGTCCAGGAAAGGAGTAGGAATGTTAGAGCAGTAGGTCAAGCATTCCCTTTGGTTGTCAATTAATATAACAGAGTAGTGATTTTTAGACAAAGCAATTACCATTAGTCCTCAGATCATGCAAGCATAAGTCAAAGTTGCAAGCATACATGTACATACATATAAAATACGATACATATTATTAAAAAAAACTTATATAGAATATACTAGAAGATGAAAGAAGACAATTGTTGATGTTACTATCGCTCTCCAACAAACTCAGCACCTCAACTACTTGCTTTAATCTTTGATATCTAATCTCATTTATAGTAAGTAAGTGGTCGAACGATAATGGACCTCTAAATGATTCAACAACATTCTTAAATAGTAGCGATCACCTTCTGGAGAAGAATATATCCTACCAATTTGACGAATATTAATTTGTCTCTTGCTCCATTTTTGTTCTCTACTCTTCCACGTAATTGCATAAACGCTATCAATAATTAAAAGCATATAAATGTTATCATTTGTTCCTTTTCATAACTAAAAGCAAAAACGTTATCAGTAAAGATATAATCTAAGAAGAAAAAGTGAAATATTCAAAATGTTTCGGAATTCTATACCTATAATGCTCTGAAAACTCTCTGTACAAATATTATCTTGCTCCAGGGTCTTCATTATTTTTTGAAAAGAAGTTTGTCAAAATTGTTTTCTGCATTCGATCATCAGCAAGTACATTCCCAATTGACTGATGAGCATAATATAAAACTTATTGTCGATTCAGCAAGTGAATTTGCAATGGGAGAATTGACAGATACATTCGAGTCATAGGAAAATCAAATATTTTCCAGGCAGCTTCTTGAGGTCATATCCAACATGCATTAACATATTGTGATATTTCATCTGTTGCATTACCTGGTTGGATCTGAAAAGACACACGATCGGGTCCTTTGTAAACTTACTTATTGATATACTTAACATAAATCATACTCGAACAAATGTCAACATTAATATGAAAATTATATTTTTTTCAACAACAATGTGTTGTAAGAACCACCCATCTGTTATCGATCAACTAATTAGAGTTCTCCCTTCGAGAGATATATCGTCCAGTCTCTCGTCGGTGATATATAGGATATGAGTTCTCTCCTTGCAAAGTTGTCGGTGCTAATTGTTCGGGATATTCTTTTTTGCATTTTCCATCTTTCATGCAAGTTGATTTAGGATTCTAATGTCTGCAAGGTGTAACACCCCTCAAAATAAAATGATTTATTTTGCATTATTAAATAATAATAAATTGGTAAAATTGACTATTTTGACTATTTTCTTGGAATTGCAATTTTGCACGTGCAACACACATGCAAAGTTAGAAAATTTTGAATTCTTAAAACTTTATGGTTAATGATTTATTTTCCTCATTTATTTATGATATTTTAATTTTTCAGATTTATTTAAAATAATTTGACTATTTTATGAATTAGTCAATTTTACACGTGCAAATATTTTTTTGGTGCAAATCTCCACTTTAAAAATTCTGACTAAATTCTACTATTTATAATTAAGTATATCCTAAATTTTGAAATTTTTCTGAATAAAAAAACTATTTTTATAAATACTTCAAAAGAGATGGACTTTTATGTAAAAAGCCGATTGGATCTCAAACAAATAATAAAAATTCATTATTACTGCTTTTTGGGCTGTTCATGTTAATTATTAAAGATAAAATTTGTTTAAAATATATTTAGAGTTTATTTGGTAAATATTTAAACAAATATGGTATTTTTGCAAATATGAAATTTAGGTTGGATCTTGTGCAAATATTTTTCTTGGAAAGTAAAAGTCAGAAATTTTATTTGGAAAACCTAATATTTATTAATAGGATTATTTGTGAATTTTCTGGATTTTTACGAATATTTTATGACATATTTGCAAATATTACAAAGAGGCACTTTGTGCAAAATTACCACTTTGTGTACAAATCCAAATTTTTTTAATTTACGGGCTATGCTTGATGGCTGGATAACTCAGTAGTAAAGGAATTTAGTTTTATTTTAATTTATTTAACCTATTTAACTACTTTATTAAAGAAAGGTATATATATGTAAAGGAATAATTTGTTGAGGGATATTTCCATATAACTTGTAAAACCCTAAAAACCCAGATTTTGGCCTATTAAAGAGCCACTATAGCCGTCCCCCTCCTCTATAAAAATAAAATATTATTTTACTATTGGTTTTCTTGGATTTTCGAAGCAAGGATCTTGGATTTTTGCGGAAGGAAATAGTTTTTTCTTATTCTTTATTAATTCGGTTGATTTCTTCATTGAGGTGAGTGACATATGTTTGGTTTCATATTCTTCTATGCATGTGGCATGTGATGATTTGTGTATTAGAAAGCATGTTAGGAATTGTGTGATGATATAATGAATTGTTGATAAGTGGATGAATAAAGATTGAATCTTTTTATGAAAACTATACTATTGATGACTAAAACCCTAAATAAATGAATTGAGATTGTTAAGAACCTAATAGAATCATGGGTATGTTGCTCTCTTGCATACATATGCTCTGTTTTGATGTTATTGATGAAGAAAACTTGATTAATGCATGTTGTGTGTGCATATATTCATGGGGAAACTAATGGGATTAGTGAGGTATGTGTATAATCAGTTGTAGAAGGGTTTTGATTCAAAAGAATGAAGTTATGGAGTTGGGGGTTGAGTATTTGTTTTCGGGCCTGATGGCATATGGCCAAAAGTTGGATTTTTGTGATTTTATGATGTTTTCGAATTGGATCTAATTGTTTGGACACTGAGATTGAAATACACATTATACTACTTCTATGTGATGGTTTCTTGATGTTTTAACTGATGCTTAAGCACCCTATATATATATATATATATATATATATATATATATATATATATACTACTTTAACTGATATGAAGAATTTATGAAAATTTGCTCTTTTTATGATCTTGATGAGATTTTGAATAGTTTTATAAACTCGTATATGTTATACAAGTTATATTTGATCATCTCAGGGTTTTAATCTTTTAAATTCATGCTTTTAAAGAGTTTAAATTAAGTACAATTTGAGAAGTGCACAAAATTTAGAGCTGCTGTATGGGCTGTTTTTGACATGAAGGTCGACTGTCCATTTTTTAAACTAAAATGAAGGTCGACCCACATGTTTTTGGCTGTTTTGTGAGTTTTTCGTCGTTTGTCTTGAGCAATAATTTCTTCGAACTTATGAATTATTGATCTACTGTTTTAGATAATGTTTTTATTACATATTACAGTATTTTACAGAGAGTTATATTTTGATTATAATAGAATTTTAATCTTTATTCTTATGACCTTATAAAGTGACATACATATGGTTTTTTTTAGGAAATTGATGTTTTGTGATTGTAACCCCTGTTCCTGTATATAAATATTTTTCTGTGTATTTTCTGTATTTAAAATTTTTTATAACTTTCTTCTCGCTTTTAAATTCTTTTTTCAACAATTACATTTTCAAGTGATTGAATTTTAACAAAATATCATTATGGTTTCTAAGAAATTTTCTATCTCATTTTATTATTCAAAAATTATATTTATTTCAAATAACAGTGTATTTTATATTTCCTAATTGATCGACTATTTACATTTTAGCCCAAACCAAATATGTTATTACTATTTGGATTTTAATGAATTTGTTAGAATCAAATAATATTTTGATATTTATACTATTATTATTATTATTATTATTATTATTATTATTATTATTATTATTATTATTATTATTATCATTATTCTTATCATTATTCTAATTATTAATATTGTTATTATTATTATTATTATTATTATTATTATTATTATTATTATTATTATTATTATTGTTGTTGTTGTTTTATTTTAAACCTGAACATACTCTAATTTATCTAATATTTTTATAATTATTTTCTATTGGATTTAAAATCCTAAACCCTAAAACCCCCTTCTTATTGGGTCTTAACCCGAAACCCGCTATCCATTAATCTGAACCTGAACATACTCTAATCTTATTATTATTATTATTGTTTTATTTTAAACCTGAACATACTCTAATTTATCTAATATTTTTATAATTATTTTCTATTGGATTTAAAATCCTAAACCCTAAAACCCCCTTCTTATTGGGTCTTAACCCGAAACCCGCTATCCATTAATCCTATATATATACCCTGTTAACCCCCCCTAAATCCTAATCCTATACTAACCTAATCCCGCCACCTAATACCCCTACCCTGTTCATCGTCCCCTGCCTATCTCCCTCCTCTATTTCTCCGCAAACCACCGTCCACCTTTGCCCCCTCGTCAAATCCACGCATCTCCCTCCATCTTCCTCGAGCCCCATCGCCAGTCATCCTCCCCGTCGACTGCACCTCTGTCCTCGCCCCCGAGAACCCATCTTCTCCCCGTTGCACCGTGCCTCTCCCCATCGTCTTCTCGGCCACTACATCCCCCTGTGAGCCTCCTGCCACCTCGACACTCCGCTTCTCTGTCTCCTCAATTCACCCCGAGCATCGCCCTCATCTCTGGAAGTCAAACTTCCGATCCTCTCCCTCTACCAGCGCCGCCCTCCTCCCTGTCGCGACCTTCCATCGCAGCAGCGCGGAACCACAGTGCCGCCCTGTGCACAACCTGAGCACCCCCAACATCTCCACCTTATCCTCCCCTATTTTCCTGCTGAAATAGAGCACTTCGCCCTGTGCCCCTGTGCCAATCGCCATCTCCATCTAGCCACGCCCCTGCACTCTGCCCTCGTCCACCTACGATCACCCCGAGCTCCACTGTGGCTGCCGTCTAGTACCCCCCCGGCTGTCGCTATCTCTGTGTGTTTTCGCCAACAGTGAGCTCACTTTGAATCTTGGCCATCGATTTCCTCTTGATCATCATCATCATCTTCATCATCAGGGAGATCGGGGCCATCCGATCTTTCATCGCGATCGTAATCATCATTAACATCTTGATCTTGATCTCAGCCATCCGATCAATTTTGATCATCTTGATCATCATCATCAGCTAAATCTAGACTGTTCGATCTGATCTGATTGTAATCATCATCAACTCTTGGATCTAGTCGTCCGATTATGTTCGTGATCATCTTATTTGAGATCCGTTTGTTGGTGTTATGTTCGTACCCAGAAAACTGTTCCCGTTATTCTCGTTCTTGCTTCATTTTCGTCGTCAATTTCAAGGCAAGTAACTTGTATTTCTTTTTGTTGTATAATACAAGTACTAAATACCGTCTGTAGTGTAGTTGCTTCAAGATCTATTCTCATGCAAACCCTTGTTATATCTTGTCTCTATGTGTTGATCTACTCATAGTTGTCTCATTACACACACGATATGAAATAACTTAGGAATACTAAATTCTTGATGTATACATGCATATTGTTCGTATGATGTCGTATGCTTGATTATATTAGTAATAGTATAACACATTGTAGACTTGTTAAACACCCTATACCATGTTGCTTAGACATCTAGTATACCATATTTCGTATTTTGTTATGATTTGAATGTGTTTCATATAACCTAGTTGATTTTATGCATGAAGAAGATTTATGTTTTTGCTGTTACCCCGTTTTTGTTCAGTATTTTATACCATATTAAGTTCAGTATATAAAAATTATTTGTGAATATGAATTACAGAGAATTCTGTCTACTTTCCAGAATTTCTGACAGAGCTCAACTTCGATTTGTAAGTTGCAAGTTATTGCTGTTTTACTATAGAAGTGTAGAAAATTGCATATTTGGTTTTATGTGAATTATGGATAGTAACTTATTTTTACACTGATGCTAAAGGTAATATTTTGATCCAATATTTTACTGAGTACAACCAGACTTGACTTGAATTAAACCCTATTTTTTTTGGATTTAATTAATGACTTTTAAAAACTATTCTATGCTTCCAAACAACTATTATACTTGTAGAATTTTCATGCTGTTTAGTAAAGAACCTTAATTTCAACCTGATTCTACTTGTTGTTGATAAAAAATTTGTAAACATAAAATGTAGCCTGCTATATCTATTTTATCAACCTTTTGACGGATCTGGATTTAGATTTGTATTTCGTAATCTATTATTGTTTTAGTACTGCTGCGTCAAGAGTTTCAGATTTAAAAATTTGCGGTATCTTGCTGTTTTCTGATTTTATTTAACTATACTATCCATGTTGAAAAATTATGAAATTATAGGGAATACCCCATATTTTTCTTAGATTTAAATCAGTAAGTTTTTATGTTGTTTTCCTGTTTATGAATACAAGCTTCTGATTTCTGGCTGAACATATTTTCTGGATACAATTATATTTTGAGTCATGTTTTTGTGAAATACCATATGACTTATATATGCTTTCTGGATTTGGCCGAGAGTATATTTTTCAGATTTTCTGACGGATCCAGATTTGCATATTTGTTGCAACGGGAGTCCCAGATTCGTTGCAGTACTGTCTTGCTGTCCTGAACTAGAATTTTCGTTGTCCTAATCTTTTATGAGTTGTTTTTCACCTGTACATATTTATCTTCCAACCTGAACCTGTTACTTGTTCATGCCATGTTATTCTTTCTCTGTTTTATGCACGTATATGCCTGTTTAATAATAATAACAAGTAATCAAGCCGGGGTTAAAGGAAAGACCTTACTTGATGCCATGTTTCATGATTACATGATTCATGCCTGTTATTACTATCTGATTATATATTGCCATGATTTCATGATTACATGATTCATGCCTGTTATTACTATTTGATTATATGTTGCCATGTTTGATGATTACATAATTCATGCCTGTTGTTACTATCTGATTATATGTTGCCATGATTTCATGATTACATGATTCATGCATGTTATTACTATATAATTTTATGTTGCCATTATTTCATGATTACATGATTCATGTCTAATATTACTATCTGATTATATGATGCGATGATTTCATGACTACATGATTCATGCCTGTTCCTGTTGCCACTATTTTACGATTACCTAATTCGTGCCTGTTACCTGTTGCATGACGCCCGAGTACATGGCCCTATAGAAACCCACCACTAGGCCTAAATATAAATTGCATGTAAGTAGCAACCATGTGGTAAAATTTAGGATGCATAAAGTGCTACCTAGATAGAAATAAATACAAGACTTGACATAACATGACTCCTGTTACATGCTTACCTGTACATGCTACTTGACACCTGTTACATTCTTACCTGTACATGCTACCTGACACCTGTTACATGTTTACTTGCTTGCATGATACCTATTACCTGTCACATGTCACCCGTACCTGTTATCACACCATATTACTTGATTTTGTTCCTGTTTTATGTTAGCCATTCTGTCACCTATATTCTATGCTTATTAAGTACTTGCTTCCGCTGTAACTCTATTCTTGTTTACCTTTTCCTGTACTTGTTGCTTGCACTACAAGCGGTCCGTAACTTGCATTGACGGGTGTTTTGTTTCTTTTTTCTTTTCCTGCAATTTATTAAATTGCAGATTATGGTGATCAGCTGCCCGATGGAGTAGGTGATCTAAGATTCTAGTTGCTGGAGTTCTTGCTATTATTATTTCCTATTGCTTATTTTGAATAAATATATTGCTATATGGATTATTTTGTATTGGTCAGTTTGACCCAGAATTTATAACTTGTTCTAGATTTGATTTATTTGAGATTCATTTATTTTGTTTCAAGTAAATTTTGTTGACTATATTAATTCAGCTATGCATGCGTGGTTGACTATTTCTCTTAGATATCTCTTGTTTATACTTGTGCTTGTTGTAAAGATCCTGACAACTTATGAATGGTGAAAGCCATTCGCTGGACTTAGTCATGTATCCGTATTCTGTATCTCCTTTTTGGGAAGCGGGGCGTGACAGTGATATTCTACGACTTCAAAATATGATTTTCAGTTATTTAATAGATTTAATGTTTTATTTCAGTTCTGGAAATTTTTGAGTATATTGAATAAATTTGGATTTGTTGATTTTTATGAAGTTTTCGTAATATGAGAGTATTGATAATGGAATTGAGAGTTTTAATGAAAGATTTTGTATTGATGGTTAAGTTGTGAGTCTTTAGAGGATGACTGGGACCCTAGTCACCGGCAGTTGAGATTTTGTGGTTTGGCCAGTTGCGGTCTTGGTTGTTGATCAGTTGAGTTAAGTCCGGTAGGGTACACCAACTCTAGGAGATTTGTAATTAATTAATTTTAATAAGATAAGGGCATGCACTAGATGGTGATATGATGAAATAAGAGCAAACATAAGTTATGGACTGCAGGATATCTGAGGAGTGAGATAATCCTCAGTATTTCGAGATGATGGACGTAAAGGCCATAGAATGATCTGCGGAGTGGGATTGGTTTCCAGTATTCCAAGGACGAGAGCGACGCTCATGGGATGTTTGTGTAATGAGGTTTCCAAGATGATCTGCGGAGTGAGGCAATCCCCAGTATTCCGGGACGATGGATGAATATGCCACAAAATGATCTGCAAAGTGGGATTGGCCTCCAGTTCCAATGGCGAGAACCGATACTTGCAGAATGTCTAAATCTCGTAGTAATCATCGTAGTCGGATTAGTTACATAAAGAGGAATTTAACCCTATAAAGTGGAGAATGATAAGGGCTTGCACCGAACCTATATGTTATGGGATGCATAGAATCCAATAAGTATGCATTAGAGAGTCATCATATTGCATTTGTGTTTTCTTGACTTGGTTTTATGCATGTTTGTTTTCTGTTTTTCCTACACTTGAAACTTAGCTTAGTTTCACTTGATGTTTTCATGCTTATTTATTGCTATCTTATATTTCATTCATTACTACTATTGGTATGAGTTGATTATGACTTTATTCTTTATGTTTTATTTATAATATATTTTTTTTATGTCACTCACACCGTTATGTCTGACCCTGTAGTTCTGGGAGTTAGGATTATCTTTAGCCTCATGTTTTACAGGTAGGTACCATCAGCTTGGGATTGGATGCATGTAGTAGAATGATAATAAGGCTTATGCAAATTGTAAAAGAATGTGTTATAAAAGAAAGAATTGTAATTCAACGTGTTCAATTTTTCGATGTGCTATGTAAAGAATTGATGTAATAAAAAGTTTTAAATTTCCCTGTATTTGGTTGATATGTATAAGATTACATTGAAGCTGATTCTAAAAATTGTGCCACGTATTTCTAATTTTATTTATTGGAAATTCGGGGCGCTACACAAGGTCCATGAATCATGTCTCAACACAGTCTTGTATAGTTCAGGCTCCGCATCGTGATCTGGAATTTTTGCTCTTACTATCCCATCGTAATTATCTGCAAAAATGATTTTATCCATGACATCAAGAATGATTAAAATGTGAGCAAGAGGCAATCCGCATTTCTGAAATTCAATGACATGTACATGTGTAATGAATCTCCCAAGTTATCCTATTTCAAATATATCTTTCTTAAACACTTCCAGTTTAGAATGAAAGATTCTTGTTGTTAAATATGGTATGTCTTGGGTAGCTATCTGAGAATTCCATACTTTTTCAAAGAAATTGAGCGACTAGTAATTCATTGGAAATTTCATTCCACGTCGGATTGCAAGTCATAGTAATGAATAAGTCGGGTTTGCCATATTTTTGTACTGAAGTCATTACATTTTGATATCTCTGATACATATCTTGAGGACTTCCGACATAAGCTGTAGGTAGCACGGTTCTCCGACAACATTTTCTTGAAAATAACAGAGAGTGCAACAAATTAGACTGTTATTTTATTTTAAAAAATATTATAAATAAAATTTGATTTACATAAAAATGATAGAATTTAACAGCAAATGTTTCGCCTGCATCTTGTGCAACTTGTAACCCTTTGTACATTTCAGCACATATTTCTCGTTGATGATCACGAAACCAACACAACCTCTATGTGGCAATTTTAACATAGTTGTCTACTAATTACTATTGTAGTAATCACCCACCAAGAAGAAAAAAGGATTGGTCATTTTCATGAATCTATAGAAAAAAAAATCATAGCATAAATTAATAAATGGATTTATTAGTGATTAGAAACAAAATATGAAATAAAAGTAACCAACTACAGTCAATAGCTGTAGTCAAAATGCATAATATTTTCTACATGACGCTTTTCTTCCATCATTATGAATATAGATATCCCAACCATAACTCCTATAAGGTAATAAAAGAGGATATTGGAGATGATCATAATACCCAATAGTATCTGGAACATTGTGAAGTTGGTTGGAATAAGTTTCCACAACAATTTCTCGCTCATGGTGTAACATTCCGTATTATTTTTTATAAAAATACTTTTTCCCTATTTTTGCACGTGCAACGCACGTGCAATTTCATCCCATCTTTCATTCAAAAATATTTTTAGTAGTATGCATGAGTTCACCTTTTATTTTATCTTATTTAGTTGTCTTATTAAAACTCATAGGCCTAATAGAAGACTCTAAGCCCACTAGAATAAATTAATTAAATTAAAACAAGCCCACAGAAGAAGCCCACTAAGAGAAACCTACAATTAGTTGTACATTTTCTTACACATGTCATGTAACAACTAGTTGATACGCAAATAAAAATAAAAATATGTATAAAAAATGAGAGAGTGTGCACTTGTGCACTATACGTTGCACGTGTAAGCACAAGAAGTGCATGGTCGGCCTTGGATTGGAGTGGGGTGAGTGGGAGAGTGGAGTAGTGGGTAGTTATGGGGAGTTGTGAGATCAAATACCGGCAATCCATTTCTTCTATAAATATCCCCCCTCAGTGTTTGTCATTTGCACCAAACTAAGAATAAAAAAATAAAAAAGAAAAAAGAAGAAAAGAAAAGAGAGAGTTAGAGAGTTTTGTCTTGAAATTCTTGGAGGCTTGGAGTTGTTCTTGCTAGGAGGAGAAGAGCTAGGCGGTCGTGATGGAGCTAGGAACTTTCTAGGAATTGTTTTGTACCATTACAAAACTTCATTGAGGTGGATGTTTCTTAAATCCTTTCTAATTTTAGTAGTATGATCCACGCTAGTTGACATATGGCTTAGTTGTTGATTGAGATGAATGAATGTTTATATATGTTTAGTTGTTAAATGGCTTAGTTGTTATTTTAATTATATAATGATGTTGTGGTTAAAATAAATGTTAGAACTCATGTGGAATTGAAAGAGAACAAGAACATACATTTAGTGGATTGTGAGAATAGAAATCTTTTAATCGATGCATGTTAGGGTGTTCACATAATAGTCAAATTAATGCAATATGTATGAAAAAATTTTAAGATGCTATTATAGTAGAGAAAGATGGAAATAGTTTCAAAAATGTGTATTTTTATTGGCATAGAGAAATTCTATATTGGTGTTTTTGAGGAGGAACCATACTTTATTTCAAAGTCGAAAATGTATTCTTTAAATGCAAATTGGAAAAAAACTTATTACAATGTTTAAAAAATAAGTGTTTTATAAAGTTTACTATTTGCTGCTGAACTGTATTTTTAAAGAAATTATTCTAGAAGAAGTTTTGTTTTGAAAGATACAAATTAATTGAGAAATCGAAATTTTTGTAAAGGAAAGTTAGAAACAGACAGAAAGTATAAGGGTATTTCAACTCCTAATTATAACAGAAAATGAGTTTGGGCATACTGATTCTCGGCGTGGGTTTAAGGCGCTGTGAACAGTGCCGTTTAGTCTTGGGTTCGAGTCTTGAAGAGGCTTTGTTTTTATTAAATTTGAATTTTTAAACCAAATCACCGAAGACCTTTACAAAAGGATTTCGAGTTCGCCTTTAATCGCCCAATGCCTTTGGCCTCCTTGGTCTTTGGGTGCGCTCTGAGTTGGTCACTATAGCTCGATGGGGGTATTGGGTTCGAAACCCGGCAGCCTTTCTTTTTGATTCTTTTTGGTTTTTTTTTTGGTATTTAAGAGTTTTAAAGTGCAACAAAAAAAAGGAAAAAATTATATTATCCCTCTAAAATATTATCTAAACTTTATAAAATATTTTCACAATATTTTGATGTATTTTGTGAGAATTGGAAGTGGATTTCACATTAAATAATGTGTTGAAGAACTCGAAAGTTTAATTAAAAATGTGAATCTTGGTTGATTAAAGGAAGATAAAAATTTGAGATACAATTGGATTCCTCTTCTTGAAATTCTATAGTTATTCATTTTTGATTAAGAATACTTTGATTTTACATACAATGCTATAAGTGATTAAATTAATCATGAAAGTTGAAGTGAGTTACTTCATGTTATGAGATTATAAAGAAATATTTTTTTTTGAGAAAGCAATTATGAATAAAGAAACTGAAGTATTATTTTGAGATTGAATGTAACATATTTTTGATCTCTAGAACGAGAAAGTTATTGGAATCTAGAGGCTAGGCGAGACCCTTAGAAACCGGCAGTTGTTATTAATATGAATTTAAGAGCTAACCAGTGTCGGTTGAGCATCTTTTGAGAAGTAGCCAGTTGGGGCTGACTGTCTCTTGCATTGGTTTAAGTTCGGTAGGGTAAGTTAGCTCTAGGTTGTGATGATTTTCTTCTAAAACAAACTGAAAACTTAAGGACTTGCACTAAGGGGAGATGTGATGAAAGTAAGAGAAAAACACAAGTATGAGGGCATCGGATTCACGGTGTGAGAATTTTCACAGGCTGTCTACATGATGTGTCATGTCATGACCTGAATTCATCTCCGGAATTATCAGGGTCGTGGCGATGCTTGTGGGGTGCTTGGTGACTATGTAGTGACATCGTCCCATGACGGAGGCGAATTGTCCATAGGCTGTGTACATGATGCGTCATGTCATTGTGTGAGATTCTCCTCCAGGCTGTCTGGACATGGGCTCGTAACTCATAAAATATCTAATAACTTACCGTAGTTATCGTAGTAGTTAACTCATAGCAAGGGATCCAACCATACAAGATGAAGTACGGTTAAGGGCTTGTCCTCGGACCTATGTAGTATGGGATGCATAGAATCCGAATAAGTATGCATTAGTGTCATCATAGCGTAGACACTTGCATTAGGCATTAAGTCATTGCATACATTGATATGTTTAGGTTAGTCACTCTTTTACACTTTTTTTACTTTCAAGTTTGTGGTTGTTAAAGTATTAAAGAATCATTATATTTTCGGCATAGCGAGGATGGCCGGGTATCATATTGCGTCGGTTGTAAGCAACTGACGTGCCCACAGTTTTATATGCAAGACTTTGAGTTTACAAGAAGATATAAAGATGAATTTGATACTGATGATTACTTAAATGTTAAAGTTGTTACAATTATATATTTACCATGTTGTAATTCATTTATTATTTCGTTGCGTGTTGATGTAAAAAACTTTGTTGTAATAAAAATTTTAAATTCCTTGTAAAATTGTACGAAGTGGAGTGTAAAGATCCTGTGGAATTTCAAATTCAGGTTTATTTGGAATTCGGGGTGTATCAGAGTGGTATCTGAGTCACGCTTCAATAAGTAGTACAAATTTACAAGGATGACACATTAGGGTGGACATTAGAGTGTGAGTTTCAACTTATGAATATTTAAATGTAAGTACTTTACATTTGTGTTGCTCTATATGCTGATATTTCTCTTCCTTTCCCTATAAGATGGCCAATCATCATGATCCTGAGAATGAGGTGGGATGGTTCGTTCCCTTCGAGGAAGAAGAGGAAGAACCAATGGACGAAGAAGAAGACCCAAAGAAAATAGAAGAAGAACTACCTGAGTTCAGGGAGATTACTCCACCTCCACCTGATTCCCCAGAAGGATCCTCAGACGAAGAACCCATTCAAGACGATCAAGATGGTGTTGTTGCCTCTCTTCGGAGGGAGTTAGATGCTCAGAAGTGGAGAATAAACCAATTAGAAGCACAACAGGCAGAAGATAAGGAGCACATTCAAGAATTGAGTTACCAAGTATGTGAACTCGAGAAGGCTCGGCACCTGAATGATCGAAACTTTACCAAACTGGACCACATAACTCACTGGGACAAGCAGGAGCATCATCAGAGGTTTGAAGATGTGAAGAAAGAAATCCAGGAATTACGGGGAAAGCTCAGAGAAGCTAAGAGAAACCATAGAATCTAGGATGTCTTTATATTAAAGTGATGTAATGAATGTAATGAAGCAAATTTTCTTTCCGAATGTAAAAAAGTTTAAATTTTGGAATGAATAAAAATTTGGTTTAAGGAATGTAAAGTTGTGCTATTTATGGTGATCAATGACAAATTTCATGACCCAGAAATGGCTGGATGAAGGAACAGAAACGCCGATCTTGGGCATCGACCTCATTGAGTTGGCGGTCTTGGGGGTCGACCTCATCATTGGCATAGACTGGATGTCAATCTACAGTGCCACTATTGAGTCCAAGAGTAAGGAGGTTATGGTGAAAGCACCAGGAGGACCAGCTGTTACATTTCAAGGGAAGGGAAAGTGCAAACAGTTGGTAGCAGCTCTGACTAAGCAGAAGGTTCCTGAAGAAGTGAAGCAGATTCCAGTAGTCCGAAAATTTCCAATAGTATTTCTATAAGATCTACTCGGGCTTCCACCTCATCGGGATGTAGAGTTCAGCATCTCCATTCAGTCAGGGAGCGCCCATTTCTAAGGCACCATACAAATTGGCGCCGGTTGAACAAGATGAGATCAAGAAGCAGATCGAAGAGTTGTTGGAAGAGGATTCATCAGGCCAAGTGCGTCACCTTGGGGAGCCCCAGTTCTTTTAGTAAAAAAGAAGGATGGATCGATGAGGATGTGCATCGATTATAGAGAATTGAACAAGGTGACAGTGCAGAACAAATATCTGATTCCACGAATCGATGACCTGTTCGATCGTCTATAAGGAGCAGCTGTCTTCTCTAAGATAAACCTACGGTCAGGTTATCACCAAGTCCGAGTAAAGGAAGAAGATGTGCACAAGATGGTGTTCAGAACTCGACATGGTCACTATGAGTTCCTAGTCATGCCATTCGGAGTAACCAATGCACCGGCTATCTTCATGGAAATGATGAACAGAATCCTGTGGCTGTTCATCGATTCTTTCATTGTTGTATTCATCGACGACATATTGGTCTACTCCAAGTCAGAAGAAGAGTATGCCGAGCACCTAGCAGAGGTACTAAAGAAGCTACAGGAGCAAAAACTATATGCAAAGTTGTCCAAATGTGACTTCTGGAAAACCGAAGTCTCCTTCTTGGATCAAATCCTTTATAAGGAGGGAGTGGCTACTGACCCACAGAAGATTGAGGCAGTGAGAGATTGGCCAAGACCGACTACAGTGAAAGAGATCAGGAGCTTCCTGGGTTTAACTGGCTACTACAGCAGGTTCATTCAGGGCTATGCCCAGATAGCTGTGCCACTCACAGGGCTTATAAGGAAGAACGTGAGTTTCAAATGATCAGAACAGTGTGAAGCTAGCTTCCAGGAGTTGAAGAAGAAGTTGACTACCGCTTCCATCCTGGCTTTGCCAAGAGCAGGACTCGAATATGATGTCTACAATGATGCTTCTCATTGTGGATTGGGCTGTGTGCTGATGCAAGAAGAGATGGTTGGAAGTGTTAGAGGATATCCGACCTGAAATAAAGTACCATCCAGGTAAGGCTAATGTGGTGGCTGATGCACTCAGCAGGAAGAGCAGTTTGGTTCGTTTGATCACAACTCAGGAGAAGTCGGTAGAGGAAATTGATCGAGAAGAGATTGAGGTGGTGTTGCAAGGATTGGAGGCTTCCTTAGCTCAGTTAAATATTCAACCCACAATGAGGGACAGGATCATCGACAGTCAGAAGACCGATCCAGAGATTCAGGAGATGAGAGAGCAGGTTGGCAGAATTTCAGGTGAAGGATGAAGTATTGTGGTTTAGAGAGCGGCCGTGTGCCAAATCAAGCAGAACTGAATGAGGGTATTCTTCAGGAAGCACATACCACTTTGTTATCAGTACATCCAGGGGTACCAAAATGTACAAGGACATCAAGTAGTATTTTTGGTGGTCAGGAATGAAGTGAGATGTGGCTGAGTTTGTCGCCAGGTGTGCATTTTGTCAGCAGGTCAAAGCCGAGAATCAGAAACCTGGGGTTTGTTGCAGCCATTACTCATTCTGAAGTGGAAATGAGATAATATTCGCATGGACTTCATCACAGGATTGCCCAAGAGTTCCAAGGGCAATGATGCAATAGTGGACCGACTCACCATATCGGCTCAATTTTTTGGCGATAAAGCTTACTTGGTCTGTGGAGAAGTTAGCCGAGTTGTTTGTTGGGGAGGTCCTGAGGCTACATGGAGTTCCTTTGTCGATTGTATTCGACCGAGATGCGCGATTCACTTTGCATTTCTGGAAAAGTCTTCAAGCAGCTTTATGGACAAAGACTGATTTCAGTACTGCCTTCCATCCTCAGACTGGAGGGCAGACTGAGAGGGTCAACCAAGTACTAGAAGATATGCTGAAATGTTGTGTATTGGATTTTGGTGGCAGTCGAGAAAGGCATTTGGCTCTAGTAGAATTTTCCTACAACAACAGTTTCCAGGCAAGCATCGGGATGGCACCATATGAGGCTCTGTATGGAAGGAAGTGCAGGAAACTGGTATGTGTGTATGAAGTGGGGGAAATTAGCTCCGAGATACATAGGTCCTTATTAGACATTGAAGAGGATTGGGAAGACAGCTTATCGGTGAGAACTACCGCAAGAGTTGGCCCAAGTACATAATGTCTTCCATGTGTCCATATTACGAGGTTATATTCCGGATCCAAGTCACCATTTACCCGAAGTGCCAGAGGGTCTGCATTTGTATTTGAGCTATGCAGAGCGGCTGGTTGAGATTGTGGATCGTCGGGATCATCTTGAGGAATAAGATGATACCGATGGTCAGAGTCGTTTGGAGGAACCGATTTGTTGAGGAGGCCACTTAGGAATCAGAGGAGAGGATGATGAGAGATCACCCTGAACTTTTCAATTAAAATTTGTAAACTTTTTCCTTTTCTTTCTTTGACTTTTCTCACTCTTTAAGTATAGTTCCGAGGGCGGAACTATTCTAAGGAGGGAGTATTGTAACATCCGTATTATTTTTTATAAAAATACATTTTTTTTCTATTTTTGCACGTGCAACGCATGTGCAATTTCATCCCATCTTTCATTCAAAAATATTTTTAGTAGTATGCATGAATTCTCCTTTGATTTTATCTTATTTAGTTGTCTTATTAAAATCCATAGGCCTAATAGAAGACTCTAAGCCCACTAGAATAAATTAATTAAATTAAACCAAGCCCACAAAAGAAGCCCACTAAGAAAAACCTACAATTAGTTATACATTTTCTTACACATGTCATGTAACAACTAGTTGATACACAAATAAAAACAAAAAATATGTACAAAAAATGAGCACTTGTGCACTATACGTGCACGTGTAAGCACAAGAAGTGCATGGCCGGCCTGGGGTTGGAGTGGGGTGAGTGGGAGAGTGGAGTAGTGGGTAGTTATGGGGAGTTGTGAGATCAAATCCTAACCATCCATTTCTTCTATAAATATCCCCCCCCCCCTAGTGTTTTTCATTTGCACCAAACTAAGAATCAAAAAATAAAGAGAGAAGAAAAAAAAAGAGTTAGAGAGTTTTGTCTTGAAATTCTTGGAGGCTTGGAGTTGTTCTTGCTAGGAGGAGAAGAGCTAGGTGGTTGTGTTGGAGCCAGGAGCTTTCTAGGAATTGTTTTCTTCCTTTGCAAAACTTCATTGAGGTGGGTGTTTCTTAAATCCTTTCTAATTTTAGTAGTATGATACATGCTAGTTGACATATGGCTTAGTTGTTGATTGAGATGAATGAATGTTGATATATGTTTAGTTGTTAAATGGCTTAGTTGTTATTTTAATTATATAATGATATTGTGTTGTGGTTAAAATAAATGTTAGAACTCATGTGGAATTGAAAGAGAACAAGAACATACATTCAGTGGATTGTGGGAATAGAAATCTTTTAATCGATGCATGTTAGGGTGTTTACATAATAGTCAAATTAATGCAATATGTATGAAAAAGTTTCAAGATGCTATTATAGTAGAGAAAGATGGAAATAGTTTCACAAATGTGTATTTTTATTGGCATAAAGAAATTCTATATTGGTGTTTTTGAGGAGAAACCACAGTTTAACATGTGCTATAATGCATGGTTTATGTTGTATAACCGATTGTTAATGTTGTTATAATATACTTGTTAACATAAATTAATTGAATTTGTGACATCTTTTCATTGCATGCATTTTTAGCTTCAGTATTATTCAATTGGATAACATTATGATTTGACAGTGATTCTCTAAGCCAGTTGTTTATATGAGGATGATAATGAAGATTTCAGTAATTACGGTAGGGTTGATATTCATAATTTTCTCTCAATTCTCATATTTTTTTTAAAGTTTTATATAATTTTATGAGTCCCTTAAAATTATTTTAGACTGTGCAATTTGCACAAGATAATACAAGTACTTTAATTAAACAAGTGCATTCGATTTGATCTCATATCCTACTTCATTAATTGATGTTAATACTTAGACAGCAAGATTAAAGCCTATAAGTTATTTGTGTTATCACAGTTATTACCATTTCTCCGCCCAGATCCGAGCGCTACGGGCCGTCATCCATCCTTTCCCCTTTGTTAATGTTCGAGATCCCGTCTTTATCTACAAACCCATTATCTTAGTTTCCCCTCCGGCTTTGATTTGCATCGCCAGGTTCCCTGGGCATCTTCTTCTTGGATGCTTGAGTGCCTCCTTCGATCTTTCCTGTGGCGCTCTAGAGCTCTAGCTTCCTTCGTTTGCAGTTGTCCCCCGGCTGATTCACTCCCATTGCAGCGCTTATCCGGTTCGACAGTTTCTTGAGCTCCCGCTGCCAACTGTCCTCCCTTTCTAGTCGACAGCGATCATTCGAAGTTCTGTTCGAGATCTCCCGATTCAACCGCGCCTTCTCTAACTCCTTGTAGAGCAGCGCTTCTCGCTTCCAAGTGCCGGCTTTTTCGGGTCAGTTGCAGCAGCCTCTCCCTCTTTCGGAGTCTGGCCTCGTAACTTCCTCTACTAGCTCTGTGAGTATTTTTTAGTCTATTTCCCGTTTCTTTTTAGTTCTTGTAATTTCAGTTTTCTCTTCCTTTCGATTTTGCTTGAGAGTGTTTTGCACACTTTCTTCTGTCTTCCCTTTTTTTGTTGCTTGATCCTCTGGGTTGGCGGTGCTCGATCCCGCGCCCCTCTAATTCTTTTTGGTGGGCTACGTAGTCTTCCCTCTCTTTCATATTCTGTTATTAGTTTTTCTGCAACATATTTGTTTAATTTTCTCTCAGTAGCTTATTATCTACTCTCTCTAATCTCCCATTAGTTCTGTATCGTTGTGGTTTGGATCGTTCCGATCCTCTGTTTTGTTGCATCTTGGTTGGTCTATTGCGTGGATTTCATCGGTATTTTGGTGCTGGATCTGTAGTGATCCTTTTGCCTGGCTATTTAGCCACCTATGCAGTAACTGATCCTCTCTTTATCAGTTTCCACTGCCCTTCACTGGCTTTGAGCCATGTTCTCTTCGTGCCCGTCTCGGGTCGAGGTATATAAAAAATATAGGCCCGTTAATCAGGGTCACTCTCTTTGCTCTCCCATTTTCTCTTTGGACCATTCGTCTTGTTCCCCCGTCCCGTTCCTGGTTTGTTTCAGGTGCCTTCTTCCTAGGCATTTTCATCGAGAGTGCGTGAACAAAATGAAATGCTTCTTTTGTGACCAGCATGGACACTCTCGCAGGCGATGTTATTCCCTTCAAAAACTTCTTGGTTTACCCAGAGGCAAACCATTACCGGCCAAGCTTCTCTTATATCTAAACTATCCTCTCTTAAAAGGCAAGCTTATTGCACGATCGGAGAGGAACTTTAGTTTTGAGGCTAAAAAGATTTTTGTCCCCACCGAGGATGTTCCCTATCCTGATACAAACCCTCTCTTCGTTCTCACAGATTGTGAGGCATCTTCTGGCACTCTTCAGATTCCCAATATTGCTAGTAAGTTTAAGGATCGGAAGTTTCATTCGAATCTTGTTTCCTTCCCTCGGTTGGGTTCTTTTCAGTCTCGTCCCCATTCTAAAATCGTGGAGCCTACGCTGCTTGCGAGTCTGGATAAAGATCATGTTTTGGCTAGAACTCTGCCGGCCAAATGTCTCTCCCTTCTTATGGGTCCCCTTTTCAAGTGCATGTTTGATACATGCTTCTCGAGGAAGAGTTGTCGCGAGCCGGGAAAGGAGTTGGGCTCCTCTGTAGTGGTGCCTTTTCCACCTATTAACCCCACTCCTTCTCTCATTGCTCATGACGCTCTTCTTGCGACTTGTCAGTATCCTTATTTTGCTCCCTTGTTTAAGGATCGTTCGGAGTTCACGAAACTTGTTTCCCTTCCTCGGTCAGGCAGTTTTCAGCATCGTCCCCTTTTTTGTGCTGTGAGGCCTTCATTGAGTTTGTATCGGGATAAGAAGTCTGATTTGTGCACTCCATTTAGGTCTGGCCATTCCTGGTTTCGTAGTTCGATTGGGATCGTGCACCTTTCGACTCGTGGAGTTTCCTTCCTTTATCGTCATTCTTTTCTTTCTAATTTCAGAACTATTTTTTCGCCAGTTTCGCCCAGCCTCCCTTCCCCCTCTAATAGCTTTATCAAAGTAGACACCACCGGGCCTGTCCATGGTAGGTCCTCGCTCCCGCTGGTGGTAACCGATCCTCCCCCCGCTAAGAGATCTTACAAGAAGAAACTTTATTCTAACTTGCCTACTCGCGTGAGTGCGCGTTTATTGGCTAAAAAAGTATCCGCAGTGTAGGCGCCTCTTCATGTGCGCATCTGAGTTTTAGCTTTTTTCTTTCTCCTTGGAGTTGGCTATCTGGTTTGTCGTTGCAGGTTGTGCCTTATGCGGTTGAGTGAGGCAGTTTTCTCTCCCGTATTTTTGGACCATCTTTTGGCTGTTCTACTCATTTTTCGCTCCCGTCATCAAGCTTAGTGGTGGCCCTGGCTTCTTTGTCGATTGCGATGCCTTTAGACCAGCTTCTTTGTGAGCGTAGGTTCGCCGACTTGGTGCGGCTGGACGTTAGCGTCGTTTTTCTTGGGCTCTCTCGAGTGCGACGGTCTGGCCTTAGTCCTCTTGGCTGGCAATTCCGGGCCATTTGCTCTGCTCTCGGGTTGTGGCGTGGCGCGTCTTGCTGTGTCTCCTCCCTTTGCTTTGCTGATCTTGAGTATGTTATTGTTATTCTTAATTGCTCGCTTTATTGTATTTCTTTTTTGCTCGCCTATTTTTGTTTTACATCTTGTAAAACCCTTGACTATTTGTATTACTTTTTAACTGCTTTATTGATTAATATATTTTTTTGATGGCTGGAGCCGTTTGGCTCTATCCGATTCATCAAAAAAAAAAGTTATCTGTGTTATCTCTCTTTGTACAATCAAGGAGCCATTGACTAACTACAGTTTGAAGTATCACGAGAGAAGTCAAATCACGGAACTAATTATTAGCAATGCTAAAGGAGTGTTTGGTTGGTTATAAAATTTTTTCAGGAGTGTAAGATTACTGTAGAGATAAAAAATCTACAAATTTGAGTGATGAAAAAGTAATTTGGTTGAATGTAGATTTACTATAGCTGGAATATTTTTCTATAAAAGATTAGGCGTTTGAGTTGTAAAAACATTGTAGCAAAAGTAATTTAAAGTATTTTTTAACTTTTGGTTTTATTTAAAATTAATCTCAATTAGTTAGGATATAAATTAATTAAGCTAAATTGTTCTTAATTAAATTAAGCAAAAAACCGAAACAAAAAAAACCAAAAAAAGGGGACTTTTAGTTATACTTTAAACCCAAAAAAAACCCCAGAAAAGTCACCCAAAAAAACCTCAAAAAAGATAAAATAATAAGAAACAAAAAGAAACCCAAAAAAAACCTAAAAAACCCCGCCAAAAAAGCTCTAAAAACCCTAAAAAAACCTAACCGCCAAGTGGCTGCACACAAAATGTGGGACTTTTAGTCCACGTCGGCCAAAGATAAGTGAGAGTGAGGGTTTAAATAGAGTTTTGTGAACTACATGGTATGAAAAATAGTAAAGAGGGGCTTATTTTCGATTAAATAAGTGTTAGCAAATTTAATTGTGGACTAATCTCTAATTATAAGGAATTAAGTTATTTTTTCGGTGCTGGTGTTTTATTGTGATACTTTAGTCCCGCTTCGGCTAAGAGAGGTGAGGATTCTTTGTTTAAATTGTATTGTGGAGACAAAGCAAATGCCAGTGAAAAACAGAGTTGGAGAGAGTCACTAGAATAAATATTGTAAATAAAATAGTGAACATAGGAGGTGCCTACAAGCACACGAAATCTGTTGTTACAGAGCATCCCAAAAACTCTATAGTGAACATTAGAGAATCCCAAAATTGCTATAGTACATTGCTATATATGAGAGGCGATTTGAAAATATACATATTATAGAAGACGGATCTCAGATCTTGAAGATCCATCCCAAATAAAAGATTAATTTTTTTTAATGGGACGGAACTTGAAGTTTCGTCCGTTGAAAAATAGCACTTTTGCGCGTTTAAAAAAATTATTAAATGAATATTTTAGTGGAGAAAATTAGATTTTTTTTTTTTTTTAGCCTTGGACGGATCTTCGTCCATAAAATAGGGGAAATTGGTAAAGATCTGTCCCATGCTAATTTTTTTTTTCTGCTACTAAATTCTTTTTGTTTATTAAAAAAATCGCGTAAATTTCATTAAATTCGTGGGACGGATCTTCAAGATCCGTCCAATCAATTTTTTTCTTTTTTTTGGGTTATATTTTAGCATTTCACCACTGTAGTAAATGCCAATTGCTATATGTATAATATACATTTTGCTATTTTTTTAGCAAACAACGACTGCAGATGCTCTTAGACTTTACTATCTTTGACTCAAAAGTAAATCAACTTTCTCTCCTTCCTGTCAGCAACTTGATAAAACTCTCCAATCTCCTATGTGGATTAGTCTTTAGAGCACCCATAGTCGTTTGCTTGTTTGCCATTTTTTGCATTGTCGGGGTACTCTAGCCGACACAGTCGTTGGGTATTTTGCATTTTTTTTTGCCATTTGGCTACAGTAGACAGGTAAAAATAGCATTCGAAATAGCAAAATGCATATTTTGCCAGACGAAACATCATGTGTCGTCTCGATTATTTAATTATATTTTTAAATAATCGGACGAAACATGAATAATTAAAATAATTTAAAAAAAACCAGAAAAGAAAAATTGGAATGGGACGAAACATGTTTCGTCCCACATGGGATGTTTCGTCCCAATCCAATTTTTTAAAAAAATTAATTTTGTAAATTTTTAAATTGTTTTTGCAATTTTTTTTGCAAAAAAACATCCTTAAAACCTGTAACTCCTGTTTTCCCATATTTGACTTTTATACTGTATTTTGCTCAATTGTATTCTTTTGTCTATTTGAGATCCTGTATTTTGTTTCATATTGAATAAAATCATTATTTCGCCTCGACTCAATTTTTTTGGTCCTTTTACCGAATTCATTTGTGTGCATTTTGTGTCATTCTTCATGAAGAAATGGCTATTTCTTCTCATTTATCTCTTTATCTCCCATTTTATTGCATTTTGACCAATTCTCCTGTTGGGCCCTATTCAATTCGGGTACCCTAATACCCATTAAACCAAAACCATACTATTTAAACTCTTTAACCCTAACCCCTAACCCTAATCAATGTTTAGCCCTAACTAAACCGCCGCTAACCTTCTTCTTCCCTCCGCTCTTTTCGCATCACGACCCAACTCCCCTTCTCCGATCACCATCACCCGGCCACTCCCTCACCATCACCTTCGTCAACCCCACGGCACCACCACCATCAATCGTCAACACCACCACAGAACCCCCACCGCCATTACCCAATTCCCGAACCCATCGACTCCCTCCGCCTTTCCATCGTCGTCGTCCCCATTAACCCATCACCTCCATCGTCTTCGATCGCCACCACCAGCCTCGCCATACCCAACACCTCTCCGACCTCCGTTCGCGCTGCCAACACCCCGAACCCAATTCCCTTTCTTCTCCTCCCCTGTATCGATCCCAAGAACAGGGGGGTCGGTCCTTGCCGCACCACCCAGCTCGACGCGTGCCGCCCTCGCCTCCTTGCGCCGTCATCTCTTCCACCGTCGCCGCATCACCGCTCGCCGCTGCTGGTAGCCGTCGCCATTCCCTCTCTCTCGCTCTTTGTTTCAACGAAGAAGAAAGGCTGGAATGGCGGGATTCGATCTTAGTCGCTGGATCGCATCAGGATTCGTGCTACTCAGATCAGATCGGATTGGTGTTTCGTGTTCGGCTACAGCTGATCCAAAATAGCTGTTTCGTGTTTGGGCGTGATCCGGTGTGCGGAAGAGAGCTGATTGGAGCGTTTCGGTGGTTGCTGTTTTGCCGCATCGAATCGAGGTTGCCATTCGCTGTTTTGGGACGGATCTGGTGCGGGAAAATTCACTCTACGGTCGATTTTTGCACGTGCTTCACACGTGCTTTTGGGAGACTTCGTCCGGGATTTTTCGACCCCATTTCCTTCAACAATCGGATCTAATCGTCATTAATTAAGGCAAGTATCTCTTGTACAATTTTAATTGTTCTAGTACAAGCATCCCTTGATAAATACTACAAATAGTTAGAATTGTGACTCCTCCTTGACTATCGTTGTTGATCAATATCAAACCTCTAAAATTTCATAATTCTAAGAGTCACAATAATTTTATTGTATTAAACTATAACTACTTGGACTCATTTTATCCCCTAAATATATGGACACATGAGATTAAGGAGCCTAGATTTGTATGCACATGTTATATTTTGTATTTGATGAACTTGCAACCATTTGACTTGGAAAATAATTATTATTTGCTGTTTTGATAACCTATATCATGTATTTATGTCACGCAATAACTTAGACGCCTAATAACAAAATTCCATGTAACCCATACTAGTGAGATATCCCCTCATGTTGTTATCCTGAATCTTGCTTCGCTGTTTCGACCCCTTTAACATTAGAATCTGAACCCGAGCCCTGAATAGAAAATGTAGCCCTAGATGTTTAGAGGTCGATAGCTTCCGAAATTTTTGAATTCGGAGTTATGGTATAGGAGTTATTGCAGTTTTACTGCAGCTGTGTCGGTAGACGCAGATTTGTAAAACTGCTGCACACCTTTACTTAGCGAATTAATTTATCTATGTTAACAGCAAGAGTTTGACCTAAAATTTTATATGCGGTTGCTGGACACCCTATAGGACATCCCTAATGTTTCTTAGAATTAATTAACATTACTTCAATACTGTTTCACATGTGTAAATACAAATATACAATTTTGCCTGAACACTTGAGCCATGAAATTCGCTGTTTTGACACATGTTCCAACCACTTTCTCGTACCTTGTTTCGCACACTTGTATGCTTGCTTGATAAAAATTCATAAATGTAACAAGCCGGGGTTTAAGGGAAAGACTATAGTAGTGGACAATATAGGTAAGTGTACTCGGAAGGGGGCCCGTGTTTCCCAGTACTCGGTTCATGAACTTGTTGCACTTGATGTATTCATGAAGTCAGTTACTTGGCTTATAAACTTGTTGTATTCATGAACCCATTGTGTGGTTCTTGAACTTGTTAGTATTCACGGACTCGCTTCGTGAACTTGTTATTTATTTTCGTATTCATGAACCGTGCTTGCTTGATACTTGATACCTGAGTACGCCGCCCTATAAAATACATTAGTAGGTCTAAACGAAATTATTTTGACTGTAGCAACCATGTAGTAAAAAGATGGATGCATGAAGTGCTACCTAGATAGTAATCACCACAAGACTTGAACATGAAACTTGAACTCGACACATGTTTACTCGATACTTGATCACATGATACATGAAACCTGAAACTTGAACTTGATACGTATTACCTGATACGTGACAACTTGTTACATGGGACTTGATACTTGAATAATAACACTTGACATTTATAACTTGATACTTGAGACCCGATAACTTGACACTAGACTTGAGATTTGACACCCGACACTTACTAGATGCTTGTCACTTAAGGCTAGATACCCCTACATGTACACTTGTCACTTGTTCCACCATTTGTGTTTGTTTACCCAATCTAGGCTCTTGAGTTGTCTTTCCTACTAGTTAGTTCTTGAATCTCCATTACTTGTTGTAAACCCTATTATATTCTTGATTCCAATTCTTGTTTCCATTACTTGTACTCGTTTTTACTATTTGTGGCCCTAGTTTGCACTAAGGGCATTTTCTCTTATTTTTCCTATTTTTCTCTTTTTATTTATTAAGCAGACTTTGGAGACGAGCTACCTGCTGGGATTGGTGAGCAGAAATTTTAGCATTCAAGTGGAGGCAGGACTTGTTTAGATTAATTATTTTTCTTGAATTATTTATTCTTGCTACTTAAGACTTGTAACGGGCTACGTTTCCGAGTTTTACATTTGATCCAGACTTGAAAACTATGTGGACATTATTATTTGTTTTCAATTGTTTTCTGTTGCTTAATAAATTATTCATGCATGCTTGGTTGTATATATATTCGTGATATTCTTGTTGTGATGCTGAGTCGGTCCTACAGCTTATGGATGATATTAAAATCATTCGCTGGGCTTCGTCACACGCTCATATTCCATGTTTTTGGGAAGCGGGGCATGACAAAACCTGTTTCGTCCGGTTACTTTGCAATTTTTTTTTCTTTTGGGACGAAACTTCCCGTATATTTTATTAAGATTTTCTCACTTTCTGACTATATGACTGATTTTTTTATCACAGACGAAACATGTTTCATCATGTTTCGTCTGTTTCATTTTTAATGAAAAAATATATTTTTTGTCTTTTTAACGACTGTAGCATTTTGTCGAAATGAAAAGATAAAATTTGCATTGATGCATTTATTACCTCAAAAGACTGTGGATGCTCTTATGACATAGACTGTTATCAATTATTTTACAATCTTCGACTCAAAAATAATAAAGAAATCGAAATATCAATTTTTGGGCATCTGAAGTCAAAACTTTCTCTCTCTCCTGCCAAAACAGCAACTTGACCAAGCTAATCAACTTTCTCTCCTTGCTGTTATCAATTATTTTACAATCTTCGACTTAAAAATAATACAGAACTCGTAATATCAAATTTTGGGCATCTGAAGTCAAAACTTTCTCTCTGCTGTCAAAGCAGCAACTTGATAAAACTATCCTATGTGGATCAGTCTTTACAATGACATCTACAGTTATCAATTATTTTATCATCATCGACTCAAAAATAATGAAGAAATCGAAATATAAAGTCCAAACTTTCTCTCTCTGCTGTCAAAGCCGCAACTTGAGAAAACTCTCCTATGCGGATACATCTAATGTAACATACTCCCTCCATCCCATACTATGAGTGATCGTAATTTTTTATATATAGATAATTTGGCAAATGCCTCGTTCAAAATATAGAAATTAACATATATCTACACTATTTTCAAAAATTAACAAATATTCTTAGTTTTGACGGAATCGTTAACATATCCGTTAAGTGAACTCACATGTGTCAAACGTGATATGTAAAATGATCCAAATACTGTAACCCCCAAATCGAGAATAACTATTGGAATAACATAATAATTATACAATCTCATGATAATAAATTCTATCAATAAAAAATAACTTAAATGGCTAACAAAAATATTTAATTTATAATAATGAAAATAATTGAAGTTTTTTAAGAATGAGTCTCCTTAAAACTTCAATCAAATAATTTTAAAATAATTTCATAAATACAATTTATCAACTTTAAAAGCACTCAATGAAAATTTACTCCTGAAGTTCTTTAAGAATGAGTCTCCTTAAAACATCAATAAAATAATTTAAAAATAATTTTAGAAATACAATTTATCAACTATAAAAGCTCTCTATTAAATTTTACTCCCAAGATACATAAACTTTAAGATCCTTTATTCTCTTCAAGCCCCCGATCTTGATACACAAATTTGAAAAATCTATTAACAACAAAATGAGCCGACGTCCACAAGTAATTGAATAAATATAACAAGTAGCCGGTAATTCATAAAATACCGTATTAACAATTAAACATGTTAATGTACAATCATATAACTGCAAGTATTAAAATAAGAATATCTAGATTATAATTAAAGCTCTTGTTACATATAAATGCAACAATAATTAATGTGATTACACAAGCAAAAATTGTAGGATGCCTAGTGAAGTACTTGTCTAATTTACGCTTCGCATACTACGTAAATAATCAAATACAAGTATTCTAGAATGCAAGAGAATTTATGCACGCTCATCTCTTAGATTCTCGACTCATATACCGATATACAGACATAGATACTGACACATGAGTAACACAACTATAAATATGGTTATAACTTAAAATAACAATCTCATTATTCATAACATCATAAGGTCACTCATGTACATACATTTAGGACTGTAAATCGGACCGGATGGGATCGGACAGCCATATGTTCAACCTCGGACCGAAATTTTACTTGGACGGGCTTATGTCCAGCTCGGTTCAGGTCGGACAAAAATTTTATAGTTCGGACTCAGTTCGGTAAGGCATCAGACTGCAATAATACTCGGAAGGACTTATGTCCGGCTTGAGCATGGTAAAACATCGGACCTAATAATTTTTTCAAGCTCGGTTCATATAACAGTTCGGACGGTCCATGGTCGGGCCAATTCTCGAGCCGGACTCGGAAGAACGACGAACCGTCCTGTTCATTTTACAACCCTACATACATCCTTACTCAAACTATGTAAAATAATGCACAATGTTATAATTTAAATCGGCACTCCACATATATTACTAACTACAATGTACATACAAATAACAACACTCATATATCACAATTCCATATTCATACAAATACACCATAGTACATTAATCTCAATTTAATAGTTACACATCATCACATTACATCACATAAAATAACCTATAAATACACAAAATATAACAATATTACAAAATAATAAGCATGTTATAAATTAAATTACATTCTACGAGATATAGATATTCAATTACTTATAGTGATTGGTACAATAACAATTAGCTATGAATCTTCCAAAAGGCTCTTCAATTCCAGTCTACTCCTATTTGAACAATTAGCTATGAACACATTCGCGGAAATACAAAGTACATACATACACACTTAACTATCCTTTACTCATTAATTCTAAGCAAATGCAATAGATTCTTGATTAGGTTGTTAAATTAGATAAAACATCTCTATAATATATATATATATATATATATATATATATATATATATATATATATATATATATATATATATATATATAGATAATCACCAATTTATTTGATGTAGAAAGTATAATTAAAACCAAACTATGTAACGCTAAAATTTTATTGATTTAGGGTTCACAATATAATCAACATAGCAAGTTTCTAGGATCTAATAAGAATTAACAAAATGAATAGATACATATATATATTGTTATTAGCAAAGTTACCATGATTTAATCTTTCTGGTTTCACCTTCTCTTCTTCCATCCCCCCCCCCCCCCCCCCCCCCCCCCCCCCCCCCGGTTCTCTCTCTTTCTCTCTTTCTTTTTTATTTTTTGTTTTGTTGTGGCGACTGCCTCGAGGAAAGGAATCAAAATTAGTTATGCAATATGATTATTTTTAACAATATCATTAATTCTAAATATTCTGGGTTATTACAAATACCCACGATAAAATGTATTTTAGAAAATTCACACAATGAGAATGTGAAAACTAGCATATACCCCCACTATTAGAAAAATGATATTTGAAATATTTTAGCAAATGTCCACATTCAAAATATTGATATAGCATATACCCATATTATTTTAGTGTTAGGTGTTGTAAAAAATGTGAATGTTATGTGTTGTTACTCAGTCTGAACAGTTTTCTTCTTATACTAATGATAACAATGTAATAGAAAGAAGTTCTACGTCAGATTTTGACCCCACAAAACAAAAAAATCATCATCTATTACAACAGATTGTAGTGCATCATCACTAACTTGTGTACCATCATCTATTACAACAGATTGTGTGGTCTCATGTTCCACTCTAGAATCTGCATCATCAATTCCATCATCTTCATTCATAATAGGTTCAACAGTAGCTTGTGTATTACCCATAGTCACAAATTCGTCGTTTATAAATAATTTGACAAGATTTAATATTCGGAAATTAAAAAAATGGCAAATTCGGGGAAAATTCTGCAATTGTTCACGAAGAAAGAAATACAAAATTTAATGCATCTATGTAGTTAGTACTTATCACCTAAGTAAGATACACACACACACACACACACACACACACACACACACACACACACACACACATCAATAAATAATTCTTGTATAATCTGCTAAATTCGCGAAACATTCGTTTAATTCGTGATTTTCGTGAATAATTCGCGAACTGCGGAATTAAATGCAAACTTGCAAATAATTCACGAATCTGTTTAGAAAATTATTTTTTCTTGAATAATTTTGCGAATTTAACGAATTATTCACTAAATTTGTTAATATGGTATTACCTACTGTCACACTATGTTGTGCATCATCTTCAACAAAACCCAATTGAGATATGGAAACAAAGCATTGATGCTGGCATTGAATTTTTTTTTTTTTTTTTTTTTTTTTTTTGTGTCAAAACAACAAATACATATTATATACTATTCAGAACTCTAAAACTGTTCCGTCCAAACTGACAATATTTCTTAGTTTTTTTAAAATAGTGGGGGTATATACTAGTTTCCGCATTTTGAATGAGATCATTTGCTAAAATATCTCAAATATCTCATTTTTTAATTAGTGGCGGTATATGCTAGTTTCTACTTTCGGGAATAGGGGCATTTGCTAAAATATATTTTATCATGGGTATTTAGATCATTTTATATATCACGTGTGACGCACATGAGTTCACTTAACGGAGATTTTAACGGTTCCATGCAAACTAGGGGTATTTCTTAGTTTTTTAAAATAGTGGGAGTATATGCTAGTTTCTATATTTTGAATGAGGGCATTTGCTAAATTATCCCTTTTTTTATCCCACAATCTCTAATCTCTAATCTTTTAATGGGAGAGTTGGGATTGTGTAACAAACAAACAAAACAAACACGAGCAATGTATGTGCATAACTAATAGAAAGGAGGTCTTAGATTCGATGCCAGAAAACGTCAAAATTTTTACTCTAAAAATATATATCTCTAATATTTTAATGGGAGAGTTGGGGTTGTGTAACCAAACAAACATGGGCAATGCATGTTCATAACTGATATCAAACAAGTCTTAGATTCGATGTCAGAAAACGTCAGAATGTTAACTTTTAAAAATATATGTTTATAAAGATGTGAATCGCACGTGTAAATTACTGGTATATGTAGCTTTAGATTTTTTAAAAAAGATATTTTTGTCATTTTAAAGATACAATAATATTTTTTTTATGAGATTTCCAATTTAACCTTGTGTAGCCATTTAATTTTCCAACTAAAAAAATTACTAGCTTAATTAAGTGGAGAGCAAGTTTGACATTTTACAATAACTAGCTCATTTAAAAGCTTCAATAATCAAGAATTTTTATTACTTTCACATACTCTAGGATACTTCTTAATATATGTAACGCACCGGATCCCCGTTACCGGACATCCATGACGCAACCAGAATCTTTGCCTTCAAATGCATCTCAACACAGTAATAACACGGAAATTTAAAAAAAATTTATTGCCAAATAAGGTCATTACATCATTGATTACAACCAATGTCTTGTTCTTGAACAAGAATACAAATTACATTAACTCATTACATCTTATTACAAAATATATATCAACTCCTCCTGTAAAGTTAACAGCTATCTCCCGGAATGGCAGTCGACGGATCACCACCGAACTCTGTTGAACGGTCAATCTGCTTCCTTGGGGCTTGCTCCTCGGCTGGAGTCTTCTGCTGTGCGACTCTGATATGTCTATACCTGCTCGAAAGGTATGACCGGTACCTAAAAGGTGGGAAACATCAGTATTTCGACTGACGCAATGCTGATAATAACAGCGATCTCCAAACTGGAAACCACAAACCATCTTGAATGGAAAAATAAACGTGCATCCTAATTTCCTAGTGCTCGTGTATGCCATGATCTAACAACTAAATGCACCAATCACAAGCCTACTCTAACTCAAGCAAGACTTTGGGACTCTGGATCTGCATGCATCCTATACTACATGCGTTCCAGACCCAAGCATGGCCTAATCTATTACACAAAACAAAGAATGCACACGATGCATCTACTCTAATGCAATTCATTTGGGAACACATGCATCCCATACTACATACCTTCCCGAAATCAACTTCGATGGAAACGTATGCATTCCATACTATATACTTTCCAAAGAGTTCGCCTCTTCTGATTGTAGGGTTCAATCCCTCGCCATGCATCCTACCCTTTTACTCATCCTGTTTCCAATATATATCCATGTCTGAGAAGGTTGCAGTCACTCGGTCTAGTCCCATACTGCAGCCCCTAATGTGGTGGTCACGTTTTCCACTTAGTACCCTTACCTCACCTAAAAAGCCGTGTCAACCTTTTGGTACAAAATCATGTACCCAAATGACGTCAATGATTCACATATAGAACAAAACCCACGCACATAGGAACATGACGGCCTCGAGGGTCAAATCCCCCTATCCAACAGGAGCTCCTCTCCCGTTCCTTACCCCGACTCTTTGGGAATTAACATATCGAGATAAGAGACCCGCAAACTCAAAACCTGAGAACCAAATCTGTGTCCCTACGACAGGAAAAGTACAACACCTGACTATGGTCTGCTAGTACTAATGCAAGTTACATACCCCTAATGCATCACTCTAATCCCAGTTTTACTCTAATCACTTGGGTAAAAATATAATTGTCTCCAAAAATTCTTCCTATCGACCTTTAACCCTGGCGACACAGTCCGGTATGCCACTTCCCCTGGCTTGGAATTGTCCAGCACCACGGCCTGCATTTAGCCCCAACCGGGCAATAAATTTGTGTTCAGCCCCAACCGGGCAATGAACTTAGGTGTTTAGCCCCAACTGGGCAATGAACTTAAATTGACGGCACCAGCTGGGATGTCCTATGCCTCGGTGGAAGTTCATAACTAGGGTCGACAGACGTAGGGCATCACCCTACCCTAGTGACTGACTCGAGTCACCAAAACCCACCATGAGAGTCAAACCAAACCAGCAATAGGCACCAATCGTCCCCAAACAGCGAGTCATCAACTCTTTAGGTACACGGGGGAGAGGTATGTCAACACTTAGTCAAAGCCAAGATTAAGCAACTACAGTGTTTCTGCCCGAAACTTAAAAAGATCATAACTCCCACAATACAACTCAGATTTAGGTGTTCAAGCCCAATCTGAAAAGGTAAAGACCGAGGCTACAACTTCCTAGTTGATCATAACCTCAGATTCTATCATCTAGGTCCTCAAAATGGTCTCTCAAAGCCTCAGCCTGCGTACTTCTTGTACACTGGCTGCACCGTACCGGTAGCCTAAAACACTACCCACTCATCAGAATGCTACCAACTCAGGTTCTATGGAAAGGTGTGGGTGTCCTCTAAAACTCCCTAGTTGATCACAAATCCAAATTATGCCATTTGATCACCCTAAAACATACATTACTCCCAGGTGTACCAAATCACACACTAATTCATACTCAAACAGAGCATTCAACTCAACACCTGGTTTCTGTCCAGTGTTGTAAAAATCATATTAAATCATCCATGCATAGGAATCACCTAAAAAAAGGCTTATCAGAATGCTCGAGATGTCTACTAAAATTCTCTAAGAGAACACTTTCTCAAAATCTGCTCTTACAGAGCCTCAAATGTATCATCTTATCAAGGTATCCATTCTGACTGAATTAAGCACAGTACGTGCTATAAAAGTCATCATAAATTATATACTGATCCAATAGTCACCAAATTTTTAGTACAGAAACTAGACATCATTATGAACAATAAGCAAAAAGGTTCATGTCCAAATTCCAAGTATACACTGGGTTCTTCATGTTTCAAACAAGCATAAAGATCATACTGTTCTTCAGTCACAGTTCTAACTACTATTGATAGATTACTTTTGAACATGCATGTAACTTCATCCAGTTAATTTCTTGATTTTTTCGTAGAGTCTAGATACATGTGAGAAAACATGGTAAAAATTTTAGAATAAGATCATGTGCCAATTAATTATAAGAATTCCCTCAATCTCAGGTATCACGGTAAACAAATCCTGCTTCTGCCTTACGGCTCTATTCCAAAAACGGATTTTATTAAAATACCAAAAAACCTCAGAAAATTCCGAAATAATTCATGCATCATCTAGACATGTAAGGAAACAATCTGTGAAAATTTTATCATCAAATTCCATGTGGTTTGTTCTCGGGAAATTCTAGAAAATAACATGCAGATCAAGATTTTCTGTTCTAGTTCCAGATTCAACATTCAATCTGATCAAGATTTTCTGTTCTAGTTCCAAATTCAACATTCAATCTCTTAGACAACCATTCTCAACTCCTATCACTACTTATGCATGCAAGAATCAACAAGAAATAACAAGAAAATTTTAGAGAAACTCCCCACCCTGAATTAGTTTGAGAGTAGGTGATGATCTTGAGCTTTTCTCCTCCAAAAATCCACTCCAAGTGAGAGCTCCTCTTCAATTCCTCCTTTCTTTTTCTCTTCTTTTTTTTTGGGTTTGTGTTATGAAAATTTGAGAACTATGGAGGAGAATGAGAGGGTTTTTAATAGGAAGGGGAATGAGGAAAGAGGGAGGAAGGAGAGGGGGGTGTAGGCCGGCCTAGGGTAGGGGGTAGGGTAGACTAGGGTAGGTTGGTTTTGTAAAACAATGGTCTCTTGGCTCATTGTTTTGAGTACAATGTTTGGGCTGCACTAATTTGGTTTTGATCAAGCTCCAAATGAGAGATGAGAGGTTAATTGAGTGTACGCAAAGTATACCCATTGTAGTATCATACAATGATATATTTGCATATGTACTGTACCCAAAACTAGTGTATATACTAGTATCGGTTCTCCTCATTCTCATGCATCATCTAGAATGCACCCACCCTCATGGACCGCCCCGCAAACCTAACCGCACTCCAACATTAATATAATCAAACAAAACATTGCAATCATATGCACGCATACAAATAATATATATATGTAGAAGTATTTTACAATCCAAGGTATTACAATATAGGTGTTGAAACCTAGAATGACTTAGATTATGAGATGAAGGAAGTATATGATATTAGAAGCATACTGAATTTGAAGATTTTGTGCTCTTTAACATTACTTATATGGATTAGCTCAACAAAATGATACTCTAAAAAGAAAACAGTTACATTTCAACAGAATCCCCTACTTTTTTTATAAAAGCTTGTTGTAATTATATACTCGCGGAGGTTTTTTTCCATATATATTTAGGAGGTGTTTGGTAGGGGGATTATTTTTTATTTCCTGGGAATCTTAACTTAAAATTTTATTTTAATTTTTAAATTCAAATTCTTATGAAACTAAGATTCCTAGGAGATATTTTTGCCACAATTTCCATTTCCCATGGGGAGGGGTGGAATTCTTAGATTCCCAAGTACTTTGAAAAATGTTATTTCCTTGAAAATACAAGTATGCCCCAAAAACTCACCTCTCTCCTATATAAATACCCCTAAACCATAATTAATTATTAACCTAATTATAATCTCTCTCTCTCTCCTAACTCTCGCCGCTCTCAGCTCTCACCCCCGACCTCTCTGTTTTTGCCCAAACCTATCGACCGCCCTCCGTCGTACTCCTAAGCACTCCGATCATCCCCATCGTCACCCTCCTCATCGCCTTCAACCCCTGCACAAAACCCATTTCCACTTTGACCACCACGACTTCCACCGCACCATCCTCGCTCGCCCCTCGCCTGTCATCGTCCTAACCCTGCTCGCCGTCGACCACCCCAACCTCCATCCTGTCTTCACCCAAGACCTCGAACCCATTAACCAAATATTTAAGGATGAGAGAGGTATTTTTGGATAATAAGATTAATATTCCCAGAAAATATGTAGCTCAACCAAACACAGGAAATTAAGTTTCCAATTAACATTCTCAGAGATGTTTAAGACCTACCAAACATGTTTTAAACATTCATTGCAATCATAAATCCTAGGAAACATAAATACCAGGATTTATGATTCTTGGGGGCCTTTTTTTTTTTGTGGTACCAAATGCCCCCTTACTTAAAGTTAAAAGGAGACTTCTAATATACGATTAGAAGTTTGAAGCATTACAAAATCAAGTCAAATTAAGTGGCAATGAACAATCACAGCCAAATAAACTGCTCCGCAAAAACGTTCATGGATGGCCAATTCGCCAGTGTGGGCCTTGAGAAAAAGAGTTGGGCAAACAAAAATTGCCATTTTCAACTTAGCTGACCTATTTCCAATGTGAATGCATCGTGGTGGGTCAAATGCAATATTTATAACCTTTTACATGATTGCTCTATTTTCTTTCTTAAGTAAAACAAGTACTAGAATCAGTTTCTCGTGGTTCAATTAAAAATTTACAGTGATTCAACTAACCAACAATAAAATAGCAATTTTCGGGTAGTTGTCAAAGCGTAAAAGTTTGATATGGTATAGATGACGTGGCCCCATCAGAGGCCATCAGATCCCCTCAAATTCTGCTCCTCCATAATCATCAAGTCAATTGAAGTCCAACAGGCTTCAACCAACTCAGGCCCACAGGCAAACGGGTTCGACCCGGCCGTTGGGGTCCAGACCCATTTACCCCTGCCTATAAATACCGGACCCCCTTCCTTGCCCAAGGTATTAAACTTTTTCCCACGTGAACCCTAACTACTATTGCTTTCTCAGTGACTGACTAGATCGTTGGATGGCCTGTCGCCGCGATTTCTCCCGGTGTTTCTAGGCAGTGTGCAGGTACAAAAGACCGAGCCGAGCCTCAAAGATCTGAGCCGAGCTAGTAGAACCGAGCTGAGCATCCAGCCTCTACCTCTCTCCTGCTACTCCCGAGCCGGTCCTACAGCCTAGGATCGGATCAACACCAGTACCAAATATTTTGCTACACAAATTACAAGAACTCACACCTATTGTCCCCACACACCAAAAATAAATAGCACCAGGTTGGCACCGTCTGGGAAAGTTCCGGTAATGACGCCATCCGATCCCAGCCAGGGACGTCATCCCAAATCTGAGCTTTTACATGGCTCCTAAAGCCAGAAGGTCCGTCACCTCTGGACGTCGTTCAGACCCTCCTCCCCTTTACAGCCGCACTGATGCCTAGGGCTCTAACTAACTGCGGGTCGATGGCAAGGCCAGACTCGGGCCGGGCGCCTCTCATTCGGTCACGACTGATTTACGGCACATCATCCTGAATCGGCAGGCCAGTAGAACAAGGGGAGGGGCCGCTTACAACTCGGTCCTGAACCATTGCAGGCAGTCGTCCATAGAATGGGAACCAGGACATAGCCACACAACCCAGGGACCTCCACACTCGCGTGACCCGATGGAGCAAGCCCCAGTCACAAGGGCCTCATTCCAAAACTTTCGGAACGAGGTCCTCCAGGCAATCCGAGGCGGCCCCAGAACCGAGGCACGCAACAACTCCTACCCCCAGTTAGAAGCCAGAGGTGGCGAATCTCACAGATCGACCTGCCCCACAGAACGGGAAGACGCCGTTCTTGGATGCCTCTAGGAGATGGAGAACCGCATTGCCCATCTCGGCAAGGGCAGGCCGATGCTAGGCCATGGTTATAGACCGACCTGACCCCCATTCTCCACTCAAATCTTAGAAGCCGAGATCCCCAGAAATTTCAGGTCTCCCCAATTCGAGACGTACAACGGAGATGGTGATCCCGCTGATCACATGGAAGGGTTTAAAACCCTCATGACGATTCACAGCGCTTTGGATCCTCTGCTATGTCGCGCTTTTCCTGCCACCCTGCGAGGTCTGGCTCAGGAATGGTTCTCGAAGCTCATCTCCGGATCAATCTTCTCGCTCGACCAGTTAGAAGCAAACTTCCTGGCCCACTTCGTGACCAGCAGGAAGGTCGAGAAGACAAGCGCATCCCTTCTAGACCTCAAACAGAAGGAAGGGTAGTCACTCCGCGAGTTCATTCGGAGATTCACCACCGAGGCAAGGTCTATCTCCTCTCTCGATGGGAGCGTCGCTTCCACAACTTTCCGACACAACGTTCGCCATGGCTAGATTAAGGCTTCCTTAGACAAAAAAACCACCCATCGACTTCCCCGACCTAGTCAACAGGGTCGAGAAGTACATTCGGGCGAAAGAGGCCCTACACCGTGAGGGAACCAAAGAAGCCACATCCAAGGGGAAGTGCAAGGCAGACAATGTTGAGCCCATCAAGAAAGTCACAAAAGAGGCGGCCAGTCTGAAAAGAAGTCCTCTGGTCCCCCGTTTTGAAAGGTATACACCACTGACCCAGAACGCATCGGCAATCCTGATGGAGATCGAGGATAACGGGATCGTCCGACTCCCTCCCAAACCGAGCAACAACAAGAAGTGGGACCAGAGATTCTACTGCCGCTTCCACTAAGACAATGAGCACGAGAGAGACAACTGTCAGGCCCTCAAAGACGAGTTCGAGGCCCTCATCCAACGAGGGTACCTGAGGGAGTTCACACGGGATAACCCAAGAGATCGGAGGGATATGAAGAATTCGAGGCTTTCGCCTCCCCCTCGAACAATCAATCGACGACCCGAGCGGGACCCCGAGCCCGAGGAGATCAGAGGGCAGGCCATCCTACACTGCGTCCATCGTGGACCCATAGGAGGGGAATCCAATACTTCTTGTAAGGCCTTCATCCAAGAGGTTAACTCTGTTCGAGACCATCCCTCCCCCCAGATTCAGCAGTGGCTAGTCTTCTTTTCCGGAGAAGACCTGGAGGGAGTTCGGCTCCCGCACTGTGATGCCCTCGTCATCAGCCTCATCATGGCAAACTTCGAAGTCCGCCGAATTCTCGTGGACAATGGAAGCTCAGTTAATATCCTCTTCTTGGAAGCATTTGAAAACCTCATGCTCCCCCGAGATAAGCTAAAGCCGACTGGGTACACCCTTCATGGGTTATTGGGCGTCCCCGTACAAATTGAAGGGATCGTGACACTGGATGTAACAGCCGGCACGATCCCCATTATAGGACCGAATCAATGGACTTCATGGTGGTCAACGTCAAGGTGGCGTACAATGCCATTCTCGACCGACCCGGGCTCTGCTCGTTTCAGACCGTCCCCTCGGCCTACCACTTGAAGCTGAAGTTCCCCACTGACCTCGGGGTCGGTGTTGTCTGAGGGAATCAGGAGGCTGCACGTTCGTGCTACATGACCGGGGTAGGAGGCGGGGTGTTTCCCCTTGATGTAGTAAAGTTCCCACCAGAAAGAAGCCAGCCCGAGTCCGAACCCGCAGAAGAATTGGAGGAGGTATCGTTCGAGGTAGAAGACAAATCTAAATGGTTCCGTATGAGCCGCTCCCTTTCCCTCGATCTGAGGCCAGACCTAATTTATTGTGTTCGCTGTAATATCGACCTCTTCGCTTGGACCCCGTTTGACATGTCTGGGATTTTCGAAGGCCTGATCATGCACAAGCTGAGCGTCACCCGAGTTCCAACTCGATCCATCAGAAGCGATGCAAGTTCGCCCTTGAGAGGCAACATGCAATGAAAGTGGAGGTGGAAAAACTGTTTTCTGCCCGGTTCATTCAAGAGGTCAGCTATCCCGAGTGGATGGCTAACGTCGTGATGGAGAAGAAGGCCAGCGGGAGCTGGAGATCTACATAAACTTTACGGACCTCAACAGGGAGTACCCCAAAGATCCTTTCCCCCTCCTGAGCATTGACGCTCTGATCGACACAATGTTAAGTCATGAGCAACTGACCTTCATGGATGCCTTTTTAGGCTATAATCAAATTTGGATGTTCTCTTCAGACATTGCCAAAAAGTCATTCGTTACAGACCAAGGTCTCTACTATTACCGGGTCATGCCCTTCGGGCTTAAGAACGTTGGAGCCACCTACCAGAGATTTGTCAACCGATTTTTCAAAGATCAGATCGGTTGTAACATTGAGTTATATGTTGATGGCATGCTCGTCAAAAGCCGACGAGGGCAGGACCATGTCACCGACCTCGAGGAAGCCTTTGGCGTACTTCGGTCCCATAACATAAGGCTCAATCCCGCCAAGTGCACCTTTGGCTTCTCCTCAGGGAAATTTCTCGGGTTCATCGTTAGCCAGCGCGGCATAGAGGCAAATCCTGAGAAGGTCCAGGCCATAATCGACATGGCCCCTCCCAGAAATATTAAGGAGGTTCAACGGCTCACGGGAAGACTGGCAGCCATCGGCCGCTTCCTCTCCAAGTCTGGAGAGAAGTCCCTCCCATTCTTCAAGGCTTTGCAGGGAGCAAAAGGCTTCGAATGGGGTGACCCCCAGCAACATGCGGTCGACCAGTTAAAGTTCTACCTCACCAACCCCTCACTTCTGAGCAAACCCGAACCGGACAAACCCCTCCTTCTATACCTCTCAGCTTCGAAAAATGCACTCAGTGCCATGCTCTTCTAGGAAGATGACAAAATTCAGAAGCCTCTCTACTATGTGAGCAAAGTCCTGCTCTCGGTTGAGACTCGATACGCAAAGATGGAGAAGGTTGCCTACGCCCTAGTCATGGCCGCACAAAAGCTCCATCCTTATTTCCAGGCCCACTCAATCCAGGTCCTTTCGGACCAGCCTCTCAAGGTCGTTCTCCACAAGCCTGAGAGTTCCGACCACTTAGTCAAGTAGTCGATCGAGCTGAGCTAGTATGACATCAGCTACCAGCCTAGGACAGCCATTAAGGGACATGCCCTCGCCGAATTTATCACGGAGTGCACTATCTCCGAGCCGTTCGATATTCAAGAGGTAGATCCAGTTTGGGAAGTTTATGTTGATGGCTCGTCTTGCAAGGTGGGAAGCAGCACGGACGTCATTCTTAAAGGTCCCGACAACTTCATTCTCCAGTATTCTCTTCGTCTGAACTTCCCAGCCTCTAACAACGAGACGGAATATGAGGCTATGATCATAGGGCTCACCCTAGCTTTCACACAAGCAGGGGGGCTCGACGCTCGGTAGTGATGATGTGAATATTTGCAAGTGTACAAAATCGCAACAAGTAGTATAGATAAGTGAAAATAGTGTCGAACCCACAAGGACTAATTATTTTATCGAGCACCGAAATTTACTAAATTAATTAATATTTGAAAAATCAAAATTTAATAAAGAAAGCAACTAAATTAAATTAATCTAAAGAACTAACTAAATTAATTAAAAGGAGCGGAATTTGAAATTTTTGTGATTTGTTAATGGCAAAATTAATTCTAGGGCTTTCGATTTCACCTAGTTAATCTTACACAATTTATAACTCAATGTGAATAAAAATATTATTTTTCTGAGCTGTAGAAAAATTCCTATATTATTCAATATTCTCTCTCAAACAATATCAAAAATATTCTCAACTATTTATTTGTCATAGTTCATGCACAAATTACTAATTGAAAATTCATTAAGATCTATGGATTTCTTAACGATCACATTAACAGCGGTTCGCTCTTGTAACGGTGTTTAATTTTATAAATTCGAAATCACAAATTACCAGTTCGGTCTCTCCATGATTTAATAAGTCATACAAAAGTTGGATAAACAATTGTAACATTAAGAACAAAAATCAAACACACAACCATGAAAAAATAGAAAAATAATATGGAATTAAAATTGTGTTCTCAAAACTAGGCTACATCGAAATAAAATTAGTTCATATTAAATTTGCAACTAACAAAGATGTTCATGGATTGCATAATAAAATTTAGAAGAGAAAAGAGAGACAGAAAGAATTGTTTTGTAAAAAAAATTTGCAAACCGAAGCCTCGAAATTCGCGCCGCAAACAGTGCAGCACTACACCTCGTTAAGCCACGCCAGCGCTGACGCTGCCTCGATTTTTGCACGCAGAGCAGCGCTGTCACTTTCCTATTTTGCTGGTTTCCGCGCTGCCCACGTCAGCATTGACGTCACCCGAAACCCAATGTTCTCTCTCTTTTTTCTTTTCGTTTTGTCTTGAATCCCGTGGTGCTGAGTCACGCACAGCCGCTGTCTTTTCCTTCTCTCTCTTCGTCTTGATTCCCCGACTATATATATATATATACTAGGTATGCCCGTGGCACGTGCCTACGGCACGTATTCAAAACTGCATATAAATTTTTTAGTAGTTATTTGATTGGGTGAACTGCATATAAAACTGAAACAATTTAATAATTTAACGAATAATTGTTAAAAAAATAAGATCACAGACCGTCAAAATGAATCCTCCCAAGGCCAATGCAAGCAACATCACACATGCATCATATATATAGGGCTCTGGGGAAAAAAAATCTTCATATGACTAAAGATACAAAATAAAAATATAACAAAGTTATAAATTTTAGGAAATTTAGTAAAAATTTCGACAGAAACTCCCTTAAAATATTACCCATTTTACAGCAATTCCTTACGGAATTCTGCTCACAATTAAAAAGATAACATCACAGACAATAAATATGAATCCTCCCCAAGCCAATCCAAGCAACATGACACAGGCATCATATATATAGGGCTCTGGGGAGAAAAAAATCGTCATATGACTAAAGATACAAAATAAAAACCAAGATATCGTTTGAAAACATAATAGATTTTAGGAAATTTAGTAAAAATTTCGACAAAATCTCCAATAAAATATAGCCATTTTACAACAATTCCTTATGGAATTCTGCTCACAATTAAAAAGATAACATCACAGGCAATAAATATGAATCCTCCCCAGGCCAATCCAAGCAACATCACACAGGCATCATATATATAGGGCTCTGGAGGGAAAAAATAGTCATATGACTAAAGATAAAAGAATTAGGAAATTTAGTAAAAATTTTGATAGAATATCCCCTAAAATATTAGTCCTTTTACAGCAATTCCTTACGGAATTCTGCTAACAATTAAAAATAAGACATCACAGGCAATAAATATCAATCCTGCCCAGGCGAAACCAAGCAACATCACACAGGCATCATATATATAAGGCTCTGGGGGAAAAAATCATAATATAATGCAAGACACAAAATAAAAACCAAAAATTCGTTTGAAAACGTAACGAATTTTTAGAAAAACCATCGAAAAACCTTTCAAAAACAAAACACAGAACCCAATACTCCACAAAATTACGGGTACGGGTATTAACATAACTATATTATATCATCATTATATACAGATACTTACATCATCTTAAAAATGCTAAATATTATAACTATTACAACTATTACATCCTCCACCATAATATACACCAACCAACCGAATAACCAAAAAAAATTACAGGGTTGTAGGAGAACACAATGGTTGATGTCTTAAAAAATGGGAACAAACAGTGAGCCTAAAAAAACAGTAAGAGTTTTGAATCAAATAGTAAGAGTTTACAATAAACAATTAAAACAATGAAAGTTTTGAAACCATTACCTTTCAAATAGAACAATGCCTTGAACCAAACATGTTCTTCATCATCCTACCAAAAGTGAAACTGTCAATATGTATATAACGGTTCTGAGTGTAGACGACAATCTGGGGGAAAAAAAGAAGCATTAAATTAGCTTTAAAAAAAGAAGCATTAAAAAGAAGCAATTGATCTGTATATAAAGGAGGGAAAATATATGATGATTAACTTTGACGTCCTAATTATTTTAACAAACCAATCAAGACATGGTTGTGTTCTGAGCCTACATTTACTTAAAATATTTTGAGATTAGTTTTGTTAATATCTAAGATAAATAATTACAAATCATCTATCTAAACCCTTTCATTCTTATTGCATGCAGTTTGTACAGTGACCAAAGGTGACCGAAGGTGATGCTGAAAATGCGTTACGGCAAAATGAGCTATGTATTTTATTTCATTGTGTACATTTGAGGACTGTATGTAATATATTTGAGTCTGTTCATTATACTACTGTAAGTTAAACCATATATCAGATTTCTATGTTTGAGTTTTGTTTATTTGAATGTGTTAACCCTTTGTGTTAACCATATACTACTGTACAAAGTTCAAACCATATATTTTAGATAAGAAATTTTGTATGGATTAAGTTCTTGGTTCTTGGTTCAGATTAAGTTCAGTTTCAGTTTGTGGATATTGATTAACTTTGCAAATTAAGTTCTTTGGTTCCGTTTCAGATTAAGTTCAGTTTTAGTTCAGTTTCAGTTCAGCATTGAAAAAAAAAATTTGTTCAGCTTCAGCTTTGTATGTTTGAGCTTCAGATTGTTTCAGATTGTTTCAGATTAAATTTTGGTTTTGGCTTCAGATTTTAGGTTAGCATGTATGTTTCAAATTTAGGTTCAGCTTCAAAATTTTTGTTTTAGTTTCAGATGAAGCTCAGTTTCTGGTTCAGCTAAAAAAAAATAGTTTCCGTTTGAAGTTATCAAATAGAAAACTCATCAAGTTAAAAACTGCTCGAAGCTCTAACTCTGTAAACTCATCAAGTTAACAAACCAATGAAGACATTCTAGAGTAATCAAGACATTGCAGAGTAATGGGTACAAAATACGAATATAATATTAACTACTATGATCTATCTTCTAGAAACTGTAGTCATTGAAGCCTACATCTATTGCATGCACAGTTGCATTCTCAATTTTTTTAATGCTTGTCAGTTGGTTTCATGTTTATTATTTGTTATGTTTAATATTTTGTTGTTGCATGAAATATACCGATTTGTCCACTTTCTAACCATGTTTTTTTTCTAGGGAAACACTACTAACTGTTGCAGTTTGAATGTTTAAATAACTGAAAATCTGTTGGAGCCCATTGTTTTGGATGCATCTCTAAGTCTTTAACATGGTTATGTTATTTTTGCAATTTGCAGATAATGCTGGGGTGATTGTGAACTTATGTGCTTAATTAAAAACTAAATCAACATTGCACAATACGACAATCCTCATAAATATGTGCAGCAATCAGCATGCAAAACAATAACTCAAAACTATTGGCAGCACCGAACATTAAAAAAAAATATTATTTAGTTATTTTAAATTTGAAGGTACTTATCAAGCGATGTTTAGAACCAAAAAATTGGCAGCATCAAACAAAAAAACTTAGCAAGCGATGTTCAAAACTATTGGCAGCACCGAATAAAAAACATTCAGTCTTACTATAATTGAGCCAAATGTACTTCTTTTCCTGTACATGCATTTGCAAAATTGGAGCAGTTGAATATATGTTGACTGAAAGCAAAGCAACTTCTTCCTCACACTGCTCTGCTACCAAGCTTGTTGTTCTCTAAATTCCTGCGTTGTTATGTTTTTTCCCTCTTCCTGCTTTAGCTGCGGAAAGCATAATAATTGCAATGAGAGAGACTTTATTCTCAGGATGTATTTTTCAGTACTTGCGCACTTGTGTACTATTCCAGCTACCTTCTAACGGATACTTGTTTTTGATGGTTTGCTGCTTTATTACTAAGAGTGTCTATAGTCGTAATATCATTGCTTAGCAATTGTAAATTTATCTTTTTTGCTTTCTATGTGTAGATCATATTTTCTGTCTTTGCTTTTATCCCGTCATTTCTAGAATGGATTGGCTTATCCCATCATTTCTCATCAGTCTCTAATCACCAAATACATTACAGTGATGTTGATAGCTAGGGCCCCTTTAGGCAATTGTATATTTTTATGCTCATAAGTTTATATTGAATACCAGTATGCAAAATTAGCAGTAAAAAAAGGATGTGGGTTTAGATCCCCAAGTGCAGCCCCTTTATACTGTTGCATCATGTTAGGAGCATAGAGATTTGACTATTACTTAACAAATACCTGAAGGAGAAAAAAAAGTGAAGGAGGGCTGTAGATGGCAATACGTTCAAAAGTAGGCATCCTAAGATCTTTATGATACAGTTACATAAATTTCATTGATGTCAAATCTTGCTCTTAAATTCTGTAACACTCCTGGTTCTCGGAGATAAGCCATCCTGGTCATATCCTCGACACCAGAAGGTGGTGCATCAGGATCGTAAGGATACACACTCGATAATTTAACAATGACCTGCATTGCGAGGAACGTATGTATATATCCTTAGCAAAGCATTCACTGATAATGATAAAATTTTGACAACTTTGTTCATCTGTTTAATAGTGAAACTAAATTTTTTGCTTCAATTTGATTTGATTTATTGCACTCACCGCCTCTTCCGAACTACATTTGATCTTAATTTCATCACCATTAACCTCCAGTATTTCTCTGTCAATATACAGAAGTGAGCTTTGCTTTTACATTTTTAGAATCCAAGCTATTGGCAGCATTAGATTTTTTGTTAGATTCTAAAAGCATTACATTCTAAAAGCATTAGACTCTAAAATCATTAGCTAGTACTGTAATGGAGGTTAGATTTTTTGTTCAACACCATTAACATCTAGTACTACATTTCATTTTTAGAATCCTAGCTATCAAAATCAAGTGAGCTTTGCTTTTAGAATTAGGAACACAGTTAAGAAAGTCACAAAATAGGCATATTATTTGCTCTCGGAGAAATGTCAGACATTCAGTACTGTGCATTTCATCATTCCAAATTGCCAACATTCCATTATGTAAAATTTAAGTTCGTAGATCATAGAGTATTCGGTGAATTTTAGCAGCCAAGGTTTCAAAATCTGAAACTCTTTGCAGGTTGGAACTTTGGACTTCCAGTATCAGTTTCAGTTGTAACATCTGCAAGTAATTTATATCTTGATTTTAATGTACGTTTTGTTTTGTGTACTCATCCATATAATAAAAGGTGGAATATTATATGATGTGGGATTATCATTCATACAAAATTTGGATGTATATATTGATTGGAACGAAATTTGGATATTTTGATATTCCGGTAAATTGCACTTCTTAAATATGCTTTAACATTAAAATTGCACTTCTTATCTATTCTTAAAAATTAAAATTAAGCTTTGACATTTAGACTTGGTGCTTTCCAATTTAACAGAAAAACATAAATATGCTTTGTTTTTCTAAGCTAAACATAAGATTTCTACAATTACTGATTCATTCTGTTAAGAAAAACTCGAAAGTAGACTTTAAAAGTAAAATTTGTTAAAATTGCCTAATCCAATGAGAACTTCCCGTCCACCTGCTCATGTATATTCCATTTTCGTTTTCTCGCTTGGTAAGCTGCATGATCGAAACATTGTGCTTGAATGACACCTAAAATTTTAAATTGTATTAACAAACCAATACCAATAACTTTTATGTTATTTAAAAATTGAACTTTCTATTAATATTTTCATTGTCACTAAAGCTTTTTTCCCATCAAATTAGATGTTAGAGACAACAATACAACCCTCGATTGAGAACAGTTGACAAAACGAAACAAAAGCAAAGCATATCACGAGCAAATTCTAGTGCTACGAACCATAGACATCATATTACTTACCATGAAAAAATAGAGGTCAGATAAAGCTAATAGAACCAACACTGATGCGATGGTACTTTAATCTCATATAAAAGGCAGACCACTGTCCAAAATTTTCATCACCTAACAAAGTACAAAGACAAAGAAAAACGATCTGATTGAATATAACCCTAAATAGATACAATCCTAAACAGATATAACCCTAAACAGTCTCAATTAGCTAAAATTTGCAACCCTAAATAGATGGAAAACATTATAAATTTCAATGCAAAATTAGATGCAAAATTATATGGAAAACTGTATAAATTTCGAATAACACTTACAATCCTTAAATCTGCGCTGAGGTGAAAGTTGGGTTGACGAAGCTAGAAAACAGTATCAATCCTAAAATTAGATGCAAAATTAGATGCAAAACAGTATAAATCTAACAAAAACCCAACAAAATGAATGCAACCTAAGATGTAGAGACAGTGAAATCAATGGTCGGGATTGAAGTTAACCTTTGCATTCAATCCACATCTCACATCATATTAGGAAAAATAGAAAAAGGATTGAAGTTAACCTCACATACATCATATACTTAGGAAGAATATGCGAGAGAAATTCATTTGGGTTTCTTGTAATTAAAAGAATTAGCTGCAGTTAACTAATGGGTAGAAATTACGAACATAATATTAACTACTATGATCTATCTTCTAGAAACTGTAGAGTAATGGGTACATGCATGTGCATAAGGTGGCTTGAAGACATTGTTAGTTGGTTGGTTTCAAGACATGGTTGGTCTTTTGCATGTGCATAAGGTGGCTCAGGTTAATACCCAGGTAATGAATGCACTGTTGGTGGTTAATCTATACAAATCACAATCAATATTTGGATATGTACCAGTTACTTGGATTTACTGTCATGTTATAACTTGTAATAGTAGAATATTTCATGTATGGAGAGTAAGCTTATAATAGTACAATAATTAAAAAACTGAAACAATTTAATGAAGGTTTGTTAAAGAGGTATAGTGAATGACTCCAAATAAATGCATAAATTTATATGCAGTTCATACAATCAAATAACTACAAATAAATTTATATGTAGTTCCGAATACGTGCCACGGGCATACCTAGTAGTAGAATATTTTTGGATATGTACCAGTTACAATCGTGCATGTAGTTTCAAAATATGCATATGAGGGTCTAGTAAGCTTCAGGATAAAAGATTTACACAAATCCATAAATATGACAATTAGGCTTTTAAAAAAGGTAAAAACCTACCCAAGTACCATAGTATAATCTTATTTTTCATTTTTAATTTGTGTATAACTACTAAATTTATCATATTTCTTCATCTAGCTCAAGTTTTATAATCTAAACTCAATTTCTAGTAATAACAATAAATCGTTTCATTAGTATAAATTTAGTATAGAGTATAGATTATAGCTCAAGTTCTATAATCTATACTCAATTAGAAGCGAAGGGCATCTGCACCATACTAAGAAACAATGTCATTGGAATTGATGACATTTCCTCTAGCTCTACTCATTTTGTAGGATCGAGCAATCAAACGAATATTTGGATCTTCTACATGAAAGTCGCCAACTTTTGTGACCTATACAATAATGTTGACAGATCATAAAAGTGATGTCTAAAGGGTTTTTGCTTTAATTTGCTTGAATTAAGTATAACTGCTGTTAGATCCCTCTAAAACTTCTAAATCCCAGTAGGTCCCCAGTTTATATAGTCCACCTAGTTCGTAAATTAGAGTTACCTAGTTCAAATTCTGGTAGTTTTAAATTAAGAATTTTGTCTTAGAACCCTCTCCTTTTTCATCCCGAAGCTATCAGCTCCAACCAGAATATGAGATAAAGAACCTCAGGACTCATTAAACAGAAAAAATTATTTTAACTGACATCAGCAAAATAGGGTGACATACTAACTATTAACAAATTCGAAATGAACATAATTTAAGAGACCAATAGGTTAAAAGAAAGAACATGTTGATTTTTGTCGCTACAATGTGCATTAACTTAAAAGGAGAAGGTCACCAACTTACCTTTTCAACAGGTATCTTCTCCTGTAGACAGTCACTATGATTACTAACTGAGTCGGCAGAAATTAATGTGCCTTCATGATCTCTGTAAGCCATATACTCAACCTATTACTACAGAAAATAGAAATATATGATAACAAATTATGCAACTTACGATACTTAAAACCAACAATACTTACTTCAGCAAGTATTAAGCCTTGATTAATAAGACATTTGAAAGACTCCTTGGTAGAAACTACACCTATATCATAGAGGACCTGACAGTTGGTAGCTTTAGAGTCAAAAAGAAAATCCAGAAAGAGGAGAAAGAGCATAAGCATATATGTGTTGTAAATACTACACTTTAATGTAACCTGCAATATTTACTATGAATTCTTCTAAAAAGGAACTGGACTGAAGTAATCTAAGAAGCATAGATATGGACACAAATAGAAATGGACTGAAGTAATCTACTATGGACAATGTTAGTTTGTGTATAACTACTAACTGTTAGTTTCTTCACCATGTATACTAAATTTGTGTATAACTACTAAATGTTAGTTTCTTCATCTATAATCTACACTAAATTTATCATACTAAATTGTTTCATTGTAACTACTAGGCAATATTTTACAATGCATCTCTTGCGATTGATGACATCGTAGGCTGTAGTATGTGATGTTTGGTATTTAGAACCACAATATCTTCGAGCTGGAGAAACATCTATTGAATTTGCTGACAGGTAACCTTTGTTTTAAATTTTTTTTGGTATCAATTTCTATTTCCATTTTCAAAAGAAAAAAGCTTAAATTCTTCTGGTTTACCAGCTCGGGTAGCATGTGATTTCCACCCGAGCTGGTCTCAAAAGGTACCTTGGGATGAACACTTGAAGTACTTCCGCCCAAGCCCTAAGTTTACAGAACGCAAGTATGTAACATATTTACATTGTTTTTCTTCTTGCAGTATTGTTATTTTGATGGGAATCACACTAATAATAACTACACCGTAATAGAATTCAAATCCTCCACTAAAACTCAAATTCAAATCCTCCTCCAAAACAACTCTCTCTCCTTCTCTCTCTGTCTATCTCTCTCTATATATAAGCTTCATCTAACATACTATCCACATCAACAAAAATAGCTAATATCTAACATGTTTGTTATGTATAAAATATGACCGTAAGACATCCACTTGAAATATTGCATTCATACCCAAGGGTATATTCATCATTCTGTGTTTAAAGAAGGTAATTAAAATTTCAAAACTGTGTTTAAAGTGAAATAGTTTAGAACTGTGTTTCAAGGGTACATTTTTAAACAATCAAATTAAACCCTTTTTTCTGCCTTTTTGATCATATATTCCGAACTTTGGGCACAAAACTTTGGGGTTAAGAAGAAAAAACAGGAAATTTGATCATATATTGATTCAGATTAAGGTCATATTTTATACATATTTGGGGTTAAGAAATCGATACGATTTGACAACTCTGTCCAAAACCCCAATTTGGGCAATTTCATAGTTTCATCCAATTACCACACTCAGAAGAAAATTAGAGATCCTACCTCTGTTAAAGTTAAACAATCATCTCAACTTCCTCAGTCCTCCCGTTTCCATCTAGACATGACATAGCATACTCTTACAAAAGCATTATCACAACTTCCTCGATATCTATCTAGGGCAATTGCTAATTTAGTAGTTAGCACAAATGCTCCTTCAATTTTACTTATTCTACAGCCAATTGGTCTATGTCATCAAACATCGTGAAAGAATAAAAATAAATCAAATCGAACATGCCATAGTTGAGAAAGGACATAGATGAAGAAACTAACAGTTTTAGGGCCAATTCCTTTGAAGCAAGACAGCTCTGCCTACCCTCTTCTGATCCGCATCCAAAACCTACAAAATACAAAACCCAAAGTATAACTAACCAATGAACATAAAAATTCATCATAATAATAAAGTTGAAAATTATTCTCAACCTGTTGCCAATAGGGGAAATTGGTTCTGAGATTGAAGATAGAGAGACAGTGAGAAAGAGAGAAGGGGGGGGGGGTTATTTTGGGAGGGAGAGAGAGTGTGTATGTGTAAATTTTGAAATGTGTAGGAATTGAAATTTTGAGCGGGAAATTATGTTTTGTAAAGTTAAATCTGGGCCATTGATTTTGGAGGAAATTTTGGAGGAGGTATGCCTGTGGACACGGGCCTACGGCACGTTTCCGAGAACGATGCAGTAAATAAAAGCCTTGTAAAAAGTTAAATATATGCACGTCTTCGTGAAGAATGATTTATATAAATGTGTATTTGGCAGTATACATTGATGTATTCTACCTTACATGATTTCTACATTTTTCAAAATATAAAAATGTTTGTCCTTGGTGTCTTCCAAGTTTGCGTAATTTCTGTCATAACCTATCTGTTGTTAAATTAGGTATTCAGTGATTATTATGGTTTCTACTCGAATACGGTAAAACACAATGCATGTTTGCTTAAAAGAGAAAGTGTTAGTGGATTGACAAACTATGTAGGCAAAATCATTCTTCAATCACAAATCCTGCAATTAAGAGACCAAACCATAGATTTCTTTAAGGATGGATATCAATAATCAATGACAGTACCTTCGGCCTGGTATTTCGATTCCAATTTGAATTGAACGCTATTTGCACTTGCTGGTCCATCCCCATTGAGTTCAACCCTTCTTCATCCATAGCTTCAATACTACTTCTCTTCGAACTCAAGCTACCCAAGCTCAGCTCAAGATCATGATCAGTATTAATAGCTACAACATTATCACAAACATCAACAATCAACACACAGAACAAATAGTTCTTATCCTTATCGTCTCTAAACATTAATCACTAACTTGACTTACCAACAGAATTCAGCTCATTCTCGTAGATTTTAGGATCGATGTTGGTTACAGCATCCCTACCATTATACTTAATTGCTGCTCTATCATAACCCCTGATAAATCTCAAATATATATAAGATTCATTGACACAATAATTGAATATTGAATATCACAAAACCGACAAAAAAAACCGCTACCTTGCAGCTTGCTCTTCTATGTCGAAAGGGCCCAAATAGACATATCTGTTGAGTTGAATACGACAACTCCATCAAACAAAATGCTTAAAAAACACGTATCAAAAGAGTGGAAAAGAGTGATAACAGGCCATACTTTTTGCCTAAGAACCCCTCGATACTTGGAGCTCCCCCCCGGAAACCCTGTGCTCTGCCTTCTCAGCACATGAACAAACTCCTCCTTTGTCATATTACTCGTCTGCCACCATTAGAAATTCAACTTTCAAAAACAAATTTTTTAAAAAAATTTAAAAATTCCAATCTTTACCTGTTTCAAATCCTCCTCATAGTCACTCAAAGTGAAGTTTATATCAGCTTCCACTCCCCAAAACTTGATCGTAGCTAGATCAGAAGCCCTAATTCAACAAAATTCAGCTCAATTAGTTCGCTCAACTCAAACGGGTCATTAAAAAAACCACAAAACAATCATCAAACTCACCTAGCAGCAGCATGAGCAGTGTCAAAACCCCCTGCAAATTTTCAAAAACATAAATAAGAACAAAACTGATTCAGCAACTTACAACAACAACAACAACAACAAAAATAAAAATAAAAATAAAAATCCATACCCAAATACACCTGCTTCCCACAATCCCTGCAAAAGTAACAAAAACCCAAATCAAATTAGTTAAAATAAGTGAAAAAAAAGAAAAATAAGCAAAATGGAAAGTAAGTGAGAGAGTTTCGAGGCATCAAGAGAGAGAGAGGGGGGTCGGTAAGTGAGGAGAGAGGGAAGCGCCAGGAGGTAGGGCGTCGGGGTTGGCTTGAGGAGGCGGGCCGCCGAGGTGGTGGGGCTTCGGGGCTGGCTTCAGGAGGTGGGGCATGGAGAGAGAGAGTGGGGGCGGGGCTTCAAGGCGTCCAGAGAGAGAGGGGGGCCGGGAAGTGATTCGAGAGAGAGAGACAGGGTCGGGAAGTGAGGAGAGAGAGAGGGGGGGGGGGTTAGGGAAATGAGCTGAGAGAAAGAGAGAGAGAGAGAGAGAGAGAGCGAAGGGAAGAGAGAGAGACAGTAAGCGGGAGAGAAAGAGATAGAACGGGTGGGTATTTTGGGAAAGAGAGAGAGAGTGTGTGTGTGTTTTGAAATTGTGGAGTTTGAAATTTTGGGAGGGAAAATATGTTTTGTAAGAGTAGATTTGGTCCATTGATTTGGGGAGAGATTGAATGTGAGCCACCTGATAGCTTTCATTGTAATTTATTATATAGATATATATAAAATTATTATTATTATTATTATTAATAGAGAAGTCAGCCGTCGCTCTACCTCTCTCGTTAAGCGAGTCCTTCTCCTCTTCTTTTGCTATTGTATTTATAGGTGCATGAACGTGGGGTATTAGGGTTTAATTTTGCAAAAAACCCCACATCTTCATTTAATTCTTTCCTCATTTAATTTGCTATTTATTTCTTGCCTCGTTTTCTTCTCTTTCATTTTCTTGAAGCACGTGCTGCACACACACAAAATAAAATCAGAATAAAATTAAAATTAATTGGTTTAAATTAATTAAACTAACTAATTATCACATTAGCTCTTTTAAACCCTTTTTTAAATTGTTTATTTCTTTTTCACCCTCTATTAACAATTAAAATTCCTATTTTGCTTTCCACATGGCCAAATTGTAAAATACAAAATTCAACAAAACAATAAAAATTAATCAAACAATTCTTCTCGTATTCTTTGTTGATTTTTACTGAAAATATTCACCTTTTGCATCAAAAAATCTTATTCCCTAAAAAATAATTAATTAACTAAAATCTATGGAAATAAGATGAATTATTAACATGATAGACGAATATAAGCAATTTTTATGGGTAAATGAGTACAAATATTTATATAAAAATGAGACACATCAAATACCCCCAAACTTAATATTTTTCTTTTCCTCGAGCAAAAAGTAAACTCATAAATAAAGAAAAAATAAAATAAACTCAGCTCATCACACCAAGAGATCTCATTATGTAAACATCAAAATTGCAACTTAATACATAAACAATAGCAAATAAAGTAAACCCAAGCATGCTCACTTTCTCAAGTGCAATTATTCATTCATAATTCCCAACCTAATCATATTTTTCATGCAATTAATGTAATTATAGTATGTAACAACTCCATCAATGATTACCCCTTCTCACTACTACAAACCGAGCAGCAAACGAGAGTTTTTTTTGCCCTCTAAGTTTTCACTTGCCTTTTGACGTGAATGCAAAAATTTGTGATGAATTCACCCGGTTACTCAACATGTCACAAACTGAGAGTGCTTTGCATACTCATATTTCAAGTTGTCGTTTGACGTAAAAGTAAACATTGGTGATGAGTACCCCTAGTTACTATTAAGAAACTCAAAACATTGGAGTAGATATACTTTATTCATATAAATTTTTATTTTTATTTTTATAAATCATTATCACTCTATTTATTTAAACTCTGTTTAGAACTAGATCAACGGGGATAATCACAAGAAAAAGTGTCACATTTTTCTTTTATGTATAATCACATGACTGTGACAAATGTGTAAGAAATTTTGAAATTCAATAATCCTAAAGTAAATAGGTATGCTTAATCTTATTTTATAAGCAATTGTCTATCCTAAAAAAAAAAAATTCAATGCTTTAGCACAATAAAGAACTCAAAAGTGTAATGATGAGCCTAATTGCAGTACTTTGTTTTGTTTTTCTTGTCAAATATATAAGAAAAATTTATACCCTCACCCCCAAACATGAATATCACATTGTCCTCAATAGGAAAGGAAAAAAGAAAAACAAAAATAATGCGAAAAGTTCAGATTTTCTCCCCTGATTCGTGTTAAAATTCTTCACGCGCGACGTTCTTTGTTTCAGTGATATCTGGAGCTGTAGATGTCCAAATGGCCTGGTTCTTTTTGTTATGAAAAGCTAAGAAAATTTCCTACGATCGAAATTGCATACACTTTTCCAGATTCGAACTGTAACCTGCTCAAAAGCAGCCATCAATGTAGGTGTAGAATTCTAGGGCTTTCGATTTCACCTAGTTATTCCCACATAATTTATAACTCCATGTGAATAAAAATATTATTTTTTTGAGCTGTAGACTAAAATCCCAAAATTATTCAATATTCTCTCTCAAGCAATATCAAAAATATTCTCAACTAATTATTTGTCATAGTTCATGCACAAATTACTAATTGAAAATTCATTAAGATCTATGGATTTCTTAACGGTCGCATTAACAGCGGTTCGCTCTTGTAACGGTGTTTAATTTTATAAATTCGAAAACACAAATTACCAGTTCGGTCTCTGAATGATTTAATAAGTCATACAAAAGTTGGCCAAACAATTGTAAGCATTAAGAACAAAAATTAAACGCACAACCATGAAAAAATAGAAAACTAATATGGAATTAAAATTGTGTGCTCAAAACTAGGCTACATCAAAGCACTAGAAAAATAAAATTAGTTCATAATAAATTTGAAACTAACAAAGATGTTATTGGATTGCATAATAAAATTTAGAAGAGAAAAGAGGGACAGAAAGAACTGTTTTGTAAAAAAATTGCAAACCGAAGCCTTGAAATCTGCACCGCAAACAGTGCAGCACTGCACCACGTCAAGCCATGTCAGCGCTGACGTCGCCTCGGTTTCCGCATGTAGAGCAGCTCTGTCTCTCACCTCTGTTGCTGGTTTTCGTGCTGCCCACGTCAGTGCCTACATCAGCGCTGACGTCACCCGAAACTCAACGTTCTCTCTCTCTCCTCTTTCTTTTCGTTTCTTCTTGAATCCCCTGCCGCTGAGTCACGCACAGCCGCTGCCTTTTCCTTCTCTCTCTTCATCTTGATTCCCTAACTATATATATATATATATATATATATATATATATATATATATATATATATAGTTCTCTTCTTTTGCTATTGTATTTATAGGCGTACGAACGAAGGGTATTAAGGTTTAATTTTTGCAGAAAACCCTACATCTTCATTTAATTCTTTCCTCATTTGATTTGCTCTTTATTTCTTGCCTCTTTTTCTTCTCTTTCTTTTTCTTGAAGTACGTGCTGCACACACACAAAATAAAATCAGAATAAATTTAATATTAACTGGTTTAAATTAATTAAACTAACTAATTATCACATTAGCTCTTTTAAACCCTTTTTAAAATTGTTTATTTCTTTTTCACCCTCTATTGAGAATTAAAATTCCTATTTTGCTTTCCACATGACCAAATTGTAAAATACAAAATTCAACAAAACAATAAAAACTAATCAATCATTTCTCCTCGTTTTCTTTGTTGGTTTTTGCTGAAATTATTCACCTTTTGCATAAAAAAATCTTATTCCTTTAAAAATAATTAATTAACTGAAATCAATTGAAATAAGATGAATAATTAACTTGATTGACGAATACAAGCAATTTTTATGGGTAAATGAGTACAAATATTTATATAAAAATTAGACACATCAAGTGACCTCGAGCCACACACTAGCTTCCTCACAGGCAGAGGGCTCGACGCTCGGCAGTGACCTCGAGCCACCCCCTAGCTTTCACACAAGCAGGGAGGGTCGATGCTCGGCTGTGACCTCGAGCCACGCCCTAGCTTTCTCACAAGCTATATGGGCTTAACGCTCGATAGTGATCTCAAGCCATGCCCTAGCTTTCACACAAGCAGGGGGGGCTCGATGCTCGGCAGTGACCTCGAGCCATGCCCTAGATTTCACACAAGTAGGGGTACTCGACGCTCGGCATTGACCTCGAGCTACGCCCTAGCTTTCTCACAAACTATACGGGCTCGACGCTCGGCAATGACCTCGAGCCACTCCCTAGCTTTCTCACGAGTTGGGGGTCAACGCTTGGCACTGGCTCGACGCTCGGCACACAAACATGGGGGCATTGACCTCGAGCCATGACCTAGCTTTCTCACAAGCAGGGGGGTCGACGCTCGGTATTGACCTCAAGCCATGCCCTATCTTTCTCACAATCTGTATAGGCTCGACGCTCGGCAGTGACCTCGAGCCACACCCTAGCTTTCACACAAGGAGGGGGCACGACGCTCGGCAGTGACCTCGAGCCACACCCTAGCTTCCTCACAAGCAGGGGGGCTCGACGCTCGGCATTGACCTCGAGCCACACCCTAGCTTTCTCAAGCTATATGGGCTCGACACTCGGCAGTGACCTCGAGCCACACCCTAGCTTACACACAAGTAGGGGGACTCGACGCTCGGCAGTGGCCTCGAGCCATGCCCTAGCATTCACACAAGCAGGGGGGTCGATGCTCAACCGTGACCACGAGCCACGCCCTAGCTTTTACACAAGCAGGGGGGGCTAGACGCTCGGCAGTGAACTCAACCCACACCCTAGTTTTCTCACAAGCAGGGGGGCTCGATGCTCAGCATTGACCCCGAGCCACACCCTAGCTTTCACAAAAGCAGGGGGGGCTCGACGCTCGGTAGTGACCTCGAGCCACACCCTAGCTTCCTCACAATCAGGGGGGCTTGACGCTCAGAATTGACCTCGAGCCATGCCCTAGCTTTCTCACAAGCAAGGGGCTTGACGCTCGACATTGACCTCAAGCCACACCCTAGCTCTCACACAAGCAGGGGGCTAGACACTCGGCAGTGACCTCGAGCCACGTCCTAGCTTTCACACAAGCAGAGGGGTCGACGCTCGGCCGTGACCTCGAGCCATGCCCTAGCTTTCACACAAGCAGGGGGCTTGACGTTCGGCAGTGACCTCGAGCTAAAACCTCGATTTCTCACAAGCAGAGGGGGTTCGATGCTTGGGATAAACCTTGAGCCATACTCTAGTTCCTCACAAGCAGGGGGGCTCGACGTTCGGCATTGACCTCGAGCCATGCCCTAGCTTTCTCATAAGTAGGGGGTCTCGACGCTTGGCATTGACCTCGAGCCACACCCTAGCTCTCACACATGCAGGGGGCTCGACGCTCGACATTGACCTCGAGCCACGCCCTAGCTTTCTCACAAGCTATACGGGCTCGACGCTCGGCAGCGACCTCGAGCCACTCCCTAGATGTCTCACGTGTAGGGGGGTCGACGCTTGGCACACAAGCATGGGGACTCGATCGTCAATGCTCGATCCTCGAATGCTCGTCATGATCTTCAAGCTAATTCCTAGCTCTGTCACAAGCCAGGGCTCGACGCTCGATGCTCGCCCCCCGACCGTTGGTACTTAACCCTCGGCATCTCTTTTTCTCCAGGGGATCCCCTTCTCTAGGAGATCCCCTTCGTCCTACCCCACTTACCTCTCCAAAAAACTACAAATCATATTCGCCAAACACACCGCTCCACTCTTCTTGTAGAGACAAACTACTCCATGGCTGGCTTACACATCCCTCGAGGAGTGGGGGGCTTCTGATATGGTGTAGATGACGTGGCCCCATTAGGGCCATCAGATCCCCTTAAATTCTTCTCTTCAATAACCATTAAGTCAATTGAAGTCCAACGGGCTTCTATCAACTCAGGCCCACAGGCAAACGTGTTTGACCCGGCCCGTTAGGGTCCCAAACCCATTTTGTAACATCCCATAATTTTCAAAAGAGTATAATAGTATATAAAGTATATGTTGAAAAAGGTATAAATAATGGGCTGTTTGTATTAAAATGGCTGTTGGTATTAAATGCCATATGGCATATGTGTAATAATGTGTGAAATAATGTTGGTATGGTATAGCAGGGGGCGGGGGGGGGGGGGGGGGGCACAGAAATGGAATGAAACAGCCAAAGGCTTTGGCTGGTGTTGACTTCGGTCAAGCTCTGCTAATGCGGAGCTTTGGAGCTGGGGCCCACCTCATGTGCTGAGTGTTTCTCAAGAGAGAGAAATGGAAATGGTAAGTATATATATCCCATATTGGGAGTTAATATGAAATAAATAATATTAAAATATAATAGCCTATGATCATGAGTCACCTAATCGGTTAACCAACTTTTGAGAGGCAGCCTGTGGTGGGCAGTGTACTACATAGTATGGGCTACATAGTTGTACTACATATGCTGATTGCTCTGACACCATCTGTAATGCTCTGAATTCCAAAGAAGGCCAAATTCGAGATTTCACAGGATCTTTATACTTCACTTCATATAATTTTACAAGGAAATTAAAACTTTTCAACATACATCAGAGTTCTTTACATTTTGTTTATACAGCGGAAGAATAACAACATTGAAAATAAAATACAACTTATACAACTTTATCAATTTGCATCATCAACTGCATCATAACATCTTTACTTTTTCATGAAAAAATCCATTACCTGCATATTAAGCTGTTGGCACAGTCACTTACAACTGACAAAAATTTTATACTCGGCCATCCTCTCTATGCCGTACATATAATGATCTCAATACTTTATCAAATTACAATTTTGAATGAACAATAAAGTGTCAAAAGTGATTATTCTAAACATGTAAGTGTATGCGATGTCTTAATGCCTAATGCACACAATTTTATTCTAAGATGACACTAATGCATACTTGTTCAGATTCTATGCATTCCATACTACATAGGTCCGAGGGCAAGCGCCTACGTACTCCACAATAAAGGGCTCGATCCCTTGCCATGACAACTACCAGTAATAAGACAAAGTTAAGACATTCCACGAGTACGGATCCCAGTCCCGGGGAACCGCTCAACAAATCCCCCGCCCGACTGTTATACAAACTACTCGTCGTGCGAACCTCCTGCAAGTGTCCCTCTAGCCCCGGTATACGTATATACATGGAGTACGGTAAAATATCCGCCCGACTACTCATAGTCCCGGATTTTAAATGAAAGCTCGTCTCCCACGAGGCAGCCACAGTCCCGGAGTACACCGCCCGACTGGGTCTATAGTCCCGATGAACCGCCGCAACAAGCCCACCGCCTGACTATATAGAGTGTCCCACTTACGTTTGTCTAGGTCTTACTACATCTTCACTTATGTGCCTAGTTCTTAAGTTCAAGACATGAATAAATTTCCATACCTAGAATTAGTTTTACCTCCTACCGGACTTAATCAACTAAGTACGAGATAGCTCCATGGCAATATCTCAAAATCATATCACAAGTCTTTCATTTTAATAGTGCCGGTACCCAAGGTATTACTAACTCTAAATCACAAATTTTTATGTACAAGAAATCATGGGTATTCACACCCTTTTGTTGATTCTTGATTTTGATGATCACAACACAGTGCAACATATGCTTATATTATACAGCTAACAATGCAGTGTTCATATCAAAAGACAATTCTAGCTGAACAAATGCACAAGCTATCAAGGATACAGCTCAAGACAAGGATCAAGACTTTACTCAAAACAAGGATCAAAGACTCAATTCAACTCAAGACTCAAGACTTCAAGCTCAAGTGTGTTATATTGTTGTGTCTTGTAAACATTGTAATGTACTTTCCTGTTGAGTCTTTAGTCTGATGTAAAGCCTTGTCAACACACACACACACACTTAACAATTTCATAATGTGTGTCTCTAAAAAAAAACCCCTCAAAATAAGTCAAAACAGTTTGAAGAATTTTAGCTTTTAAGTACCAGTCGACTTAAGCCTATGCCAGTCGACTGATAAGTACGAAACTGTTTAAAATTATTCAAACTCTGATCAGTCGACTCATATGGCAACCCAGTCGACTGATCGAGAGCTTTTTGACCGTTTTCTGATTTTCAAAAATGAATTTTTTCAAATTCAAACGGTTTGATCCGTTGGTTGACAGTTATGTAACTGCTTTCCAACGTTCAGAAGAACAAAACTCTTTATATAGAGTTTCTTCTCAAAACAGAAAAAACTACTTGATTTCTGACATAAACACCCGAGCACTCTTGAGAAAAATTTAAGTGATTTTCTGTGAAGAACAAAGCTTTCAAGTTCACATTGGTTCTCTACACTCAGTCCAGTATAGCATTGAATTCGCTTTGGACTGAGTATAGAAGTCAACCTAATTCTTTAGCCACGTGCATCAACACATACAACAACAAGGCTATAGGTTGATTGTAAAACTCCTCTTGTACTCTTGCTCTCGGTTGGAGAGTGTTTTTGACTCTTGGTTGTAGAGTCGGTGTCTTTTCACTCTTGGTTGAAGAGTGGGTCTGCTTTCTCTGGTTGAGAGAAAGGACTACGGGTTAGACAAGGTTGTTGTCTTGAACGCCGTAGGGTATTCTTGTATTTATTTTTCAAGAATAGTGGAAATCTCAAGTGGGTTGCTTGGGGACTGGATGTAGGTCGGGAGGACCGAACCAGGATATATCTTGTGTACTCTGTGATTGGTTATCTTGTGATTGCATTTACTTTTGGTCTATTAAACTCTGCAAAACTTGTCTGGCCAGTCGACTCAGCTTCATATCAGTCGACTGATCAGTCTCTTGTTAGTTATTCTCTTTGTCTCACCAGTCGCCTGTATTATCTATCAGTCGACTGTTTCGAGAGGTTAAATTTATTTGATTTTGGCTATATCAGTCGACTGGTTCCCCACTAAGTCGACTGTGCCGAGAGAAATTTCTTATTCCGCAATTTATTATTATAAACACTATTCACCCCCCCTCTAGTGTTTGTTGCTTAGCCTACAGGATCCAACACCTTTAATAATCATGTCTTAATTCAAAGTATTTTTTATCTTCAATCTATTCACAATTTGGATATCTGTCTTATTTTAGCATCATTCACTCAATTCATTCACTAACTTTCTAAGACAATAATTCTTTTCATGAGTTTATAGCATAAATCCAAATCTCATTTAGGAACTTAATCACATAAAGATTCTTAACCACAAACAAGCATATTCATATAGTCCCATCAAGGCAATCATGTGATATAGTAAATTTTTCCCAAAGTTCTATATGAATTTTCACTAGATTTTAATCTCATGTAGCATTCTTATTCAACAAATGGGTTCGTTTTAAACAAGAGAATCTCATAACTTATCACACATTTTTCTATAAAAAAAATGAGAGTCATTTACTCAAATAATAATTTTTGGAATAAAAAATTTATCTACTACCTCAAATCCCATTTCTTTTTACTTTCTCAAAACATACAAAAATAATTGTACAAATACTTCTAATTGTTTCTATATGCTTTTGTATGAAAAATAAAATTTTATCTCAAACTATCTTTACAACCGAAATCTCAAAATGTAAATAGAACTCAAAAAAAAAGGGAAAAAAAAAGAAAAAAAAAAGTGGCCAGGTTTCGAACCAGGGTCTGCCGACACACAACAGCAGTGCCCAAGGCCAAAGGAGCTACCCACCAAGTCCATTTGGACTTTGTGTTATAAACCGTATAGAAAACCACTTTATACAAACAGTACAGTTTCGGTTTTTATTGATTGAAATAAAATAAAATGTGACTATCAAGTTTCGAAGCCAAGATCTCTCACAAACAGTACTCTGTGGTGCACTGACTAACCAGTAAGTCCAAGTGTGAATTCTATCTAAGAGTTATATTAATATACTTTTGTTCATACTGTTCAATAATTAGTTCTCTTTTGGAAAAACTCGTTTATCCAATGATCCAATCCTTTAGGATATAGGAATAAACTTCTCTTTTGGACTGAGATGAATCTTAAAAACAGTAACCAACAAGTTCAAACTTATTTTAAAAATATATCTCCAGTTTCAAATAGTTTTTCTTTTCTTTTTACATACAATTTGCATTTTTCTCAAAACACGAAATTAAGAATCATGTTTATTAAAACTAGTTTATGTACTCCATTATACTAGTTAAATTTTTGTAATAAAACCAAGCATGTCTCTTAATCGACCATGAATATCTCAAAGAGAATTCTTTTATGAAAAATTGTATTTTCGACCTAAGCTAACACATTTCATGGCAATAACTAAAATTTATTTTTCTTTCTTTCTTCTTTCTTAATCATCATGTCTCTAAAGCTTATGTTGAAATATAACATTCTTTAACAATTTCTCATACAAATCACACATTCGACATACATAGATTTAATAGCATTCTAATCATGATTCATGTTATTAGTTCTTTGGTCGAACTTTTCTTTGTAATTAGCATGGTATCAATTATTTACTAAGTCTCAACAAGATTATTGCATGTTATACTAGCATGGATTTTATCTACATATTTTACATCACATTTAATTTATACTACTCATTTAAAATAATTAGCATGCAATTTCTACTTTAGAAAGAAAGAGATCACCCACCTCTAAGAAGAATGAAAAACCACAATGAAAGAGACCTCTTCAAGCTCCTAGCTCCACTAGCACCTCCTTGTCATTCTCCTCCTAGCAAGCCTCCAAAGCACCAAGGTACTTTCTTTCTCTCTTTCTTTCTCTCTCTTTATTTTTGTTTAGTTTAGGTGTAACAAGAGAAGAAAAATGAGGGTGTATTTATAGGTCAAAGTGAGGGTTTAAAGTGCAAGATTACCCACCTAATAAATTACTCCACTTAATTTACAACTCTTCATTTTCTTAACTCCTATAACTCCCAACTCTTCACATCTACACCTCATCAAAACTCCAACTCCCAACCTTTCACTACTCTAACCCCCCTCCCCACTCAAATCCTGGTCTCTCTCCCTCTTCAACCGGTCATCACAGGAAGGCCCACTCCCATTCATGTATGCATAGATATTTATATGAACATATATACCTAGATACATATATGTACAAATAAATATAGGATATAGGTGGAAAGGGACATTTGCTGGATGGGGTTGAGTTCGGATATAGACAGGGCAAGGAAGGATAGGAATTAGTGTGAATAGGTGCAAACATGGGCCTTATATATACATAATATGTAGAGATTAGTTTAATTAAAAAAAATTAATGTTTCGTGCACAAATAAAATAAGTACACACACTTCGAAAATTTATTTTGAAAACGAATACGGTCAAATACGCGCACTGAAATACGTGTGTCGCACGTAAAACACCGAAATACAAAAAATCGATTTTATCAAATGGAAAATTATTAAAATATAATCAAAAACAACATAAGAAAAATTATTTACTAATTTTATATATTTCATGACGTAATCACTACGTACGTAGAAAACACGTGCAGTACACGTACAAAAATTATTTCAATCAAAAATAGGGAAAAATAAATTTCCGTTTATAAAACGAATTTGAATGAATAAAATAAATAATTGAGACACAAAAATATCACACGTAGTAGTGAAAAAATACGGAATCGATATGTGCATCGAAAACACATAAAAAGTACGTAAAATATCAAGATTGAAATATTATATTTGAGTTGACTCAAATAGGATAAAATCAATATGGGAAATGCTCAAATAGGTGGTAATTAAAATACTTAGCGAAAATACGTTACAAAATACAAGTGTGTAACACACGAGGGCAAAATTATCATTTTCAATTTTGCAAGGTGTTGCACTCTCCCCCCTTAGAATAGTTCCGTCCCCGGAACTCGCTAGGGTAAAGGTTGTATTTTGTACACGCCAAAGAAAATATATTTATTGGAAATGACAATAAATCACGACTGTGAATGCTCTAAGAGTGGGGAGTCACCTATATATCTTAAGCTAATAGGACTATCCCATCTTTCCTTTCTCTATTTTGAAATAGAGAAAGGAGACCAAAAGTAGAGATTAACACGTGCAACCCACATCAATTGCAAAATTAAAAAAACACAAACAAAAACTTTCTTCTACCACATCTCCCCCAAGCCCACTAACCCTAACCCTCCTTACCCCAAAACCCACCCAAATTGCCATCGCCAGCCGTCGATTCCTCGCCATCGCCGGGCGGTGGTCTACCCTCGCTGTCACCGCCCCTCCATCTCTTCGCCGTTGCCATCCTCCCTACCCCAAAACCCACCCAAATTGCCATCGGCGGCCGTCGATTCCTCGCCATCACCGGCCATCTCTACCCGACGCCCGTCCTTACCCTCGCCGTTGCCGCCCGTCGATATCCTCGCCGTCACCGCCCGTCGATCATTGAAATGTACGTTTCATTAGATTTGCTCTAATAATAGGTGACAATATGGAAAGGCTCTGTTTGTTAAAAATCTGTTACTACAATTTATACGGGTAATAGGATGAACTTAAACTATGAGCTAAAGTAGACACATTGTTACACTTTTAACTTGAACAATTAGTCAAGACACTGAGATCCTATTAGAATAGGTATAAAATGGATAAGAGTCTATTATTTTGGATCACAGATTATTATTTTATACCTATATGTGGAGTGCAATATGTTATATGCACACCAACTGGAATCATTTCAAAAAAAACATGCTCGATATGTGATATGCACAACAACTGTACTTATATCCAGATTTTTCAAAAAAGAAGGTGTTAATCTCTGAATGAGCTTTTCGATGCAATACTATATCTTAAGCTAATTAAGAAATCTTTCGTTTAGATTAATACTAGATGTAATGGTATCAGAGCTCTGATACCATCTTTAGCATTAAGAAATGAAATGGGTCTGGAGCTCTGATACTCATGAATTCGGGGCGTTACATGGGCTGTTTGTATTAAAATGGCTATTGGTATTATATGCCATATGGCATATGTAATAATGTGTGAAATAATGTTGGTATGGTATAGCAGGGGGTGGGGGGCACGAAAATGGAATGAAACAGCCAAAGGCTTTGGTTGGTGTTGACTTCGGTCAAGCTCTGCTGACATGGAGCTTTGGAGCTGGGGCCCACCTCACGTGCTAAGTGTTTCTCAGGAGAGAGAAATGGAAATGGTAAGTATATATATCCCATATCGGGAGTTAATATGAAATAAATAATATTAAAATATAATAGCCTATGATCAAGAGTCACCTAATTGGTTAACCAACTTTTGAGAGGCAGCCTGTGGTGGGCAATTGTACTACATAGTATCTAATTTGTCTTCTAAATTGTATAATTTGTCTAAGCTAGGGGCAGGGGCATTACAAATGGCATCAGAGCCGACTTTGTGGGGCATATCTATATAGTCGGGCGGAGGATTCCGGGAATATAGACCCAGTCGGGCGGTGTACTCCGGGACTGTGGTGTGCCCTAAATTAAATTCGGGGCTGTTATTGATTGGGCGGTGGATTCTGGGATCATAATATTCGGGCAGATAGGAGGGCAGCTAATTAAATTCGGGATTACGATTGATCGGGTGGTGGATTCGGAGATCATGAATTATCGGGCAGATAGAAGAGCAGATGCTCCACAACGGCTAGAAAGGAGATCCTGCACTAGATTGTGCATGTCCGTGCTCAGCGAGGACGCTAATTTCTGCAGGGGGTGTCTGTAACACCTAGTATTAAAATATAGTATATATATATATATATATATATATATATATATGTATACGAAAAATGCTCCATTAAAAACGTACTGTAGCGTGGAAAACGTGAAAATAAACACTACAAAATAAACTCGATTTCCCGGCGTTTTTTTACGTATTTACCGGCGTTTTTTTACGCCGGTGAAACTTTCACCGGCATTTATAATAGCGCCGGTCCAAATGCCGCCGAAGCGAGCGTCGCGAAAAGGAAGGGGTCTACACCGGCGGTTTTAGTGGACACCGGTAAATGTGATACCTACACCGGCGGCCAGAAAACGCCGGTGTATGGGGGCCAGTGAGTGCCGTTCTTTTACCCCAATATACATTCACCGGCGGCTATAAACCGCCGGTGTTCATCAATTCACCGGCGTTTATAGAAACGCCGGTGTAGATTAAACGTATACCGGCGGTCTGTGACCACCGGTGTATGTGCGTTTATGAGTGTCCGCTTTTCCCTACTTACAAGCACCGGCGTGATCAAAAACGCCGGTGAACCCAACTACACCGGCGTTTTATAAAACGCCGGTGTTTCTTTTTACCGTTACAGCTGACGGCATACACCGGCGTCTAGCCGCATACACCGGCGTTTGTGTGGACGCCGGTATATCGCACACTACAACTAATTCAATAGATAGACCGGCGTTTTATATAATGCAGGTCTAGCTATGCCCGCTTGTATTCCTTTCTCTGATTTTCCGTTCGATTTCAATTTACAGTTTCTTTTACAAAACCTGTAAACTAATTCACAACTGATTCAACCAATTTCGTTGCATATTAATGCGCAAATCACAACCAAACAAAAGAATAATAAAGTTTAACACGTGTCATATCCCAAATATCTCAACAAACTAATTAACAGTGTCATAATCACAATCAAATTCACCGCAAAATTAACAGTCATAATTAACAAATTAATATACCGACGAACATCCCAAATATCTCAGGTCTGACAAATATCCCAAATTAACAGTCTGACATAACTCTCATCCAAAAAAAACAGTCTGACATAACAGCAAGGAGGACATAAGAACAATCATACAGTAAGGACACAAGAACAGCAAGGAGGACCACGGATTCATACCCTCGAGGAGCTTCAGTTCTGATCATCAGAATTTTCTTCATGTGGGCGACCGCTCTGTGAAAAAAAAAACAATAGTTTAATTCAACAGTAGACCAGAATACAGAATATACATATTTTTTGAACTTGCAAAAAAATCTAACTGTATCTTAAATTATAAGATCAAAGTGCCAATTGCAAATGGAATTGTTGATGATATATAGAGAGGTAAAATAATTACATTGCAATGCTAAAAATCCAGTACTTAATTTTGTTTTTTAAATATATCTAAAATAACAAAACAAATGAAAATTCAGTATCTAACTTGAAAACTCTATATTCTCCTTTGATTGGGAATATCCACTACCTAAAATAGTAAAACAAATGAAAATTCAGTATCTAAGCATGTCTTTCATGGATTGTTCAGACAATCAATGAAAGTGTCATCGTGGACGGAAACCAAATATAAGAAAAATAAGAAAAATAAGATAGGGCTCATATCAAGTGTATTTTTAGGGAGCTGTCATCGTGGAAGGAAACCAAATATAGAAGCCAGAAATGGAAATAGAAAGAAGAATGGTAGAGACTTTGGATACACCAGGCTAACATAGCGGCATTTTCCTCATCTCTCTCATCCCTTGTTTCCCTTCAGCACACGAACACAAAGAGACATCAGCAACAACAGCAAGAGCGACAAGAACAACAATAATAATAAATCATTATGAACAAGATGTCTCTATATGGGTTTCCAGATCTCCACTCGAGCCCTCTCGTTCTAATCACAGCCCAACTAAGAACATAGACAACAGCCACTGAACAATCCAATCACAGCCCAATCAAAATTTGCCATCCTGGATCTTAATGAAATAAGCTTCAGTAGCAGTAAAAGAAGATGGGGATGCTAGCAGCAAACTCAGTTTGGAAGTGAACCCATTTCTGGTTAAAAAATCATGCCAAAGATGGCAAACAGGTTACTTTAACAGTATCTTGAAATGAAAATTTCCAAAGATGCCTCAGTTCATAGTAAACCCATTTAATATCAAAAAACCATGCCAAGAAGACAATCAGATGCATGAAATGAGCTTCATTAACAGTGAAGGAAGATGGGGATGCTAGCAGCATACTCAGTTTGGAAGTGATCCCATTTCTAGTTAAAAAATCATGCCAAAGATGGCAATCTGCAGGTTACTTTAACAGTACCTTCAAATGAAAATTTCCATTAAATGTGCTTAATTATATGTTGCTCCACTAATTCTTTTGCCCAACTAAATCTAAAACCCAATTGTTGTGCATATCCGAACCATTTTGGCGTACGTAGCTATAGCATTCTCAGTTCACAGTAAACCCATTTAATATCAAAAAAACATGCCAAGAAGACAATCAGATGCATGAAATGAGCTTCATTAACAGTGAAAGAAGATGGGGATGCTAGCAGCATACTCATTTTGGAAGTGATCCCATTTCTGGTTAAAAAATCATGCCAAAGAGGGCAATCTGCAGGTTACTTTAACAGTACCTTAAAATGAAAATTTCCATTAACTGAGCTTAATTATATGTTGCTCCACTAATTCTTGTGCCCAACTAAATCTAAAACCCAATTGTTGTGCATATCCGGACCATTTTGGCGTACGTAGCTATAGCATCCTCAGTTCACAGTAAACCCATGCTAAGATGGCAAAAAAACATGCCAAGAAGACAATCAGATGCATGAAATGAGCTTCATTAACAGTGAAAGAAGATGAGGCCTATGCTAGCAGCATACTCAGTTTGGTAGTGAACCCATTTTTGGTTTAAAAATCATGCCAAAGAGGACAATCTGCAGGTTACTTTAACAGTACCTTAACATGAAAATTTCCATTAACTGAGCTTAATTATATGTTGCTCCACTAATTCTTGTGCCCAACTAAATCTAAAACCCAATTGTTGTGCATATCCGGACCATTTTGGCGTACGTAGCTATAGCATCCTCAGTTCACAGTAAACCCATGCTAAGATGGCAAAAAAACATGCCAAGAAGACAATCAGATGCATGAAATGAGCTTCATTAACAGTGAAAGAAGATGAGGCCTATGCTAGCAGCATACTCAGTTTGGTAGTGAACCCATTTTTGGTTAAAAAATCATGCCAAAGAGGGCAATCTGCAGGTTACTTTAACAGTACCTTAACATGAAAATTTCCATTAACTGAGCTTAATTATATGTTGCTCCACTAATTCTTGTGCCCAACTAAATCTAAAACCCAATTGTTGTGCATATCCGGACCATTTTGGCGTACGTAGCTATAGCATCCTCAGTTCACAGTAAACCCATGCTAAGATGGCAAAAAAACATGCCAAGATGACAATCAGATGCATGAAATGAGCTTCATTAACAGTGAAAGAAGATGAGGTCTATGCTAGCAGCATACTCAGTTTGGTAGTGAACCCATTTTTGGTTAAAAAATCATGCCAAAGAGGGCAATCTGCAGGTTACTTTAACAGTACCTTAAAATGAAAATTTCCATTATCTGAGCTTAATTATATGTTGCTGTATCAATTCTTTAGCCCAACTAAATCTAAAACCCAATTGTTGTGCATATCCGGACGATTTTGGCATACGTAGCTATAGCAGCCTCAGTTCACAGTAAACCCATTTAATATCAAAAAAAACATGCGAAGAAGACAATCAGATGCATGAAATGAGCTTCATTAACAGTGCAGCATACTCAGTTTGGTAGTGAACCCATTTTTGGTTAAAAAATCATGCCATAGAGGGCAATCTGCAGGTCACTTTAACAGTACCTTAAAATGAAAATTTCCATTATCTGATCTTATATGTATGTTGCTCTATCAATTCTTCAGCCCAACTAAATCTAAAACCCAATTGTTGTGCATATCCGGAAGATTTTGGCATACGTAGCTATAGCAGCCTCAGTTCACAGTAAACCCATTTAATATAAAAAAAAAACATGCCAAGAAGACAATCAGATGCATGAAATGAGCTTCATTAACAGTGAAAGAAGATGGGGATGCTAGCAGCATACTCAGTTATATGTTGCTCTATCAATTCTTTAGCCCAACTAAATCTAAAACCCAATTGTTGTGCATATCCGGAGGATTTTGGCATACAGCTATAGCATCCTCAGTTCACAGTGAACCCATTTAATATCAAAAAACCATGCCAAGATGACAATCAGATGCATGGAATAAGCTTCTTTAACAGTAAAAGAAGATGAAAATTCTAGCAGCATACTTACTTTGGAAGTGAACCCATTTTTGGTTAAAAAAATCATGCCAAAGAGGGCAATCTGCAGGTTACTTTAACAGTATCTTGGAATAAAAATTTCCATTATCAGAGCATATATGTTGCTCTACTAATTCTTCAGCCCAACTAAATCTAAAACCCAATTGTTGTGCATATCCGGAGGATTTTGGCATACAGCTATACCATCCTCAGTTCACAGTGAACCCATTTAATATAAAAAAAACATGCCAAGAAGACAATCAGATGCATGAAATCAACTTCATTAACAGTAAAAGACCATGAAAATTTCCAGTATCTAAGCATATATTTTTCTATTAATTCTTCATCCCAACTAAACCATTCATGTTAAGGAAATCAAGATGCATCTATCTGAAAAAACATGCTAAGTTTGGAAAATAAGGGAAATCAAGAGATGATACCGAAGAGAGAGAGAGAGGGAGCGGAGGAGGGAAATCAAAAATGACGAATAGGGCTCATATCAAGTGTAGTTTTATGGAATTGTCATCGTGGAAGGAAACCAAATATAGAAGCCAGAAAGAGGAATGGTAGAGAATGAGGATACACCAGGCATAGCGGCATTTTCCTCATCTCTCTCTCATCCCTTCTTTCCCTTCAACACACGGACACATAGAGACATCAGCAACAACAGCAAGATCGACAAGAACAACAATAATAATAAATTATTATGAACAAGATGTCTCTATATGGATTTCCAGATCTCCACTCCAACTCGTCTCTTTCTAATCACAGCCCAATTAAGAACAATTGGTCACAGTCACTGTTAAAGAAACATATATGCTCAGATAATGGAAATTTTCATTTTAAGATACTTTTAAAGTAACCTGATTGCCATCTTTGGCATGATTGCCATCTTCATCTTCTTTTACTGTTAATGAAGCTTATCTCATGCATCTGATTGTCATCTTGGCATGTTTTTTTTAACAAAATGGGTTCACTGTGAACTGAGGATGCTATAGGTACGTATGCCAAAATCCTCCGGATATGCACAACAATTGGGTATTAGATTTAGTGCAGCTATGAACAGGGCTCATATCAAGTATAGTATTACGGACTGTCATCGTGGAAGGAAACCAATTTAATATATAAGCCATATATGGAGCCAGAAAGAGGGATGGTAGAGAATGAGGATACACCAGGCTAACATAGCGGCATTTTCCTCATCTCTCTCTCATCCCTTCTTTCCCTTCAACACACGGACACATAGAGACATCAGCAACAACAGCAAGAGGGGATTGGTCCAACAATAAGTATAAATTATAATAAACGAGATGTCTCTATTTGGGTTTCCAGATCTCCACTCCAGCCCTTTCTTTCTAATCACAGCCCACTTAAGAAAATTAGATTTAGTTGGGCTCAAGAATTAGTAGAGCAACATATAAGCTCAGGTACTGTTAAAGTAACGTGCAGATTGCCATCTTTGGCATGATTTTGTAACAAAAAATGGGTTCACTGTGAAACTAAGTATGCTGCTAACATACCAAAATCCTCCAAATCAGTACAACAACGCGGCTGAACAAACCTTATTAGCAGGTCATACAATGTCATCTAAGCATGTTATGTGCCAAAGTGGGGTTGGTCATACAATGCATGAACGACACGTATTAGTTGTTTGTGAGTATGCAATAGGGTGCAGCTATGAACAGGCCTCATATCAAGTGTAGTATTACGGACTGTCATCGTGGAAGGAAACCAATTTAATATATAAGCCATATATGGAGCCAGAAAGAGGGATGGTAGAGAATGAGTATACACCAGGCTAACATAGCGGCATTTTCCTCATCTCTCTCTCATCCCTTCTTTCCCTTCAACACACGGACACATAGAGACATCAGCAACAACAGCAAGAGGGGATTGGTCCAACAATAAGTATAGATTATAATAAACGAGATGTCCCTATTTGGGTTTCCAGATCTCCACTCCAGCCCTTTCTTTCTAATCACAGCCCACTTAAGAAACATAGACGAAATACTTATAGACGACAGCCACAATGCAGACTCACAAACACTAGCACGTGTCTTTCATGCATTCAAGACCATAATCTCTTTAAAAATACCAATTTAAATACTTACCGAGGGGGGGACTTGGGATTGCTGCCCTATTAAACTGGCCATTTGTTCTTGGAGGAGTGCAACTTGTGCCTTTAAGGAAGTCATCTCCTCGTCCCGATTGGCACTTGAACTAGACTCACTCCGTCCGAATAGCCGCGAGGGGGTTGATCCTAGGCCCATACCACGGACACGTCCATGCCTCTCCTTTCCCCTAACATCGGTCAAGGCAACTCTCTGCCGGGTATGCCAATCTGTGCGTGCTGCCGTAGGGTCAGAATTTGAGGCAGATGAGATTTCATCATACCTTTTCCGAGCGTTAGTCTGTAAAAGGACATAACAATCAGAGTTAAAGGCAGATGAGATTTCGACTACTCATTAGATATTAGTTCACAAATTACCAGAATCCGTGCTGCCTCAGGGCTCGCATACGTCCCATCCTTCGATTTGTGGGTGGCATCGAAAAAGTCAATGTCACCAAACTCCGTAGGACCCCCCAAATCTTCTGCCTATATATTAGTAAGATGAAATGGTTATAAACAAATAACTGTAAGTAAAAAATGTTCAATACTATTGCGCCTACCAATTCTTCCCGAACCAGAGCGAAGCTCTGTGTACTAGCGGTGTGCAACACTAGCTGCTTTGACCGACTGGCAACTCCCACCTCCACCCTTTTCTGTAAATGCCACAATGAAGTTAGCAGAAAAAATCATTACAGTAGCCATACAACCACATACTCATTAGATTTTTGTGTGTTTAATGTAAATACCTAACCGATCGCCGAACTCTAGTAGTGCACAAGAAATTGCCAATCTGAAGGCTCCACATTTTCTGGCACATTCATTGCATTCTCCTCCTCTGAAAGTTCTTTATCATAAAACTTCGCCTTCAAGTCACTCTTGTGGTCCCTCCACTTCTTGGAGAGTGACTTTTCAACCCAAGGCGTAAGGGAGTCGGCGAACGAGAAGTATTGCTGCAAAATTTATTACCCATCACTAAAAATACATATTTCAATAATATATTTGCGCCGACCAATTATGTATTTTAGATGAGAAATACCTTGATTGTCGTAATAGCAGTGGCCTTTGTCGTGGTTGGCACCTTCGGCCAACTCTCGTATGACAAAGGAAGTATCCGGGGGTTCCTTGCTATAACCCCAATGAAGGAAGAAAATTTGCTGGTGTTATCGCCAACCGGTTGCCCGTCACCGTTCGCCTCCACCTCGATCCTTTCGTCATTCTGAAGCCTCCATACATTCGTCATCTTAGTCTGCCTACGATGTTTTTTGACAGTGGGCGGCGTGCTACCCTCACCCTCATCTGTTTGATTGTCACTATTATGTAGTGGCTGCTCATCCCCATGGCTCTCGTTGCCATCATTTATATTTATCCTCTTTCCACGCCTCGGCATGTTGTACCTGTCAAGGATTCAATAACTTCTTTAGAGATGCAAATTTAATTAATAACATGTTTATAGTAACTATCATAAAATTTGTACTTTAGTAGGAATAACAAACCAACATAATTATAAAAAAATTTTAAAAATGAGATTTGTAACAAATTAAATTACAATGATAGTTTGGTTCAAATGACACTAAGCATAGTTTAATGTAAATAACACCAACCAGTAGAAAATAGGAAGATAATTAAATGGGTGTATTAAATTGTTGTGCATATCCGGAGGATTTTGGCATACATAGCTATAGCATCCTCAGTTCACAGTCAACCCATTTTGGTTAAAAAAACATGCCAAGATGACAATCAGATGCATGAAATATGCTTCATTAACTGTAAAAGAACATGAATATTCTAGCAGCATACTCAGTTTGGAAGTGAACCCATTTTTGGTTAAAAAATCATGCCAAAGATGGCAATCTGCAGGTTACTTTAACAGTACCTTAAAATGAAAATTTCCATTATCTTAGCTTATATGTTGCTCTACCAATTATTTAGCCCAACTAAATCTAAAACCCAATTGTTGTGCATATCTGGAGGATTTTGGCATACGTACATATAGCATCCTCAGTTCACAGTGAACCCATTTAATATCAAAAACACATGCCAAGAAGACAATCAGATGCATGAAATCAGCTTCATTAACAGTGAAAGAAGATGAGGCCTATGCTAGTAGCATACTTAGTTTGGAAGTGAACCCATTTTTGGTTAAAAAATCATGCCAAAAAGGGCAATCAGGTTACTTTAACAGTATCTTAAAATGAAAATTTCCATTGTCTGAGCTTATATGTTGCTCTACTAATTCTTGAGCCCAACTAAATCTAAAACCCAATTGTGGTGCATATCCGGAGGATTTTGGCATACAGCTATAGCATCCTCAGTTCACAGTGAACCCATTTAATATCAAAAAAACATGCCAAGAAGGCAATCAGATGCATGAAATAAGCTTCATTGACAGTAAAAGAAGATGAAAATTCTAGCAGCATACTTAGTTTGGAAGTGAACCCATTTTTTGTTAAAAAATCATGCCAAAGATGGCAAACAGGTTACTTTAACAGTATCTTGAAATGAAAATTTCCATTATCTGAGCATATATGTTGCTCTACTAATTCTTTAGCCCAACTAAATCTAAAACCCAATTGTTCAGCATATCCGGAGGATTTTGGCATACGTAGCTATAGCATCCTCAGTTCACAGTGAACCCATTTTGGTTAAAAAAACATGCCAAGATGACAATCAGATGCATGGAATAAGCTTCTTTAACAGTAAAAGAAGATGAAAATTCTAGCAGCATTTACAGTTTGGAAGTGAACCCATTTTTGGTTAAAAAATCATGCTAAAGAGGGCAATCAGGTTACTTTAACAGTACCTTAAAACCCAATTTCCAATATCTGAGCTTATATGTTGCTCCACTAATTCTTGTGCCCAACTAAATCTAAAACCCAATTGTTGTGCATATTCGGACCATTTTGGCATACATAGCTATAGCATCCTCAGTTCACAGTGAACCCATTTAATATCAAAAAACCATGCCAAGAAGACAATCAGATGCATGAAATAAGCTTCATTAACAGTAAAAGAAGATGAAAATTCTAGCAGCATACTTAGTTTGGAAGTGAACCCATTTTTGGTTAATAAATCATGCCAAAGAGGGCAATTTGCAGGTTACTTTAACAGTATCTTGAAATGAAAATTTCCATTATCTGAGCATATATGTTGCTCTACTAATTCTTCAGCCCAACTAAATCTAAAACCCAATTGTTGTGCATATCCGGACCATTTTGGCATACGTAGCTATAGCATCCTCAGTTCACAGTGAACCCATTTTATATCAAAAAAACATGCCAAGAAGACAATCAGATGCATGAAATCAGCTTCATTAACAGTAAAAGAACATGAAAATTTCCAGTACCTAAGCATATATTTTTCTATTAATTCTTCATCCCAACTAAACCATTCATGTTAAGGAAATCAAGATGCATCTATCAGAAAAAACATGCTAAGTTTCAAAAATAAGGGAAATCAAGAGATGATACCGAAGAGAGAGAGAGAGCGGGGCGACGAGCGCAGGGGGGGAGGAGATAGAGAGAGAGCGGGGCGACACGGTCGTTTCCGATCGCCGATTCACCTCCAAATCGGGATAGGGAGGAGGGAAATCGAAAATGACGAAGGGAAGAAGGGACGATGACGAAAGGTCGAAGGCTGTCGAAGAGGACGAAGCGGCGGAGGCAAACGCGCGGGAAGTAGAGCGAGGAAGGAGGGAAAACGAAGCGCCCTCTTTTTCTTTACTTTTTTGGGGTTTGGGAAAATGGCGAGCGAAAGGTTAGGGTAGATGGAATTTATCGCAGCTTTTCACCGGCGTTTTAATTAGACACGCCGGTGAATAATATACTTCACCGGCGTTTTTAAATAAAATGCCGGTGAATACGCGGATTCACCGATGTTTTAATTCGACCGCCGGTGTATAACCATCCCATCTGGCGCCCCATTCCTATTCGCTACCTACCCCGGCGCTACTATCAAAACGCCGGGAAATATTCGCCGCTAAATTGAGGTTCTTTTGTAGTGAAACCTAGGCCGTTGTTGGGAACAACGGCCTAGGTTATAATGCATTATAACGTAGTCCGTTGTTCCCAACAACGGCCTAGGTTGTTTTCACGGGTTTTCACAACATTTGCGTTTTCAATGGAGCATTTATATATATATATATATATATATATGGTGAAAAAGTAATAGTAAGTTGGCTGTTGGTGGGAGAAATAAATGGATTACGATATAATGGTAATATATGAAATATAGGAGGGTGGCCACCATTGTGTTAGAAACAGCATGAAGGTGCTGTTTGTGAAGCTGATGACGTCAGCTTGTATATGGGGGGCCCACCCGGTTACTTAATTTCTGAAAAGAAAACAGATGTGTGATTGTATAATCCCATATCGGATACTTCAATGAATTAAAATAATATATAAATATAATAGCCTATGATCAAGAGTCACCTAATCGGTTAACCACCTTTTGAGAGGCAGCCTGTGGTGGACAGTTGTACTACATAGTATCTAATTTGTCTTATAAATTGTATAAACCGTCTGAGCTAGGAGCAGGGGCGTTACAAATGGTATCAGAGCCAATTTTCGACACCGAGTCCCGCAGAATCCGGGTACTGTGCAGCTAGCAGAATCAGGGTACTCCACTCCACATCGGCTAGAAAGGAGATCCTACACTAGATTGTGCATGCCCGTCCTCAGCGAGGACGCTGATTTCTGAAGGGGGGGTGTGTGTAACACCCCGTAATTTTCAAAAGAGTATAATAGTATATAAAGTATATGTTGAAAAAGGTATAAAAAATGGGCTGTTTGTATTAAAATGGTGTTGGTATTATATGCCATATGGCATATGTGTAATAATGTGTGAAATAATGTTGGTATGGTATAGCGGGGGGGGGGGGGGGGGGGGGGGGGGGGGGGGGGGGGGGGGGGGGGGGGGGGGGGGGGGGGGGGGGGGGGGGGGGGGGGGGGGGGGGGGGGGGGGGGGGGGGGGGGGGGGGGGGGGGGGGGTGGGGGGTGCGGCACGGCAATGGAATGAAATAGCCAAAGGATTTGGCTGGTGTTAACTTCGGTCAAGATTTGCTGACGTGGAGCTTTGGAGCTGGGGCCCACCTCACGTGCTGAGTGTTTCTCAGGAGAGAGAAACGGAAATGGTAAGTATATATATCCCATATCGGGAGTTAATATGTAATAAATAAAATTAAAATATAATAGTCTATGATCATGAGTCACCTAATCGGTTAACCAACTTTTGAGAGCACTACAACACATGATGGATTTACCGGCGTATATTCCCTGGTGTTTTACCATAAATGCCGGGGTAGGAAGAGACCAGAAATGGGGCATCAAAATGGATGGTTATACTCCGGCGGCCTCTAAAAAATGTCGGGGAATTATGATATTCACCGGCGTTTTTTATTAAAATGCCGGTGAAGGCCATATTCACCGGCGTTTTAATAAAACACGCTGGTAAATATATAGATAAAAAATGTACCAAAAAATATTCTCTCATTCTCCGGCATTTTTTAGTTAAAACGCCGGTATAGGGTTTGGGAGAAATTTCCTCCAAACCCTACAGCAAGTCCTCCTTAGATCAAAAAAACAAAAACAAAAAAATTCCCAATTTTTCCCCCTCTCTCCCGCACTCTCCCGACTCTCCTATTTCCCCCACGCCGCCTCTCCTATTTCCCCCAAATCCCCCTTTTAGTTCACGGTTCCATCTCTCTCTCTCTCTTTCTCTCCCTCCCTCCAACGGAGTCCCGACACCACCATCGCCATTGCTGTCTCCCTCCCCCGCCGTCGTCCCTCGCCGTCCCCTACTGTCTCCCTCCCCCGTTGTCGTTCCCCGCAGTCCTCCGCTGTCTCCCACCGTTGACGATCTTGTAATCTGGTAAAAATAAATTTAATGTTAATTTTATGGTTTTAAGGTTAATTTTGTTTTCGGATTTGTTAGTTGTAGGGTTAATTTTGTTAATTTTGTTTTGGGAAAATTTTACTGAATTGATTAGGGTTCAATTTTTACTGAATTGATTTGTTAGTTGTAGGATTTTAGGGTTCAATTCAGTTTCGATTCGATCCCAAAATCTGTAGTTGCAAAATTGTAGGAATGGTTTAGGAGTTAATCAAGTTGCTTACACAGAATCTAGTTCTGTCCATGGTAAAAATCTAGTTGCTTATACTGTTTAACTAAGAGATTTAAAGTAGGAAATAAAATGGTTTTCATATTTGGAAGGAGAATAGATATGACAGAACAAGTCATTGGCATTTCCTAGCTTCCTCCTCTAATGTCCTTTTGATATCCAACTTGTCCTGGCAGTCCTGCATTGGAACATAGAAAGAAAATGAACTCATGGAAGATGATATATATTTTATAACCAACATCATTTTAATTGCATGCTTCAATTTCTACAAGACCACAGTAGAGAACAAAAGCCAGGCTATAAGGAGTCTATAAATATCATGTTTAGCTCATGGCTGCATCATTACATATACTGCTTTGGTTCATTCCAAAGTCTTTTTACATGAATCATGTTGCACAATTAATATGTGAATATCTTCATGGTAAGTAGCATCTGTAGTCCTCTAATCTCTCTTTCCATACCTTTTTTTGGTAGAATTATGATTTCACATCTTTCATTCCCAAAATATGAAAGAGTTCTAATTTCATTCATATGGTTCAGTACAAGATAACTTAAGCTTGTCATTTGGATGAAAATTTTGAGATGTATGAACTGAAATACTATGGCACTGAGTCACTGACTTCATCTTATATTTACTTGTTCTCACAAATAGTATGACATAAATTACTCAAGCATGATAAATATAGATCCAACCCAATATAGTTCCATATGCAACTTCAAAATGCACTCAGTAGGACTACTTTTGATATACTGACTAATTTATGAGTCAGTGATTGGCAATCTACTTTTGATATACTGAGTGACAATCACTGATTAATCTTTACCTCTTTACCTGACTAATTTTGAGTCAGTAAGTGGCACTCACTGATTGTGCTTCTCTATTTTATGAATCATCCTACTGAGTGCATTTTGCATATGGATCTATATTGATTTGGATCTATATTTATCATGCTTGGGTAATTTATGCCATAGTATTTGTGAGAACAACTAAATATGCTTGAGTAAAAACAGTGAACAAATGGAGTTTCTTCTCATTATTTTCGAGTGAATGAGTGATGATGAGATGGATTATGCTTCTGAAGTTGTACACTATGTTTCATGATTCATTGAATAAATGAATTATAGGAGTAACTAGTGATGATTAAATCCTATCTGAGCATTTAATGATTAATCTTTACCTGACAATTTGGGATTTTTTAGAGTGCATTTTGCAAAATTTATGAACAATCTAGTGAATTTTGAGTCAGTGAGTGGCAGTCACTGACTTCATCTTATATACTGACTAATTTGGATAATATGAGAAATTTGGAGAACAGAGATGAAAATTTTGAGATGTATGAACTGAAATACTATGGCACTGAGTCACTGACTTCATCTTATATTTACTTGTTCTCACAAATACTATGACATAAATTACTCAAGCATGATAAATATAGATCCAACCCAATATAGTTCCATATGCAACTTCAAAATGCACTCAGTAGGACTACTTTTGATATACTGACTAATTTATGAGTCAGTGATTAGCAATCTACTTTTGATATACTGAGTGGCACTCACTGATTAATCTATACCTCTTTAGAGCATCCACAGTGGTGTTTCTCATTTTCTATAATATGTCATCTACAGTAATAGCAAATAGGGAGCGATCGTGCAGTGGTCATTTGCTATATCTTTCTCATTTACACGAGAGACGGGATATGATATCCCGTCTCTTTTTTTTTATTTTAAAAAAAGCGTGAGACGGTATATGATGTACCGTTTGTCAACTTTTAGAAATTAATTAAAAAAATTAATACCTTATTAACTATTAAACCTAATTAATTAACTAAATTAAATAATATAATAATAACTAAACTTAATTAAACAAATAACTAAACCTAATTATTATACCTAACCCACCTAATTAAGAGCATCCACCGTTGACTATTTGACTTTTTGGGCACAGACGGGGAATCATTTCCCGTCTGACCCTTTTCATATATTTTTTTTTTCGGACCAATCAGGGACGTTCATTTAAAAAAAAATTAAATAAATAAATAAAATGGCACAGACGGGATATCATTCCCCGTCTGACCCTTTTCTTAAAAAAAATAATAAAATATTACAGACGGGATATCATTCCCCGTCTGACCCTTTTCTAAAAAAAATAATGAAATATTACAGACTGGATATCATTCCCCGTCTGTATACAATAAACTATATTAAAATTTGTGAGACGGGGAATCATTCCCCGTCCTCTATAATTTGAGAATTCTCAAATCGTTTCTCATATTTGAGAAACAGAATTGATACGTTTGCTAAAAAATGGCAAATATGAGAAATTTAGCAAACCATTGCAGCGCTCGTTTTCTAAAAAATGGCAAAATGAGAAATTTAGCAAACCATTGTGGATGCTCTTACCGGACTAATTTTGAGTCAGTGAGTGGTACTCACTGATTATGCTTCTCTAATTTATAAACAATCCTACTGAGTGCATTTTGCATATGGATCTATATTGATTTGGATCTATATTTATCATGCTTGGGTAATTTATGCCATAGTATTTGTGAGAACAACTATATATGCTTGAGTAAAAACAGTGAACAAATGGAGTTTGTTCTCATTATTTTCGAGTGAATGAGTGATGATGAGATGGATTATGCTTCTGAAGTTGCACACTATGTTTCATGATTCATTGAATAAATGAATTATAGGAGTAACTAGTGATGATTAAATCCTATCTGAGCATTTAATGATTAATCTTTAACTGACAATTTGGGGTTTTTTAGAGTGCATTTTGCAAAATTTATGAACAACCTAGTGAACTTTGAGTCAGTGAGTGGCACTCACTGACTTCATCTTATATACTGACTAATTTGGATAATATGAGAAATTTGGAGAACAGAGATGAAAATTTTGAGATGTATGAACTGAAATACTATGGCACTGAGTCACTGACTTCATCTTATATTTACTTGTTCTCACAAATACTATGACATAAATTACTCAAGCATGATAAATATAGATCCAACCCAATATAGTTCCATATGCAACTTCAAAATGCACTCAGTAGGACTACTTTTGATATACTGACTAATTTATGAGTCAGTGATTGACAATCTACTTTTGATTTACTAAGTGGCACTCACTGATTAATCTTTACCTCTTTACCGGACTAATTTTGAGTCAGTGAGTGGCACTCACTGATTATGCTTCTCTAATTTATGAACAATCCTACTGAGTTGGCACTCACTAATTATGCTTCTCTAATTTTGAGTCAGTGAGTGGCACTCACTGATATGCAGTACTTCTTTGTGATATGCAGTACTTCTTTGTTGCTAAATTCGAATGACTATATTGTTGAATTGTTATACACTGAGAACCAGCTTAATGCAGTGCTCCTATTGGAATGACTATATTCTTCATATGCAGTGCTCCTATTGTTTGTTTTAAGAATGATCAGTGTATGATCTAATGGGTCTCTTGCATTTGGTTTTGATTATAAGAGTGCTGAATTGGTTTTTTTTTTTTTTTTTTTTGAAATTTTTTTTTAAAAAAAAAATTTAGCTATACCGGCGTTTTTACAAGCGCCGGTGTAGCTTTTAGCAAGAATTTGGCAGTCTATACTGGCGTTTTAAAAATGCCGGTGTAGGTGATGGCCGAAAATGGTACCCACACATTCACCGGCGTTTTTACGGCCGCCGGTGTAGTTTTAACCTACACCGGCGGCCGTAAAAAATGCCGGTGAATGTCCCTTAACTACAGCGACACTTGCACCGGCGATTTATAAAACGCCGGTGGTATCTACAGTGGCGTTTATAAATACCGGTAAATGTGCAAAAAAATGCCGGTGAATTCCCCCTCCCCCCCCCCCCCCCCCCCCCCCCCCCCCCCCCCCCCCCCCTCCAAGGTAATAAACTTTTCCCCACCTGAACCCTAACTATTGTTGCTTTTCTCAATGACTGACTAGATCGTCGGAGGGCATTTCGCCGGAATTTCTCCCAGTGTTTCTAGGCAGTGTGCAAGTACAAAAGACCGAGCCGAGCCACTTGATCCGAGCCGAGCACCCGGCCTCTACCTCTCTCCTGCTACTCCCGAGCCGGTCCTACAGTCTAGGATCAGATCAACGTCAGTATCATATCTTCTGCTACACAAATTATAAAAACTCACACCCCCCCCCCCCCCCCCCCCCCCCCCCCCCCCCCCCCAAAAAAAAAAAAAAAAAAAAAAAAACAAACAACATCAAAGTTTATTCCCACTATTTCAAGATGAAATAACTACTTATGGTACAACCAAACAAAAAAAAACGAGAAAAAAAAAATTCTGGCTATTAACTTGCGAGAGGAACGAAGCTATTGACTTGGTATTTTGTCTGTGTTTCCCCATTTTTCTGGGTGTCAGTGTATTATATTTTTGTAATTTTTTAAACTTTCAACGTCGGCCGGCCGTCGTGATAATATTATTCATGCCCCTCTAATTGTTAGTTTAATTAACATAAATTAAACGTGCATAACCTGCATGGTAGTTCCGTGCATTTCCATCTGTCTCCATTATTATATGGCTGCCACTTTTTCGGCGATAATAAGTTGCATACGCACAATTGGACAACTGCACATGGTATGCTTACTCATAGTCCTAGCAAATGTTGTTGTGATGCACGCCATATGTTCTAAAACACTGGAGAAGTTTTTTGAATGCCCATGCTCCTTAAAAGATAGTGGATTGTATAAATTTTTTTTAAGATTTTATGATGTAGCTTTTTCAATTTTAATATGTTATATTGTTTGCGAAGAGAAAGAAAAAGTTATTTGTGAATTCTTTAATAAAGATTTTCCTTTTTCCTATAAGAAAAATTGCCTAAACTTGTGTCCAAAAAGCATGCCTGGCTCTCAAACAAGAATCCACCCACAAATTTTATCATTCGTCCTAAGAGCATTCACAATCGTGCATGCTATAAAATACATCTATGCATATTTAAAAATAGCATTTCATTGTTTTGCTACTGATGCGGTTTGTTTTTGGGAGGCGTGTGGATGCACCAGGCATGAGTTCTTATTCGATTTGTATTGATGGAGGAGACTCCTATGCAGACGACCCTCGACTGGACGAACGGTACTGAGGTAGGTGGTAGTGAGGCGGAGGCTGATGCTCGACTCGGATCTTTGAGGCTCGGATCCGAGGGTCTCGTGTACCTGCAGACGGTCTCGGAACACCGGGGTTGGTCCCGGTGGTAGACCCTCCAACGATCTAGTCAGTCACTAAGAGAGAGTAACAGTAACTAGGGTTTTGGTGGGAAAAGATTGATCACCTGGAGAAGGAGTAGGGGTCTGGTATTTATAGAAGAAGCCAACCGGGTCTGGACCCGTTTGGGGCCGGGTCTGGACCCGGTTGCCCGTGAAGCTGAAGCGGTGAAAATTCGGGCATTTTAGGGCTGACGTGGCAGATGCCCGGGCGGTTTCCGGGCTGACGTGGTAGCGGCCCGAGCGGTTTTCCGACGCTGACGTGGCGGATCCGGAGGATCAGGAGGCATGCGTATCCTAAGGGGATCCTGTGGCCCAGGACGGGCCACGTCATTCCTAACCCATATCACAAGCCCCACACTCCTATAAGGCTGGGTGAAACAGCCATGTAGGAGTGATTCTTCGCCTCTGTAGGAAGAGCAGGGTGGTTTGTGGTGAGAAAGTAGGATCTGATACCTCCCGAAGAGGCCAGGGGGTAAGAGGAAGGGATCCCTTCTTGGAGTTTGCGCGGGAGGCTGTGTAGAAGAGTAGGAGAGTTAGAGCGACGCTTGCCGAGGCTTGGGGTCGGCAGACGAGCCCTAGGGGTCAGCGGACGAGCTTCAAGGGTCGGTAGACGATCCCCTCGCTAGTTGGAAGAGCGAGGAGACCAACTAGCGAGGGGACGTCGGGGCCTCCCGATGGGGCTCGATTTGTCGAGAACTAGGGGTCGGCGGACGAGCTCCAAGGGTTGGTGGACGATCCCCTCGCTAGTTGGAAGAACGAGGGGACATCGAGTTCTCCTGTTGGGGCCCCGGTTTATCGAGCACTAAGGGTCGGCGGACGAGCCCCTTGTGACTAGAGGAAGGCTCATGGGGCTCGCGGTGTCATCCGTGCTCCGAGCCCCTCTGAATGGTGGGGGGTAGTTAGGGCTCGCGGTGTTATCCGAGCTCCGAGCCCCTCTAAATAGTGGAGGGGAGTTGGGGCTCGCGGTGTTATCCGAGCTCCGAGCCCCTCTAAATAGCGGAGGGGAGTTGGGGCTCGCGGTGTTATCCGAGCCCCTCTAAATAGTGGAGGGGAGTTGGGGCTCGTGGTGTTATCCGATCTCCGAGCCCCTCTGAATAGAGGAGGGTGGTTGGGGCTCGCGGTGTCATCCGAGCTCCGAGTCCCTCTGAATAGCGGTTTGCAGTTGTGGCTCGCGATGCTATCCGAGCGTCGACCCTTCTGTGAGATAGAAGAGGAATTATTGGCTCGCGATACCATCCGAGCTCCGAGCTCCCTTGAGCAACAGAGGAGGCAGTGTGGCTCGCGATGCTATTCGAGCGTCGACCCTTCTGTGAGACAGAAGAGGAATTATTGGCTCGCGATACCATCCGAGCTCCGAGCTCCCTTGAGCAACAGAGGAGGCAGTGTGGCTCGCGATGCTATCCGAGCGTTGACCCTTCTGTGAGATAGAAGAGAAAATTTTGGCTCGCGATACCATCCGAGCTCCGAGCTCCCCTGACTTGTCAAAAAAAGTCTGTAGGAGAAAAAAGGCCCGGGGTAGAGGGGTAATTTTATGCCTATTGCCGATGTCAGGAGCGCAAGGAAGTGTTTCTAGATCTTTGCGGCCGTTAGATCTTGATGATTAAGATCCAACGACTAGATCTTTATTGCGAAAATCGAGGAGTCGCTTTCTCCTTATAAATCCCCCTTCCACCCTCCCCGTTTTCTATTCTTCACTTTTCCACTCACTTTCCACTTTGCACTAGAACGGGATCTTACTTGCCGTCGGCGATACTTTCCGGTGATCGTACACTCTTACACTTCAGGTTAGTATTTCCATTTTAGTAATGTCGCGCACTCAGTCCGGATCCGAGGCTAGCTCGTCAGGCCGTTCCGCAGAGGAGTCCGAGTCAGAGACGTCCTCGTCTTTGAGCAAGTATAAGGTGAAGGAGGAGGTCTTCACCGACCCTGGGTCGGATGGTGGTGACGACGTAGTCTTCGTGGTGTCCCCGTTGAGATCCAGAAGGCCGGGAAAGGAGCCCTTGGACGAGGTCGAAGAGGGAGAGGAAGGGGAAGAGTGGGTTGGCGAGGACGTGGAGGGGCTGGATCAGGAGGATCAGGAGGAGGGTGGCGACGAGGAAGAGGAGGAGCAGGGTACCGAGGGTGAAGAGGAAGATGAGGTGGGTCAGGATCCCAAGGCCCAGGATGTTGACGATGAGGAGGATGATGGCGATGAACGGGAGGCTGCTCAAGAAGGCGCTGGCCAGGGTACAGTGGGAAGGTCGGTCGGGGTCGGAGAAGACCTTCCATCCCTTCCCCCTTTGTCGACGCCGTCTCCCGAGCGGAAGGCTCGCCCTCGTCGGAAGAAGAAGGCCTTGACCATTTCGCACAGTCCATCCTCACCAGAAGAGTATGCACCTAGACTAGGTCTTGAGTTTCCCCGGGTCTCCTTCAAGAATTCGGGATCGATTCGGATGTATCCCGATGATATCAAGGACATCGAACCAATCCCTCCTGTGCCGGGTGAAGATACTCGGGTGGAGATTCGTATGGATAGCATTCCTTGTATCTTAAAGGCGGACTACCTCCACATTCTGAGGGCCGCCTACTTCATTCCGAGGGAGTTCGAAGTCTTTATTCCGAGCCCAGGCATTCGGCCCACAACGGTTCTCGCGCCGGGCTACTGTATGTTTCCCGAGGACGCCGTCCTCTCTGGTGTGTAGCTGCCACTGCATCCTTTCATTAAGAGGGTTTTGAATTGGGCAAAGCTGTGCCCCATGCAGTATGGGCCGAACTCTTGGAAGCACTTAGTCTGCTTCATTCTAAGGTGTCAAGAGAAGAGGGTGAAGCTGAGGTTGACGTATTTCCGGGCCATCCTAGGAATTAGCTCGCTCGGAGATCAGGAGGGGACTTTTTATTTCTCGCCGAGGCCGTATAAGAAAATCATGCACGGCCATCCGAATTCCATCAAGGGGTGGAAAGAGAAGTATTTCGTGGTTCGGAACGAGAGGCCTTGGGGGATACCCACCAGTTGGAATTTTTTCAAACCGAACCACAAGCCCCCGAAGAAGAGTGACATGACAGCCAAGGAGTGGAAGAAGGTGGAGAAAATAGTCGGGGGGCACAGCATCGCTTGGCCTCGAGTGACCGAGCTACACCTTGCCCGGGCCGGACTGAGCCCTGCCGACCCTAGTATGTTTCTTTCCAAATTTTTGCATCTTTCAGCCTTCGTGTTGACGTTAGCCTTTCCTCGTTTATTTTTGCAGGGATGACTTCTGAACAGGTTGATGCCAGACGGGCGCTGTTGGCTGCCGCAGAGAAGACGAGGTCAAAGAAAAGGAAGAAGGCCGAGCTAGAGAGGATGGCGGCCGAGAAGGCGAAGACGGCGGCCACAGCTGGGGCGTCCTCCAAGGGGGCGGCCCCGGTGGTAGAGGAGCCCTCCCCAGCGAAGAGGGCCAAGAATCATCACCCCCATGCGTCGAGGGCAGCTCGAGACACAGGGGGTAGCTCGGGCAAGACCGTCGAGGCCCCAGAAAAAAGACTCCCACCACTGCGGCCATCTGCCGAGGAGATGGTGAGTCAGCAAGGGCTGCGACCCTATGCCCCTGACTGGTCGATCGTGCAGGGGGATAGTCTGCTCGATGCGCCTATGTCGGTCGAATTCGTCACGAAGGCTGCTACCGAACGCGATCGGATGGCGCTGGCAGTGCAAACGGCGGACCAGGCCTTCATGCAGTGGTCCCAAGCGCACATCTCGGTAAGCTACTTCAGTGCATACATTTTTCTTTGTTTTGAACTTGGAATCTCTCTAACCTTTTTCCCCTCGGACAGGCGATGCTCGATGGCCAGCACTTCCAAAAGTGCCTGGAGAAGGAGATCCTCATCGTGAGGAGGAATGCAGAGAAGTACCTCCGGGAGCTGAACAAGGCCAAAGACGACCTGAAGGAGGCCCAAACTATGGTCACTATTCATGAGGCCCAGATAGCCTCGCTCTGCGACATCCACAAGAAGGACGTGGATCGTCTCAAGGAGAGGATAGAGGAGGAGGCGGAGAAGGGGTGGAAGGCCCTGAAGGCGATGGAAGCGGCCTTGGCGAAAGCGCTGATCATCGCTCAGGACGAGGCGTACGAGCATGCTAAGGGCCACTTTAGGCAGATCTATCCGGAGCAGAATGTGGAGCACCTTTACTACGGATGGGTGCCGAACCTTCCTCCCACCCCGGGGGGCGACGAAGCGGGGGGCAACCAGGTTGACGATGAGGTGCTAGCCCCCCCTCAAGAATAGAATAGTCTTTTTTATTTTTGCTCGTTTTGATGTAAATGCCTTGAGCGGACTGGCCACTGTGGCTTTTGTATCAATTTTTGAAAGAAATGAAATTTACTTTGGGCCGAGGCTTCAACACTTGCGTTTTTTGTGATGTTTGCTCTCGTCTTTTGATAGACGCATGGGACCCGGGTCGCTGCCCCTGTTGCTGTTGGGGTACCTCCACTTCGAGCGGGGGAGGAGGCCATGGAGGCAGCTTTGGCTCGCCAGCGAAAACAGGCTCGGGACCGAGCGACCGCAGTTAATTATTTCCTGAACAAATCTAGAGAGCTCGGTCTGGAGGTGGCGCGCCTGAAGAAGGCCATAGCCGACCGGGACTGGTGGGTAATCGAGACGGACTGGTCCCTATCGGATGCCTCGAGCGGGCGGTCAGCTTCGGAGTCTTTCCTTCGCGAGGCCGTGGTTAAGAAAGAGCTGGAGATTCGCAGGCTGAAGCTGGTGTTAGGCGCGGGTCTGATGGAAGAGGCCAGCAACTCGACCCCGGGGCGGTCTCCGACATTTCTGTTGGATGAGGCCCAGCTTGGCGATGCAGGAAGCTCGGTGGCGGGAGTATCTTCCTGGGCCGGTCCAACCGAGAGTGAGAAGAGCCCCGAAGGAGGTGCCGAGTTTGAATTTCAGGCCGAGTGCGAGTGAGTTTGTGAGTTGTTCTTTGTATTTGTACCGACGTTCATTGAGTTGTAAGCAATGAGTAATAATAAGAGCATTCGTTTTCTCGAACCTTGATTGTCTCGGTTGCCGAAGGCGGCTGCTGGGTCTGATTTGAAGGGGTCGTCGTCGAGGCAACTGGGTCATAAATGGCGACGTTTCGCCGTCCGTCGTTTCGTATTCCCAGACATAATAACTGCCCCCCGCAGAGGGTTATATAATCCCCACTTACCCCCAACTGATTGTTAAGAAATGAAAGTCGCTTGACTTGGGTGCCTGCCGAAGGCGGGCGCCCGCAAACAAAATATTCTTCGAATGCTCCGGGTCGGGGGCACACCAATCACCCTCGGACTATTTGGGGTTCGGGCTTGAAGAGTCGCGAGACCCCGGGTTGTTCGTTGGTGAGTGGTGGGCCGGCCGATCGGTTCGGGGGTTTGGGGAAAGCCGAGGCTCGGTGGCTCTCCTGCCGTCCTCGAACAGTTCGGGGTTTCGAGCTCGCAAGAGCAGGAAACCCCGTGTTGTTCGCGGGCGAGAGGAGGGTCGATTGAAAGCAGAGGGTCAGTCCAGGACGGAGAGAGTAGGGGGTCGGTGGCTCCCCTGCCGTCCTCGAATAGTTCGGGGTTTGGGCTTGCGAAAGCCGTAAACCCTGAGTTGTTCGCGGGCAAGAGGGTGGTCAACCAAACGAATCGAAGCTCGGGGCGTCTGCTGAAGGCGGACGCTCTAAACCTTAACATCAAATTTTGATGAATCGCGGCACTAGGATGTGGCCGAGCGCATTGGTCGAGCGCATTGGTCGAGCGGCTTCGAAGGAAGCCGCGGCCTAGCTCTGGGCTGTCGACGCGCCGTAATCTCTTGGGGATAGCGGTGTGGGCGGTCGTCGCCTCGTGCATCGGTAGAGGGACTTAAAGAAGCCAAAACCGAGCGAGGGACGGGTGCCGAGCCCCCACACCTTGGAGAAAACCAGTAGCAGAGGGTCGCCGCCGAGCGCCAAGGCCGAGGGGCTTCGAAGGAAGCCCCGGCCTTGCTCGAGGTCGACGCCGAGCTCCTGCAGTTGTTCTTAGGGAGAGACGGTGCGGGCGAGGCTGGCGGATATCGCCACGTACATAGGTTGATGAGCTTGAAGAAGCCCAAACTAAGCGAGGGACGGGTGCCGAGTCCCCATACCGGTGAGAAAGACAGTTGCAGGCATAGCAGAGGGTCGCCGCCGAGCGTCAAGGTCGCGGCGCCTTGAAGAAGGCACCTGCCTTGCTCGGGGCCGACGCCGAGCTCCCGCAGTTGTTCTCAGGGAGAGACGGTGCGAGCGTGGCTGTCAGATGTCGCCTCGTATATAGGTTGATGAGCTTGAAGAAGCCCAAACCGAGCGAGGGACGGGTGCCGAGCCCCCACACCAGTGAGAAAGACAGTGGCAGGCGTAGTAGAGGGTCGCCGCTGAGCGTCAAGGTCGCGATGCCTTGAGGAAGGCACCTGCCTTGCTCGAGGCCGATGCTGAGCTCCCGCAGTTGTTCTCATGGAGAGACGGTGCGGGCGTGGCTGGCGGATGTCGCCTTGTACATAGGTTGATGAGCTTGAAGAAGCCCAAAACGAGCAAGGGATGGGTGCCGAGCCCCCACACCGGTGAGAAAGACAGTTGCAGGCATAGCAGAGGGTCGCCACTGAGCGTCAAGGTCGCACTGCCTTGAGGAAGGCACCCGCCTTGCTCGGGGCCGACCCCGAGCTCCCACAGTTGTTCTCAGGGAGAGACGGTGCGGCATGGCTGGCGGATGTCGCCTCGTACATAGGTTGATGAGCTTGAAGAAACCCAAACCGAGAGAGGGACGGGTGTCGAGCCCCCACACCGGTGAGAAAGACAGTTGCAGGCGTAGCAGAGGGTCACCGCCCAGCGTCAAGGTCGCGGCGCCTTGAAGAAGGCACATGCTTGCTCGGGGCCGACGCCGAGCTCCCGCAGTTGTTCTCAGGGAGAGACGGTGCGGGCATAGCTAGCTGATGTCGCCTCGTACATAGGTTGATGAGCTTGAAGAAGCCCAAACGGAGCGAGGGACGGGTGCCGAGCCCCCATACCGGTGAGAAAGACAGTTGCAGGCGTAGCAAAGGGTCGCCACCGAGCGTCAAGGTCGTGGTGCCTTGAGGAAGGCTCCTGCCTTGCTCGGGGCCGACGCCGAGCTCCTGCAGTTGTTCTTAGGGAGAGACGGTGCGGGCGTGGCTGGCGGATGTCGCCTCGTACATAGGTTGATGAGCTTGAAGAAGCCCAAACCGAGCGAGGGACGGGTGCCGAGCCCCCACACCGGTGAGAAAGACAGTTACAGGCGTAGCAGAGGGTCGCCGCCGAGCATCAAGGTTGCAGTGCCTTGAGGAAGGCACCCGCCTTGCTCGGGGCCGACACCGAGCTCCCGCAGTTGTTCTCAGGGAGAGACGGTGCGGGTGTGGCTGGCGGATGTTGCCTCGTACATAGGTTGATGAGCTTGAAGAATCCCAAACCGAGCGAGGGACGGATGCCGAGCCCCCACACCGGTGAGAAAGACAGTTGCAGGCGTAGCAGAGGGTCGCCGCCGAGCGTCAAGGTCGCGGTGCCTTGAGGAAGGCACCCGCCTTGCTCGGGGCCGATGCCGAACTCCCGCAGTTGTTCTCAGGGTGTGTAGCTGTCCCAAATATGTAGGGAGGCTTTTCTGGTCGGTACTGTTATCTGAGCGCCGATCCCCAGGTTTGTAAGAGAAGCTTTACAGGCTTGCGCTGTTATCCGAGTGCCAAGCCCCAAGCTTGTGAGAGACGCTTTTTGGGTTCGAGCTGTGATCCGAGTACCGAGCCCTAAGCTTGTAAGGGAAGCTTTTCTGGCTCGCACTATTATCCGAGCGCCGAGCCCCAAGCTTGAAAGGGAAGCTTTTCAGGCTCGCGCTGTTATCCGAGCACCGAGTCCCAAGCTTGTAAGGGAAGCTTTTCAGGCTCGCACTGTTATCTGAGTACCGAGCCCCAAGCTTGTAAGGGAAGCTTTTCAGGCTCGCGCTGTTATCCGAGCGCCGAGCCCCAAGCTTGTAAGGGAAGCTTTTCAGGTTCGCACTGTTATCCGAGTACCGTGCCCCAAGCTTGTAAGGGAAGCTTTTCAGGCTCGCGCTGTTATCCGAGCGCCGAGCCCCAAGCTTGTAAGGGAAGCTTTTCAGGCTCGCGCTGTTATCCGAGTACTGAGCCCCAAGCTTGTAAGGGAAGCTTTTCAGGCTCGCGCTGTTATCCGAGTACCGAGCTCGAGATATGTTCTTTACTTGTAACAAAATAAAAAGCCATAGGTGTGGCGCCCCGAATTTCTAATATAATATCTTAGAAAATACGTGGCACAATCCCAGCATCAACTTCAATGTAATAGTACACATAGCCCAAAAATACAAATAATTTTATTCCAAACTTTTATTACATCGACCATTTACAAACACAGCGGAATACAAAACACCTTGAATTACAACATTCTTTTTACAACACTTCTTTTTACAAAATTTTACACATAGCTCTATTATGTCAGTTTATCTCCAAAACTATCTCAAGCATCCAAATCTCCAAACTCTATGCAACAACCTGTAAATATGAGGCTAGAGATAACCCTAACCCCCAAAACTAAAGGGGTCAGCCATAAATGGTGTGAGTGACATAAAAACATACAACATAATTAAATCATAAAATATAAAGTCATCAACAGCATGTATTAACAACGAGGATAAAGGAATGAGAAATAACAAAGATGTAAAGCATGAAAACATCATGGAATGAAAACAACAAGTGAAGCTAGACTAAGGGTCGAGTGTAGAAAACAGGAAAACCACATGCATAAAACCAAGTCAAGAAAACACAATCTCTATATGCTGACTCTCTAATGCATACTTGTCGGAGTCTATGCATCTCACTCTACATAGGTCCGGTGCAAGCCCTTAACGATCTCCACTTTATAGGGATAACCCCTCGTTATGCAATTAATCATACTACGGTGATGGGAAACAAGATTCAGACTACTCCGCGAATAGGCATCACCGCCCTCGACGCGTAAGTATTATGTAAGATAGCTCAAAAACAACAACCGGAGAATCATCTGCCTGCCGTGTACCCCACGAATAGGCCTTCAAGACCCTCAACTTGCAGATACACCCGGTACATTCTGTGAATAGGCCTGTCGACCCTCAACACACAAATGCACCCTGCATGCTCCGTGAATAGGTCCGTAGACCCTCAACACGCGAACATATACAACCGGAGAATCATCTCCCTGCCGTGTACCCCACGAATAGGCCTTTAAGACCATCAACGTGCAGATACACCCGGTACATTCCGTGAATAGGCCTGCCGACCCTCAACACGCAAATGCACCCTGCATGCTCTGTGAATAGGCCCGTAGACCCTCAACGCACGAACATATACAACTGGAGAATCATCTCCCTGTCGTGTACCCCACGAATAGGCCTTCACGACCCTCTAGTTGAACTAACAAAACCATGAGCCTATACTTACGTTTCTCAGGTTCCATCACATCTCCACTAGTGCCTGTCCTTAAGTTGGTTATTATTAAAACACCAAAAATCCTTATCTTTAGAGTTAGTGTACCCTGCCGGACTTCAACAACAACTAAACCAAGACCCCTCAGGCCTAACTCAATAAATCTCAACTGTCGGTTCACAGGACTCCCACTCAACTCCTAGAGACCTCAACAGGACCAAAACTCACTAATCCATCGTCAAACGATCAAAGGAGAAATCTCTCCACTCAACAAAACCCAAATCTTTATATAATTCCAGAATCCAAATACAACTATAAAATATCTTGAAAATATATGTTTTGTAGAAACAGTAACCTCTAGAATAATAAGTTATAGATTAAAGCATTTAGAGTAAAAATCATTTGAAAGAACATTCATAGATATAAGGATACATCAGTATCAGTCGACTATAGAAAACATAAGTCGACTGTCCAGAAAGAAAATTCCATGGTTTTAAGAAAATAAGCTAAGTGTTATAAGTTGACTTATAAAAGTCATAAGTCGACTTACCAGAGAATATAAGTTGACTTATAAAAGTCATAAGTCGACTTACCAGAGAATATAAGTCGACTTACAAAAGTCATAAGTCGACTTACCAGAGAGAAACTCCAGAAATCTTTAAGAAAATATTCTAAGTGTGCCAGTCGACTGAAAAGGGTCTAAGTCGACTGTCCAGAACGGATGTTCAAGAAAACTAATGATCATAGCAGCCGGGTCGTACCAGTCGACTGAAAGGTCATGCCAGTCGACTGTCGGCCTACAGAATACATAGTTTTGGTTGTGCATATGTCAAAACTAGGACTTTTAGGAATCAGTCATATATCGAAATAACTTTCTTTTATTTTTCAAATCTTATTAATGCCAAAATAATTAGATTTAAACTTATCATTTGAGAAATCCAAGTTCAAACAACATCTTTTACAAAAATCACAATTCCCCAATTTAAATCCTCATAACTCAAATCCTCAAAACCTGGTCCTCTAGACCATTAATCATTCACAACATTCCTCAACTAAATCTCAACTATTCTCTAGAGTTGATCCATGAACAAAACCAATTTATCCTCAACATGGTCAAGTTGTTTTTATCCAACTCACCAATAGTCCAAAAATCTCATCTTTAATTTAATTAATGCTCGACATCTATCAAACTCAATCAACTCAACAATAATCCCACAATTTAAGAAAATATAATTTAAGTAGTAGCAGTCGACTACTAATAGTCACCAGTCGACTGTTCGCAACGAAAATCCAATATTTTTAGCCTACTGATAATTTATATTAGGTTCTCAACAAGCTCTAAAATCATTCTCATACAAATATCTAGGGTTTTTCTCGAAGATCCAATTTTTCATCCATCCATACATATACATATTCAACATCTAAATCAATCTAAACATTCATATCATTCTCACATGACATACACGAATCAAAGAGAACAAACAAAACAACCAAACAATTATATCGACTCATATACAACATACACAAAACAAAACAAAGCAAAACAATGTCACTCACATAGTTGGAGAGATCAAGCGAATATCACGAAGCACGATGAAGAATCCCCTATTTTGCAAAGAGTCCAAGATCTCCTCTTCAATCACCAAGAAAATAAAAATATATAAAACTTGTGTTATGCAGCAAATGATGGTTGCACACCCTCTTTTATACAGGCCGGAAATAAGGAATTAGGGTTTTCGAAATACATTTGCAAAAGAATCCTTCCAAAATATAACTTTACCTATATAACCCTCTCTTAATTAAAAATAAGTTAACTAAATCAAAACCAAATCAAATATTTTTATCACTGAGTTGTCCAGCAATCCCGCACGGCCCAGTAAATAAGAAAATTTTGGATTTACAACTCAGGGTGACGATTTTGCACAAAAGCCCTCCTTTTTGTAATATTTGCAAGTACATCATAAAATATTCATAAAAATCCAGAAAAATCAGAAATAATATCTAATAATACATATTATATTTTCCAATCAAAATATTTGACTTTTACTTTCCAAAAAAACATTTGCACAAGATTCTACATAAATTCCATATTTGTAAAAACACCCTTTTTGTTTAAATCTTCACCAAATCGACTTTAAATCAAATCTAGATAAATTTAAATTTAAATGCTAACCATGGGAAACCAAAATATCAATAAAAAATAAATTTTCATAACTGATTTCAGATCCAAACGGCTTTTTACATAAAAGTCCCTCTCTTTCGAGGTTTTTATAAAAATAGTTTCTTTATTCAGAAAAATTCCAAAATTTAGAATATACTCCATTATAATTAGGAGAATTTACTAAAAATATAAAATTGGTTATTTACACCAAAAATATTTGCACGTGTTTCGCACGTGTAAAAGAGATAGATTTTCAGAAAATACTTATTAAATCTCCAGAAAATCATTTTAATTCATTTTCAAATATTTAAAATAATATTTGAAAATACGGGGTTCTACAATAGGCTTGTTTTATGAAAGCTGGCATATTTACAATATATTCGAACTTTACAAAACACCAGGCACGAACCTTCCAGTGCCGCGCAGCGCCTTGAAGAACGGGAGGGACTTCTCTCCAGACTTGGAGAGGAAACGACCGATGGCCGCCAGTCTTCCCGTTAGCCTCTGGACTTCTTTGACATTCCTGGGAGGGGCCATGTCTATTATGGTCTGGATTTTTTCGGGGTTCGCCTCGATGCCGCGCTGGCTGACGATGAACCCTAAGAACTTCCTAGAGGAGACGCCGAAGGCGCACTTCGCCGGGTTGAGCCTCATGTTGTGGGTTCGAAGGACCCCAAAAGCTTCTTCTAGGTCGGCGACGTGGTGCTGTCCTTGTTGACTTTTGACGAGCATGTCGTCGACGTATACCTCCATGTTACGCCCGATTTGATCTTTAAAGATTCGGTTGACGAGCCTCTGGTAGGTGGCGCTGGCGTTCTTCAGCCCGAAGGGCATGACCTGGTAGCAATACAGTCCCTGGTCTGTGACGAAGGACGTCTTGGCATTGTTTGGAGGGAACATCCAGATCTGGTTATAGCCCGAGAAGGCATCCGTGAATGATAAGAGCTTGTGGCCCGAGGTCGCATCGATCAAGGCGTCAATGCTGGGGAGAGGAAACGGATCCTTGGGGCATGCCTTGTTGAGGTCGGTGAAATCTATGCAGATCCTCCAACTCCCGCTCGCCTTCCTGACCATGATGACGTTCACCTGCCACTCCGGATAGCTGACTGATATGGCTAAAAATGGGGTTAAATCGGAATCGTCCAAACGGAACACGAATCTTGAAGCACAGGGATAAGACGATAATCTCACCAACCAAACAGACCAAACCGGGTGTCGGATCTTCACCTCAAAAACCCAATAACCCACGAATGGATCCACCTCAAAGTGGGCGCGGGTTTTAACCCCCTGCGCACCCATTCCGTCAGGATGAAATCAAGGCCCCTGATTAACCTTAACCAACGGCCTTGATTCACATCCCTCCTACCACTGGGAGCCAGGGATTAAATTCCTTAACTGATTAGAGGGAATATACCTTATCAGATTACTTTCCTTATCTGATTACAAGGAATATTACTTATCTAATCACGGGGATTACATTCCTAAACCAGTCCCTAAGACGCCTATAAATACCCTCCATCCATCTCCATTGCGAGGTAATCAATCTTTCACCAGTTTTTTACGCTCTTTCATAGTCTGCCAGATAACTGACTTGAGCGTCGGAGGGTGCGTCGCCGGGAACAACCCCGGTGTCTCGCACTTTTTGCAGGTGCACGGCGGGAACGACGAACGAGGCCCGACGGAACAGGTGCGCAGGTTTTCCTATTCAATTTCCCCAAGAACCCACAAGTTCTATCTGTTTGCCCCCACACCAAATTTAGCGGCAACAGATTGGCGCCGTCTGTGGGAAACAAACGAATAGGGACCTCTCCTCTTCCCGGTGATCAGGTTCTCCCCTGTCATGCCGCCTCGCAAAGTTAGATCTAGGGGCTCCAACCGAGCGCCCAACCCTGACCAGCAAGAAGTCCTTCCTGATCCCGCTCAGCAACAAGGGCAACTCCCTCCTACCGTGGAAGAGCCGCTCCAACGGAACCCTCCACATCCTGATCCAAAGGGGCCTAACCCCCAGAAACAGCCTCTTCACCAAGAGGACATCCCCATCCACACCGCCTCCAGTGCCTCCATGGCCTCCCATCATCCCCGAGCCTCTGGTCGCCACAATGCCCCTCCCAAACGCCCGGAAGATGATGACCTTCGTCGCCATCTGGATGAAAAGCGGGCTCGGGGGGAAGCCTCCCGCCAGCGAGAGCAATCCCCCCGACACCGAGAGCGCAGGAGGTCCCCCGTCCGAAGAGGGAGAAAGGACTCCCCCGATCACTACCGAAGGAGGCACTCTCCAGCAGGTCGGCAACAGCCCAGGAACAATGAGGCACCCATCACCCGTGCCGAGTTCCAACAATTCCAAGCAATGGTACAACAGGCCCTCAACCTCCGTCAGAACCCCAATGAGCAAAGGGCCCCATCCCCTCCTCCGGTCCGGAGCCCTCGCCAACGGTCCCCTTCTCCTCGTCCCGCTCCTACCAATTCCAGACGCACCCCGAGTCCTCGTCGTTCTCGAAGCTACCATCGCCGCAGCCCTCGCTCCCCCTCATACGAAGACGAGTCCCGTGGCTCGGCAGATCACCGTCGGAGAGATGACACCGTGAACCGCCGTCTGAACGAGGTGGAAAAACTCTTGGGACAGATAAACCGAGAAGAAGAGCTCAGGGGGAGGACCCTACGTCCTAGCCGACCCCCGTTCTCCCGGACCATAGTAGATGCTCCTGTTCCCTTCGGTTTCAAACCTCCCCAGTTCGAGAACTACACTGGGGAGACCGATCCAGTTGACCACATCGAAAGCTTTAAGACCTTGATGCTCCTCCATCAAGCCTCCGATGCCCTCCTCTGCAAAACATTCCCAGCAACTCTCAAAGGCCCAGCTCGAGAATGGTACTCTCAACTTGCCCCGGCATCGATATTCTCCTTCGAACAGTTCGAGACACTGTTCATCACCCATTTCGTCAGCAGCCGAAGGGCCGAGAAGACCAGCATCTCACTATTGCACCTCCGTCAACAGAAGGGGGAGAAATTGAGGGACTACGTGAAGAGGTTCACGGCTGAAGCCAGAACCATCGCATCCCTCGACCAATCCGTCGCTGCCGCGGCGTTCCAATCCAATATCCTCAATTCCAATCTTCGCTCCTCCCTCGCCAAGAAACCCCCACACGACTTTTCTGACCTCCTCCTCCGAACTGAAAAGTACATCCGAGCTGAAGAGGCCGAGGAACGTCCCAACTGGGAAGTACCTGCCTCCGGGTTTAAGAGGAAAGGAACGGAAGAAGAAGGAGCCAAAAAGCTCCAGAAAGATAACGCCGGCCAGCGCCGACCTCCCCCTAGATTTGAAAAGTTTACTCCCCTCACCACAAACATCTCCACCATTTTCATGGAAGTCAAAAAGGAAGGGGTCCTACCTCCAGCTCCAAAGATGAACACCCCAGCTAAAAGAAGGGATAGAGAGAAATGGTGCCGCTATCACCGGGACCATGGGCACGACACTAACGATTGCCGAGCGCTAAGAAACGAGATCGAGGCCCTCATCCAGAGGGGGCAGTTGGCAAAATTCGTGAGAAAGGACCAAGGCGAGCTTCCCCCCCAGCCTCGGGGGGCTAACAAACGTCCAGAGCGAGAAGGAACGCCAGAGTTTGAGGAAGAACGAGTTCTCCACCTCATCCACGGGGGCCCGATGGGGGGCTCCTCGAACTCTTCTCGGAAAGCTTTTATTAGAGAAGTGAACTCCGTCCGAGCCACCCCTCCTCCCAAAGGTCTCGGGGTGCCCGTCACCTTTTCTGACGAAGATCTCGAGGGAGTCCGCACCCCCCATTGTGACGCACTTGTCATCAGCCTTCACATGGCCAATTTCAAAGTCGAAAGAATCCTAGTAGATAACGGCTCCTCCGTAAACATCCTATTCCTCGATGCTTTTAAGGGGTTGAAGCTCTCCCGAGACAGACTCAAACCCGCCGGGTATACGCTCCATGGGTTCACGGGAGTGCCGGTGACGATCGAAGGGGTGATTACCCTCGATGTCACAGCAGGCAAAACTCCTACTACCCGCACGGAGTCAATGGATTTCATGGTCGTAGATGTCCCAGCGGCTTACAACGTCATTTTGGGTCGGCCCGGCCTAGCCGCCCTTGAAGCCGTCCCTTCTGCTTATCATCTCAAAATGAAATTCCCCACTCGGGCTGGAGTGGGAGAAGTAAGGGGCAACCAGGAGCAAGCCCGCAAGTGTTATATGACTTCCACCCTCGGACCCGTCCTCTCCTTAGAAACACTCGAGATCCCCCAAGATGCTGCTCGGCCGACTTCCGAGCCGGTAGACGAGTTAGAAGAGGTACTCTTCTCGGAGCAGGAGCCGACCCGCAGGTTCTTCGTCAGCAAGACCCTCCCATCCGCATTATACGCGGATATTGTAGAATGCATCCGAGCCAACCAAGACCTCTTCGCATGGACAGCTGCAGACATGCCCGGTATCTCCGAAGAACTTTTGGTCCACCGCCTCAGTGTTGATCCGGGGTCCAAACCGATCCAGCAGAAGAGGCGCAAGTTCGCTCCCGAGCGTCAGCTCGCTATCAAAGAAGAGGTGGACAAATTGCTGAAGGCCCGGTTCATACAGGAAGTAAATTATCCTGAGTGGTTATCAAACGTAGTGATGGTGAAAAAGTCCAACGGTACATGGAGAATCTGTATTGATTTCACTGACCTCAACAAGGCCTGCCCTAAAGACCCCTTCCCTCTGCCGAGCATCGACACTCTGATTGACGCAACCTCGGGACATGAGCTCCTCAGCTTCATGGACGCTTTCTCGGGTTACAATCAGATAAGGATGTTCCCCCCGGATATTCCGAAGACATCTTTTGTGACCGACCAAGGGCTCTACTGCTACAGAGTCATGCCTTTCGGCCTAAAGAATGCCGGGGCAACGTACCAGCGCCTTGTTAACAAGGTATTTCAGGCGCAGATCGGTCGAAACATGGAAGTGTACGTGGACGACATGCTTGTGAAAAGCATCCGAGGCGTTGATCATGTGACCGACCTTCAAGAAGCGTTTGATGTTTTAAGAAAGCACAATATGAGACTCAACCCGAACAAATGTGCGTTTGGCATCTCATCAGGGAAGTTCCTCGGCTTCATGGTTAGCCAACGAGGAATTGAAGTGAATCCAGAAAAGATCAAGGCCATACTGGACATGGCCCCTCCTAGAAATGTCAAGGAAGTTCAAAGGTTGACTGGTCGCCTAGCCGCCATAGGACGCTTTCTGTCGAAGTCCGGGGAGAAGTGCCTCCCGTTCTTCAAAGCCCTCAGGGGGGCAAAGGGATTCGAATGGGGGCAGCAACAACAAGATTCCTTCGACCAGCTTAAGGCTTACCTCGTCAACCCACCTCTCCTCAGCAAGCCCATACCAGGCGAACCACTCTACCTCTACTTGGCAGCCTCGGAACAGACGCTAAGTGCGGTCTTAGTCAGGGAAGAAGAAAGAACTCAGAAGCCCATTTACTACGTCAGCAAAGTGCTCCGGGACGCCGAGCTTCGGTACCCGAAAATTGAGAAAATAGCCTACGCCCTGATAATGGCTGCAAGAAAGCTTCGGCCATACTTCCAGTCTCATTCGGTGGTCATTCTTACCGACCAGCCGTTGAAACAGATCCTTCACAAGCCAGAGACTTCCGACCGCCTCATGAAGTGGTCGATCGAGCTGAGCCAACATGATATTACTTATCAGCCTCGAACCGCCATCAAGGCGCAGGCGCTGGCCGAATTCATAGTGGAAACAACTATCCCCGACCCCGAGCAGACAACGAAGGGCCTGCCTATCTGGTCGGTATATGTCGATGGATCCTCTTGCAACGAGGGGAGCGGGGCTGGAGTCATCCTTGCGGGCCCAGACGACTTTGTCCTTCAATATTCCCTTCGGATAAACTTTAAAGCCTCGAATAACGAAGCCGAATACGAAGCACTCATAGCCGGCCTCGGGATGGCCCGAAACGCAGGGGCGCGATGCCTGCAGATCTTCAGCGACTCTCAGTTGGTCGTCAACCAGGTCCTCGGCGAGTATGAAGCCCGCGATGACAGGATGGTAAAGTACTTGGCTAAAGTAAGGAGCCTCATGGCGCTCTTCGAGGAAGCCCTCATCCGAAGAATCCCCAGAGAGGAAAATGCCTAGGCCGACGCCCTGTCCAAATTAGCTTCCTCATCCCTGCAAGGCCTCGAACAAACTGTTCTGATAGAAGTCCTCCTCAAGCCAAGCATAGAGGACGAGGCTTTCAACTCCGTCGAAACACTGCCACTCCCCCTCGAAGATAATTGGATGAAGCCCCTCATCGAATTTTTAAGAGACGGACTCCTCCCAAGGGATCCGAAGGAAGCCCGAAAGATAAGGACCCGAGCCGAGCGTTACATACTGGTCGAAGGCATTCTGTATAAGCGCTCCTTCACGCAAGTGGATGGTCGGCCCTACCTAAGATGCCTCTCCCCCGGACAAGCCGATTACGCCCTGCAAGAGCTCCATGAGGGCATCGGCGGAGCCCACTCCGGCTCCAGAGCCTTGGCACGCAAAGTGTTAAACTACGGGTATTACTGGCCCACTCTCCTACGGGATGCCGAACGACACGTTCGGCAATGCACCTCCTGCCAGAAGTATTCCGACATCCGACGCCTTCCACAAGCACCACTCTCCTCCCTATCAAGTCCGATCCCCTTTGCCATGTGGGGGATGGATTTACTTGGGCCATTTCCACCGGCCCCCGGACAATTGAAGTTCCTAGTCGTGGCAGTCGACTATTTCTCGAAATGGGTAGAGGCCGAGCCCCTGGCTACAATTACCGAACATAGAGTCGTTCAATTCTTTTGGAAAAATGTAATCTGCCGGTTCGGTGTTCCCCGAGTCGTAGTTACAGATAACGGTACGCAGTTCGCTGGAGCTGCCTTCCGAGCCTTATGTGAAGACCTAGCCATACAGCACCGCTTCTCCTCCGTCTCTCATCCCCAGTCAAATGGCCAAGCCGAGAATGCCAACCGACAGATCCTCTCCGACATCAAGAAGAGACTCGATAAATGCTCCAAGGGATTGTGGGTCGATCAACTGCCCAATGTGTTGTGGAACTACCGAACCACGAAGCGGACCCCGACAGGCGAGAGTCCGTTCAATCTCACCTATGGGTCCGAGGCCCTCATCCCACTAGAAGTTGGGATACCCTCTCCTCGCCTGGTGGCCTTTGAAGAAGAACAGAATGCCAGGGAGCTCAGAACGAGCCTGGACTTGATAGACGAAATCCGGGAAAGGGCAGCCATACGGCAGCAAAGTTATCGGAGAAGAATCGAACTCGCCTACAACAAACGGGTCCGCCCAACCGACCTGAAAGAAGGGGATCTGGTCCTCCAAAAACTGGCCATTTCGTTCTCCGGACAGAAGAGCAAACTGGCCCCAAATTGGGAGGGACCGTACAAAGTCTCCAAAGTGATCCGCCCCGGTGCATACAAGCTCGAAGATCTTGAGGGTAGAGAAATTCCCCGGACTTGGAACGCCGACCATCTTTTGAAATACCAAGAGAAGGCAACCCCGCCTATCTAAATAACTCGAGATGTCGGGCCACTCCTCTCCTGCTGCTAGTGATTTTTCCTTTGTTCTTTTTTCATTGTAATAACGGCTAGCAACTTTAGAAGCAGCCGACCATTAGATATTAATAAATAAAGTTTTTTACATTATCGCATACTTCCGCCTCTAATTCCCTAATCACACAATGGTTCGGAGTCCAGCACTCGGCTCGACTCTTCCTCCCCGGCTCGTCTTCAGACGGGCCGGGGGAAGATCGCCGTTCGAAATTGCTCCTGCAGCCGTTGAATGGATCGGAGTCCAACACTTGGCTCGATTTTGCTTCGCAAGCCCGCTCCTAAGCGGACTAGAAGTAGCTCGCCATTCGAAACTGCTCCTGCATCTCTTAAACTAATCACACAATGGTTCGGAGTCCAGCACTCGGACTCTTCCTCCCCGGCTCGTCTTCAGACGGGCCGGGGGAAGATCGCCGTTCGAAATTGCTCCTGCAGCCGTTGAATGGATCGGAGTCCAACACTTGGCTCGATTTTGCTTCGCAAGCCCGCTCCTAAGCGGACTAGAAGTAGCTCGCCATTCGAAACTGCTCCTGCATCTCTTAAACTAATCACACAATGGTTCGGAGTCCAGCACTCGGCTCGACTCTTCCTCCCCGGCTCGTCTTCAGACGGGCCGGGGGTAGATCGCCGTTCGAAATTGCTCCTGCAGCCGTTGAATGGATCGGAGTCCAACACTTGGCTCGATTTTGCTTCGCAAGCCCGCTCCTAAGCGGACTAGAAGTAGCTCGCCATTCAAAACTGCTCCTGCATCTCTTAAACTAATCTCACGATGGTTCCGGAGTCCAACACTTGGCTCGATTCTACTTCGCAAGTTCGCTTCCGAGCGAACCAGAGGTAGCTCGCCATTCGGAATTGCTCCCACAGCCGTTGAATGGTACGGAGTCCAGCACTCGGCTCGACTCTTCCTCCCCGGCTCGTCTTCAGACGGGCCGGGGGTAGATCGCCGTTCGAAATTGCTCCTGCAGCCGTTGAATGGATCGGAGTCCAACACTTGGCTCGATTTTGCTTCGCAAGCCCGCTCCTAAGCGGACTAGAAGTAGCTCGCCATTCGAAACTGCTCCTGCATCTCTTAAACTAATCTCACGATGGTTCCGGAGTCCAACACTTGGCTCGATTCTACTTCGCAAGTTCGCTTCCGAGCGAACCAGAGGTAGCTCGCCATTCGGAATTGCTCCCACAGCCGTTGAATGGTACGGAGTCCAACACTTGGTTCGACTCTACTCCGCAAGTTCGCCCCTAGGCGAGCTAGGGGTGGTTCGCCATTCGGGATTGCTCCCACGCCCTCAATCTTACAAAGGTTCGGACTCCAACACTGTTGCCGAGAACGTTCTACGGGCGAGAGTTCGGTACGACCTCGGCTCAGTTCCTTTCGCCGAACGCTCGCGCCCCCGATCGTTTTACGGGCGTGAGTTCGGCACGTTTTCGGCTCGCTACAATTCGCCGAACGCGCTCGTGCCACCGATCGTTTTACAGGCATGAGTTCGGCACGTTGTCAGCTCGCAGCAGTTCGCCGAACACACTCGTGCCACCGATCGTTTTGCGGGCGTGAGTTCGGCACGTTTTCAGCTCGCTGCAGTTCGCCGAACACACTCGTGCCACCGGTCGTTTTACGGGCGTGAGTTCGGCGCGTTTTCAGCTCGCTACAGTTCGCCGAACACACTCGTGCCACCGGTCGTTTCACGGGCGTGAGTTCGGCACCTTTTCAGCTCGGCACGATTAGCCGCACACTCGTGCCACCGATCATTTTACGGGCGTGAGTTCGGCACCTTTTCAGCTCGGCACGATTAGCCGCACACTCGTGCCACCGATCGTTTTACGGGCGTGAGTTCGGTACGTTTCAGCTCGGCATTGTTCACCGAACGTTCGTACCACTGACCGTATTACGCACTTAAGTTCGGAGGCCAACACCAATCAAAAACACCAAGTCTCAGACCTCGGTTCCACGACTCCACAATCAGAGCAAACATTGAGCAACTATGATATGACGACAGTTAAAATGATTCCAACTTTATTAGAAACAACCCTTACAAACATCAATATTACAAGACACTAAACGATTACAAGAAACTGAAAAGCGAAGATTACAAGACACCGAACCCGGACCCATCAACGCTTCCGAGGTACAGGGATGCTCCTCTTCAAGGATACTTGAGGTCGGCGACGTTTGCCTCCGGAACCCGATCCCAGGCCGGCAAGTTGAGACGTGTCCTCTGCACTGCTTCTGGCCGTTACGCCGACGGATGCGCCGCTCGACGAAATGGCCACTGAGCTCTGCGCGTCCCCCGGGCTCGGATGGCCGAGGCACTCGCGGGTCGCCATCTCGTAAAAGGTGATGCCCCGCTCGCTCTCCGCTCGGGTGCATGACGTGCTCCTCACATTAATCGGCCCCGAATGAGGCCTCAGGCGAGCCACCTCCGCTTCCAGCTCGGAAATCCGACCTCTCAATGAACCATCTTGTGCGTCGGCCTCAAAGGACGCCGGTACAGCCGAGGTCGGAACTCCAACATGGCTCGCGATGAGATGACGAAGATGGGTGACTTCGATGCTCCTATCGACGGTAGCTCTCTTCAAAACATCGACTTCGGCCACCAATTCATCTCGTTCAGCCGTGAGAGCGGCCACCTTAGTTGTCAGCTCCTCTCCCTCTGTCTGAAGCTTAGTCTCCGTAGATTGCAAGTGCTGAATCTCCGAAAGCAGGTCGTCCCTCTCCGCCGTTACCTTGGACAGCGTGTGGCGAAAGCACTTGGTCCGAAGGCTACTAGTGAAGGCAGATGGCGAGGCACCGCCCTCGCTCGAGGCAGTCATCTCGGCAATCCTGCCCTCCAGACGCCGGATATCGCTGTCCCGCTGCCCTAAGATAAGTTGGAGCTGTCCTCGCTCTGTTTCGGCTCGGCGCAGTCCTAGCTCGACCTCGTAAAGTCGTTCTCTACACCTCGCCAGACTCAACCTTGTCGCCCCGAGCCCGGCCTCGGCTCGAACCTTGGCGTCCGACCCTGCGCGCCTGATCTCTTGGTCCACCAGGGCGAGCTGCAAAGAAATACAGACGAGCAACAAAAGTTCAGACATGGCCCAAGTCCTAGACTTCGGGGGTTCTAGTGAACAAACTCTCGAACACTTAACATACAACAGACAAGTGCAAGACGCCGAGCCCAAAAAGTTGAAGTTTTTCATTCATTACAAAAAGTAGCGGTGGCCAGTCCGCTATTAGGCGTTACACAAAAAGAAACAAAAAAAAAAACAGACGGGATCAGTGCTCGACCTCTTTCCCGGGGCGGCGAGAAGGGGTCGAGGGCGACGCCTCCGAAGGGGCAACCGTCGCCAAGGGGGTGACCACCGACCCCTGAGCTCCGGCGGCTGGATTGACCAATGGCTCGTCGTCGCCTCTTTCCTCCTCTTCTTCTTCCCCCTCCGATTCGGGGTCAAAGCCCTCGACGTACCCCGGGAAAAGCCGCCAACCCGAGACGTCGACAGAGGGGTAGGCCGCCGTGACCCGGGCAAGGGCGTCGGCGAAAGCTTTGGCCATGTTCACGGCGAGGTAGCCCTGCGCCTTCTCCAAAGTAGCCTCCTCCGCTTTTTTCACTGCCGCCGCTTGGGCCTCGGCCGCATCCGCCATCTGCTTGGCCGCCTCCTCCTTCTGCTGCCGAAGCTGGTCCTCCAGCGTCTTGACCCGATCCTCGAGGTAGGTCGCCCTCGCCGACTTCGCCTCAAAATTTAGCTCGAGTTTGTCGAGCTCGCCCCGGATCTTGTCCCTCTCCTTCCGGGCCTGGTCATTCTCCTTCTTCATCTCCTTCTCTTGGGCCGCCAACCTCTCGGTAAGGTGCCCGAAGTGAACAACGATCTGCGGATAAAATGCAAAAAGTCACAAAAATTACAACTTAAGAAGGTCGGCGTGAAGAGGAGGGAGCTCGGCTCAGAACTTACCGACACCGCCGAGCGCGCTATCTCGATGATGTCGTCTCCCTCTCGTCCGGCCTCCATCGCCGCGCGATCCTTCGGCGTGGCGAGGTGCTTGACGGCCTCCATGCTCGCCAAGGAATTACCCAAGAACCCGTCGTGCTTCCGAACCTGCCAGTCCGGGACGTGGATCCTCTTATGGGCCTCGGTCAGAAGCTCCTCGGCCGCCTTTGTCAACGGCGGCGTCACCATGGTCAAGACCTCGGTGATGGGCAACTCGCCGACCTTAGCCGACGACGAAGCGGCCCCGACCTCGACCACGGGGGAATCCAGGATCTCTACCTCTTCGGCCACCTCCGTAACCTTCGGGGCCTTGGGCGCCGGCTGCTTCGACGCCACCCTCTTCCTCTTCCTCGGAGCCTTGTTGGCGAGGCTCGTCCTCAACGCGAGCACTGCTTGGTAGTCCATTTGCTCTGCACCAAAAGTTAAGTTGGTTAGCTCGGGACAAGACAAGGGAAAGAAAGCAAAAAGGAAACGAAGACGATAAATAAAAGCAGCGTACTGGGGTTAACGTGTGCGAGCCCTCCCTCATATAAGACGTCCTCCGTCAACTCCCTCCAGTCATACTTCGGCCGATCGAGAAGCACCCGTACGGCGTCTTCGTCTTCGGGCCGAAGTGCCGACGGCGCCTTCACCTTCTTCGAAACTCCTTCCACCCAACCAACGGGAATAGGCCAGGCCTCCGCGCTGCGCACCAGAAGATACTTCTCGCGCCAGAACTTGATAGAGTCCGGACAGAGGACCAGCCTCCCCCCATGCCTCGGAGTCAGATAGTACCGGTAGGCCGACCTATTCCCTTGGTGCAGCTGATAGATAGTCCGAAGCACATTCAACTCCGGCTGAATCCCCTCCGCCTGGCAGTGGAGTACGAAGCCGTTTATGACTCTCCAGGCGTTCGGCATAAGTTGGATAGGGCTGACCCCGAACCAATTTAAAACTGTTACCGCGAACGGATGGAGAGGTAGCCGAGCCCCGGCGATAAAGGCATCGACCGGCCAGCAACACATAGTCACCGGCAACGGCGAGTTGGCCCTAACCCCGGGGCCCGGCAGCATAAGCTCGTACTCCCGCGGGATCTGGAAGCAGTCCCGAATCGAATCCAGGTCCTCTTCGGAGAGAATCGACACCGTCTCGTCGGCCTCCGTTGTCTCCCTCGCCGCGTTCTCCTCGAACGACCTCGCCCTCCCGTACACTAACCGTTCCGCCTTATCCTCTGGGATTTCCCAAACCCTGTGGAGCCCCGTCAACGGTCCCGGAAGCTGTCCGAACGCCCCCATGCGCTTCGGATCCTGAACAATGGAGTCCTTGCCGAACACCTTCTGGCCCTTGGCAGCTCGACTCGAAGTTGGAGCTCCGTCGGCTCCGAGGGAGGGCTCGGACGAAGAAGAGGTGTGGGAAACAGACATGTTTAGAAGATAAATATAAAGGTTACCTCGAAATGGGAACTCGTCGGAAACTTCGCCGGAAAACAGTCGGTGATCACCTGAAGCTCTCTCACAGCAGACTCAGACGCGAACGAAAACTTGGAAAGTAAAAAATGAGAAGGGGGTGAGGGTTTTTATAGAGGAGCCAGCGCTTCAATCGAGGTAAATGGGCCTCTAACGCAGGCCCACCCCCACGAAAACGACAAAAAGAGACCCCAAACGTCACCTCGTTCTCCGCGCTGATCCAGACGGCGCATTAATGATCATCACGTCTGGCAGAAGCCCAGGAGGCAGCATTAATGGACGTCACATCTGTCAGAAAACACAGGCGACGTCACATCCGTCAGAAGCGCAGAGGGTCACATCCACCAGAACCGCCAAAGCTCCACCCAAAGAGAAACAAACAAGTCCGAAACTTCGGCACAAGCTGTCCACCGATCGTTTTATAGGCATGAGTTTGGCGCATTTTCAGCTCGCTGCAGTTCGCCGAACACGCTCGTGCCACCGATCGTTTTATAGGCGTGAGTTCGGCACATTTTCAGCTCGCGGCAGTTCGCCGAACACGCTCGTGCCACCGATCGTTTTACGGGCGTGAGTTCGGCGCATTTTCAGCTCGCTGCAGTTCTCCGAACACACTCATGCCACCGATCGTTTTATAGGCGTGAGTTCGGCACGTTTTCAGCTCGCCGCAGTTCGCCGAACACACTCGTGCCACCGATCGTTTTATAGGCGTGAGTTCGGCACGTTTTCAGCTCGCCGCAGTTCGCCGAACACGCTCGTGCCACCGATCGTTTTATAGGCGTGAGTTCGGCACGTTTTCAGCTCGCCGCAGTTCGCCGAACACGCTCGTACCACCGATCGTTTTATAGGCGTGAGTTCGGCACATTTTCAGCTCGCTGCAGTTCGCCGAACACGCTCGTGCCACCGATCGTTTTATAGGCATGAGTTCGGCACGTTTTCAGCTCGTCGCAGTTCGCCGAACACACTCGTGCCACCGATCGTTTTATAGGCGTGAGTTCGGCACGTTTTCAGCTCGCCGCAGTTCGCCGAACACGCTCGTGCCACCGATCGTTTTATAGGCGTGAGTTCGGCACGTTTTCAGCTCGCCGCAGTTCGCCGAACACGCTCGTACCACCGATCTTTTTATAGGCGTGAGTTCGGCACATTTTCAGCTCGCTGCAGTTCGCCGAACACACTCGTGCCACCGATCGTTTTATAGGCGTGAGTTCGGCACATTTTCAGCTCGCTGCAGTTCGCCGAACACACTCGTGCCACCGATCGTTTTATAGGCGTGAGTTCGGCACGTTTTCAGCTCGCTGCAGTTCGCCGAACACACTCGTGCCACCGATCGTTTTATAGGCGTGAGTTCGGCACATTTTCAGCTCGCTGCAGTTCGCCGAACACTCTCGTGCCACCGATCGTTTTACGGGCGTGAGTTCGGCGCGTTTTCAGCTCGCTGCAGTTCGCCGAACACACTCGTGCCACCGATCGTTTTACGGGCGTGAGTTCGGCACGTTTTCAGCTCGCCGCAGTTCGCCGAACACGCTCGTGCCACCGATCGTTTTATAGGCATGAGTTCGGCGCATTTTCAGCTCGCCACCAGTCGCCGAACGCTCGTGCCACCGATCGTTTTATAGGCATGAGTTCGGCACTGACCCAGCTCGGCACCGTTCTCCGAGCTCTCGTGCCGCCGACCGTTTTACGGGCGGGAGTTCGGCACTAGGTCAGTTCGGCACCTCCCGCCGAACGCTCGTGTCCCCGACCCTCTTACGGGAGTGAGTTCGGCACTAAGTCAGTTCGGCAACTCCCGCCGAACGCTCATGTCCCCGACCCTCTTACGGGGGTGAGTTCGGCGCCAAGTGAGTTCGGCGTCAATCGTCAAATGTCCGCGGCACCAGGTGCGTCACAAGCGTGACTTCGGCTCCCTTCGCACCAGCACCCAACAAGCGGAAACGGCCAAAACCGCTAACTAAGAAGAGCACGACGACGGTTCAAGAGTTTCGTCTGCAGGAAAGATCACCATACCACCTCCTTTGCGATTCAGCAATGCTCCGTTTGGTTTCCGATAGAACCCTGATAGCCAGTGAAAACAGTGAAACTACTCCTCGAAGTCTGATTAAACATCAATCTTCGGGAGTGGGGGGCTCGTGATATGGCTAAAAATGGGGTTAAATCGGAATCGTCCAAACGGAACACGAATCTTGAAGCACAGGGATAAGACGGTAATCTCACCAACCAAACAGACCAAACCGGGTGTCGGATCTTCACCTCAAAAACCCAATAACCCACGAATGGATCCACCTCAAAGTGGGCGCGGGTTTTAACCCCCTGCGCACCCATTCCGTCAGGATGAAATCAAGGCCCCTGATTAACCTTAACCAACGGCCTTGATTCACATCCCTCCTACCACTGGGAGCCAGGGATTAAATTCCTTAACTGATTAGAGGGAATATACCTTATCAGATTACTTTCCTTATCTGATTACAAGGAATATTACTTATCTAATCACGGAGATTACATTCCTAAACCAGTCCCTAAGACGCCTATAAATACCCCCCATCCATCTCCATTGCGAGGTAATCAATCTTTCACCAGTTTTTTACGCTCTTTCATAGTCTGCCAGATAACTGACTTGAGCGTCGGAGGGTGCGTCGCCGGGAACAACCCCGGTGTCTCGCACTTTTTGCAGGTGCACGGCGGGAACGACGAACGAGGCCCGACGGAACAGGTGCGCAGGTTTTCCTATTCAGTTTCCCCAAGAACCCACAAGTTCTATCTGTTTGCCCCCACACCAAATTTAGCGGCAACACTGACCTCTTGCACAAAACGCACCGGCAAGAGCTTGTCTACTTCCGCTTTTACCGCCTGTTGTCGCCCCGGGGCAAACTTGCGCCGTTTTTGGACAACTGGTTTCGATCTGGGGATCACGCTGAGTTTGTGCATGATGAGATCCTCGGAGATGCCGGGCATGTCAGAGGGCTTCCAGGCAAAGAGGTCAACATTGCACCGAATGCAGGCGATTAGGTTGGACTTGAGGTCGGGGGCGAGGGAGCAACTTACTCGAAAGTGCTTCGACGCATCCCCTATCTCGAACGAGACATCTTGCAGCTCGTCCACCGGCTCTGGCTGGGTTCCTCCGGGCTCCAGCTCGACGGCATCGAGGGGAAACACCCGCTCCCGATCGCTGTCATGTAGCACGAACGTGCTGCTTCCTAGTTCCCTCGGACAACTCCGACGCCAGTGTTAGTAGGGAATTTCATTTTCTGATGGTAGGCCGAGGGAACCGCCTGGAGGGAGCAGAGTCCCGGACGGCCGAGGATGGCGTTGTAGGCTGCCATGACATTCATAACCATGAAGTCCATGGACTCAGTCCTTCTGTTCGGGGTTGTTCCTGCCATGACGTCTAGGGTGACGATCCCCTCTATAGTCACGGGGATGCCGGAGAATCTGTGCAGGGTGTACCCGGCGGGCTTTAGTTTCTCACGGGAGAGCTTCAAGTTCTCGAATGCTTCCAGGAACAGAATGTTGATCGATCTCCCGTTGTCCACGAGGATTTGTCGGACCTCGAAGTTCACCATGCTGAGGCCAATGACCAGTGCGTCGTAATGAGGAAGCCGGACTCCTTCTAGATCCTCTCCTGAGAAGGAGACAGGAAGTTGCTGGACCTGGGGGGAGAGAGGGCCCTATACGGTGTTGACATCCCGGACGAAGGCTTTGCAGGAAGTGTTGGATTCCCCACCCATGGGCCCTCCATGGATGCAGTGCAGGATTGCCTGTCCCTCAGGTACTTCGGGCTCCGGATCTTGCTCGGGACGCTGACGGTGCATTCGAGGAGGAGGGGAATCCCTCCTATTTCTGTTGTCCCTCTGTTCCCGGGCGCCATTCCGTTTGAATTCTCGGAGGTACCCTTGTTAAATGAGGGCCTCAATTTCGTCCTTCAGGGCGTGGCAGTGATCTGTGTCGTGCCCGTTGTCCCTGTGAAAACGGCAATAGAACCGCTGATCCCTCTTCTTACTGGTGTTGTTGGACGGTCGAGGAGGGTACTGGACGAGGTTGCTGTCTTCAATCGCTAAGAGGATTGTCGACACGTTCTGCGTCAGCGGAGTGTACCTCTCGAAGCGGGGGATCGACAAAACCTTCTTCGCGGAGCCCCCATCTCTTGGAGCTTTTTTCGCCGGCTCAACCTCGTTGGCCTTGCGCTTCCCCTTCCCGGGAACTTCCTTCTAGTCCTCTGGATTAAGGGCCTCTTCGGCTCGAATATATTTTTTGACCCGGTTGAGGAGGTCGGGGAAGTCTATCGGCGGCTTCTTTGCCAGGGAGGCCTTCAGCTGTCCATGTCGGACGTTGTGGCGGAAGATTGCTGAGGCAACGTCGGGGTCAAGGGATGAGACTGAACTTGCCTCGGTGGTGAACCTTCGGACAAACACTCGGAGTGACTCCCCCTCCTTTTGCCGGAGTCCAAGTAGGGACGCACTCGTTCTTTCGGCCTTTCGGCTGGTTACAAAGTGGGCGAGGAAGCTGCCCTCTAGCTGGTCGAAAGAATAGATGGAGCCGGGGTAAGATTGGAGAACCATTCCCGAGCCGGACCCCGGAGTGTTGCGGGGAAGGCTCGGCATAGGAGGGGATCCAATGCGCTGTGAATCATTATGAGGGTTTTGAAGCCCTCCATGTGATCAGCAGGATCGCCCTCACCGTCATATGTCTCGAACTGAGGCAGATAGAAATTGCGGGGTATCTCCGCCTGCAGCATGAGGGCGGAGAAAGGAGGGCGAACCGGCCTGTACCCCTGAGCTGTCTTTGGGTCGCCGTTGCCAAAGTGGTCGAGGCGCTCCTCCATTTCTTGGAGGCACTTCAAAATGTCGCCATCATATTCTGGGGGGATTGTTGAGGGGCGAGACACGCTAGCCTCGGCCTCCGACCGTGTGTGGGAACGGCGGGCGTTCTCATCGACGGGGACCCCTCGGATGGCACCCAATATCTCCCTCCGGAAGTCCTGAAACTCCTGGTGGGTAACCGGGGCTCCCTCGGCCCGGTTTGGTTGGGCGGGCTGTCGCCGACCGACCCGGCTGAGCATAGGCTCCCGCCCTTGGGACGGGGGTCTCGGATGGTTCGGAGCCGAGTTGGAAGCGGCTCCTCCCCTACCACGGCTGGCCTGTCGGTTCGAGATTACCCCTTGTAGGTCACTCTAGACCGGACGGGAGGCGTTTGGCTGGGGCCCGTGGCTGACCCCTTTGTTGTTCGGTCTCTGAGCATCGGCAGCGATGCCTTGCGGAGGCACGTCCTGTTGGCGTGCGGAGGTAACAATTTTTGCGGCCTTGGGCGCCATGTGAGCTTGGGTCGACGGGGGTGCCGACGTGGGCGGAGCTCGGGTCGGCGTCTACGAGGGTACTGTTAGAAGCGAGGCTCGGGTTGGCGTCTACGATAGATAGTTTCCCACAAACGGCGCCATCCTGATACTGTTTGTTTTTGGGAGGCATGTGGATGCACCAAGCGTGAGTTCTTACTCGATTTGTATTGATGGAGGAGACTCCTATGTAGACGACCCTCGACTAGACGAACGGTACTGAGGTAGGTGGTAGTGAGGCGGAGGCTGATGCTCGGCTCGGATCTTTGAGGCTCGGACTCGAGGGTCTCGTGTACCTGCAGACGGTCTCGGAACACCGGGGTTGGTTCCGGTGGCAGACCCTCCGACGATCTAGTCAGTCACTAAGAGAGAGTAACAGTAACTAGGATTTTGGTGGGAAAAGATTGATCAACTGGAGAAGGAGTAGGAGTCTGGTATTTATAGAAGATGCCAACCAGGTCTGGACCCGTTTGGGGCCGGGTCTGGACCCGGTTGCCCGTGAAGCTGAAGCGGTGGAAATCCAGGCGGTTTAGGGCTGACGTGGCAGATGCCCGGGCGATTTCTGGGCTGACGTGGTAGCAGCCCGGGCGGTTTTTCGATGCTGACGTGGCGGATCCGGAGGATCAGGAGGCGTGCGTATCCTGAGGGGATCCTGTGGCCCAGGACGGGCCACGTCATTCCTAACCCATATCAGCTACAGTCCCGAAATGACACAATATAGCAAAGTTAGAGAAAAATTTAATGGACGAAACATGATATTTCGTCCGATGATTTTTTATAAATTTTTTGTATATTATAGTAATTTTTAAAATTTTAAGAGTTTTTTAAATATTTTTGATATTTTTAAATTAAAAAAATGATGGTGGGACGAAACATCATTTTTGGTCTCACCAAATTTCCCCTTACACACCTTAATTAATATTTAATTATCTAAATAAACTTAATTATCTAACTAATTATTTAATTAATTACCTAACTAAACTAATTAACTAACTAAACACCTAATTAACTATATCAGCTTTTAAAATGGGAAAAAACTTTTTCCTCGGTTATGGGAATATTCTAAATAAAAAATTTGATATTTTCATCGTTAGAAACATAATGTTTCTTCCGATAGATTAAAAATATTACAAAATATTTGGGACGAAATATTATATTTCGTCTGCTATAATATACATATTGTTATATTCTCTCTCCAATATAGTATTCGTACTGTAGTATAAAAAAAAGGTAAAAAAGGCAGAATAGTACAAAATTGCAGTGCCTTTTTTTGCTATAATATGCATATATGCATTTTATACCACACGACTGTGGATGCTCTAATACCATTAAAAACACTAGTAATTTACACGTGCGATGCACGTCTTAATCAATGTAGTTTTTTTAAAGTAAAAAATCTGACGTAGTCAGGGCTTGAAGTTGAGACCTCTTTTATAATAATTATGTATGGGCGATACTCGCGTTGATAGATTTATAAATAACACTAAGACTTTTTTCCATTATAATATTAGAACTAGTATTACCCTGTGCAAATCGTACAAACTAAAATAATTTTAATGGACTTACCAAATTATATGAAACTTTAAAAAAGTGTGAGAGAATTGTAAGAAATTAGCTCTTCAAGAGTATAGTTTAGTAAAATTTATCGTAAATAATACTGTCATGCCCCGCTTCCCAAATACGGGAATACGAGCCCGTAACGAAGGCCCAACAAATGATTTTAACATCATCCATAAGCTGTACCAGTCTTAACTCAACAACATGAAATGAAATAATCACAACCATGCAAAAAAACATAATCACATAAATAATTACTGAGATAAAACATGCAGTAGTCGAACATAATAACCAACAACTGGAAACAAACAACAAATACGGGTCAACAAAGCCCTGGATACAAAGTTCAACAAAAATAAAAATGCAATGTAAAAATAACATGGAGGAAACAATTTATTGCAAAGCAAGCTCCTGCTCCAATCCTAGAAGAACTGCTCACCAATGCCTTCTGGCAATTCTCCTTGTGCACCTGTGGTTCAATCAACTAGAGTGGAAAAAAAATGTCCTTAGAGCAAGTACGGACAGCAAATAGTGAAAAGCAAAGAGTAAAGGAACATGGTACATTAAGGAATTTGAAGCAAGATCAAATTCCAAAATCAATAACAATGTCAATAAATAATGGTCAAGTATACAAGTGTCAACTTAGGTTTATTAGCATTTTATTACCCTATCTAGTGCACGTACTACTGTGTCCCATACCACAGGTTCGGTACATGCAAATCAGTGTACGTTTTAGACATAGTGGCGGGATCTACAGAGCGTGTACTGGATGTAACAAGATAACATGATAACAAGTTCACAAGTATTTCTCCACCTTCCATGTCAATATTCCATGTAAACAAGAAGGGCTCTACCGAGTACATTTTCTGAGATTATCCATTCCTAAGTCAACCCTTATTAATCCTGAATTGTTTAATATTTTATTATATCATTCATGATCATGCAAGTGTATATAAGAGTATCAAGGCGATGATAGGGATGCAACAAAATGATGCGATGCATGATAAAATACATGTAATTGTGAATATGAAAAGAGCAGACACAGCAGTACCAAAACAGCGGTAACTCACAAAATACAATTCGGAATCCGATTCCGTCAAAAGGGTTGTAAACTACACATCTAGGGCTACAATTCATATTCAGTAAGTTTCAATTGATTCTGACTGTAACTAGGTCGATTATTCTAATATTTACAACTTAAGGGTTCTGGCAGCAGCTTATAGTCAAAACACTATGTATGAAATCAAGGTATCAAATCAATATAAAAATCCACAAAAATTAGAAAATGGGGCCTAAGCATGTCTATTAAGTTTCTGGAGAGTTTCATGGCATTACACTAATATTATCGTGGTGTTTCAACTGAAAGTTGTGTCGATATTTCATTAAACTACAAATTTGGAAAAACAGACCAGCAGTGACTAAAACTGCAATATCTAACAACTCACATATCGGAATCTAGATCCGTAAAGTGTTCTGGAAACTAGATTCATTAGGCTACAATTTCTTTTTATATAGTTTTGGTTGATTCTTATTGTAACAGGGTCAAAATCTCAGTGCAAAACAGAACAGACAGCAAGAAATAATAAAAAGTCATCATATATATTCATCAAAATGAACAATCTACTTATTCTTGTATCATGGAATGCATTAAAATTAATTTACAAAAATTAGGATGGAATTTTATAGTGTACAAAGCCAAGTTATCATGTCATGATTCAATTCACGAGATCTCAATCAATCAACATGTATTCAATCACTAAAATTTCTATATACAAGTTTCTAGTCAATTTATTCATGTCGTGTGTGCATGCAAGCTTGAGTTTGAATCAATGGATGTTGGCACGAATTCAAAGATACTTCGGGTTAGCTCGTGTAAACTCTTGATATCTACAACGGAAGGTACACTGCAATATTACGATAATCAAGAGAGAACTACTTGCGGAGATCAATAATCTTGAACTAGAAAAATTAAACAAGTTCAAGTGGACTTGCCTTTAGATGACGATTAGATTAATCCGAATGAGCGAAGAATAATGGGATCAGAATCCCGGGCGACGAACCACGAACACAAAAATACGCAAGCACGTGCGCTCCACATGCAACACCAAACAGCAACCAACTCTTCTCCCCTCTACCTAAACAGAAAATAGCAAATATCCCCCTTCTTCACCAACGCGACAGTAAGAGGGATAGTGGCGGGGATCGATGCGTGACTGTGGCGACTCGAGGGGTGGCTGATGATGGGGCGCTAGCGTAGACGCTCGCGGTCGAGGGGCGATGCAACGATAGTCGACTGCAAGGGCAATGGTCGACAATGAGGCGGCACTCTGTTTTGGGAGTGAAACAGAGGAAGGGCGGTGACGGGGAGTGCAGTCGGTGGCTGCGGCTTCGATTGGCAAAGTGATGGGTTCGAGCGAAAGACAGAGGCGACGGGATGAGATGGCAGGATGGCAGCGACTGCGAAACTGGCAGTCGATGGTGGGGAGCAAGGGGATGATCGGGAATGGTTTCAGGAGTTTGATGGAGAAGAAGAAGAACAAGGAAGATGGGTTTTGTCAATGGTGGAGGAGGGGGTAGTCGACTAGTGGGGAGTCGACGAGGAGGAAGGTTGCAGGCAGCTTGACTTTGGCTGCGAGGGAGTCGATGAGCAGGATGGTTGACGGGGTCATGGAGCTCAGGGCAAAGCACAGGGTGAGCGATGAGGATGATGATGGCGGATGGCACTGGCGGACGAGGGTGGCGAGGCTCAGGCGAGGCGATTAGACGGCAAGCGGGGGGCTCAGGGTGTAGTCGCAGTGCTCGAAGGTGGTAGGTGACGGGGAGAGAGTTGGGGTTCTCTGTTTCGATTGGGTAAACAGAGGAGAGAGGGAGGGAGATGGGGAGAGAGAGTGAACAGGGGGAGATTTTATATAAAATAATAATATAAAATAAATATAATAATGGGAGTGGATTATAGGTAGTTAGAAGATACGTGGGATTGTGGGGGAGAAGATCTGATCAAAACAGATTATGGGAGAATTTGGGTTAATGGGTATGGGTTTGGGATCCAACAAGATGTAGGTTTGGGTTTAGGGTAGGCTATGATCCAATAAGAGATGGATACGGGTTTGGGTTAGAATCCAAAAGGAGATGGGCTTGGATCGGGCTCTGGTTATATATAAATAAATAATGCAAAATCAATAAAAATTTAGATGATGGGCTTCAATTTAAATAATTAAGTAATATAATATAGATCAAAACTAATGACTTTAAGAGAAGTAATAATAATAATACTAATAACATCACATATTAATAATAAAAATAATAATAACAATAATAATAATAATCATCATAATCTTACTAATAATAATAATTATAATAATATTAAAAATAATGATAATATATACATGACAAAATTGGATTCAACACATTCTTGAAAATAATTCAATAATAATAATAATAATAATAATAACAATAGCAATAATAATAATAATAGTAATAACAATAAGGGCAAAAGCCAAAGTACCCCCCAACATTTGGCCTGAGTACAAAATGCCCATACAACGTTTGAAAAAATACAATAAACCCGTTATTCCGTTAACTTAACCCTATCCGTTAAGTTACAATTATTAATTTACTTTTTTACCCTTACCCTTTCATATTCATTCTCTTTCTCCCTTTCTTCATTCATTTTTTCTTTCTTAATTTTTGAAAAAAAAGGCACTGCAAATAGAAACTCAAGCAATGTTCAAGTGTGATGAGAAAACCTAAGAGCCAAATACAAGTCTTAAGGCATTTCAAACGAATGCAAAGTTGCAAACATACCAAACTTACTTTCCATCAAAACAAAGAATATCTGAATGAGTCCACCAGACATTCAGAAAGATAAAATTAGTGCTTGTGCAATTGAAACAGATACTGGACCTGCGGTTGGAAATAGCGACTGTACTGGACCTGCGGTTGGAAATCGCCGTTAGGAACAATTTGATTCTAAGTGAAGTAAAATCACATTCTACAATTTTACAGATCAGGTACGGCTTTGGAGTTGCTAGAAGAGCTGTTGGGGGATGATGCTAGAGGTGTGAGTCTTAGCTTGTGTCCTGTAATTCTTTTCATTAGCCAAAAAAATACAAAAAACAAAAACCTTTTGTACCACCTGTTGTATATAGCCTGAGGACGTGATTCTCTCATAAAAACTAGTAATTATACAAGTAGAGTATAACTAACATGATTGTTATAATGCTGATGAGTTTAGGTTGATTGCTAGAATTATGCTACGAAGAGATACACTTTTCATGGGAAAATAATAATACATATGTCATAAGTGTGTATGATCCACGTTGTTTGAAAAAATATTGGAGCGAACAATTTGAAGGATACAATTTTTAAGATACAAAATATTATCAAAAGTTTAAGAATTTATGTGATTGTGCTGTATAGATTTAAAATAAATGAATACCATAAAAAAACAGTAGGAATGCTAGCCAAGTTATATACTAAAATCAAAGATCTAGCTCAGTCTATTTCGGTGGCATCCAAATAACGTCTCAAACTGATTTCTCTATCCTTTTTTGCAAAGGAAACAATCAAGATCACTCAATAATAATTCAAATGTTCAATCATAGTTTTCATCTTCAGAAATAAAAATACAAATTTACGAGTATTTATTTTTTTACATTGATATCTAACCAGATATAAATCAAATAATCTGATCCTATATTCCAATGCATGATACATCTAGTTTGAAAGTCAATAACCAGATATAACCTTTACTCTGCTCGCTTCTTTGTTTTGAGACCTACCGGGGTTTGTTTATTACTATTGAGAAGAACTCATCATCAAGCTCTTTTTCGTGAACACCTACCCCACAGTATCTGTTTCAATTGCACAAGCACTAATTTTATCTTTCTGAATGTCTGGTGGACTCATTCAGATATTCTTTGTTTTGATGGAAAGTAAGTTTGGTATGTTTGCAACTTTGCATTCGTTTGAAAATGCCTTAAGACTTGTATTTGGCTCTTAGGTATTCTCATCACACTTGAACATTGCTTGAGTTTCTATCTGCAGTGCCTTTTTTTTTCAAAAAAGAAAAAAATGAATGAAGAAAGGGAGAAAGAGAATGAATATGAAAGGGTAAGGGTAAAAAAGTAAATTAATAATTATAACTTAACGGATAGGGTTAAGTTAATGGAATAATGGGTTTATTGTATTTTTTCAAACGTTGTATGGGCAATTTGTACTCAGGTTAAACGTTGGGGGGTACTTTGGCTTTTGCCCTAACAATAATAATGATAATAATATGTATCAAAGTAGGATTTGAGATTAACAAATTTATTAAAATCCAAACAGTAATAATATAACATATAAATAGTCGATCAAAAATAGAAAATACATCGTTATTCAAAATAAATGTAATCGTCGATTATAAAACACTTAGTAGAAAATCTGAAACCGGTTTAGCACAAAATAAATTTATAAATAATAAAAATACCGAAAATATTCAGGAAATACGTATTAGCGGGGACGGGGGTTACAAATACGCTCACAGCACGGTCGTGTATACATCATGACCGAAAAAATCCAGGCCCTGACCGCCTCATCTCGACCCTTCACTCCATTTCCTCCTCATCCCAAATCCACACCCTATCAAATGCCTTTTCCCTCCTCTAGTCCTTGATCACAGTGATTTCTCTTTCTCCAACATCCCCCTTCACCTCTCCGCCCGCCCCACTTTGCTCTCCTCCACCTACCTCCTTACCAAATCTCATTCTTGGACCACATACTACAGTTATCTTCATCTTCAACCCGTACTCTTTCCATAATCCAAAATTTGGGATTTTAAAAACCCAAATTAAAAATTGAATATAAAATGAGGTAGTAAAGTAGGAAGAAAAATTTTTCAAAACCATTTTTCACAAACATCTTGCATGCTACATAGGCATTTCATCGAACACTTATTAAGAAAAACACAATTTTAGAAATTAAGTACCATATTATTGGTTTGGGGCTTTTATTTTGTTTTGTTTTATTTTATTTTTTTGATAATGTGCATACTGTACGTGTTAATAATTGTGAATTCCTCCTTTTGTTCTCATTTTTCTATTTCAAAACAGAGCAAAGAGAGAGTGGGTAGACACTCTCTCTCCTATTAGTATCATATTATATCTTAAGCTAATAGGCCTACCTCCTCTCTCCATTATTTATTTTGAAATAGAGAAAGGAAAACAAAAGTAGGAAATTACACTTACCTTAACACGTGCACACCACACTTTTTTACTTAACAAAAAAATACTAAAACAAATATAAAAACAAACAAAAAACCCCTTCCTCTCCCAACTCCCCCTCCCCCAAAATCCCGCTAACCCTCCTCCCCCAAATCTCAGCAGTCGTCGTTCGCCAACCCGCCCAAATCCTCGCCGTCGACGCTCGCTGGCCCGCCAAGGGTGATGACACCATCGGTAAGAATCCTCCTATGAGAAATTAGGGTTTTTGAATTCCTAATTTATTTTGTAATATTGTATTCATGAAACCTTAATTTACCACCCGCTTTTACTCTTGATTTCTAATTAGGGCGTTTCAATTCTTGAGATTTCGGAATCCAAACCCAAATTATGGATTCAAAAACAAAGATTGGTTATTTTCAGACCAAATCCTAACTAATGTTTTGTTCTTGATTCTCTATTTCTTCATATCCAAATAAATTAGATTTTAGAGTTCATGGTAGAAATTGGGATTTTGGAAGGCAAAGAGATGAAGGAAAGAATAAATTGTGGGAAAGTAAGAGGTAATGTAAGTGTTTATGTAACGCCCCGAATTTCAAATAAGACTGAATTCGAGATTCCACAGAATCTTTACTTCACTTCGTACAATTTTACAAGTAAATTAAAACTTTTTCAACAACATCAGAGTTACATTACACTTTGTTTACACAGCGGAAGAATAAAAGATTACAACATTGATAAATTACAACTTATACAACTTTATCAAATAAATCATCGATTGCATCATAATAGCTTTATTCCTTCATGAATAGTCCATTACCTGCATATTAAGCTGTTGGTACGTACGTTATTTACAATTGACGAAAATGTTATACTCTGCTATCCTCTCTATGCCGTACATATAACGATCTCATTATTTTAACAAAACACAAGAGTTGAATGAACAATAAAGTGTTAAATTGTGACTACGCTAAACATGTAAGTGTATGTTATGCCTTAATGCCTAATGTACACATTTCTATACTAGGATGACACTAATGCACACTTGTTCGGATTCTATGCATCCCATACTACATAGGTCCGAGGGCAAGCGCCTACGTACTCCACAATAAAGGGCTCGATCCCTTGCCAAGACAACTACCCAGCGATAAGACAAAGTTAAGACATTCCACGAGTACGGATCCTAGTCCCGGGGAACCGCCGCAACAAATCCCCCGCCCGACTGTTATACAGACTCCTCGTCGTGCGAACCTCTTGCAAGTCCCCCTCTATCCCCGGTTAACGTATATACATGGAGAACGACAAACTATCTGCCTGACTACGCATAGTCCCGGATTTAAATAAAAACTCGTCTCCCGCGAGGCAACCACAATCCACCAATTGGGTCTATAGCCCCGGTGAACCGCCGCAACAAGCCCACCGCTCGACTATATTGAGTGCCCCACTTACGTTTGCCTAGGTCTTATTACATCTTCACTTATGTGCCTAAAATTTATTTAGTTCAAGACATGAATGAGTTATCATTCCTATAATTAGTTTGACCTCCTACCGGACTTATCCACAAAATACGAGATTGCTCTATGGCAAAACCTCAAAATCATATCTCAAATCTTTTCTTTCAATACTGCCGGTAACCGAGGTCTTACTAATTCTTAAATCATAATTTTTCATGTACAAGAAATCTTGGGTATTCACACCATTTCAATAATCATGCCTTAAACCTAGATAATTTCATCTTTCAACTTAGTCAATTCACAGTCTCGACACAATTCATATTCTTTGTAAACAAGCATTACTTTCAAATATACAAATTTCACCACATGAATTGTTATGACAATTCTAAGTTATCACAACGTTTCACTTCGTAACAATATTTCTTAAACATGATACAAGTGTAATTCTTCTTAAAAGATCAATTTAGAAAATACTACTTTTCACCCAAAAATCATATTCTCAAAAATTTCATTTCTTTTTACAGTTCAAAAAAATATACAAGAACTATCTCTAAATATTTCCATCTCTTATTTTATTGATACTAAGATTTCATTCCAATTCAAAAACAAGCTATTCATAATTTAAAAACCAAAGATATATCAAAACAAGCTATCCATGATTAAAAAAAAGCAAGAATATTAAAAGAAAGGGCCGGGGTTTCGAACCCATGCCCCTAGGTCAACCGTGGTCAAAGCCCAGACCCAGCCCCGCTAGCCATTTGGTCCCAAGTGGACTTTTGTCATATTCACAATCCGAATTACTCTTAAGTTCAGTTTCAGTTTCGGAAAATTTATAAAAGAAAACAAAATGAATGTGACTATCAAGTTTTGAACCCATGACCTTTTATAAACAAGGCTCTGTGTTGCACTGGCTAACCAGTAAATCTATGTGTATTTTATGTTTAGAAAATGTACTAATGTACTTTTGTTCAACTATCCAGAATTTTTTTTTTTTTTGAAACTTGTTTATTCAAAAGATAAAAATCTTTCTAATAGTTTGAAAATAAACTCTTTCTTAATATTAGAATTTTAAAACTAGTAAGCAACAATTTTCAAATTCTTTTAAACACTATTCCACTCATTTAAATAATTCTCATTCTTATTTTTCACATATACTTGGGCTTCTTTTTAAAACCTAAATTTACAAAAGAAAAACTAGTATTCATAGTTAATAGTGGTGTTCTCATTTTTTACACAAATTACACTTTTATAATAATACTAGTGTATTCACTTGAACAAGAATACTATTTCATGCAATAGTTCATATTCTTTTAAATGAGGACATGCATATGTCAATACATTACAAAACACTAAGTTTACTTTCTTTCTTCTTTTCTTAGCATGATGTGGTCACAAATTTCATAAGCACAACATTTGCAACATACTAATATGGTTTACAAAAGGATTCTTATCTTTAATTAGCATGGTATCTATTTCTTAAACACAACAAAACTACTTTCATACATATCATACTATACTCGCATGAATTTTATTCATAATTTTCACATCAAAAATTCCCTTTATATTACTCATTTTAGCATGCATATCCTACATTAGAAAATAATGAAATCACCCACCTTATGTGAAGCGAAAAGAGAACACCACTTCTAGCTCTAAAGGCTCCTAGTAAGACTTCTCCTCCTTGCAATGGCTTCTTCTCCTAGCAAGAATTTACTCCAAGCAATAGAACTCTCTTACTCTCTTTCTTTTCTTTTCTTTTCCTATTTTGATACTATTTATGGTGCAAATGAGAATGAGAAATGGGGGCTCTATTTATAGGATTTTGTGAGGGTCTAAAGTGCAAAAAAATTCCACCCTAATAACTCTTTCTTTTAATTCATACAACCCTCCATTTTCCTAACTCCTAAAACCTCAATCTCTTCACCTTTCCAACTCTTCACCATCTCAACTCCCATAACCTCCCAAACTCTCCAACTCCCCACTATGCTACACCCGGCCCCAAGCAAGTGTAACCTGGCCTAGTTTAGGTGTGTGTGCATGCACACATACACATACAATTTTATTACAATTCTATAACTTTAAATGTGTGCTAAAAGTTGTAACTTGTCATGTAATAGTCCAAACTCAACTTAATTTGTGTTTTTATTAGTGGGCTTGCTTCATGGGCTCATTTCTAATTAATTAATTTAATTATCTAGTAGGCTCTTCTCCTAATGGGCTAGATTTTAATCTATAGGTCCATGGATCAAAGGAAGGCTAATTAAAACTTATGCATACTAAAAATTTGTAAAAGAGAATAACAAAATGAAAATAAAAAATTTGCACGTGCATCATACGTGCAAAAATAAAAAAATGCATTTTTTAAATTTAAAATAAATTGTGGGGTGTTACAGTTTATTATATGTTATTTTTATTCAGTGATTTACACTACTCTCTCCAATGTGTACTCTCAGAGATTACGGAGATGGCAGTTAGGCCTGTATGTCATTTCGTCGCTGCAATTGGCCCAGATGAAGGTTATTCTTAAATTTGATGTGTTCACTACTTCTTATAATTATTTCTCATGAAATATTACTTTTGTTCAGTTCCTGAGCTTTTCATTTATTTTTAGCAATCTCTCATAATTATTTTAGCAAGCTTTCTTCAATTAGAATTGTTGTTTCAGTTTTTATATTCTTGTGGGGTAATATTTAATTTGTTTGTGTTTGAGTATTTTTCTGCTTTTTATGATAGTATGGTCAAGTTATGAGATTCAGGATCATATGCAAACATAATAATATAGGGTTTCGGATTAGAAGAAGGAGGATCATCAAGTGTGAGATTGGAACGAACTTACTTGCATATGAGAGCTTTTTCTTCTAATTGTTATATGTTTTCATTTGGACTTTTGCATTGTAAGTAATATTATTATTAAATTTTCAATTACAAAGAATGATGGATTGTAGATGATGGTAAAATGCATGAAAGTTGAATAGTTTGGTCCATTTTATCATTATTGTATTTTATTATTATTTTTTCTTAGGGTAAAAGTGAACAAATGAGTGAATATATAAGAAAGCTAAGGACTTGCATCAAATGGTTAATGAAATGAGAAGACGAAAATTTGATGAAGCAAGAGAAGCTTCGGAATATGCTAGAATTAGAATGGAAACAACATACAGATAGTGGTATCTTTTCTACATCTTTTGTTTTGTTTGAAAAGTTTTGGTGAATTGTAGTACTGTATTTTTGTTTTATAGTTTGATCATTTTATAGGGACACAACTAAGGAGTAATATAGAATAGTTGGAGGTAAATATTGAAGAACTTTGCATACAATATGAGTATTTGCAAGCAAACTTTAGAATGGAGGAATCTGACAAGATTGTAGGTCTCTTTCTTAGCATCTCTGAATTTGGTAATTATTCGATTGTTATTTAATTTTATTTTAATTGAATAGAAATATATATAGAATAATGTTGGTTGGTTTGAAAGTGTGAATTAGTTAATCTGTAGATTTGTCATCTTTTCATTATATTGTGATTGAAATAGCTAAGAGGTATTTCTAAATTTTTAAGTAATATATAATTTTATTAGTCTCTCAAAATTATTTTTGTATGTGCAATTTGAACAGGGTAACACTAGTAATATATAGATATAAATTCCCTAGTGATAAATATACTAATATTTAATTTTTTTTCAAGATAAAAAATTACGAGTTTCGTAGCTGATTATTTGTTAATTACTCGGCCTGTCTCATATTAGTTTTCTTTTAAAGTAATTGTAATTAAATTCTTATAAATATAATAGTAGTTAATTTTTTAAAGTTATATAATAATTAAGTTAAACAAGAGTGTTTGATTTGATCTCATATCCCAGGGGCGGATTTGGCATGGGTCTAAGTAGTCCCAGGACCACCCAGAATTACAAAAAGTCTCCTAGTACTAATGGTAAATGCATTGGGTTATTTTTTAAATGGTTCAGGATCGAATCCTGGCCTGGGGCTATTTTATTTTGCCAACAAATATGGCGATTCTGGCCTTTTTTTTAAAATTTTTTTTAACACCAATACCCTAATACCCTAACCCTAATTACCCTTCATATTCCCAGCCGCCAACACCTCTACTTCTACTATTCATCTTCCTCTTCCTCTTCCCATATCTCTCTCACCCCGGAGGCCGGAACCCATTCCTCTCCCTTTGTCTCTCTCCCTCCCCGTACACGCCTACACGGTACATCCCGACGCCAGGTCGCCAGCGGCCAGCCCTGCTCACGACGCGGCGCTCGCCACGACGCTCACGATGCTCACGACGCTCAGTCACTCGCCGCGGCGCCGCCACCCTCCTCTAGTCCTCTGCCGGTGCCGGGACCGAAACAGGAAACAGCACAATCTTCAAGTAATTCTAGCACAAATCTGTTGCTTTTTTTAAATTATGTTTTGGCCCCAAAATTCTAGCAATTTGCCTCAATTAATTTATGTTAATTATATATTTGATATATTTGATTATGAAATAGGATGCTAAGTATTGCTATTATTTTTTAATTATATTTTTGGCCCCGAATTGTTAGCAATTTGTCTAATTAAATTTTTTCTAATTATATATTTGATGTTTGGTTTATGAAATAGGATGTTTAAGTATTATAAATTGGTATCAAAATCCAAGGAATCTACAAGTGCACCACCAATTCAACAAGAAAGTCAACCATTGGATGATGAAGTAGATATAAATCCAAATCCACAAGTTCCCAAGCTACCACCAATTCAACAAGAAAGTGAACCATTGGATGATGAAGTAGATATAAATCCAAATCCACAAGTTCCCAAGCTACCAAATGATGTTAGTGAAAAATGGGCATATTTGGAGTTGGATCCCGGAAAAAGAAAACCTATTCTTGATTATCATCCAAATGAGCGTGATGAGGTAAGAAGAGCTTATCTTTTACATGGCCCTACTCAACCCCGTTTGGAGAGTTATCATGTTGAAACAATTTATGGGAAGAATCGTAGTTTTAAGGCTAATTGGTTTGATAAATATAGTTGGTTGGAATATAGTATTAAAGAAAAGGCTGCATATTGTTTGAATTGCTATTTGTTTTATACGGGGTTAGGAAACAGTAGAACTGCATTTGTGATTGATGGTTTTAAGATTTGGAATAAAAAGAGCAAGTTAACTGACCACCAAGAAACAAGTCATCACAAGAATTGTGTGCAATTATGTGAAGCTCTCATGAACCAAAAACAGAGTATCGAGTCTTCTTATACAAAACATTCTGCAAAAGAGAAATCTGATTATCTGGTTCGTTTAAAAGCATCCCTTGAAGCAGTCAAATTTCTTGTTAGAGGTGGATTAGCCTTTAGGGCACACAATGAAGGGAAAGACTCTATATATAAGGGTCATTTTCTTGAATTAGTAGATCTTTTGGCAAGAAATTGTGATCACATAGCTGCAGCGATAAAAAGTGGTGGAGAAAATAATAAGATGACATCTCCACTTATTCAAAAAGATCTTGCAAATGCATGTGCTGTTGAAACAATTAAAAAAATCGTTGAAGAAATTGGAGATGACATCTTTTGTGTCCTTGTCGACGAATCTGGGGATTGTTCAGGCAAAGAACAAATGGTAGTGGTTGTGCGTTTTGTTGATGAAAGAGGTTTTATTGTTGAAAGATTTGTTGGCATTGTTCACGTCGCAGATACAAGTGCAAAAGCACTTAAGGAGGCTCTTGAAACTTTGTTGTCCGGGTTAGGATTGTGCATATCTAAAATTCGAGGTTAAGGATATGATGGAGCAAGTAATATGCGAGGTCATCTTGGAGGTTTGAAAACTTTGATTCAGAATGAGAATCCGCATGCCTATTATGTCCATTGTTTTGCACATCAACTCCAATTGGTTCTTATTTCAATTCTTAGGCATCATGATGATGTTGATTGGTTTTTTTGTGAAGTTAGTCGTGTGGTGACTTTCCTTCGTGCATCTAACAAACGTCAAGCTCTTCTTTGTAAAAAGCAAGTTGCTTATTTTGCAGAATTAATTGATAATGACTTGATTGAAACTGGTACGGGGTTGAATCAAGAAATGTCTATTGCAAGAGCGGGTGACACACGTTGGGGATCTCACTTTCGGACTTTGAATCGGTTACATGACTTGTTTACTCCCATTCTTGAAGTGTTGGAAGATCTTCAAAGTGATAGAACGTGTAAAGGTGAACCACAAAGTTTGTTGGTGGTGATGCAAACTTTTGGATTCATTTTCATGCTCCATTTAATGATTGATGTTTTATCTGTTACAAATGATTTGTCTCAAGCATTACAAAAGGGTGAGCAAGATATTGTGAATGCTATGGAACTTGTCCGAATCAACAAGGAAAGGTTTATAGAAATGCGAGAAGGTGGATGGGAATTGTTTTATGAAAAAGTTGTAGGATCTTGTGGTAACCTTGAGATTGATGTGCCCGACATGGATGCAAGGTATGTGAAAATTAATAAGTCGAAGCGCAAGGCTCCTATTGTGACAAATTTGCATTATTTCAGAAATGATTGTTTCTTGCGTATCATAGATTTGGTGTTGAATGAATTGGAAGACCGTTTTACTCCTGAGAATATTGAGTTGCTGCATTGCGTTTCATGTTTAAGTCCTTGCGAGTCATTTAAGGCTTTTGACATTAAATCGCTTGTGAGATTAGCGAGATTGTATCCTAACGACTTTCTTGATGTTGATGATGTGGAGTTGTCTAGCCAACTTGAGAACTATATTAGAAGTGTTAAAGCTGATGATAGATTTTCCAATTTGAAGGGGCTCTCAGATCTTTCTAAGACTCTTGTGCAAACAAAGAAGAACAAGACATATAATTATGTGTATAGGCTTATGAAATTAGCTTTGTCTCTTCCGGTGGCAACCGCAACTGTTGAGAGAGTTTTTTCAGGAATGAAATATGTGAAGGATGAGTTGAGAAACAGGATGTCTAATCCTTGGCTTAATGATTGTCTAATCACTTTTGTGGAGAAGGAAGTGTTTAGCACAGTCGATAATTTAGCTATAATTAAGCGTTTTCAGGCTATGAAGAAGAGGAGAGTTCAACTAAACTTGTAATAGAATTATATATTTGATTCAAGTTGCAGCGTACTTCATTATACCATTTTAACTATATGAGATATTATTACTTTATTTTTAATTTTTTTTTCTGTCGAGTTATATAATTATTTAATAGATAAAGGCACCCCCAGTTTTTAAATCCTAGATCCGCCCCTGTCATATCCTACTTCATTACTTGATGTTAATACTTAGAACGCAACAGCAAGATTAATGCCTATTAAGTTTTGTATGGTCAACTCTCTGGAGACTACTCAGCTACTTTCCATACACACCGGAAAGATGGGATGGCTTACAACCGAAAATGTATCAAAAATATATTTCAAAACGAGAAGAAAAGAAAATGACCTAATGTATATTAATATTGCCCATATGCCAACATAAACAAGCAAACAATTAATAGAAGACATCAGCAGGGCCAGCCCTATCGTGAGAGAAAGCAGCCGCCTTGGTCTACCAATTTTTACGCAATTTTAGATGCCCTAATTTTCTTTTAAAACATATATATTTTGTATTTACGCGTGCTCCTAACTATAATTTGGGTATTTTCATTTAGGGGCCTCTAATTTTTTTTTGGGTTTTTTTTAAAAAACAATCACAGTTATTAATGGGTCCGCCCACAGATTAAAAAATTGAAGAAAAAGTGGATCACTAGATCATTAATGGATCTGAATCATCCGATTCGATCATCCGAAATCGATCCCTCAACAAAGCAGTCTGCTTTCCATCGTTCCTAAATCCCTAAATCCACTAAACTTCATTTTCTGCCCCCTCAGTCATCCCGAACTCCATTTGAAACCCTTCTCCAACTTCATCACCATCGACCCTTTGACAACCCAATCACCGACTTGATCTCCATTTAAAATCCGTCCTCGACCTCCATACAAACCCATACCCGACTACAAACTCCAAACCCGAGTCTCTGCTTTGTAGCTGCTGTCATTATTGTTGTCGCACAATGTTGTTACTATCTTGTAGTTGTCGGCGCCGACCACTGAGAAGAACCCTCCATCGGCCAAATGTTAGCTTTTTCTATGCCAAAACTATTTTATTTACCATTTTTTTTATTACCAAATTTTCATCTCACATTATGTATAGGGGCTCCATTTCGATAGTTCGCCTCGGTCCCCTATGCTCATGTCGGCTCTGGTCATCAGATCTTCTTAATTTCAGCTCTTGCTAATCTAATCTTAATAAATGCAAACTTAACTTTTTATCTTAGTAACGTTCATGTGACCAAAACCTTTTTATTAGCCCCTTTAGAAATTGTTTGAAAATGGGTATATTACACACCATTCACGAACCAGTTTTTGAGAAATTTTTTGAGTAAGATCCTCTATGAATTAGTGATATATCTTGATAGATTTGTGTTCTCCTTCGTAACTATATCAAAATCATATATTCACTTGCACAAAACGGTTATCGGGTGGATGGGAAATTGTCTCCCAAAGTGAGGCAGTTTCATCTCTGAAAATGAGTTGAGGGAATTTAGTCCCACATTGGAAAAAAATAAAGGATATAGAAGTGTAGCGCCCCAAATTTCCTATAAATAAAATTAGAAATACGTGGCACAACTTCCAGAATCAACTTCAATGTAATTATAAACATATCAGCCAAATACAGGAAAATTTAAAACTTTTTATTACATCAATTGTTTACAAAGTATAGCAGAAAATTAAACACCTTAAATTACATTTTCTCTCTTTTACAACACATTCTTTTGCAATTTGCATAAGCCATATTATCATTCTATCCCATGCATCCAAATCCAAAGCTATAGGTATCTACCTGTAAAACATGAGGCTAGAGATAACCCTAACTCCCAAAACTACAGGGATCAACCATAATGGTGTGAGTGACATCAAGAGAAAATGCAATATAATTAAAACATAACGGATAAAGTCATAAACAACATATACCAACAGTAATAATAAATGAAAAGAAGGAGTTAATAAATAAATGAAACATGAAAACAGTAAGTGAAACTAGACTAAGTATCAAGTGTAGAAAAACAGAAAAAAACATGCATAAAACCAAGTCAAGAAATCACTAGTGCTATATGATGACTCTTTAATGCATACTTGTCGAATCTATGCTCTCCACTCTATATAGATCCGGTGCAAGGGTTAAATCCCTCGTTATGAAACTAATCCTACTATGATGACTACTATGAGATTTAGATAAACTGTGAGTATCTAGCCCACGTCCTGATAATTTCGGAGGTCAATCTCTATCCACAGATAATTTCGGAGACTATTTCACTCACACCTAGGAATCTTCGAGAATAACCCACACCGCAAGCTATGACGCCTCATCACACGAATACCCCATGAGTGTCGCCTCGACCCTGATAATTCCGGAGATCAATCCCATACCATAGGTAATTTCGAAGACTATTTCACTCACACCTCGATAATTTTGGGGATTTTCTCACACCACAGGCCATACTGAGGTTCATAATCCATGTTTGTACTCATTTCATCATATGACCATCTAGTGTATGTCCTTATCTTATTAAGTTAATTAATTGAATACGAATCTTCTAGAGTTGGTGTACCCTACCGGACTTAACTCAACTGATCAACAACAAGGCCCCAACTAGCCAAATCACAAAAATCTCAACTGCCGATGTACTAGGGTCCCACACGCCCTCTAGAGACTCACAACTCAATTATCAACAAAAAATATTTCATTAAAACTCTTAACCCCATTATCAATACTCTCATATTAAGAAAACTTCTTAAAATCAACAAATCCAAATTTATTATATATACTCACAAAATTTCCAGAATTGAAATAAAGTATTAAATCTATTAAATAACTGAAAATCATATTTTGAAGTCGTAGAAAGTCACAAAACATCAATTTCTTCAAAAACCATACTTATTTCGCTTTATAAGGCAATAGTAAACAATTCGAATATCTATTATAATCAAGACGTAACTCTCTGTAAAATACTGTAATCTGTAGTAAAAATATTATCTAAAACAGTAGATCAATAATCCATAAGTTCAAAGAAATACTCATTCAAGAAAAACGACGAAAAACTCACAAAACAGCTAAAAACAATTATGTCGGTCGACCTTGCAGGTGACCTTCATGTCAAAAACAACCCATACTGCAGCTTCAAATTTCGTGCACCTTTTTACTGATACTTCGTTAAAACTTTGTAAAATCATAAATTTGCAAAACTAACTTCCTGAGATGATCAAATACAACTTATATAACATACTGGAGTTTATAAAACATATCAAAACCACATCAGGATCATAAAAGAGCAAATTTTACCAAATTCTTCAAAACAAGATACATATAAATATATAAGTGTATATATGTGTGTTTAAGCATCAGTAAAACTACAAGGGAACATCTTATATAGGTGGTATATTGATCTAATCAAACTCAGTATTCCAAACACTTAGATCTCAACCGAAAATTTCATAAAACATTAAAAATTAGTTTTAGTAGTTCTTCAAAACAGTAAGATATGTTCATATGTGTGTATATATATATATATGTGTGTGTGTGTGTGCTAGATAGAACATCAAGAAATCACTGATTATAAGTAGTATAGGGTTTCAAATCAATCTCAGTATCAAAACAATCAAAATCCAATCGAAAACTTCACAAAAGTCCCAAAAGATCAATTTCGGCCGAACCTACTCAAACCCGAAACATACCCCTCTTTACAACATTCAAAACTTGTTCTTTTTAATTCCAAAACCCCATACAATCGATTAAACACATACCCCACTACTCACTTTAGTTAATTCATGAACACACAGCAAGTGTATAATCAAGTTTTGTTCATCAAATACTCCCAATAGATTATATTTGCATACATACATAGTAAAGATTAGGTTTTGTTCACTTTTGCAGTGAACATCATACAACTCAATAATATATGTTCAAAACAGCAAGAATAGGCAGGGAAACAACCTATCCATGATTTTTATTAGGTTCTTTAACAATCACAAGTCATCTATATAGAGTTTTAATCATCTATAGCATAGTTTCATGAAAGATTCAATTTTTATACATCCATACATCAAGAATTTATATTATCATCATACAATTCCTAATCATGCTTTCTAATACACATACCATCACATACAACATGCATAGAATAATACAAAACAAACATATGCCAGTCACCTCATTGAAGAAATCAACCGAATTAATAAAGAATAAGAAAAGCCCTTCTTTTGCAAAAAATCCAAGATCATCACTTCGAAACTCCAAGAAATTAATAGTAAAAATGTATTTTATTTTTGCAAAGGAGAGGGACGACTGTAGTGGTCATAATATAGGCCGAAATATGGAGTTCTTATGGTTTTACAAGTTTATGGAAACATCCCTTAACAAATTATTACTTTACATACATAGACATTTCTTTAATAAAGTAGTTAAAAAAGTTAAATAAATTAAAATAAAACCCAATCCTTTTACTACTGAGTTATCCAGCCATCAAGCATATCTCAGAAATTAAAAAAAAGGGATTTGTACTCAAAGTGGTAATTTTGCACAAAAATCCCTCTCTTTGTAATATTTACAAATATGTCAAATAAATATTAGAAAAATCCAGAAAATTCATAAATAATGCTACTAATAAATATTATGTTGTCCAAACAAAATTTCTGAATTTTAGTTTCCAAGAAAAATATTTGCACAAGGTTCAACTTAAATTCTATATTTGCAAAAATACCATATATATTTAAATCTTTACAAAATAACCTCCAAATATATTTAGATCCAATCGGCTTTTTACATAAAAGCCTCTCTCTTTCGAAGTATTTAGAAAAATAGTTTCTTTATTCATAAAAATCTCAAAATTTAGGATATAATTAATTATAAATAAAAGAATTTATTCAGAAATCTAAAATTGGAGATTTGCACCAAAAAATATTTGCATGTGTAAAATCGACAAATTCATAAAATAGCCCAATTAATTTAAATAAATTTGAAATTTATAATATCATAATAAATGAGGAAAATCAATCATTAACCATAAAATTTTAAGAATTCAAAATTTTCTAACTTTGCACGTGTGTTGCACGTGCAAACTTGCGATTTCAAGGAAATAGTTAAAATAATCAACTTTACCAATATAATATTATTTAATAATTGCGGGGTGTACTAAAAGAAGAGATAAATAATAACCTATTTCTAGGTATTGTAAGATAGTAAGTTAAGAGCCTCTCTCTCGCATGCGAAAGGGGGGGGGGGGGGGGTGCAAATTTCATATGCTACTTGTGTGCGCCCGCACGTCCTGCGGACACGAATGCCGGACCGACGTGAACCCTACCCGTGCAGAGCCCATTTTTGGATACATCTAAGCTTCTATCCTGCAGCCCCTGTCCCCTAAATCAAAAGACCAGAACCTCCTCTCTTCCTCAAATTTACTGTTTTGCAATCAAAGTCCAATTCCTTTCTTCGGTCCTATGGTGAATGAATTCAGACTCTTTCCAGTTTGAGAATTTGACGTGGTGCCGGCGTCAAGCTCTTCTGTCATTGTATCTTGGGAGACAGACGCCTCAACAAACTCCAGCCCCCGGATGAGGCGAATCTGTTTTAAGGAGATAGTATGATACACAAGCCTCGACAATAGCGGTTTGGTTATATTATTTTCATTTTCTTTTAATTTTATTGATTTTCTTCTTCTTCTCCTTCTCTGATTTGTGCCTCTAATTCATACTTGATTTTATTTCAAACGATTTTGTAATCAAAATATTCTAACAAACTTAAAACGGATTGCATTTCATTGACTTCTATTTCCTTGAATTTTGAGGCACCTATTAATATTTTCTTTTCATTCTGGAAAATTTACATGCGACTTGTTTGTGCCCGAACTTCCTGCCGACACGAATGTCGGACCGACGTGAACCCACCCCGTGTAGAGCAAAATTTTTTCTACAATTTGTTTTTTCAGATTTGTAAAGGCTGAAATAATTGTAGAAAGTATTTTGTCTGCCATTTATCCATGTAACAGTTTTGTCCGCTGTTACAGTAGTGCATTCAAGCTTCTGTCTGCCAATATAGCCAGTGCATTCAAGGTGTTGTTTTCCGTTCTAGTGGAAGCATTCAATGCGTTGTCTGCTGTTATAAATCTCATCCTGGCCCCTTAAACAGAGGCCCCTCTCCCCTAAATCAAAAGACCAGAACCTCCTCTCTTCCCTTAAATCTCTGTTCTGTGCTCAAAGTCTAATTCCTTTCTTCAGTCCTACGGTGATTGAATTCGGAAGCTGTCCAGTTCAAGAACTGGACGTCGTGCCTACGTCGAGCTCTTCTATCATTGCATCCCGGGAGGCAGACGGCTCAACAAACTCCAGTACCCGGACGAGGCGAATCTGTTTTAAGGAGATTGTGTGATACACAAGCTTAGACACAAATCGGTTTGGTTTTGTTATTTTCATTTTCATTATAATTTTATTGGTTTTCTTCTTCTTCTCTTTCTCTGATTTATGCCTCTAATTCATACTTGATTTTAATTCAAACGATTTTGTAATCAAAATATTCTAACAAAAATTAAACATATTGCATTTCCTTAACTTTTATTTCCTTGAATTTTGAGGTACTTCCTTTTATTTTAATTTCATTCTGAAAAATTTACATGCGACTTGTGTGTGTCCGTATGTCCTGCGGACACGAATATCGGACCAATGTGAACCCACCCCGTGCAGAGCCAATTTTCTGCTACAATTTTGTTTTTTTGGATCTGTAATGGTTGATATAAATGCAGAAACTGTTTTGCCTGCCATTTATTCACGTAACAGTTTTGTCCGCCGTTACAGTAGTGTATTCAAGCTTCTTCTGCCGTTGTACCTAGTGCATTCAAGGAGTTGTCTGCCGTTACAGTGGATATAGTCAATGTGTTATTTGCTGTTACAAAACCACTATTCTGTGCTCAAAGTCCAATTCCTTTCTTCGGTCCTACGGTGATTGAATTCAGACGCTGTCTAGTTCGAGAACTTGACGTGGTGCCTGCATCGATCTCTTCTGTTGTTGCATCCTAGGAGACAAACGCCTCAATTAACTCCAGCACCCGGACGAGGCGAATGTGTTTTAAGGAGATTGTGTGATACACAAGCCTCGACACGAATCAGTTTGGTGTTGTTATTTTAATTTTTTTTATATTGGTTTTATTCTTCTTTTCCTTCTCTGATTTTTTTCTCTAATTCATACTTGATTTTATTTCAAATGATTTTGTAATCAAAATATTCTAACAAACTTAAAACGGATTGCATTTCCTTGACTTTTATTTCCTTGAATCTTGAGGCACTTCTTTTATTTTCTTTTCATTCTAAAAAATTTACATGCGACTTATGTGCGCCTGCATGTCCTGAGGACACGAATGCCAGACCGACGTGAACCCACCACGTGCAGAGCCAATTTTCTGCTTCAGTTTTATTTTTTCGGATCTGTAACGACTGAAATAAATTCAGATACGGTTTTGATGCCATTTATTCACATAACAGTTTTTTCCGCTGTTATAGTAGTGAATTCACACTTCTTCCCGCCGTTATAGCCAGTGCATTCAAGGAGTTTTCTGCCGTTACAGTGAATGCAGTCAATGCGTTCTCTGCTGTTACAAATATCACCCTTAGCGTATAAATAGAGGCCCCTCTCCCCTGAATCAAAAGTCCAGAACCTCCTCTTTTCCCCTAAACCTCTGTTCTGTATTCAAAGTCCAATTCCTTTCTTTGGTCCTACGGTGATTGAATTCAGACACGGTCCAGTTCGAGAAATTGATGTGGTGCCTACATCGAGCTCTTCTGTCATTGCATCCTGGGAGACAAACACCTCAACAAACTCCAGCACCCGGACGAGGCGAATCTGCTTTGAGGAGATTGTGTGATACACAAGCCTCGACACAAATCGGTTTGGTTTTGTTATTTTCATTTTCTTTTTAATTTTATTTGTTTTCTTCTTCTTCTTCTTCTCATTCTCTGATTTGTGCCTCTAATTCATACTTGATTTTATTTCAAATGATTTTGTAATTAAAATTTTCTAAAAAAATTAAAACATATTGCATTTCCTTGACTTTGTTTCCATGAATTTTGAGGCACTTCTTTTTATTTTCTTTTCATTCTAAAAAATTTACATGCGACTTGTGTGCGCTCGCACAACCTGCGGATACGAATGTCAGACCGACGTGAACCCACCCCGTGCAGAGTCAATTTCTGCTATAGTTTTACTTGTTCGAATCTATAACGGCTGAAATAAATGCAGAAACTATTTTGCCTGCCATTTATTCACGTAACAGTTTTTTCCACCGTTACAGTAGTGCATTCAAGCTTCTGTCTGCCGTTATAGTCAGTGCATTCAAGGAGTTGTCTGCCGTTACAGTGGATGTAGTCAATGCGTTGTTTACTGTTACAAATCTCACCCTGGCCCTATAAATAGAGGCCCCTTTCCCGGAATCGAAAGACCAGAACCTCCTCTCTTCCCCTAAACCTTTGTTCCGTGCTCAAATTTCAATTCTTTTATTCGTGTAATACCCCGTAATTTCTAAAAAAATATAATATAATAGTATATATAATTTAAGAGTAATGGCGGAGTTGTAAATAAAGAGAAGAAGGGGGCCCACTATTGAAGAAACAACAGAGCGATGTGTGTGGTTGCGGTGACGTCAGCGTGACGTCACCTGGGGGCCCATCCGGTTTGGGGTGAAAAGGCAGCGTGAGCTGCTGTCTCATGGGATGTGACGTGGCAGGGGGCCCACTCACGTGGGGGGGGGCTTCGGCTGTACTCAAGGGAATTAAGGGGAGATATGATTAAGAATTGTCTTATATTGGGAATACTACTAGATTAATTAAATATAAATATAATTGTCTTTGATCAAGAATCACCAAATTGGTTAACCACCTTTTGAGAGGCATCCTGTGGTGGGCAGTTGTACTATATAATATATAATTTGTCTTAAAAATATATAAAATTGTCTGAGTATTGGGGCGGGGCACTACAATTCGGTCCTACAGTGATTGAATTCAGACCCTGTCTAGTTCGAGAACTTGACGTGGTGCCTGCGTCGAGCTCTTCTGTCATTACATCCTGAGAGACAGATGCCTCAACAAACTCCAGCACCTGGACGAGGCGAATATGTTTTAAGGAGATTTTGTGATACACAAGCGTCGACACAAATCGGTATGGTTTTGTTATTTTCATTTTCTTTTTAATTTTATTGGTTTTTTTCTTCTTCCCCTTCTCTGATTTGTGCCTCAAATTCATACTTGATTTTATTTCAAATGATTTTGTAATCAAAATATTCTAAACAACTTAAAAGATATTGCATTTTCTTGACTTTTATTTTCTTGAATTTTGAGCCACTTTTTTTTATTTTCTTTTATTCTGAAAAATTTACATGTGACTTAGGTATGACCACACGTCATGTGGACACGAATGCCGGACCGACATGAACCCACCCTGTGCAGAGCTAATTTTTTTGCTACAGTTTTATTTTTTCAGATCTATAACAGCTGAAATGAATGCAGAAACTATTTTTTCTGCCATTACAATAGTTCATTCAAGCTTCTGTCTGCCGTTCTAACCAGTGCATTTAAGGAGTTGTCTGCCGTTATAGTGGATGCAGTCAATGCGTTGTCTGCTCTTACAAATCTCACCCTTGCCTTATAAATAGAAGCCCCTCCCCCTGAATCAAAAGACAAGAACCTCCACTCTTCCCCAAACCTCTGTTCTGTGCTCAAAGTCCAATTCCTTTCTTCGGTCCTACGGTAATTGAATTCAGATGCTGTCCAGTTTGAGAACTTGACGTGGTGCATGCGTCGATCTCTTCTGTCGTTGCATCGTGGGCGACAGACGCCTCAACAAACTTCAGCACCCTGACGAGGCAAATCTGTTTTAAGGAGATTGTGTGATACACAATCTTCGACACAAATCGGTTTGGTTTTGTTATTTTCACTTTCTTTTTAATTTTATTTGTTTTCTTCTTCTTCTCCATCTCTCATTTGTGCCTTTAATTCATACTTGATTTTATTGCAAACAATTTTGTAATCAAAATATTCTAAAAAACTTAAAACATATTGCATTTTCTTGACTTTTTATTTCCTTGAATTTTGAGGTACTTCTTTTTATTTTCTTTTCATTCTGAAAAATTTACACTCGTGTTGTGTATTTTCAGATTAAAAATTTTCAAACGCATCGTAGAATGCTGTTGTGGCTGAAACGGTCTAAGTGCTAGTTGCTGATGCGGAGTGCCTACTGTTGCTGTGGCACGAGTGCCAATGCCAGCCTTTGTACCTATGTTAGTCTTCCATGGGAAGAAACCTGTGAAGTTCAACCGGTAGAATTTCAATAGGTGGCAACAGAAAATGATGTTCTACTTGACCACCTTGAATCACGCAAGATTCTTAAACTAAAAAGCTCTAAATCTTAATGAAGATGAGTAAGACTACCAAGTCAGTATCGCTGTGGAAGCTTGGAAAAGTTCTGATTACCTATGTAGGAACTACATAATGAACGGATTAGCCTATTCTTTGCACAATGTTTATATTTGCAAAAGAACTGCTAAAAATTTTTGGGAATCACTAGATCATAAATATAAAACTGAGGATGTCGGCTTCAAGAAATTCATAGTGGGCCGCTTCCTACACTATAAAATGGTAGATTCCAAAACAGTAATCTGTCATGTTCAAGAGATTCAATTGATCTTGCATGAGATACATGCTGAAGGTATGAACTTAAACGTTTTCAAGTTGCTTGTATTATTGAAAAATTGCCAACAGGTCTGAAAGACTTCAAAAACTACCTGAAGCACAAGCGAAAGGAAATGGTAAATGAGGATCTCATTGTCAGGCTTCGTATTGAAGAAGACAATAGTGGACCTGAAAAAGTCAGAGCCATCAATCATGCGGCCAAGGCAAACATGGTAGAACATAGTCAACGTTCCAAAAGACACCAAGGGGTCCAAGTTGGGGCCTAAGGGAGAAATCTCCAAGAAGCCGAAGTTTTAAGGCAAGTGCTTCAACTGTGACAAGCTAGGTCACAAGTCTACTGATTGCAGACTACCCAAAAAGAACAGGAACAGAGAAACAAATATTGTTGAAGGCATTGCTCAAGATATTTCTGATATCAACCTCTTAGCTGTGGTCTCAGAGGTGAACATGATGGGTTCAAACCCCAAGAAATGGTGGATTGACACTGGAGCTACTCGACATGTGTGCTTCAACAGAATTATGTTCTCCACTTTCAAACCATTAGAGAATGGGGAGAAGATATTTATGGGGAACTCGGACACTTCAGAAATCAAGAGCCAAGACAAGGTGATCTTGAAAATGACTTTCGGAATGGAACTTACTCTGAACAATATTGCATATGTTCCTAAAATTCGTAAGAACGTGGTATCTGGTTCATTGCTTAACAATCACGGATTTTGTTTAGTGTTTGTCAAACAAATTTATTTTTTCGAAGAGTGGAATGTATGTTAGTAGAGGATACATGAGTGGTGAAATGTTTAAACTCAGAATATCAATAAAGCTAGATCTTCGACTTATATGCTTGAGTCTTCCAATTTATGGTATGGTAGACTAGGACATGTTAATTATGTTACTTTGCGGGGATTAATTAACTTGAATCATATACCAACATTCTAAATTGTTTCCAAACATAAGTGTGAAACTTGTGTTGAGACAAAACTGACAAGATCATCCTTAAAAAGTGCTGAAAGAAACACTGAACCTCTCGATTTATTTCACACTGACATTTGCAATCTGAAATTGATACAAACCAGATGTGGTAATAAATATTTTATTACCTTTATTTATGATAGTATAAATTATTGTTATGTGTATTTGTTTAAAAGTAAGGACGAAGTTATAGAGAAATTTATTCTCTATAAAGATGAAGTTGAGAATCAACTCAACAAGAAAATTAAGGCACTTAAAAGTGACTGAGGTTGAGAGTATGAATCGCATTTGCTGATACTTTTGTTAAGTATAGGATTATATATGAAACCACAGTGTCTTATTATCCTCAGTCCAACGGTGTTGCTGAGCGAAAGAATCGAACATTGAAAAAAATAATGAATGCAATGTTAATAAGTTCTTGTTTGCCACCAAACTTGTGGGAAAAAAGCTATTCTTTCAGCCAATCACCTTTTGAATAAGGTACCCAAACAGAAAGAAGAGAAAACTCATCTGAGCCATGAAAGGAAGAAAGTTATCCTACAATTACTTGCGAAAGTTGGGATGTCTTGCTAAGGTGGCAGTACCACCACCCAAGAAAGTGAAAATAGGACCCAAAACGGTTGATTGCATTTTCATCGGCTATGCACATAATAGTAGTACTTATCAATTCTTGGTATACAAATCTGATATCCTTGATATACCAAAGAACACAATAATGGAGTCTAAAAGTGCATCGTTCTTTGAAGATGTATTTCTATGTAAGTCTAAGGAAGAACCAAGTTCTTCCAAATGAACACATGAGACTATCAGTGACGATAGTGAAAACCAATTGAAGAAGTTGAGGATGAACCTAGACGTAGTAAAGAACAAGAATTGAAAAATATTTTGGTCCAGATTTCTTGAATTTTATGCTTGATGGTGAACCCCTAAACTTTCAAAGAAGCGGTGAGCTCTAGTGATGGTCCTCTATGATTAGAGCGAAATTGATTCTATCTTGCAAAATCATACTTGGGAACTAGTGGATTTTCCACCAGATACTAAACCTTTAGGTTCCAAGTAGGTTTTCAAGAGAAAAATGAAACATGAATGATCAATTGATAAATATAAGGCAAGACTTGTAATCAGAGGCTATAGACAAAAAGAATGTATGGACTACTTTAATACATATTCTCCTGTGACGAGAATAAACTCCATCGGGATGATACTTGCAATAGCTGCCTTGCGCAGTCTTAAAGTACATCAAATGAATGTGAAAACAGTTTTTCTTAATGGAGATTTAGATGAAGATATGTATATGGAGCAACCTGAGAGTTTTTAGCTCCAGGACAAGAAAAAAAGTTTGTAAACTAGTGAAGTCATTATATGGCTTAAAACAAGCACAAAAGCAATGACATGAGAAACTTGACAATGTCATGATGCGATTGGTTTCAAGATCAATGAATGTGATAAATGCGTATATGTCAAAGACATTGAAAGTGGATATATCATAATATGCTTGTATGTAGATGACATGCTTATTGTTGGAAGCAATGATACGATGATTAAATCTAGTGAAAATATGTTGAACTCAAGGTTTAACATAAAAGACATGAGACTAGTTAATATTATATTGGGAATTAAAATCATAAGAACATTAGACAAGCTTGTTTTAAGTCAGTCACATTATATTGATAATATTCTTGAAAATTTTGATAAAGATAATTCTGAGAGTATTTCACTATGAATTAGTGAGAGATATTTATGGAATTGTGTTCTCCTTCGTAAGTACATCAAAATCATGTAATTACTTGCTCAAAACGGTTATGAGATGAATGAGAAATTGTCTCCCAAAGTGAGACACTTGATGTCTTAAAATGGGTTGAGGGACTTCGTCCTATATCGGAAAAATCATAAGTATTAGAAGAGTATATGTAATAAACCATTTCTTGGCATTCGAACAAAGCAAGCCACAAGGCGCTCTCTCGCACGTGCAGGGGATGCAAATTTCGGACCGATTACATGCGACTTATGTGCGCCCACACGTTCTGTGGACACGAATGCCAGACCATCTGAACCCCACACCGTGCAGATATTATATTTTCACCACTTTTGATTAAGAGACAAAAAAAATTCAAAGTAAGACTCACTTTTTGAAACAGCGAGTGTGGTACAAACACCTATGTCTACACTCGCTATCTCAAACATCTCAGGCATTTTTACAACCTCGCTATTTGAGATAGTGACTAGCTCATTTTGGTAAAGACTTTCGAAAAGTGGGTTATTTTGGTAAAAAAATCAATATCTCTAGGCACAGAAGGAGTCGATTGATAGGTTGCATCTGAATGGAGGTCGGAAGGATTTGCTTGAAACATGTTTTTAGGTGTTTGTGGTTGTCTCCACAATAAACTACTGCACTAAGTACATAATCAGTTTTCATTTGCTTTACTGTTTATGATGGATGCATGTGATATTATTTTGATCCCCTATATATGTTCATTTGCTTGTACTTCAGTACTTGTGAGGATTCTTTAGCTAAATCAGACTTTTTTCTGAGTTCATATAATTGTGTTACTTATTATTTTAACAGGTTCCCAACAAACCATTTATTTGAGCTAAAACAAAAGGACATAATCAACAATCTCCGTCAAAATTCGGCTGTCCTTACTTTTGTCCTTACTATCCGTCATGCTCTCTACTCCTATCTGCTCGTGTATTTGCTGCTTAGCTGTTGGGTTGGCTGTTCGCATCTCCTTCGTAGATATGAATTTTTTTCCAAACCGACCTACTTTTAAAAAAATTTTCCCAAACCGACCTACTTTTTTTTTAAATTTTCAAAGTGACCCACTCGGTCATTGAAAGACCGAGTCTAGTATAAACTAGCGCGGTCTTTCAAAGACCGAGTCTTGCACTTCGAAAAATCGAAGAGCAAGACTCGGTCTTTGAAATACCGCTCTAGTTTATAAAGACTCGGTCTTTATACTATACCGAGTCTTGCACTTTAGGGGTTTTAACTGCGCAGATCTCCTTCTTCTCTCTCTCTACTTTACTCTATTCTATTTCTCCAACTCATCGGAGGTAGCATGTCAACGTCATCGGGAAGAAAGATCCATTTTAGAAGATTGACTCATACAAGTATTTTGCTGAAATGATAGAAAAACCAAAGAAATTCTATAAACTCAGGTTCATAGAATTACTTGGTATAATCAACTCATACAAGTATGAGGATCGAAGATATGGAAAAACCAAATAGCACTCCACCTCCGATAGAAAAACCAAAGAAATTCTATAAACTCAGGTTCATAGAATTACTTGGTATAATCAACTCATGCAAGTATGACGGTTGAGAAATGGGCACTTTATGCAGATGAAGGTCGAAGATATGGAATAATGACTACGAACCTGTCAGAATGCTTCAATTCAGTCTTGAAAGGAGTCCGTAGTTTACCAGTAACTGTGATTGTTGAGACGATCTTCTTACGTCTCAACTCTTACTTTACTACTCGTCGACAGGAAGCTAGTAAGCTTTTATGTGAAGGGAAGATTTTTGCTAAAAGTGTACATGATTTGATTGATAGTCGCCGTGAAGCTAGTAAGTTTGGATGTGTTTAATTTTCGAAAATGTATGATTGATTGAGGTTTAAATATTGGTCAAAGAGAGTATTTTGGAATCAATAAGTTTCAAATATATTCGAATCAAAATGTCTTGAAGTTTTTCGCAAAAAAATTCAATCAGCTTCAAGGCTTGGTCTTTCAAAGACCGTTGTCATTTTAACAAGACTCGGTATTTCAAAGACCGAGTCTTGATGCTGATTGTAAAATATCACTTACAGTCGTAAGACTCGGTCTTTCAAAGACCGAGTCTAGTTATATTTAGAACGGTTTTTGAAAGACCGAGTCTTGAGTTCAATCAATTCCACAATATCTCCACAACATCTCCACAATTCCAGAAACTCATTAGCATATCCACAATATCAACAAACTCATTAACATCTCCACAATATCAACAAACTCATTAACATCTCCATAACCACATCATCTCCAACATCTCCACAACCACATCAGCAATCTCATTACCATCTCCACAATTTCAATAACATCTCCACAATATTGTTAATATCATATCCACAACCACATCAACAATTTCAATAACATCTCCACAGTATCATCTCAACATATGCCCAACAGAACATTGAAAAAACTAGATACATTAACAACATACTACTCTAAACTTGAGACAGAACATTAAAAAATTACAAAATCAAACTAACTAAAAATATTACAACACCTACCAAATCCAAATTCGTTGAGGGATAGAGAGAAGAAGAAAAAATTACGGAAAGTAAATAAAGTCGAGAAGAAGAAGAAAGGAGATCTGCGCAATTAAAATCCCTAAAGTGCAAGACTCGGTCTTTCAAAGACCCAGTGGGTCGCTTTGGGAATTAAAAAAAAAGTAGATCGGTTTGGGAAAAACTTTCAAAAAGTAAGTCGGTTTGGGAAAAAAATCCCGTAGATATTGTATATTTTTAAGTACTTTCTTTCGATTATACATTTGTGTATATCTCTCATGTTTTATATAAATATATTTTTTAGGCTGGAGTTTTTGACTCTATCCATTAATCCCAAAAAAAAAAAAAAAAAAAACCTTCCGTAAAATTCAGACCTCTAAAAATTTTTACAAAATTTTCACTATATAAAGTTATAAACACCTCCAATTCCTCGAACACTGAAACTCAATCCACTAATACAATTTTTTTTTTTTTTTTTCTAAAAAAGGGGAAAAAATGAGTTCAGTTGGAAATGCTAAACCCCATGCAGTCCTAGTACCCTACCCGGCCCAGGGCCACGTCACCCCCTTCCTCAAACTCGCCAAGCTCCTCCACACCTTCGGCTTCCACATCACCTTCGTCAACACCGAGTTCAACCACCGCCGCTTCCTCCGCTCTCGTGGTCCCGATTTTGTCAAAGGCCTTCCCGGGTTTCAGTTTGAAACCATACCCGATGGCCTACCCGCTTCCGGCAACGATGCGACACAAGACATTCCGGCCTTGTGTTTATCCATGCCCAAGAATTGCGGTGCTCCGTTTCGAGAGTTGGTGAAAAAACTCAACAGCGCAGGAGATGGGCCGAGAATCAGCTGTATAGTGTCGGATGCTGTGATGACCTTCACCCTGGAGGTGGCCGAGGAGTTTGGGATTCCAGAGGCTATGTTTTGGACTCCAAGTGCTTGTGGGATTATGGGATATTTGCAGTACCAACAGTTGCTTGGTAGGGGTCTCTTTCCTCTTAAAGGTTCGTTCAGTATCTTTGGATCTCCTCTAAAATGATGTTCACTACTCTGAATTCATTTCTTACTTTTCTTCTGAAGGGCATGCATAGAAGTATATAACTTTTCTTCCCAATCTATTTGTTTATCTGCATGGGCACTGCAAGTCCTTTTTGTTATAAAAGAAAAATATTACACCTTTTGAGAGAATGAAAAAAATATTATTGCACCTTTTAAAAGAAATATAAGAATTGGTGAATTGAGTCAAAAAAGGAAAAGAAAAGAAAAAAAAGAAATGCCTGTCACAATATTTCATTATTATTTTTTAATTAATTAATGGAATGTGCATAAAAAATATGCGCGGGTAACCCTTTTCTTGCATTTCCAGTTATCATTTGTTAATAGGAATTTTTCATTTTTAATAAGCAATGGTCACTTTCATCCCTCTCACTCCATGCAATAACAGTTGATGTTATTAGGCCCATATAACGGCCCTTTGTTGCTCACTAGTAAAGATTTTGTTGCTCACTAGCTAGTAAAGAGATTTATCAGTAACCTTAATAACATTTTGCGTGTTAATTTGGATTTAATTGGATTTTTATTTTCCAATAAGAAAAGGAAAACTAATTTCTTATTCATATTTAATTATATCAAAAAATTTATATTAAATGCTCTAGCATTAATTTTGTGTGGGTGTGTGACTTTATACACTTAAATAATCATCTATCTCACTAAAGGTCTTAATTATATCTGTCTATACTAGTATTTTTCACGTGCGATGCACGTTTTGGTAAGAGTCGGAAGATTTTTCACGTGTGATGTACGTGTTAAGAAATAAGTTTGGAGTTGGACGTGCATTGCACGTAATTGGAAAAAATATTTTGAAGAAAAAACTACAATTTGTACGTACAAAGCATATTTTTATAAGTAAAATTTGTGTTGTACGTGTAAAATATGTGTATGTTTAGTGCTAAAAACATATTATAAAATTGTTTTGCACGTGCAATATACGTGTTTGTATGTTGACAACTGACAACCCCCAATCTCCCATTATAATTAGAGATTAGAGATTAGAGATTGTCAACCATGCAAATACCTCTTGGCTTCCACTGGGCTGCTTCTTCACTAGCGCGCGCGAGAGAGAGAGATGGGAAGTTCAATTTTTTCTTGCATCAATTTTCTTTTTCAAAAATAAATAAATAAAAATAAAAACAAAAATCATCTCAACCACACTGGATTGTGACAATCACCCACTTAAAATCAATAATAATCAATCTGTTAGGCAATCATCTAAATTTATTAAATGAGAGAGTAGTTCAAATGTCTAAGGAATGAGTTTAGTAGAGGTGTAAAAGAAGAAGATATCAAGATCTAATATGGCTCAATCAAAATTGATAGAATTCTCTAATAATTGGTGAGTACAACATAAAACACTCACTTAAAAATCTCACTAGTAATTTCCAGACGTGCGATGCACGTTTTAATAAATATAGTTTTTTAAAGTAAAAAATTCAGACGGAGTCTAGGTTTGAACCTAAGACCTCATTTATAATAGTTATGCACGTACGTTACACACGTTGGTAGATTTACAAATCACACTAAGGCCTTCCCCCATTATATTATATACTAATAATTTACACGTGCGCTGCACGTTTTAATTATTTCAAAATAAAAATAAAACTCTAAAGTAGGGAGGATTTGAACCGAAAACTACCTTTATATTAGTTATGTACGTGCATTGCACATGTTGGTAGATTGACAAATGACACTAAGGCCTTCTCCCATTATAATATTAGAGATGTTTAAAAAATTTATTTTCTGTTATTAAATTAAATAGTCATTATTTGCAAGACAAAATTCACCTGAATGAATATGTACATTCATATAGTTTTCGTTGAAGCACCATTTTAAGTTTCAATAAAAATATTCACTACTTCTTTTAGTATAGATTTCCTCGTGCCAAAAAAATAGTTAAATTTCATCATGCATGAAGAGAAGCTTTTCTAATTAATTTGGACGAGAATGGATCTAAATTATATTGCACCTTTTGGAAGAAAGATAAATTGATGCATAAAAATTTGAAAATGATGAACAGAAAAACACACCCAAGATGAAGTGCTTCGAACATAATCATCCTTTTTTTAGTGAAGTTGTATCTGAAAGATATATATTAAACTGAGTGATAGGCATACATCTCTACTATTATAATGGGAGAAGGCCTTAGTGGTATTTGTCATTAATTTTTTTTTTTTTTATCATTTTGTCATTTTGAAACCAAATGACTCATTTTGGTAAATATTTTCGAAGGTGGACCAGTTTGGTAAATAGTTTCGGCAGTGGATCAGTTTGGAAATTATTTCCTTTTTTTTGTCTTTTTCCTTCTTCCTCCGCGTGCACGTGCGAAAGTGGACCAGTTTGGTAAATACTTTCGACGGTGGATCAGTTTAGAAATTATTTTCCTATTTTTTTTTTGTCTTTTTCCTTCTTCCTCCAAGTGCATCGCACGTGCATGATACTAGTAGCCATAAAGTGATTTCGGCAAAAACAATTTATTTAATTTTCAGAAAAATGAGATATATTAAACCGCTGGAATATTTAAATTATATAATCAATTCTGATCCTGTTGCCAATAAGAACAAAAATAGTTCACATAGGAACGTCGCATAGAGTCATAGACTGGTCAAAATTTCAATATGATGACATTCTACCTTATCCATTTTTTGCAATGTCTACATATTTATTATGAGTAGTGCTAACATTTTCCATTTATTATTTTTATTAAAAAAAAAAGATTTCCTTAGGGTTTAAAAAAAAAAAAAAACAACTTCGTTATGTTCACTGCACTTCCTTTCGATTGATTTCAAACTCAAAATCTGTCAATATCTAATACTCCAATCTTCTTGAGCTTTGTCTTTTCAAAATGGAAAATGCTAGAATTATATTTATGGATTGTTTATCCAGAAACCTGACATTTTTTGCGGTAACTTTTCGCTTATTTCCAATCGCCAACAGATGAAAGTGATCTTACCAATGGATTCTTAGACACTCCAACCGAATGGTTCCCGGGGGCGACCAACATGCGCCTCAAAGACTTCCCAAGCTTTATCCGATCCACAAATCCCGAAGACATCATGTTCAACTTCTGTAACAGAGAAGCAAAGCGAGCTCGTCGAGCCTCTGCCATCATACTGAATACTTTCGATGACTTGGAGCAACCAATCCTGGATTCAATGGCCAAAATCCTTCCACCCATTTACACAATCGGGCCTCTTCATTTTCTTCTTACTCAACACGTGCATCCAAATAGTCCCCTAAATATCCTAAACTCGGGTTTATGGAAGGAGGACACAAGCTGCCTTCAATGGTTGGATGGCAAAGAGCCCGGGTCTGTAGTCTACGTCAATTTTGGGAGTATAACCGTGATGACCAACAAGCAACTGATTGAGTTTGCTTGGGGACTTGCTCATAGCAAGAGGGACTTTTTGTGGGTGGTTAGACCCGATCTCGTTAAAGGCGATGCAGCTGTAATTCCAGAGGAATTTGTTGATGAGACAAAGGAGAGGGGATTACTAACAAGTTGGTGCCCACAAGAGGCAGTGTTGTCACACCCGTCGATTGGGGTTTTTTTAACGCATTCTGGGTGGAATTCAACACTGGAGAGCATTTCTTTGGGCGTGCCAATGATTTGTTGGCCGTTCTTTGCAGAGCAACAAACGAATTGTCGCTACTCGTGCACGGAATGGGGTGTGGGGATGGAGATTGATAGTAATGTGAAGAGAGAGGATGTAGCAACTTTGGTGGGGAAGTTGATGGGGAAGGAGGGGAAGGAAATGAGGACAAGAGCATCGGAATGGAAGGAAAGAGCAATTACGGCTGCAAAGCCAGGTGGTTCTTCCTTCGTGAATTTTTGGAATCTAGTTAACGATGTACTGCTTCCAAGTTCTAGTGGCAAAGCCTAAAGGGTCAGTTGGTTTATGTGGGCTACAGCTTTATTATCAATAAAATGTTGTTGCTGTTGTTATATATATATTTTCCTTTCAGTTTTCAAATAAATGGTTACATTGTGTGATTATAAGATACAAGTAGTTGTTTATTTGTTCACAGAGAGAGAGAGAGAGAGAGAGAGAGAGAGAGAGAGATTTTTAGTTGCAAACGGGTCTGTTTACGTAGACCCGTTGCAAATGCTGATGCGGACCGTAGAATCGACTTGATCAAGATCCAGCGGCCATGATTTGGCCGGCCCATCTCCTTCTCCTCTTCCTTTAAACCCGAGGGAAATTTGGGGTTTTCACCCCATTATACCTCTTCACCCTCATTCAGTCTCTCACACCCTCTCTTCCTCTTCTACCACTCTCTCATTCCCAACCGAAACCCAAAACCCAAACTCAATCCCAATTCCGATCCCGACCACCTCTCTCATTCTGGCGCATCCACCTCCGACTTCCGACCGACCACCTCTATCCCCTTTCACTCTCTCGCTCTCCCTACTCTCTCTTTCTCTTTTGTTCCCGAACCCACAGAAACCAGAACAACCAAAAAACCCCAACTCCAAACCCCTTCGACCTCCGGTGCCTCCTCCTCCTTATCCCGACCGCCCACCTTCTTCTCGAGGATCTCTCTCACTCTCTCTCTCTCTTGTTCCCAATCCCACCGAAACCCACCCTCCTCCACACTTCGAAAGATAATCGGGATCTCGAAACCCTACTTCGCCGTTGAAATCTGAGCACATCATCCACAACATCTTTGTCATACAAATTCGCACTATGCAAGGTAATTACTAAACCCTAGTTTTTTAAATGTAGTTATGTAGATGTAGTTGTTTTTAAATTTTTTGAATTTATTTTTATGTCGTGTGTTATATAGGTGTAATTTTTGTATATATATTTTTGATGATTATAGAGGGTAGAATTGTAAATATAATTGTTGTTGTTCACTCAATTTATATATGTAGTCATAGTTTTTATTGTTCGATATTAGTAAAATCGTGCAAACGGCGACAAAAAATTCAAAACTTTGTGAGTAGGTCGGATTCACCACACATAAGTAAACGCAGCTTCTAGAAGTGAGTTTCGAATAACGGTTTGGAAGATATGGCTGTGTATTGCTTTCAATCACAAAAAACCAAAATAAAGCAATACATTCTCATATCTTGCAAACCGTTCGTCGAAACTCACCTCTAGAAATTGTGTTGGCTTGTGTGTGGTGAGTATGACCTACTCGCAGTGTTTCGTAATTTTTGGATGTCGTTTGTAAAGTTTTACTAATATCGAACAACAACATGCGTTAAAATTTCGTAATTTTACTAGTAAGTCGGACTCACCACACCAAAGTTAACACAACTTTTAGAAGTGAGTTTTGACTCATAATTTGCAAGATACGATAACGTGTCGCTTTCATTCACACAAAAAAATAAAAAATGATACATTGCCATATCTCGCAAACCGTGAGTCGAAACTCACATCTAGAAGTTGTGTTGGTTTGTGTGTGGTGAATCCGACCTGCTCGGAAAATTTTGTAATTTTTGTATATCGTTTGTGAGGTTTTAGTATGTTTTTATAACAACAGCAACTAAAACAACTGATTTTAATTTTACTATGCATCTCATTTAAACTTGCTTCTCATTAGATTGCCTATATACATGAGGGGTGATCTAATGAGAAGCAAAAGATGAGAAGCATTCCTTTAACCATCAGATTTAAATGAAATTAGATCAGCAGCTCTCATTAAATAGGTGGAAATGACTTCAAGGTTCAACATAACCGGTTTTTTTTCTTGTCCCTATTAGTTCAGTTTCTCTTCCCCCCACTTTATTAATGTTTCTGCGCTATCCTCCTCTTCCCCTCCGCCCTTTAACGTTCTTCTACTTCCAATGTACTCCCCGACCTCTCAGCCATCTACTATCCTAACACTCTACCTGGCTGCACTCACAAACTTCGATATTGTCGAGATCGTCGGAAACATGGAGATTAGAGATGAAGCATATGAAGTCATGTATAAGAAACTTGGAGCTCACCATTTTCTTTTTCTCTTTTGTTTTTTTTTCCCATAGGAAAAACGTGAGTTATATATCTTTATTACTACGTAAGAATCATGTATCATTTATGTGGATGTTAAAGATTTTTATTGTTTTTGTAAAGGGAAGGTTCAGTTGACCATTTGAAATAAAATTTGTTGCCAATTTTTCCTCTATTCTGAATAAACCTATTATTAATTTTGAGTTCTTTTTAAATGGTTTGTTTACAATTTTGGTTGTGAGGGTTCCGTTTGATTGTTGAAATTTGATCTCAAAATTTGTTTGAACGTGAGGTGCTCGATATAATACTTATACCATCGTATCTACATTCTATAACATATAGGCCTTTCCCTTGTGCTCTTTTTAGTAATAGCCTTTCCACTGTGTAGAGTAGATATGCAAGATTATGATTATTCCAGTTTGTTTTAAGTTATTAGTGTTTAATTGAAGCCATTGATCAAGAGCCATTTAGATCTAACGGTTAATAATAGTGTTTCTCATTTTTTCATTTAGAAAGTGTTTCTCATTGGATTGCTCATTTCTCTCTCTCTCCATAAGGTCATGATCCAGTGAGAACTACGTGAGAATTTTTTATTTAGGACTTTAGTTGAAAGATTTGAACTATTAATTTTGATCTACAAAATTAAATTAGTCTATGGATGTGAAATTAAGTCGTTTGAGATTTGTTGGCCCATATATTGAAATATTACGAATTGTAGGACTGAAAATCATTATTTTTTTAATGACAAGATACATGAATAGATTAATTTCAAATGACTTAATTTTATATTTTTAGACTAATTTAGTCATGTTAAACGATGTGAACGATTTGGATTATATATATAATAGATATGCGTGAAGTTTTCACGAAGCTTATCGAGAGAGCGGTTCTCACCCGATCACTTTCCCTATACACGTGTGTATGTCGCGCGCGTGTGTGTTTTTTCTTTAATAGAAATGAAAATTAACAAATAAAGTTCAGTGTCTCCGAATCATATTCAAGTATGATTACCTTACGTATTATTAGGGATAAATTTTACCTAACCACCCCCAGTATGGGGAGTTTGACACATAAGAGCATCCACAGTCGTTTTTCTCATTTGGTATAATATCGCAGCTACAGTAATAGCAAATACGATCGTTCGCTGCAGTCGTCGTTTGCTATATTTTTTCTATTTTTTAGAGAGACGGGGTATCATACCCCATCCGATCGTTTCAAATAAATTAAAAAAAGTTAATTACTTATTAACTATTAAACTATATTAATTAACTAAATTAAATAATATAAAACTAACTAAACCTAATTAATATACTAACTAAACCTATTAATATACTAACTAATCCTAAAACTAATCCTAAAAGTACCTGTACAGCATTAATTACCCACCATATTTAGTGGACGGGGTATCATACCCCGGACGGGGTATGTGTCCCCGTCCCACCTTTTTTTTTTCCTATCGCTCAATCCTGAGCGTTCGTTTTATAAAAAAAATAATAAAAAAAAAAATAAAAAAAAGGGAGAGACGGGGTTTGATACCCCGTCCGGGGTATCATTCCCCGTCCGACCTTTTAGAAAAAAAAAATTAATAAAATAGGAGAGACGGTATATGATCGTCCGTCTGATACGATTAAAAAATTATTATATCCTTCGGACGGTATATGATTCCCCGTCTTCTATATTTGAGAATTCTTACTTTCGTTTCTCAAATTTGAGAAACAGATTTGAGACGAATGAGAAAAATGACATGTATAGCAAACGAGTGCAGCACACCATTTGCTATAATATGAGAAAATGGGAGAAATAGAAAACGACTGTGGATGCTCTAAGCCACTATTTTTTTCCCGTTATCTATAAGCCATCTTCCGTACACTACTCTCAAAGACCACCCAATTCCTTTATAACTCTGTTTGATTGAAAAGTCCTAAGTACCCTTGTCTTAACCACCCATTTCGTTGCTTAAATTTTGGACATGGTCCACATGAAAAAAGGAAAAAAAAATGTAGATAAAAGGGGGCTTTCTGTAAAACTTTCAATTCCACTACTATTTGGAATCTCTTTCCCTCTCTGTCTCCACTGTCCAATTCCTCCTCCTCACACAGTCACACCCCTCCATGTCTTCTGCTGTCACAACATTATCGACCTTGTCTCTGCTTCCGCCTTCTTTCTCCTTTACTAATTGCGATCAACTTTTCCTTCATCCTCTAATAATCCACTTTCTCTGATATTTTCTCCTCCTTTGTTCATGTCTTCTAAAACATCTTCTGATATGGGGTGACATGCAGAATATCGCATGAATGATGAGATTCTTAGGCACTTAGTTGATTTTGAATCTTGGAAAATTTTGATGAAAGATACTCCCATTTTGCTGAAAATTTGCAGAATGTGAGACTTAGATTGGTTAGTGATGGTTTTTAATGAAAGATATTCCGATTTTGCTGAAGATCCGCAGAATGTGAGACTTAGATTGATTAGTGATGATTTTAACCTATTTATGAAAATGAATAGCATCTATAGTATATGGCCCATTTTATTAATTTCATACAATCTGCCTTATGGTTGTGCATGAAGACGTCATCCTTCATTTTGTCCATAATAAATTCTGGACTAAAAAGCCCAGAAAATGATATAGATGTATATCTGCTGTAGTTGATTGATGAACCGCAACAATTATGAGAGGGTGTTCCAATTTATGATATAACATCTCAAGAAACGTTCCGTCTCCGGGTTGCATTGACTTGAACAACCAACAATTTCTCTGCATATGCAAGTTTATCTGGTTATAGCATGAAAGAACGTTATGCTTGTCCTTTTTTTTTAGCAAACTATTTTAAAGTGGCTGTATAAAGGCAGAAAGTTCTGCTACATGAGTCATAGGAGATGGTTGTCTGATACACATTTTCAGGACAGAAACAACGACATTTGATGATATCGATGAGAAGAGACATGCTCCTATAACTTTGTCTGTATCATATGTGTTAAGGCAGCTAGAAGGCCATCAATTCACTTTGTCAAAGGTACCAAAAGTCATTGAAAAAGCCAATCGGGCTAGAGATGAGCAACAAGAGAACACCAATTTATGTGATGCAGATGAGTGTGATAGTCTTCTTGATTCAGGGTCATGGAAGAATAAGTGTCACTACAAAAGAAAGTAGATTTCCCGGCGAATATTCCCCGGCGTTTTACTAGTAGCGCCGGGGTAGGTAGCGATTAGGAATGGGCCACCAGATGCGATGGTTATATACCGGCGGCCGAATTAAAACGCCGGTGAATCCGCTTATTCACCAGCATTTTATTTAAAAACTCCGGTGTAGTTTATGATTCACCGGCGTGTCTAATTAAAACGCCGGTGAAAAGCTGCGATAAATCACATCTACCCTAACCTTTCGCTCGCCATTTCCCTAAACCCCAAAAAAATAAAAAACAAAAGGCGCTTCGTTTTCCCTCCTTCCTCGCTCTCCTTCCCGCGCGTTTGCCTCCGCCGCTTCGTCCTCTTCGACGGCCTTCGAACATTCGTCATCATCCCTTCTTCCCTTCGCCATTTTCGATTTCCCTCCTCCCTATCCCGATTTGGAGGTGAATCGGCGAACGGAAACGACCGTGTCGCCCCGCTCTCTCTCTATCTTCCCCCCCCCTCCCCGCGCTCGTCGCCCCGCTCTCTTTCTCTCTTCGGTATCATCTGTTGATTCCCCTAATTTTTGAAACTTAGCATTTTTTTCTGATAGATGCATGTTGAAATTTTCATGTTCTTATACTGTTAATAAAGCTGATTTCATGCATCTGATTGTCTTCTTGGCATGTTTTTTTGATATAAAATGGGTTCACTGTGAACTGACGATGCACAACAATTGGGTTTTAGATTGGGTTGGGCACAACCATTAGTGGAGTAACATATATGCTCAGATAATGTAAATTTTCATTTCAAGAAACTGTTAAAGTTACCTGCAGATTGCCCTCTTTGGCATGATTTTTTAACCAAAAATGGGTTCACTTCCAAACTAAGTATGCTGCTAGAAATTTCATCTTCTTTAATTGTTAAAGAAGCTTATTCCATGCATCTGATAGTCATCTTGGCATGTTTTTTTAACCAAAATGGGTTCACTGTGAATTGAGGATGTTATAGCTACGTATGCCAAAATCCTCCGGATTTGCTGAACAATTGGGTTTTAGATTTAGTTAGGCTAAAGAATTAGTAGAGCAACATATATGCTCAGATAATGAAAATGTTCATTTCAAGATACTGTTAAAGTAACCTGTTTGCCATCTTTGGCATGATTTTTTAACAAAAAATGGGTTCACTTCCTAACTAAGTATGCTGCTAGAATTTTCATCTTCTTTTACTGTTAATGAAGCTTATTTCATGCATCTGATTGCCTTCTTGGCATGTTTTTTTGGTATTAAATGGGTTCACTGTGAACTGAGGATGCTATAGCTGTATGCCAAAATCCTCCAGATATGCACAACAATTGGGTTTTAGATTTAGTTGGGCTCAAGAATTAGTAGAGCAACATATAAGATCGGATAATGGAAATTTTCATTTTAAGATACTGTTAAAGTAACCTGATTGCCCTCTTTGGCATGATTTTTTAACCAAATAATGGGTTCACTTCCAAACTAAGTATGCTGCTAGCATAGGCCTCATCTTCTTTCACTGTTAATGAAGCTAATTTCATGCATCTGATTGTCTTCTTGGCATGTGTGTATTTGAATCCTTGACAGGTATAACATGCCGAGGCGTGGAAAGAGGTTAAATATAAATGATGGCAACGAGAGCCATGGGGATGAGCAGCCACTATATAATAGTGGCAGTCAAACAGAAGAGGGTGAGGGTAGCACGCCGCCCACTGTCAAAAAACATCGTAGGCGGACTAAGATGACGAATGTTTGGAGGCTTCAGAATGATGAAAGGATCGAGGTGGAGGCGAACGGTGTTGGGCAACCGGTTGGCGATAACGCCAGCAAATTTTCTTCCTTCATTGGGGTTATAGCAAGGAACCCCCGCATACTTCCTTTGTCATACGAGAGTTGACCGAAGGTGCCAACCACCACAAAGGCCACTGCTATTACGACAATCAAGGTATTTCTCATCTAAAATACATAATTGGTCGGCGAAAAATTATTATTGAAATATGTATTATTAGTGATGGGTAATGAATTTTGCAGCAATACTTCTCGTTCGCCGACTCCCTTACGCCTTGGGTTGAAAAGTCACTCTCCAAGAAGTGGAGGGACCACAAGAGTGAATTGAAGTCGAAGTTTTATAACAAAGACCTTTAAGAGGAGGAGAATGCAGTGAATGTGCCAGAAAATGTGGAGCCTTCGGATTGGCAATTTCTTGTGCACTACTGGAGTTCGGCGATCGGTCAGATATTTACATTAAACACACAAAAATCTAATGAGTATGTGGTTGTATGGCGGCTATAATGAATTTTTCTGTTAACTTCATTGTGGCATGTACAGAAAAGGGCGGAGGTGGGAGCTGCCAGTCGGTCAAAGCAGCTAGTGCTGCACACCGCTGGTACACAAGGCTTCGCTCTGGTTCGGGAAGAATTGGTAGGCGCAATAGTATTGAACAATTTTTTACTTACAGTTATTTGTTTATAACCATTTCATCTTACTAATATATAGGCAGAAGATTTGGGGGGGCCTACGGAGTTTAGGGACATTGACTTTTTTGATGCCACCCACAAATCAAAGGATGGGACGTATGCGAGCCCTGAGACAGCATGGATTCTGGTAATTTGTGAACTAATATCTTATGAGGAGTCAAAATCTCATCTGCTTTTAACTCTGATTGTTATGTCCTTTTACAGACTAATGCTCGGAAAAGGTATGATGAAATCTCCTCTGCTTCAGATTTGGACCCTACGGCGCCACGCCCAGATTGGCGTACCCGGCAGAGAGTTGCCTTGACCGATGTTAGGGGAAAGGAGAGGCATGGACGTGTCCGTGGTATGGGCCTGGGACCAACCCCCTCGCGGCTATTTGGACGGAGTCCATCTAGTTCAAGTGGCAATCACGACGAGGAGATAACTGCCTTAAAGGCACAAGTTGCACTCCTCCAAGAACAAATGGCCAATTTAATAGGGCAGCAGTCCCAAGTCCCACCCAGGGTAAGTATTTAAATTGGTTTTTTTAAAGAGATTATGGTCTTGAATGCATGAAAGACACGTACTAGTGTTTGTGAGTGTGCATTGTGGCTATCGTCTATAAGTATTTCGTCTATGTTTCTTAAGTGGGCTGTGATTAGAAAGGAAGGGCTGGAGTGGAGATCTGGAAACCCAAATAGAGACATCTCGTTTATTATAATCTATACTTTTTGTTGGACCAATCCCCTCTTGTTGTTGTTGCTGATGTCTCTATGTGTCCGTGTGTTGAAGGAAAAGAAGGGATGAGGGGAGAGATGAGGAAAATGCCGCTATGTTAGCCTGGTGTATCCAAAGTCTCTACCATCCTTCTTTTTGGCTCCATATATGGCTTATATATTAAATGGGTTTCCTTCCATGATGACAGTCCGTAATACTACACTTGATATGAGCCATGTTCATAGCTGCACCCTATTGCATACTCACAAACAACTAATACGTGTCGTTCATGCATTGTATTACCAATCCCACTTTGGCACATAACATGCTTAGATGACATTGTATGACCTGCTGATAAGGTTTGTTCAGCCGCGTTGTTGTACTGATTTGGAGGATTTTGGTATGCTAGCAGCATACTTAGTTTCACAGTGAACCCATTTTTTGTTACAAAATCATGCCAAAGATGGCAATCTGCAGGTTACTTTAACAGTACCTGAGCTTATATGTTGCTCTACTAATTCTTGAGCCCAACTAAATCTAATTTTCTTAAGTGGGCTGTGATTAGAAAGAAAGGGCTGGAGTGGAGATCTGAAAACCCAAATAGAGACATCTCGTGTATTATAATCTATACTTTTTGTTGGACCAATCCCCTCTTGTTGTTGTTGCTGATGTCTCTATGTGTCCGTGTGTTGAAGGGAAAGAAGGGATGAGAGAGAGATGAGGAAAATGCCGCTATGTTAGCCTGGTGTATCCTCATTCTCTACCATCCCCTCTTGTTATATATTAAATGGGTTTCCTTCCACGATGACAGTCCGTAATATTATACTTGATATGAGCCCTGTTCATCGCTGCACTAAATCTAATACCCAATTGTTGTGCATATCCGGAGGATTTTGGCATACGTACCTATAGCATCCTCAGTTCACAGTGAACCCATTTTGTTATAAAAAACATGCCAAGATGACAATCAGATGCATGAGATAAGCTTCATTAACAGTAAAAGAAGATGAGGATGGCAATCATGCCAAAGATGGCAATCAGGTTACTTTAAAAGTATCTTAAAATGAAAATTTCCATTATCTGAGCATATATGTTTCTTTAAAAGTGACTGTGACCAATTGTTCTTAATTGGGCTGTGATTAGAAAGAGACGAGTTGGAGTGGAGATCTGGAAACCCATATAGAGACATCTCGTTCATAATAATTTATTATTATTGTTGTTCTTGTCATTCTTGCTGTTGTTGCTGATGTCTCTATGTGTCCGTGTGTTGAAGGGAAAGAAGGGATGAGAGAGGGATGAGGAAAATGCCGCTATGTTAGCCTGGTGTATCCTCATTCTCTACCATTCCTCTTTCTGGCTTCTATATTTGGTTTCCTTCCACGATGACAATTCCAGTTAAAACTACACTTGCTATGAGCCCTATTCGTATTTTTCTTCTATGAAGAATTGATCTATGACTACAATCTCCATTCAAAACCCAATTGTTCTATATTTGGTTCCATCTTGCTGTTGTTGCTGTTGTTGAAGTGAACCCATTTTGTTTTATTGTTAGTGAAGCTTATTTTCATGCATCTGATTGTCATCTTGGCAATTGAATTTGACCAAATAATGGGTTCACTGTGAACTGAGGATGGTATGTAGGTACGTATGCCAAAAATGGTTTTCTTAACACAAAATGGGTTCATTTCCAAACTAAGTATGCTGCATAGCATCCCCAGTTTCTTTCACTGTTAGTGAAGCTTATTTCACAAACCTGATGGTCTTCTAAGGCTATTTTTTTGGTCCTATTTTCACTTAACTGTTAGTGAAGCTCATATCATGCACCTGATTGTCTTCTTGGCATGTTTGGTTTTATACCAAAAATGGGTTCACTTTGAACTGAGGATGGTATATAGGTACGTATGCCACAATCCTCCGGCCGGAGCTTCACTAACACTTGGGTTTTGCGATATAGTTGGAGAGCAACATATAAGCTCAGATAGTGGAGAAATTTTCATTTTCAGATACTGTTAATGTAACCTGATTGCAATCTTAGCCAAAAATGGTTTTCTTAACACAAAATGGGTTCATTTCCAAACTAAGTATGCTGCATAGCATCCCCAGTTTCTTTCACTGTTAGTGAAGCTTATTTCACAAACCTGATGGTCTTCTAAGGCTATTTTTTTGGTCCTATTTTCACTTAACTGTTAGTGAAGCTCATATCATGCACCTGATTGTCTTCTTGGCATGTTTGTTTTTATACCAAAAATGGGTTCACTAGAACTGAGGATGGTATATAGGTACGTATGCCACAATCCTCCAGCCGGAGCTTCACTAACACTTGGGTTTTGCGATATAGTTGGAGAGCAACATATAAGCTCAGATAGTGGAGAAATTTTCATTTTCAGATACTGTTAATGTAACCTGATTGCAATCTTAGCCAAAAATGGTTTTCTTAACACAAAATGGGTTCATTTCCAAACTAAGTATGCTGCATAGCATCCCCAGTTTCTTTCACTGTTAGTGAAGCTTATTTCACAAACCTGATGGTCTTCTAAGGCTATTTTTTTGGTCCTATTTTCACTTAACTGTTAGTGAAGCTCATATCATGCACCTGATTGTCTTCTTGGCATGTTTGTTTTTATACCAAAAATGGGTTCACTTTGAACTGAGGATGGTATATAGGTACGTATGCCACAATCCTCCGGCCGGAGCTTCACTAACACTTAGGTTTTGCGATATAGTTGGAGAGCAACATATAAGTTCAGATAGTGGAGAAATTTTCATTTTCAGATACTGTTAATGTAACCTGATTGCAATCTTAGCCAAAAATGGTTTTCTTAACACAAAATGGGTTCATTTCCAAACTAAGTATGCTGCATAGCATCCCCAGTTTCTTTCACTGTTAGTGAAGCTTATTTCACAAACCTGATGGTCTTCTAAGGCTAATTTTTTGGTCCTATTTTCACTTAACTGTTAGTGAAGCTCATATCATGCACCTGATTGTCTTCTTGGCATGTTTGTTTTTATACCAAAAATGGGTTCACTTTGAACTGAGGATGGTATATAGGTACGTATGCCACAATCCTCCGGCCGGATATGCACAACACTTGGGTTTTGCGATATAGTTGGAGAGCAACATATAAGCTCAGATAGTGGAGAAATTTTCATTTTCAGATACTGTTAATGTAACCTGATTGCAATCTTAGCCAAAAATGGTTTTCTTAACACAAAATGGGTTCATTTCCAAACTAAGTATGCTGCATAGCATCCCCAGTTTCTTTCACTGTTAGTGAAGCTTATTTCACAAACCTGATGGTCTTCTAAGGCTATTTTTTGGGTCCTATTTTCACTTAACTGTTAGTGAAGCTCATATCATGCACTTGATTGTCTTCTTGGCATGTTTGTTTTTATACCAAAAATGGGTTCACTAGAACTGAGGATGGTATATAGGTACGTATGCCACAATCCTCCGGCCGGAGCTTCACTAACACTTGGGTTTTGCGATATAGTTGGAGAGCAACATATAAGCTCAGATAGTGGAGAAATTTTCATTTTCAGATACTGTTAATGTAACCTGATTGCAATCTTAGCCAAAAATGGTTTTCTTAACACAAAATGGGTTCATTTCCAAACTAAGTATGCTGCATAGCATCCCCAGTTTCTTTCACTGTTAGTGAAGCTTATTTCACAAACCTGATGGTCTTCTAAGGCTATTTTTTTGGTCCTATTTTCACTTAACTGTTAGTGAAGCTCATATCATGCACCTGATTGTCTTCTTGGCATGTTTGTTTTTATACCAAAAATGGGTTCACTTTGAACTGAGGATGGTATATAGGTACGTATGCCACAATCCTCCGGCCGGAGCTTCACTAACACTTGGGTTTTGCGATATAGTTGGAGAGCAACATATAAGTTCAGATAGTGGAGAAATTTTCATTTTCAGATACTGTTAATGTAACCTGATTGCAATCTTAGCCAAAAATGGTTTTCTTAACACAAAATGGGTTCATTTCCAAACTAAGTATGCTGCATAGCATCCCCAGTTTCTTTCACTGTTAGTGAAGCTTATTTCACAAACCTGATGGTCTTCTAAGGCTAATTTTTTGGTCCTATTTTCACTTAACTGTTAGTGAAGCTCATATCATGCACCTGATTGTCTTCTTGGCATGTTTGTTTTTATACCAAAAATGGGTTCACTTTGAACTGAGGATGGTATATAGGTACGTATGCCACAATCCTCCGGCCGGATATGCACAACACTTGGGTTTTGCGATATAGTTGGAGAGCAACATATAAGCTCAGATAGTGGAGAAATTTTCATTTTCAGATACTGTTAATGTAACCTGATTGCAATCTTAGCCAAAAATGGTTTTCTTAACACAAAATGGGTTCATTTCCAAACTAAGTATGCTGCATAGCATCCCCAGTTTCTTTCACTGTTAGTGAAGCTTATTTCACAAACCTGATGGTCTTCTAAGGCTATTTTTTTGGTCCTATTTTCACTTAACTGTTAGTGAAGCTCATATCATGCACCTGATTGTCTTCTTGGCATGTTTGTTTTTATACCAAAAATGGGTTCACTAGAACTGAGGATGGTATATAGGTACGTATGCCACAATCCTCCGGCCGGAGCTTCACTAACACTTGGGTTTTGCGATATAGTTGGAGAGCAACATATAAGCTCAGATAGTGGAGAAATTTTCATTTTCAGATACTGTTAATGTAACCTGATTGCAATCTTAGCCAAAAATGGTTTTCTTAACACAAAATGGGTTCATTTCCAAACTAAGTATGCTGCATAGCATCCCCAGTTTCTTTCACTGTTAGTGAAGCTTATTTCACAAACCTGATGGTCTTCTAAGGCTATTTTTTTGGTCCTATTTTCACTTAACTGTTAGTGAAGCTCATATCATGCACCTGATTGTCTTCTTGGCATGTTTGTTTTTATGCCAAAAATGGGTTCACTTTGAACTGAGGATGGTATATAGGTACGTATGCCACAATCCTCCGGCCGGATATGCACAACACTTGGGTTTTGCGATATAGTTGGAGAGCAACATATAAGCTCAGATAGTGGAGAAATTTCATTTTCAGATGCTGTTAATGTAACCTGATTGCAATCTTCGCCAAAAATGGTTTTCTTAACTGGGCTATGATTGGATCTAGGATGGCAAATTTTGACTGGGCTATGATTGGATTGTTTTGTGGATGTTGTCTATATTCTTAATTGGGCTGTGATTAGAAAGAGTGGGCTCGAGTGGAGATCTGGAAGCCCATATAGAGACATCTTGTTCATAATAATTTATTATTATTGTCGTTCTTGTCGCTCTTGCTGTTTTGCTGATGTCTCTTTGTGTTCATGTGCTGAAGGGAAACAAGGGATGAGAGAGAGATGAGGAAAATGCCGCTATGTTAGCCTGGTGTATCCAAAGTCTCTACCTTTCTCCTTTCTGTTTCCATTTCTGGCTTCTATATATATTTGGTTTCCTTCCACGATGACAGTTCCCTAAAAATACACTTGATATGAGCCCTATCTTATTTTTCTTATTTTTCTTATATTTGGTTTCCGTCCACGATGACAGTTTCATGGATTGTCTGAACAATCCATGAAAGAGATGCTTAGATACTGAATTTTTATTTGTTTTACTGTTTTAGGTAGTGGATATTCCCAATCAAGGGAGATAATATAGAGTTTTCAAGTTAGATACTGAATTTTCATTTGTTTTGTTATTTTAGATATATTTAAAAAACAAAATTAAGTACCGGATTTTTAGCATTGCAATGTAATTATTTTACCTCTCTATATATCATCAACAATTCCATTTGCAATTGGCACTTTGATCTTATAATTTAAGATACAGTTAGATTTTTTTGCAAGTTCAAAAAATATGTATATTCTGTATTGTGGTATACTGTTGAACTAAACTATTGTTTTTTTTTTGTTCACAGAGCGGTCGCCCAGATGAAGAAAATTCTAATGATCAGAACTGAAGCTCCTCGAGGGTATGAATCCGTGGTCCTCCTTGCTGTTCTTGTGTCCTTGCTGTATGATTGTTCTTATGTCCTCCTTGCTGTTATGTCAGACTGTTTTTTTTGGATGAGAGTTATGTCAGACGGTTTAGTTGGGATATTTGTCAGACTTGAGATATTTGGGATGTTGAGATATTTGGGATGTTCGTCGGTCTATTAATTTGGTTGTGATTATGACTGTTAATTTTGCGGTGAATTTGGTTGTGATTATGACACTGTTAATTAGTTTGTTGAGATATTTGGATATGACACGTGTTAAACTTTATTATATTTCTTGTGTTTGGTTGTCATTTGCGCATTAATATGAAATGAAATTGGTTGAATCAGTAGTTATGAATTAGTTTACAGGTTTTGTAAAAGAAATTGTGAATTGAAATCGAACGGAAAACGGAGAAAGGAATACAAACGGGCATAGCTAGACCGGATTTTTATAAAACGCCGGTCTATCTATTGAATTAGTTGCAGTGTGCGATAGACCGGCGGCCACGCAAACGCCGGTGTATGCCGCTAGACGCCGGTGAATACCGTCAGATGTAACGGCAAAAAGGAACACCGGCGTTTGATAAAACGCCGGTGTAGTTGGGTTTACCGGCGTTTTTGGTCACACCGGTGCTTGTGAGTAGGGAAAAGCGGGCAGCCATAAACGCACGTACACCGGCGGTCACAGAACGCCGGCGAACGTTCATTCTACACCGGCGTTTCTATAAACGCCGGTAAATTGATGAACACCGGCGGTTTATAGCCACCGGTGAATGTATATTGGAAGTAAAAGACGGCACTAAGAGGACCCAGTACACCGGCATTTTTAGGCCGCCGGTGTAGGTTTCACATTTACCGGCACCCAGGAAAACTGCCGGTGTAGACCCCTTCCTTTCAGCGACGCTCGATTCGGCGGCATTTGGACCGGCACTATTGTAAACGCCGGTGAAAGTTTCACCGGCGTAAAAAAATGCCGGTAAAGACGTCAAAAAGCGCCGGGAAATCTACTTTCTTTTGTAGTGTGTATTTTTTTTAGTTGTCGTATTGAGAGTTCACATTACTGCACCATAACATAGATGTGATGCATCTTGAAAAAAATATCAGTGAAAATTGTAAAGGAACAATTGTGGGGGATGGCCGGAGGAGAAATGTCAATCTTAAGTCTCGCACGCATCGACTTAGTTGAAATGGGCATAAGGCATGAGTTGCATCCTGAAGAATTACCCAACGGCAAAGTATGACTTTCTCCTACAATCTACTCAATATCAAAAAAGGAGTTGGAGATTTTTTGCAAAGTTTTACAGGAGCTTAAAGACCTTGATAGATATTTATCTAATACAGCAATATGTGTCTACTACAAGGAAAATAAGCTTCAAGACCTAAAGTCACATGACTACCATATTATGATGCAAGATCTCCTTCCCATGGCTCTAAGTTCTTCAATGTGTGAGCAAGTCATTTTCGCCTTGAAAGGTATATGTAACATATATAAAGGACTTTGCTCAAGAGTGCTACGAGTTGAAGATATTGACAAAGTGGAGGAGCACACGGTATTGATACTTTGTCAAATAGAGGGGATATTTCCACCATCATTCTTCATTATAATGATTCACTTAATAATCCACATTGTCAATGAAGCAAGACATGGTGCACCAGTTAATGATCGATGTATGTATCCCATTGAGAGGTAATTCTGCATGCCTCGTTCAATTCAATAATTATGTACTTCTTAGATTTTATATTTCCACTACTAATCGGAATGAATATAAGGGCATATCTATCCCGGCGCCTATGCCTAAACGCCGCGATAGATCATCGTTATAATATTTTTTTTAATATCGGATGTCTATGACGACGTTGTTATAACACGCCGTTATATATATAATATATAACGGTGTTTATGAATTTAACATGCCGTTGTAGGCTTGACTAATCTCTATGGGTACATTCCACGGCGGTTTTAATTGAACCGTCGTTATATGCACCACTATGCCTCTAATTTTTTGCTATGATGTCTCACACTCCCGCTCCACTATTCGTTTCCCCCCAAAAAACCCTAACTATTCATCTGTATGTGCCAAAACTCTAACGTAATTAACCCTGGAACATACCATCGAAAATTTCTCTCTCTCTCTGACCGCTCGCCCCTCTCCTTTGTCTTACCGCTCGTCCCCTCTCCCCATTCGCCACCATCGCAGTAGTCTTGCCAGTCGCCATTCTCCATTCGCCGCCGCCCTTCCCTTGCCGCCGCCGCCGCTCCTCCTTCCGTTGTCGTGCATCCCTTGCCGTCGCCTCCGTCATCGCCGTCGCCCCTCTCTCTGCTGGTATAGACTGAAAATTTTACATATTTTAGGGCATTTGAAAATTTAGGGCTTTTGAAAATTTTAGGGCATTTGATTTGTTTCAAATTTTCCACGCTCCTCAGTCGATATGGTTTGGTGAATGATTTAGGGCATTTGGAAATTTTACAGATTTTGGTATAGACTCAAAATTGATTTTGGTGATTCCTTCTGTTGTCCTTAGTCTTTTATTTTGGAATGTTTGTTTTACTTGTGAGGATTTATGGCAACTTTCCAGAGTTATTTGTTTTTGGAGAGAATAAGTTAGAGTGTAAGAACATAAGTTAGTTTTTAATTTTTTTAAAAAATTTCTTTAGTCAAGTTATGGTAGAGAAATAGATGACTTAAAAGACTTACTGCACAATTTTTGAGTGTGAGGGTATGTTAGCTTAAAAAAATCTAGTCATGGCAGAGAAATACATGATTAACTACTTCTTGTTGTTTGTATGGAGTACAATTGATAAAGATGGTTCTTGTTCATGTCCATCTATATAATGCAGTTGAATGATAAATGATGATAAATATGGACAATTAGTGATTACATACTTCTCTAGTTCTCACTGTTGTTTTGAAGTCCTTGCAGTGAACATCTTGTGAAACCCACCTTCTGCTAAAGGTTGGGAGTTACATCTGTTTTCCACCATAATCTACAAGATATTATTTCAACATGAAACTTTATGTTAGCTTTAAAGAAAGAAAAACTGCAAAAACTTGTCAATCTCTCGAAACTACGATGTGAATTTTTATTTGTTATGTCCCCAAAACCTTTAATAAAGCTGTAGAGGAAAAATTTGTGTAGCTGACCACAAAAAGATGGTTTAGGGACTTTATTTCAGTTGTTACAACTTACAACTCCTAGATTTGTGGAGGCATCTGCGTTTTGTAATAAAACAGATATGGAGGATAAGATATTGAAAAATATAACATAAGCTAAGTAGCATGCGGTTTGGTGTAGACTGAGCTAGAGAGAAGCTATGGAAAAACGGAAAGAAAGAGAGAGGAAGAAATGTGGGTGGGAAGGTGTGAAGGCAGAGGAAGATGGTGTGAATTCTCATGCGCTAATTAGTTTTTGCATATTTGTGGATTGTAAACCAGATTGGCCTTTTAAGGATTGGGTTGAGGACTTGGGCAAAGATTTCTGGCTTCTCTCTTGTTTTCACCGTACTAGTTTATATCTGAATCTTCTTTAGCCAGGTTAAAAAATTTCAGCAAATAAAGATAGCATCAACCTGCCATGTATTAGCCAGTACTTCAGTTTTTTTTAAAAGGAAGAATTGTGTTAATGGAATTGCTCTAGGTCTTATATTTCATCTAATTTGGGGAGCGGGTAGAGTGTGGTATGAGTCTGTGAGATATGGGATGGACATTTGCCCAATTGCAACCAGTACAAATGCAGATGGGTGATGATAGTATACAAACAATGGAGCACTGTATTTATTTATTTATTTTTTTGAGTGATAGGGATTGCATAACTATTTTTGATAAGATGATGATAGATAGATAGCAAGCAACAATATATATGATGTTAATTACACAACTGTCTGAAGAGGACAGGCCATGCTTGTTAGGTGTTAGCCTGTTGTCCTTATTTGGAAGAAATTAATGCATTTTTTGAATGAATTATTGAAACTTGAAAGTTAACATATTATATTGTATAGTGCACGAATCTTGTAGCATCTATGTAGGAAGGCCTAATAGAAAGTACATGTAAATAAAGTTAACATATTATTTGGGGGACCTAATAGAAAGTACATGTAAATAAAAGGACTCTTTTGAAGATAAACACTTTTTACTATCGTGATGTTGATTTAGGATGTAGAAAAAATCATGATGTTGATCCGAACCTACTTATATTTCAGATTGACTCATATTTTTCAAAATGGATAAAAGTTGGATTAATAAGCCACGATTATCCAAAGCGTATCGGGATGGTGTTAAAGAATTTATTAACTATGCAAAGAGCAATTCTCCGGATCCGAACATGATTTTATGTCCATGTGTTCGATGTTCAAACTGTGATTTGAGGACGTACGGCGTAGTTGAGACACACTTGATTTACAATGGTTTTCTACAAGGGTATACACATTGGTTTTTTCATGGAGAGTCTGTTCGTTTAGCTTCTACTACTCCGGTTGTGAATGAAGACGAGGCTTTATTTACAAATGATCTAAGTATTGTTGATGAAATGCACTCTTTAGTGCGGGATGGGTTGGGATTCCATAACTTCGAAGCTCACATTAATAATCCAATCAATCAAATTCAGAATGAGTTAGCAGAAACGTCATATCAAGGCGATGGGGTATCAGAAGAAATGCCCAGACCTGAAACTAATAAAGAATACGAAGCATTTCATAAGTTGTTAGAAGATGCAAATACTCCTCTGTATTGTGATTGTCACAAGTTCTCTAAGTTTTCATTCATTGTTAGACTTTTTCAGATTAAATGTCTAAATGAATGGTCTGCCAAGTCCTTCACTTTGCTTCTTAAATTTTTGAATGAAGCTTTTCCTCAAATCTGTATCCCCAATTCAGCCCAAGCCGCAAAGAAATTCCTCAAGCAATTTGATTTAGGGTATGAGAAAATACCATTATGTCCATATGATTGTATGCTATTCCGGGGAGATAAGGAGACTCTTGAATATTGTGAAGTATGTGGTACTTCAAAATGGGTGAAAACGCCGACGGAGGAAGAGCAAACTGATGTGCCAATTACAACAAATAGGAAAAAGAAGCCGGCAAAAATACTGCGTTATTTTCCTCTAATTCCTAGGCTACAAAGGCTATTCATGTCATCTAAGACATCTTCTGATATGAGGTGACATGCAGAAGGTCGCAAGAATGATGGAATTCTCAGGCACCCAGCTGATTCCGAATCATAGAAAATTTTTGATGAAAGATATCCTGATTTTGCTGCAGATCCTCGGAATGTGAAACTTGGATTGGCCAGTGATGGTTTTAACCCATTTAGGCAAATGAGCAGTACTTACAGCATATGGCCCATTGTGTTAATTCCATACAATCTACCCCCTTGGTTGTGTATGAAGCAGTCATCCTTCATTTTGTCCATGATAATTCCTGGACCAAATCTCTTGGAAATGACATAGATGTGTATCTGCAGCCATTGATTGATGAACTGCAACTAATGTGGGAGGGTGTTCCAACATATGATGCAACATCTAAAGTAACTTTTCGTCTCCGGGTTGCCTTGACTTGGACAATCAATGATTTTTCTGCATATGAAAATTTATCTGGTTATAGTATGAAAGGACGTTATGCTTGTCCTTGTTGTGCTGAGCAAACTATTTCAAAGTGGCTGTATAAAGGTAGAAAGTTCTGCTACATGGGGCATAGGAGATGGTTGCCTGCCACACATTTTTTCAGGGCTGAAACAACGACATTTGATGGTACCGATGAGTGGAGACATGCTCCTATAGATAATTCTGGGTCAGATGTGTTAAGACGGCTAGAAGGCCAGCAGTTCACTTTGTCAAAGGAAACCGAAGTCATTAAAAATGCCAAGAAGCGAGCTAGAGATGAGCAACAGAACACTGATGAATGTGATGCAAATGAATGTGATAGTCCTATCGGTTCAGGATCATGGAAGAAGAAGAGTATTTTTTCCAGTTGCCGTACTGGGAGTTCAACTTATTGCACCATAACATTGATTTAATGCATCTTGGAAAAAACATTGGTGAAAATTGTATAGGAACAGTTATGGGGGATGACCGGAAGACAAAAGACAATCTTAAGTCTCGCCTTGATTTAGTGGAAATGGGTATAAGGTATGAGTTGCACCCTGAAGAATTACCCAATGGCAGAGTACGACTCCATCCTGCAATCTACACAATGTCAAAAAGCGAGCTGGAGATGTTTTGCAAAGTATTACATGATCTTAAGGTCCCTGATGGTTATTCATCTAATATATCAAGATGTGTCAACTATGAGGATAAAAAGTTGTAGGGTCCAAAGTCACATGACTACCATATCTTGATGCAGGATCTCCTTCCCGTTGCTCTGAGGTCTTCCATGTGTGAGCAAGTCATTTCCGTCCTGAAAGATTTATGTAGTATATATAAAGAATTTTTGCTCGAGATTGCTACGTGTTGAAGATATTGAAAAATTAGAGCAGCGTGCTGCATTGACACTTTGTCAAATGGAGAGGATATTCCCCCCATCATTCTTCACTATAACGGTTCACTTGATAATCCACCTAGCCGATGAAGCAAGACTTGGTGGACCAGTACATTATCGGTAGATGTATCCCATTAAGAGGTAGTACTTCATCCCTCATTAAGTTCATTAATTATGTACTTTTTTGGTGTGTAATTTCCAAACGTTTTCCAATCCAAATATTCTTGTTTAGGTACCTTTACTGACTTAAGGGTTACGTTAGAAATAAAGCTTATCTGGAAGGCTCTATAGCAGAAGGTTATCTTTCGGATGAGTGCTCTAATTTTTGTTCAAGGTATCTTTAGGGTGTGGAGACATGTCTGACTTGACCAAGGAGAAATTCAGACATTTCCAACCTCAATGGCACTAAATATCTCTTTCAGACTGCGGGCACTACTTTCGGAAAAATCGATGCGATCGAGTTAGATGACTTAACATGGGAACAAGCACATCGATATGTGTTGGATCACCATGCATCTTGTGAGCCTTATCGAGCGTAAGTTGGATTTGTTAGTAGTGTGAATTTATTTCTGTCAATTAAAGAGTAGTTAACCTAAATTTTAATTTACATTCGTTCTTATCTTGTTCCAGCGAATTTATTAGGAAAATGAAAAGAAGACATAGACCAAAAAACTTGAGGTCACGTGAGCAACATAAATTAATGAATAAGCAATTTCATAAGTGGTTTGAAACTCACGTAAGTGACCAACCAAGGTTTGAATTAAAGTACTACAAAAAATAATTTAAAGTCTTATGCTAATACCGTTTACTATATAATTGTAGGTTTCCTCGTTGGGTAATGATGACGTGTCATGTGAAGTAAAGATTCCTGCCAACGGTCCCCATAAAATGGTTAAAAGATACAACGGATATATATACAATGGTTTCAGATTTCGAACTAAGGAGCGTGAACGCAACTTGAAGTCTCAAAATAGCGGTATTGTAGTGACTTCAAAAACAAGAAGCTATGCTTCTAATAAAGACCGGAATCCTGTAGACGGGGATGTTGACTATTATGGGGTGCTAACATATATCATAGATTTGGATTATTACGGGCACTTTCGAGTAGTATTATTTCGTGGTGATTGGGCTATGTTAAGTAACAACCACCATGATAAGTTGGGCTTTATAGTTGTAGATTTCTCACATCTGATTCACACTAGGACACACATTAGTCATGAACCATTTGTGTTCCCATCTCAAGTGCAACAAGTTTTTTATATTCAGGACCCAGTAGTGGAAAAAACTTATGTGGCGCTACCTATGCCACCAAGAGATGTATTTCAGCTGGGGGATGATTCAGATAACGAAGATGATGATATTGAGAACAATTTCACTGCTTCTGAATTCCCTACATTTGATGTAAACGTTTTTGATGTTAATAGTTGCCCTACCTGGCTCCGTACGGATGGAGAAGAGGGAGATCTATTTGATGATGTTGTAATATAGTATCATATACACATTTTTGTAAATTGTGCTAGTTCATTTGTTTGTCGATTGTTTTCGTGAATTTCAATGCAGTTAATTAGTCGAAATTATTGTTTTTATGATTATAATTAATGTTATTTGATGTAAAAGCTAGAACAAAGAGAAATTAATGTTGTCATATGAAATTAATATTTCAAATACATTTGTAATATGGAGGAAGGAGAAAGAACCAGTGAGATAGAGCATTGAGTAAAAACTGATTGATTTAGAATGGACAGATAAATGATATATTGGGTTTCCGGTATTTGTTCTCCTGCCATCTTAAATAATAAGTCTAGATTCTATGCCTATGTTGCTAGAAAATGTCTAACCCCCTGTGATATGTCATGTGGTATATTAAATTACGAAATTAACGAATCTGAATTTTGGAGCTCTTTGAATGCAATGCACATACAAATTTTATGTTTTGTTCCACATATATCTTGATTAGTTAAACTAGTAGTACAATCGGTGTGGTAGAATGAACCCAGTGACCCACATAATTAAAGTTTGTTAAATATCAATGATAAGACCTAGTGACTATTCCAGACAATCAGATTATTGTGTGTGAGTGCGTATAACATTAATATTGATCTTACTAAGAGACAACTACTCTACACTCTTATAAAACTCAACAACATTTAAGGTTATTGGCTGTCAAGGACATTGATTGCTTTGATACCACAAATTGCAATACTGTCTCAATACTGTCTAATCACTGTAGGACTTTGACACCTTAATTGCATTGCATTGCATTGGTTTGTCAAATTGCATTCACCATGAGGTATATCATGACATTCCCATGTTTAAGAATGAACTTTATTATTTTGGAAACTTATCTTCCCTTTGAAATGCAAATATTTATGTTATAATTTTTTTCTACTTCAGCTGGTCCATGCATTCCCCTAGGGAGGTGCTATTATTGTTGTCATGAATTTTATATACCTTGAAAAAACGTGTTGTTGTTACTGCAATGAACACACAGTAGATGCTTAATGCACTAACTAATGCACTAACACATGAGAATCATGCTTGTATTGATACCTCTCCATGAATCAACAGCTAATCTGAATGGTAGTGGCAGTATTTGAGATTAAACATTTTAATTCTCATTCTATCATCATTGTTGTTCATGGAATCAAGGGTATGAGCTATAAACATGTTATTTGACATAAAAGCTAGAAGTTATTATTTTTATGATTATAATTAATGTTATTAATGTTATTAGTCTGAATTTTTTTGTAACAGGTGACGTATGGCTAGAATAAAGAGAAAGTTGGCAACAATAACTGTCGATCAAGACGAGGCCGTAGAGCAGCCTAGCAGGGGACTTTCCACTGAGCACCCGACGGAAGAGCTTGGAGGGGTGGCGAATGGGGGTGCTACTACAGTCGAGGGGGGTGAAGGTAGCACTTCCACTACTTTGAGGAGGTCGAGGGGGCCGACGAAGATGAAGGAAATATGGAAGCTCCCAAACAATAAAAAATTATTGGTGGAATGCAACGAACACAATCAACTAGTTAGAGACGGCGGGAGTAAGCTCGGGAAGTTTTGCGGTGTCATAGTAAGAAATCCTCGTATCCTTCCCCTAAGCTACGAGAGTTGGTCGAAAGTACCAACGATGACCAAGGCGACAGCCATCGTTGCGGTTAAGGTATATTTGTACTCCAAGTTTTTATCTTCCAACTGATTTAATAATGCCTCCAAGGATAAGATTAATATAGAAAAACTGATTCAATGAGTAGTGAGAGCTTACATATAAAAACTGTATGTAAGATAGAAAGGCACGACCATTCTATGGCAGAGTTTTTCCTTTGCACATTATAAAGGACAGAGCCTATCTTCTTCAGTGTGTCTTCAGGCTGAAACATTATATTGTTAGTTTTACTTACACAAGTATATAGCATGAAAGCTAGTATGATGGACATTTTTCCCTTGTGGAGTGGAGGGAGTATATGATTGTGTATGACTATACATGACTGTATGACAAAGGGACATTTTTCCCTTGTAGACTATAGGATATTCTTCATTATTGTCTTGTCATTTTTCGTGCGAAATACCTATTGATTACCTTCAAATCTTGTTTGTTGCAGACTTGCATCTAGTAGATACAATTGAACACAAGTAATATGTCCAGTTCGGTTTGCCTTTTATATGGCAGATAGTTTTCCCCTCCCATTGTTTATCTTTTAAGATATATTAATTTGTCTGGAGAGAACACACAACTTAATTTGAACGTCAATTAATTCTAAGTGATTGCAGCGAAAACTACATATTGTGCTAGTTTTTGTACTCACATGTTTTTATCTTTCAACTGATTTAATAATGCCTCCAACGATAAGATTAATATAGAAAAACTGATTCAATGAGTAGTGAGAGCTTACATATAAAAACTGTGTCAAATTATTACTTTACTAAAATCTTATTAAGTATACAATTGATAGCTTAGAATTTGGAGGAATAGATACTAAAAGGATATGCAAAGATCAAAGATCCATTTATTTCCAGCAAAACATTCAGAGTGAGTTTATGATAATGGTCGTAAGTTTCAAAATGTTGTACAACTTCTTAGAATAGATGGATACATAATCTATATAAGTTTCTGTCAATACAGTTCCATTGATAAGTACATCTAACGGGATTTTCTCCAGGAATATTTAGATTATGCAATGCTGAATATAATCACACTCAGATGTCTAACTAACTAAAAAAAGAAGAAAAAAAGTGTATCTCAGCAAAATGCAGAAGAAGAGAGCTTGATTGATTCTGCACAGGAGCAGAAATGAGAAGATAGGATAAATTAACAGATCCAACACATAGGAAATTATCAAGACCATTTCTAATGGGTAATTCAGTGAACACTTGAAGAAGGTTCTGGGTTTGTATTTAAGGCCATGTCAGTCTTTTTGTTATATTTTAGAAGTGCCTATATGTATGACCCATACCGAAGCCTTACTAGCTTTGCAGCAAAAGTTTTTTTGTTATTGTGCTCCATCATCTTTCTTGTTATTGTGCTCCATACCTCATTAGTTGTTATTGTGATACATCATCTTTCATGTTTTGCAGCAAAAGTTTGCAATCCCTGACGGTGCTGAAGGATGGCTCAATAATTCGATTTCGAAAAAATGGAAGGATCACAAGAACTTCTTGAAAGGGAAGTACTATGACGAGGAGAAGACCGAAGTCGAAAATGCAAGGTCAGTCCCCGAATGCGTGACGCCACAGGATTGGCATTTTCTTGTCAAATATTGGAAATCGGATGCTGGAAAGGTAATCATATTTCATTGTTTATATCTTAAATTGATGATATAAATTATTAATTTTGGTAAACATAAGCATTTATTCCAATTATTAAAATGGTATAGAGGAAAGCTGAGATTGGTCTAAGTAGCCGTAGGCAGATGAAGATCAAGCACACTACGGGGAGCTGCAGCTTTGCTGTTGTGCGGGATGAGATGGTAATGGAAATTTTATTTTATAGCAAATCTGTTTTTAAAATGGTGGCAAGATTTTTTTTGCCAATTTCTACGTTGGTATGATTTAACTATTTCATTTGACTCATATATAGGATATGTTAGTCAAGGGAGAGAGTGTCGGTGAGGTAGATTTTTTTTAATCTACCCACACAAGTAAGGATGGGACCTTTCGGGATCAATTTGCAGCTGATATAGTGGTAAACATGAAACTTTCGAACTCAAATTTCCATTCTGCAACTCAAATTTGGATATTATTCACAACTCAAATTTGGATTTTAATTTGGTCATAACTTACAAAATTTCAAACTAATTTTCAGCCCAATTTTTGGTATTAATATTGTGTTTTCTCTCTTTTGTAGAAAGAAGCCAGAAAACTGATTGAAGAGAGGTCGACATCTTCTACAGATCGATTAACGATCCAGCATGAAGGTATGACTGATGTGAGGAGGGAAGAGCGACCCGATCGTGTGCGGGGAATGTGATTGGGGCCAACACCTTCACAGGTACATTAGCATTTAGTCTCACTGTGTTATTGTGTTGTTATGTTCTTGTATTGCAATGGATGGATGGAAAACTTGGGCAGCTCTAATTTATCGTAGTTATATGTTAGACAATTTGATCAGCGAGGGGATCAACCCTTCTTTGCTTTACTGGATCTAAATTGTAATCTACTTCAAGGTTGCAGTCACATTTATTCATATTTAATTTAATTGAAGATGTTGTATGATTTCTTGATGGTTAATACCATATAGAAGTGCAGTTCATGTCTAGGCACACACTTCATGTCTATGCACACACTCAAATTTGCGAAACAGGATTGCAAAACAGGAGTAACTGGAATTATTTTTCATTCGGCATAAAGAAACAAAATGTTTGCAATGAAATGTTGACCCTCACTCACAAGACACCATCATGCTCCCTCTCCTTTCATAATGGGAAACATTCTCTCAGGAGAATAGATTACTTGGATCAGTTAATCGATCTGTTGATTAATTCATCTAAGTATCAGTTACAAGACAGTTACTTTGAATTACTTGGATCAGTTAATAGATTACTTGGATCACTCACAAGACACTTACTTTGAACAAGTCTAAGTATCAGTTAATCGATCTGCTGATTACTTGGGTCTGATTACTTGGATCCTCTCAGGAGAATAGATTTGGAGTTACAAGTCTAAGTGTCAGTTAGAAACATGCACCAAAAAATCCAAAGCTTTAATTGGGTATGAATTGAATAGGTTTAAACTCAAAACATAAAAAGCATATTGCACTAAAATCTAAAGCTTTAGTTGTTACTGCATAATCAGTCTTACTCTCTTTCGGATTCTATCTTTGGCTTGCTCAATATTTTCTAGTTGATTACTTGAAGTTCAGGATCAAGTTTGAATGGAGTATTAGAAATGGCGTAGTTTGATCAAAATTTATAAGTTTGATCAGTATACAATTTGAGTGGTTGACTATACAATTTCAAATTTCAACTTTTGCACCATTGGATGTGATTGGCATATGAATACTAGTTGAAGATAAAATATTAGAAGTCTCAGTGACTTTTCCCATCCATCTAGAGAGAACATCTGTTTTAGTTTTTTATTATTTATGAAACATCAACCTTTTTTGTCACTTGATGGGTAATACTCATCTAAACTTTCTACAGTTTTGTTTTATGTTTAGTGTTTTTAAAATTTTGATCACAAACATTTATGTCGATTTTAATTTTAACCACTTTGAAATTTATTTGAATTTAATTTTGACCACATCTAAATTGTGCGGATTTCAATTTGGATGATCGATCATTCAAATTGAATGAAGCTACAGTAAGAACATTCTTAATACTGCTTAAAGTATTCTTAATGTATTCTTTGTCTTCCTATTTAATTATTACGATACGAGGGTAAGTTTCTTTTGGATTTGGAAGTGACCACCTTAATTTTTGCTCCATTCTACATATACACTTCAATTTGTCATCCCCGTAGAGGAGAATAATTTGATGCATTTTACTTTACACGAAACTGACTACCTTTAAGTTTTTAACTATATGTATGTTAACACGGTTAGGACTTAGGACCATCACGCTCTTTGCTTATTGAAGACAAAACCTGTTTCAAAAATCTCTCTACTTTCTAATCTTGCTTCCCATCCCATGTTTTAAAAAGAATCCTCTTTACCCTCCTAAATGTGTTCACTAAAATCCCTTTTCGGATCTATTAGAATACAAGTGTGATCCAAGATACTTTAGGAAATTATTAAAATGGGCATGCAAATTTTGTTCTGTTCTTAAGTATTTTAAATTGTTGATCGTTGGAGATAATTTAAATTGTTTCTGTTCTGAAGTATTTTTTCTATTGATCGTTGGAGATAATTTAATTTTAGGTGTTCAATCACAGGTATTTGCTTCTTGTGCATCTACCTCCAGTCGTACATCCTATCCAGACTTGTTCAAGATGCAAGCCAAGATGCAGGAAGAGATTGACGGCTTGAAAGATATGATTGCTTCTTTAATCTCCCAACAAAACCACAACTCTAACAATCCAGCACATGGAACTGTAAGTATTTAGCAACATTGTACGATATCAGTATGAAATTTAACTATTACATTTGACTAGTGTGGTGACTAGTGTAGTGAATAAACTAATAAATGATACTATTGTGAATTATAAAGAGCCAGCGAATTCCATCGACTTCTAGTCACGCACATACATCTGGGCGAAATATCAATGGGAATGAAAGCAATGCCGAGCCACAGCAGTAGACTTTGCCATAGTTTAGTTTAATTTGGACTTTAGTCTTTTTATGTTTTGTCGAAACTGAATTTATGTTTTGTTAAAGAAAATGATGTATAACATGTATATTTCTAACTCTTCGTATGACCATTTTTAGACAAGTAATTATTGTTTACTGTGGTCCATGATTATATAGTTGTTTATTATGCTATTAGTGATTTTAAGATTTGAACTTTCAAATTTGATGTGACTACAGATATTTTGAATTTGTGACTTATTTTTAAATTAGTGGGAAAAAACCTGAAACCCCCTATCAATCCGTTTTGAGATAAATATGTCGGGATACATATAGATCCACCAAACGTGGCGAATTATTATTATTTTTTTAAATTGAACCTATCCCGGCGTTTAGGAACGCCGGTATAGGATATCGAAATTATTCAGAAAATATACAACGGCATTCACAAAACGCTGGCGTATGTGTCTATCACGGCATTTATGAGGCGCCGTAATAGACCTACGACTTGTAACGGCAGTCTAAAAAAGCGCCGTAATAGCCCTACGACTTGTAACGGCAGTTTTAAGAAGTGCCGTAATAGACCTACAACTTGTAAAGCGGCCAAAAAAGCGTTGTAATAGGTCTATGACTTGTAACGGTGGTTTTAAAAAGCACTGGTACAAGTTGTTGGTCTATAACGGTGCTTTTTAAGAGCACCGTTATAGACGTACGACTTGTAATGGTGCTTTTAAAAATCGCCGTTACAAGTCGTGGTCTAGAAAAGCGATAGACCTATGGTTTGTCCCGATGCTCGATACAACGGCGTTACGCGCGACATTATTATTATCGCCGCTATCATCTATAGTGGCATTTATAAGTGCCGCCATAGACCAAAAAAACTGCCGTTAGATCCATTCCGATTAGTAGTGTTCCATGCATTTTCTAATCCAAATATGATTATTTAGGTACCTTTACTAACTTAAGGGTTATGTTAGAAATAAAGCTTATCCAGAATGCTCAATAGCAGAAAAGTATCTTTCAGAGGAGGGCTCCAATTTCGTTCAAGGTATCTTCAGGGTGTGGAGACATGTATTACTAGAGCAAGGAGGAACTTAAAACACTTCAAACCTCAAATAGGCTAAATATCCCATCCAGTCTGCTGGCACTACTTTCAGAAAGATTAATGCATTGGAGTGAAATGACTTGACATGGGAATGGGCAAATCAATGTGTTGGATCACCATACATCATGTGAGCCATATCCAATGTAAGTTGGATTTGGTTTAGTGTGAATTTAATTCTTACAATAAGGATGTAGTCAACCTAAATTTTAATCTACATTCGTTTTATCATGTTCCAGTGAATTTGCCAAGAAAATAAAAAGAAGGCATAGACCAAAAAACTTGAAGCCACATGAGCAACATTAGTTAATGAATAAACAATTTCACAAATTGTTTGAGACACACGTAAGTCACCGGCCAAGGTTTGAATTAAAGTATTTTTTTAAAAATTTAAGTCTTACGCTGATATCATTTACTCTATAATTATAGGTTTCCTCGTTGGGGGATGATGAGGTGACATATGAAATAAAGATTTTTGCCAAATGTCCCCATAAAATTGTTAAAGGATACCATGGATATATAAACAACAGTTTCACGTTTCGTACTAAGGATCGTGAAAGAAACGTGAAGTTTCGAAATAATGGCATTGTAGTGAATTCAAAAACTACAAACTATGCTTCTAATAAAGACACAAATCCTGTAGATGGAGATATTGACTATAATGGGGTGCTCACATATATCATAGATTTGGATTATTACGGGCACTTTCGAATAGTCTTATTTCATGGAGATTAGCATGGGTTAAATAACAATAATCATGATAAGTTGGGTTTTACAGTTGTAAATTTTTATCTAATTCACAATGGGACACACATTATCCATGAACCATTTATGCACCCATCTCATTGCTCCAAGCTTTCTATATTCAAGATCCAATAGTGCAAATTCTTACTTAGCACTACCTGTGCAGCCAAGAGATGTATTTCAATTAGAAGACAATTCAGATGATGAGGACGCTGATGTTATGAACAATTTCACTGCTTGTGAGTTTCCTACATTTAATGTAAACATTATTGATGTTAATAGTGGCCCTACTTGGCTCCGTACGGATGGAGAAGAGGGCAACATATTTGATGATGTTGTAATGCAGTATCTTATACATCTTCTTGTTTTTATGTCATTTCAGTTGAGTGTCAATCTTTTTCATATATGTCCCTACTATTAATTCGTGATAGTTAAGGTTTAACTTATTATAATTAATGTTATTTGACGTATGAGCTAGAAATTGTTGGTATATTGTGATGATTTGTGGTTTTTATAAATTTGTTGCAAATGGCTTGTCTCAATTTAATGATTTAACTTTACATATATCCTTCAATATTCATTGTTATATATATATATATATATAGATTCATTGTTTTTATGTCATTGTTTTTCATTTGTTGATTTATTTATGATTTATCTGAATTCCCTTTAAACATGTAACATATGGCGAGAACAAAGAGAAAGTTGGTCAGGATTGTGCAAAATCAAGAGGAGGCGGAAGAGTGGCCCAACACCGTACCTTCGACTCAACACCATATGGAAGAAAGTGGAGTGACCGCGCATGCAGGTGGTACTTCAGTTGAGGTGGGTGAAGGTAGCATGCCCAACACCTCTAGGAGGTCAAGATGGCCGACTAAGATGAAGGAGATCTGGAAGCTCCCGAACGATGAAAAAAATATTGGTATACATCAACAATGTCAATCAGCCAATTGAAGAAGCCTGGAGTAAGCTTGAGAAATTCGACGAGGTAGTTGCAAGAAATTCTCGCATTCTTTCCTTAAACTACGAGAGTTGGTTGAAAGTACCAATAATGACCAAGGCGACGACAATCTCTGTAGTTAAGTATATTACGAATAATATATAAATTTTGCAAACTAGAAATAGTATATACTATATGGTATAAAATTTACAATATATAGTGTGTACGTACGTTTTAGTATTGAATTCTCAATATGTATATTTAAGTTTCTATTGTATCCATATTGGTAACTATATATATCTTCAGTTAATGTTATTTTGCAGCAAAAGTTTGCTTTCCCTGACGTTCTTGACGGATAGGTGGATAAATTAGTCTCGAAAAATGGAGGGACCACAAGAGCTTCTTAAAAGGGAGGTACTATGATGAGGAAAAGACTAAGGCCGAAAATGCGAGGTAGGTTCCCAAATGTGTGACTGCTCATGATTGGAAATTGCTTGTTAATTATTAAAAATTTGATATAGGAAAGGTAATCATATTTCATTGAAGTTGGTAATCATAAACATATAATCCAATTATCAAATTGTATAGAGGAAGGCTGAAATCGGTCTAAACATCTGAAAGCAGTTTGAAGGTGAAGCACACTACTGGGAGCAGCAGCTTTGTTGTAGTTCGGGATGAGTTGGTAAAGTACACTTCATTTTATATGAAGTTTTTTTTTATGGTTTTAAGCTTTTTTTTGCCAATTTTGACTTTTTACGATTTAAATATTGTATCTTACTCATATATATGAAGAGTCAAATGAGGGAGTTATCATCGGCGAGGTAGACTTTTTTGAAACTATCCACACGAGTGAGGATGGACCTTTAGGGATGACTAGGCAGTCGAAATAGTGGTAAATATGAAGCTTTCAAAAAAATTAATTTTAATTTGGTATTTAATTTTCGTTTAAAAGTATTTTTAAATATTATCGTTGTCTGTGGTCTCTTTTGCAGAAGGGCACCAGAACCCTAATTGAGGAGAGATCATCTTCTTCTTACGCCGATCCATTAAAACTCCAGCGTGCAGTTATCTCTGAAGTGAGGGGGAGAGAGCGTCCCTATCGTGTGCGGGGAATGGGATTAGGACCAACACCCTCACATGTAAGTTGGATTTGGATTTGGATTAGTGTAATTTAGAGTTTAGGTTGAATTTGGATTAGTGTTAACACTCCGGCATGGAGTTTACTCCGAAGTGAGGGGGAGAGAGCATCCCTGTCGTGTTCGGGGAATGAGATTAGGACTGACACCCTCACAGGTAAGTTGGATTTGGATTTGGATTAGTGTAATTTAGAGTTTAAGTTGGATTTGGATTAGTGTTATTGGATATGTGTGGGATCACAGGTATTTGGTTGTTGTGCATCTACCTCCGGTCATCCCCTACTCCGATGTGTACAAGATGCAGGCAAAGATTCAAGACCTGAAAAATATGCTTGCTTCTCTACTCTCCCAACAAAATCTCGCTGCCGAGAATCCACTACAGGGAACGGTAAGTAATATAAATTTATTGCTATTTTTTTCTTTAGTTAGGCAATTATTAGAAAAGATTAGAATCTTTTGAATAGTTACCATGCTTTATAGTTCTGTTTTTACTGATATGCAACCGTACCTGTGTAGATAATGTATTATGCTTAAAATTATTAAACTATATAATTTATGATAATTACTTTGCATCGTAGATTCTTAGTTTGAATTATGGACAATTCTCGTCTATGTTTAAGGTGATGTAAGTTATAAATTCTTAGTTTGAGTTCTTAGTTCGTTACTTGCTGTTAGTTAAAGTTTTTCTACGTTGTTGATTATGCCGAGGTGTTGAGTGTTGGATTTATCTGAAATATATTTCCTCCTAATTTAGGGGAGTTGATTGGATTCTAGGTTCAAAGTAGTTTATTGACAAATTTTAGACATCACAAAGTCGTGTTAGCTTGTGTGTAATGAATCCTAACTTATCACAATGTTTCATATTTTCAAAATGTTGTTTGTGTGCTTTTCACTCTTGTTGATTATTTTTTTGATTATTAAAATTAAAAGATAGAGAAATTTTTCGAAATGGGATAAAAGTCACGCATCACGGCGGTATATAGCTCACCAAATATTTGAAATTTATTGGAATATATGATAGCATACACAATTTAGCAAAGTATTTAGATCCCAAGCTAAATTAGAAAGAATTTGAAGTTTTTATACTCGGCCGATATTTGAAAAAAAGAGTTAAGGGAGTGAAAAATGCACAAACGACATCTAAATAATACGAAACTTTGTGATAAGCTAGGATTCACCTCACACAAGTTAACACAATTTTTACAAGTAAGTTTTGGCTCACGGCAAGATACGGCCATGTATCACTTGCAACTCAATATTTTTTATTATTATAACTAAAAGAGAGTGAAGAGAGTGAAAAGCGCACAAAGGACATCCAAAATGTATGAAATTGTGCGATAGGCTAGGATTCACCACACACAAGCTAATGCAACATGTAGAAGTGACTTTCAAATCACAGTTTGCAAGATACGGTCATGTATCACTTGCAACTCAATATTTTTTTTAAATATAAATAAAAGAGAGAGAAGTGAGTAAAAAGTGCACAAACGACATCCAAAAAATATGAAACTTTGCGATATGATAAAATTCACCACATACAAGCTAACGCAACTTGTAGAAGTCAATTTAAACTCTTGGTTTGTAAGATACAGACATGTATTTTTGCGACTCAATATTTTGAATATTATAACTAAAAGAGAGTGACATTGAAAAGTGCACAGATGACATCCAAAAAATATGAAACTTTGTGATAGGTTAGGATTTACCACACAAAGGCTAACACAACTTGTAGAAGTGAGTTTCGAATCACAGTTTGCAAGATATAGACAGGTATCTCTTGCAACCTGATATTTTGAATTTTTTTTTTTGAACAAAGGTTATTGAATCACTGCTTCATTAATAAACAACTAATGAAAGAAAGTAGAACATATAAATTACATTTATCTGTTTCTAAAAAGGTACAATGGAAAATCATTACACAGCTAAGCCTACAAAATTAACTTATCCCTCCCCAAGCTAAACTTGTAGACGAAGACACCTGCAACCTGTTCTCCTACCCATCTGATGTTGCGCATCCTAAGTTCCTATCGATTATTCAGATGACGAATCATCGAACACCAATCATAGTTTCAACTTGCCATTTCACCTTCTAGATGCGACTCACCCAAACACTAATCCAGCGGTGACTTCCCGAACCCCTTTCGATGATGCCTTGTTAGTACAACATACCAAAAATGACTTGCCAAATCACTATTCTGATAACGACTTGCCTATCCATCCATCCAATCCTGACTTTCCCTTCTCTAACTCGGAATGATAAGCTTATTCACCACCACGGTGGTAGTTTCTCGGTTCTCGACATCGATGATGACTAGCCTGAACACCATCTCTTTGATGGCTTGGATATCACCAGACCTGCAACGGCTCACACCATTCTCACCACAACAAAAACTTGCTCAAACTCCCAAACTAGCGACGGCTTGCGCATCAGTCGTACCGGTGATGACTTGCACATCTAACACAACAGTGACCGCTCATACATCCACCACTATATCAATGACTCGTACATCAGACCTAACGATGTCGAAAAAATCATACACCGCTTCGGTGAGGATTAACACCTTCACCAACGATTGATCAATGAAGATCTATTTTTGGCAACTCAAAATGAATCCTTAAATTCAAAACAAGAGCCCACATGAAAGCCCACAATCACGCCCATCACTCCCCAAATCTAATCTGAATTTCAAAAAATCTAATTTAAGATTCAAAGTTCATCAAAATTTACTCTCCACTCTCCCCAAATATGATTTGAATTTCAAAAAACTAATTTGAAATTCCAACATCATCAAAATCTCCCCCTCCACACTCCCTAAATCTAATTTCAAGACTCCAATTTGAAATTCAAAATTCAAAATTCAACCATCTATCTCCCTCCACTTTCTCCAAAATTCCACACCGGCATCTACTACGGCCACCGCGTCTCCCACCGGTACTCCTCCACCCCTCAACGGAAGCCCAAACATTGTCGTCGTTCTCTTCCGTTAAGCAACCCCTCCCCCGACGATGCCATCACCCATTAGCATCCACTCTCGGTCCCCAACAGTAGCTCCTACCATGCCAACCATCTATCCCCCGAGCCAACCTGATGCCATATGCCGTCACCCGAAGATTGCCTCTTCCTGCCCTCTTTGACAACCTCAATGCAGTCATCGATCTCTCTCGTCAAACCAACCATGATGATAACATCTCCCATCGATGGCAGCAACTCCCTTTCCTGCTCAATCTTCACCTCTCGTCACGCCCCGCTTCCCAAAAGAATACGGAATACGAGTACATTATAATGCCCGGCGAATGATTTTCATCATCCATAAGCTGTAAGGATCAACTCAACAGTAAATAGAACTATACAAGAAATATACATCCACACATGCATGAAACAAATCTCATAATCAAAAAAAATATTTGAAACCAAATACATAATCCTCAAATAAAAACAAGATCTGGACAACAATAATAAAACTCCGGGACTACATGCCCAATACAAAGTTTCAAGTAGCAACAAGAGAAAATAATAAACTCAATACGGGAATAAACTAATACATAAAAAGGTCCCAGTCAAGCTAAGAACACTTGGTCACTTACACCTGCAGGTAACTCGTCTCCAAAACCTGTACATTTATCATTTGAAAGAAATAGAGAAACAGGAAGATAATCTGCCCGTTAGTGCAACCTACGGGCCGCAAGCAGTACAAGAAAAAAAAGGGTACAGGAACATGCAATACAGCAAGAGAATCAATTATAAAGAAATAAATCATGTAACAGAAAGGTACAACATGTAAATGAGGATCATGAAATTTCAACTTATAAACGGGAATCACGAGGCTAGTAATGAACTTGTAACATGTGATCACGAATCATGAACTAGTAAACATGAATCATATACTGGTAACAGAACATGTAACATGTAGCAGGAATATACAAGTGCTCAATATCAACTTATGTCTGTTCATTTAATTTAGTCCAAACTAATGCACGTACTACTGCATCCCATACCAATGGTTTGATACATACAAACACTTTCGTTTAGACTCTAGTGGTGAATTATACAGGGTCAAGTACTCGGGTCTTGCAGGAAATATAAGCATGTAGTCAACCATGGGCACTAGAGGTAACTCCCGCAGGCACTAGAGGTAACCCCCGTCAACCCATGACGTGGCACTTAGTTCTACATGGCATTTAGTTCCATATAACTGTAAACACATATCATGTAATCATGTAATGGGCACTAGAGGTAACCCTGCAGGCACTAAAGGTAATCTCCGTCAACCCTTGATGTGGCACTTATTTCTATTTAACTTATAATCATGGAAAATACGGGTCCCCTTCCGAGTACAATCTCTTATATATCCCACTACTAGGTCTTTCCCTTAAACCCCGACTTGATTACTTATTCTTTTACCAAAACAGACATGAATGTGCAAATTAGGGACGGGTAAACATCATAAGGGGCAGGAAACAGGTTCAGATTGGGTGAGATATTCGGGTGTCATAAAACAACTTATAGATGGTGAAACAATAAGAACTCCAATTTTAGACAGCAGGACGTTGTTGCACCAGAACTGAAATTCCCACTACTACAGAAAAAAAAAATCTGGATATGCCAGAAGTTCTAAAAACTATACTCTCTGCTGGTTCCAGCGCATATACACACGATATATAAAAATCACAGAAACTATGTTCAAATTCTTATTCTTTACAGATTTTATGTTCAGGCAGTAGATTATAGATTATATTGACATATATGTTTCAGGTATGAAAATTTATCAATTAAATTTACAAAAATTCAGGGTGATCCTAAGCATGTCTAGTCTCAGCCAAACTAATTTTACATTTTAATTTTACTGTTAACATGTTCTTTTGATTACTAAATCAGGATGATATACATATAATTGTTAATCTGGAAATCTAGATCTAGCAGTACTAAAAGTCAGATATCTAGCAGATTATATATTGGAATTTAATTCCGTCGAATGTTCTGGAAAGTAGACACATATATCTGCACTACGTGTTTAATAAGTTTTAATCAGTGACAAACAGAATCAGGTCAAAACTGAGGTTCTTTACTGAACAAACATGCAGACAGCAATTATATAATCATGTTTGCATAAATATATTAAGTCAAAAAAATTATCAAATAATTCTACAAAAATTTAGGATGACTCCTAAACATGTCTAGTAGTATCCAGATTAATATCAAGTCTAAATTTTACCATTAGCATTTATTTAATCAATAACTCATGTCAAAGATCTTATATTTAGAAATCTGGAAATTTGCGACATAACAGCAGTAAAATTGGGCTAAAGTTGAAAAAACCCCCTTGAACTATTCCCTTTATGCAGAAAATCCTACTGAACCATTTTTTATGCAGAAAACCCCCCTGAAGTATGGTTGCAAAAAACTCACTACGTGTTAGTAAGCTTTCTGCTAAAGTTTAGTGAAGTTTTTTGAAAATAATGAGAAAGATGCACGATGTTTTCTGAATCAACTTGTAAAGATGAATGAGGTTATCTAATACAAGCATAAAAGTTAGATGTGGTTTTTTGAAAATATACTTCAGTGGGGTTTTTTGAAAACATACTTTATGGAGGTTTTCTGCATAAAAAATAATTCAGTGAGGTTTTCTGCATAAAGGAGATAGTTCAAGCGGGTTTTTTCAAATTTAGCCGTAAAACTGAGATAACTCATACATTACAAATCGGATTTCAGATCTGTTAAAGTTTTGTAAACTAGACTCAGAGGCTTACATTTCATATTCATAAATATAGTTATTATCTTGACATTAATATGGTCTAAATCATCATGCCAAATCAGGACATCAGTGAATGAAATTACTTTTTGCATGAATTGTAACATTTATAACAAACCATGGATCCAAATTAGTGTATAATGCTAATCAGAATTAAAAGGGGTATTCAAATCAACATGACATGTTTATTCTCAAATCCATGAAAGGGAAAACACAACTAACATGTCAATACATGAACAAAACATCTATAACTCATAGTGATCCATGAACATGCATTCATATAAAATATATTTAGATCTAATCTATGTTTGTGTAGTAAGTGTGTGACAACGAAATGTTTTGTTATTCTTTATGATTATGGAATGGATAGAAATGAATCAAATGAGTAGGGATCAAGATCATCAATGGACAAACATAAAGAACGAGTCACAATGAATACTCTACTTGAGGTATTTCAAAAAATTGCTTGAACGGGGAAACAAGAAAATTCGTACAAGATACTTGCCTTGCAAGGTGATGAACGACGATGGTAACACGTGGAAACACGTGTAGAAAGGTAAAACAGAAACTCAGCGAAGACCGGCAACAACAAGAGGCAACATACAACAGCAAGAGACCAATAGCAACACGGCGTGGACGACGGCAGCAACCAACAGTAAGAGTGACGACAGCAACAGCGGGGGACAGTGGCAGTGGCAAGGCAGGAGGCGACTATGGGGACGGTGGTCGGGACAACAACGCAGCAGCAAGGCGGGGTTCGACTGGTGGTGCTCGGGGGTCTGCAATCGACGGGGTTGGGTTTTGGTGGCGGTGGGGCTCTGGGCGAGGACAGGAGGAGGGTTGGGGAAGAGGCAATGGAGATGGATGGAGAAGAGGGTGGTCGGGGATAGGATGATAGGGTCGACGAGGAGATGGGTTTCGGCTGGATGGTGATGAAGGCAATGGAGGATTGGGTTTCGGCAGGTGCAGGAGGGAAGGAGGGTAATGGCTGATTAAGGTTATGGTTTTTAATATGTTATTAGGGTTGAGATTAAGGGTTATATATATAGGATTATCAGGATTGTTAAGGGTGGGTTTCGGGTTGGTGGGTATTTGATCCAACAAGGAAATGGGTAAGGGCTTTGGTTTAATGGGTATTTGGGTATAGGGTCCAATGGGATAAAAAGAGATTTATAAATAAGATTTAACAAGATAATTTGGGAATGACAAAATGCAAGAATTGAACAAGGTGAACAACAAATTTTAGGCTCAATAGAAAATAGAAATCAAACAGATTGAGAGACAAAAATTTGAGTTGAAGACAAATATCAAATACAAGGGTTCAGAATAGAACAATGAAGAGTACAATGATTAATAATACCAAAAAAATACAATAATGAAAACAGTGGTTATACCTCTCCAGGCAGCGCAACTTCCGCCATCGACGCCAACCCACTTGTCGTCGATCATCCCCGCCGCACCAACCGCACACCAACAGTAGCCCCTATGAAAATCCTCTTCTATACACCTAATCTGTGACTCTGACAAACACACCTCTGCATTGGGGGGGGGGGGGGGGGGGAGGGCTAGGGAGTCCTCCTCCCTCCCCAATCACAGCATGCTTCCTCTCTTTCTCTCTTTTTCTTGAATTTTCGGGGAGCTTCTCTCTCTAAAAAATCTAGAGTGAGAAACTATCAGCTTATTTTGAATATTATAACTAAAAAATAGTGAAACGATTGACAAGCACACAAAAACTACTAAAAGTATGAAACTTTGCGAGACTATGAATCACCACTCCTAAGCTAACACAACTTGTAGAAATAAATTTTGACTCGCAGTTTGTAAAATACGGCCATGTATCACTTGAAACTCGATATTTTTGAATATTATAACTAAAGAAGAGCGAAGAGAGTGAAAAATGCACAAACAATATCCAAAAATACAAAATTTTGCGATAGGCTAGGATTCACTTCACAAAAGCTTATGCAAGCCGTAGAAGTAAGTTTCAACTTATGGTTTGCAAGGTACAGCCATGTGTCATTTGCAACTCGATAATTTTTATTACGTGAAAAGAGTGAAAAGCACGCAATCGACATCCAAAAAATACGAAACTTTGCGGTAGACTAGGATTCACCACATGCAAGCTAACACAATTTGTAGAAGGGAGTTTCGACTCAAAGATACGGCCATGTACAACTTTCAACTCGATATTTTTGATTATTATAACAAAAAGATAGCGAAGATAGTGAAAATCGCACAAACAATATCCAAAAAAAACAAAACTTGGTGATAGAAAAGGATTCACCAGACACAAGCTAACTCAACTTGTAGAAATAAATTTTAACTCACGATTTGTTAGATACGGCAATGTAATTTTGCAACTCGATATTTAAAATATCTCTACTATTATTAAGCAAAGCCCCATTTTCACGGCTTTTTACTGTCATGCCCATGAACCAGAATAGAAGAGCTTGCCCCACCCATGAGTAAATATTTCGTAGTAGCCGCATTAGACCGTACATCTCTCTTGGTATATCCAGATAATAGGTAGGAACATAAACTGAAACATTCTGGAGCTACAAAGATAGTTATTAAATCGTTAGCACCACATAAAAACATTCCTCCTAGAGTAGCTGTTAATACGAATAACAGATCTCTGTTATAGCCATTTCTGTACATTCAATGTACTCTACGGATAGAGGAATACATAGAGTTGAACATAGTAAATATATATAAAAAGCTAAAAAAAAATATAGGGTTAATTCTGTCAAATTTTGCCCCTGATCTCTCCACAATCAGAGGTCAGAAATGTAATTCTCATTTCACATTTACTTCAAACTCTCCATAAAATTCAATTCACTAAAAAAATCAAAACCGTCTCTTCCTCTCCCTCCATCGAATCCGCACTAACTCCTAAAAAATCAAAACCATCTCTTCCTCATCCCCTATGTAAAGTGTGTCTCCTCCCAATTACCAAATCTTAAAGATGCAGACCGCCCAGGCGTGGTTCATGGGCGGGCCCACCGGCGGCGACAAGTCCACACCCTCCTCTAATTCCTTGCTCGCCGACTGGAACTCCTACGCCGCATCCAGATCCGAACCCGATGCCGGATCCGGATCGGCATCCGCTACTTTAGGAGCGTTCGATATCAAATCCGCAGTCAAATCTGCTAACGATAAGGTCACCGGCACCTTCGGCGTGTAAGCACCAGTTCTTGATTTCATACTTGATTTATTTTTTTTGAAATATCTTGCAATTCCTAATTTCATACCTGATGAAGTTTTGGTTGTACAATCGCTTTAAATTTTTTTGTACACGTGCATCGCAATTGCATTATACTAGTTATAACTAAAAGTGAGTGAAACGATTAAATAGCGCACACAAGACATTCAAAGATACGAAACTTTGCGATAGGTTAGGATTTACCACAAAAAAGCTAAAACAACTTGTAGAAGTGAGTTTTAACTCACGGTTTGTAAGATACGGGCATGTATCACTTGCAATTTTTAAATATTATAACTAAAAAAGAGTGAAGCGCACAAATGAAATTAAAAAAAAAGAACTTTGCGATAGGCTACGATTCACCTCTCAGAAGCTAACACAACTTGTAGAATTGAGTTTCGACTTACGGTTTGTAAGATACAACCATGTATCACTTGCAACTTGATATTTTTGAATATTATGACAAAGAGAGCGAAGATAATGAAAAGCTCACAAACGATATCCAAAAAATATAAAACTTTGCAATAGATTAGGATTCACCTCACACAAATTTGTAGAAGTTTCAACTCACGGTTTGCAAGGTACCGCCATGTATCTCTTGCAGCTTGATTTTTTATTATTATTATAACTAAAAGAAAGCGAAGAAAGTGAAAAGAGCAGAAATGACATTCAAAAAATATGAAACTCTGTGACTGGCTATGATACAACACACACAAGCTAACGCAACTTGTACAAATGAGTTTGACTCACAGTATAACCCCCATTTTCACATATACCTTTTTTTTTGTCTGTGTATTATCTGAGTTTGAATTCTTTATAAAATTTTCCGTTTTCTTAAATTTATTTTTTTGTTTTAATGTTATTTTAAATCTCCTATTAAAATCCCTCCTAATCACCCATCGTATTTTGTAGCTATTTTCAAAAGACGATATCTGAATATAAATATTATTCCATTCTATAAGTTTATTTTCTTATTCGGTTAATTATTTAACCCAAATCAAATATATTGTTGTTATTATTATTATTGTTGTTATTATTTTTGTAAAGCACAACCAGTCTAGCTTATAATGTCTTTAATTACTTTGTAAGCCATATTAAATTCCTAGTCCATACTATAACTATTTTATTGTCTTATTATTTGAATTGAAGCCATTCTATGATTGTTGCATTTATTTTCACCCATTCTATATCTTTATTTTTCTGATTATAATGAGCCCATCTTAATAAATCTTGATGTTCAACTGCAACCCATACTTGTTAATATTTTTATCTTTATTTTTGCACGAGAAATCCAATCTCAATTTCTAATTTGTACAATATTCTACTAATTGATTTATTATTACTGTTATTATTCTTTTAACTCAACTAAAGCACGATCTATCCTACAATTTATATATAGCCATTTATTTTTGTAAGCCACTCTATTTTATTCTATTTTATCATGTTAAGTGTTTAATTAATCTAGTATTTTATTATTTAATTTTCTTATTGAATCTAAACCCGCTAACCCGTACCCGAAACCCATTAACCCAACATCTCAATTTTTCCTATAAATACTAATTATTCACTTACCCTAATTAAACCCTAATCATCTCTGCTTAATTACCCAGCCGCCTAAACCCCTTACCCTATTCATCTTCAACCCCCCGACGTCCTTCCTTTTCTCCTTCTGTCTTCTTCTTCGCTGTGTGGCATCAAAACCCACAGCAGCCCAACAGATCCCATCGTCGTACCGCTGAAACTCCATTCCCGAGCTCCAGCCGCCACCCTACCCCGATGCTCTCCTTCCCATGTTTTGGCACCGAACCCATCGTCCTCATCAACCTCTGCCGCCGCCATCCTCCTCCTGTCGTCTTCTTCCTCACCCCTCGTCCTGCTCTCTTCCTCGTCAACCTCTACCGCCGCCATCCTCTCCCTCACCCTCTCATGAGAGAGACCATCACCGAGCCCCCTGAGTCACCTCGCTGTCCCAGTCGCCGCTTCACCATCGACAGTAGCCACCCCTCATAGCCTCTATCACTGCTGCCAATGCCGAAGCTCCATCTCCCTCCTCCCTGGCTGCAACTCCCGACCACAAAGCCACCGCCATCTCTGTCCCCCTACCACTGCCGGACAGCCCCCTTGCTGCACCTGCATTGGCTGTCTATTGCTCATTGTTGCTGTCTCATACTTGTTGTTGCCGTCTTGCTCAATTGCCGCTCTCGCACTTGCTGTTCTTGCTGTTGATCTTACTGTTGACGCTGTATCATGTGCCGCCGTTGTGTGCATATGTTGCCATTCTTTGCTTTTCACGTGTTGCTGTCGGGATGCTCGTCCTATTATTCTCATATTGTCGGAATCGTCGTCATCATATTAAGGCAAATATCCTTATACGAATTTTTTTTGTTTCCTCATACAAACATTCTTTGAAATTCCGCAAGTAGGTTTATCATTATAACTCATTTCTCATGCCTTATATGTTGATGATCTTGACCCCTATCTATTTTGATTTGTTTCTGTTAATTCCATATTCGTAAAAGATCACGAATACGTCCTTATTGCATATTTCTGCCCTGCTTTCTGTTCTAACTTGTAGTGAGAATTTTACCTAGTTGCATTTTAAATTAGTTAGAAGTTTCTAAATATGAGTTGTAGCCCCCTATTTCTGGTTTCTAGAACATCCGATGGACCTGAAATCTGATCTGTGATGTGCGAGATATCCCATTTTTAATGCTACTAGCTTTATATTTCCAGATTTCTGATTTACGATGTATTGACATGTTTATTAATTTAAAAGTTAGATTAATAGTGTAATTATATCATGATAAATTCCAGTATGTTTTCTAACATAATTAAGAACCTAATTATAAACTTTTTAGAATTTTTAAATGAATTTCTTACTGTTCTATGAATATAAGAATTGTACCCAAAGTTTCTGTAAGAACAGAAAATCCGTAAAGAACAGAATAATTGACTTAGTTACTTTTATCGGAATGTTGAATTTAAATATAAATTAGAACCAGTGAGGAGTCTAGTTTCTAGAACTCCTCACTGATCTTGAATTGCTTCTCTGTAGTAGCGGAAATTCCAGTTTTGGTACAATAACGTCCTCTGTCTAGAATTGGAGTTCTTGTTATTTCAATATTTATTAGTTTGTTTTTGGCATCCGAACATATTTTTCGTCCAGTCTGAACCTGATTTCTGTCCTTGTCATGTTACTTGCCCCTGATTTTGCACATTCATGTCTGTTTTGGTAAAAAGAATAAGTATCAAGCCGGGGTTTAAGGGAAAGATCTGGTAGTGGACAATATATGCAAGTGTACTCGGAAGAGAGCTCGTGTTTCCCATTTGTTATCTATTTAACTGTTTACATGATTACCTGACTGCATTCTTTCCTATAGGAAGGTGTACTCGAAAGGGGGCCCTTGGGTCCCACATGTTTGCATGTATACATGATTACATGATTCATGAGTCTGTTTATCTGTGTCGGTTTATCTGTTTATCAGTTTATATGATGTCTGAGTACACAGCCCTATGGAATCCACCGCTAAATCTAAACGTAACTTGTTTTTATGCAGCAACCATGTGGTATGGGACGCATGATTGATGCATTATATAGGATTAAATAAAAGACTTAAGAATAATATGCTTCACCTGCATATTATTGTCACTTATTTCACATGTTTATCTGATATCTGTTACAAGTTTACATATTTATCTGATCATGTTTACTTGCTTACTAGTTTATTTGACCCTATTTACCTGTTTTCCTTTCATGCTATGTTCCGTGCTCTTGATTCTTGTTTCCTACTCTGTATTATTATTTATCTTGTTCCAATTTTTGCTTATACTACTTGCGGCCCGCAACTTACTCTAACGGGTGCTCCATCCATCTTTCTTTTTAGTTATGTTATCCAGGTACAGACAATGGGTTACGGAAAGAACTCGTCGAGCTGTTATTGCATTGCATATTCTCAGGCTATTTGGTAAGTTCTTGTATCTTAGATATTGGTTATTATATTATATTCTCGTTTATGTGATTATTATTTCATTGTTGAGTTTACTGGTATTGGACATCTTATGGATGATATGAGTTGGCATACTTATATCATTCGCTGGGCTTGTTACATTCTCGTATTCCGTATTCTTTTGGAAAGCGGGGCGTGACACACAGTTTGCAAGATACAGTCATGTATCACTTGCAACTCATTATTTTTTACTATTATAAATAAAAGAGAACGATAGAGTGTAAAGCGCACAAACAACAACAAAAAAATACGAAATTGTGTGATAGGCTAGAATTCACCACACACAAGCTAGTGAATATGTAGATGTGAGTTTCGACTAACGGTTTGTAAAATAAGGCCATGTATCACTTGTAACTCGATATTTTTTATTATTATAATTGAAAGAGGGCAAAGTGAGTGAAAAGCGCACAAACGACATCCAAAAAATAAGAAACTTAGCAATAGGCTAGTATTCACCACACACAAGCTAACGAAAGTTTGTAGAAGTGATTTTTAACTCACGATTGCAAGATACGACCATGTAATTTTTGCAACTCGATATTTTGAATATTATAACTAAAAGAGAGTGAAACATTCAAAAGTGCACAAACGACATTCAAAAAATACGAAACTTTGCGATAGGCGAGGATTTACCACACAAAGGCTAACACTTGTAGAAGTGAGTGTCCACTCATAGTTTGTAAGGTACGAGCATGTATCGCTTGAAACTCGATATTTTGAATATTATAACTAAAAGAGAGTGAAACAATTGAAAAATGCACAAACGACATTAAAAAAAATGAAACTTTGCGATAGAATGTGCTTCACCTCTCACAAGCTAACACAACTTGTAGCAGTGAAATTCGACTTATAGTTTATAAGATACGACCATGTATCACTTGCAACTCGATATTTTTAAATATTAAAACTAAAAGAGGGCGAAGAAAGTGAAACACATAGATCAAATGTTGGCACGCTTTGATGTAATTACTCATGAACTCGAAAGCTTGGGTAAGGTCTTGGATGATGACTGAAAAGTTAGAAGGATCATAAGCTGTCTCTTTCCATAATGGGATATCAAAGTTACTACTATAAGAGAAACACATGAAGCAAAGGGATTCGACTACTACATCTTTCAAGGAAAACTCAAATCATAGGTAATGGATATGGTAAAGAAAAAAAGGTATATACTGAACAATGGGGTCATACCCAAAACTGAAAAGAAGACCATCGCCCTAAAAGCCACTGCATCATGTTGTTCAAATACAAATTCAGACAATGAAGCATCCAACGAGAACATTGTTGAATTAATCAAACAATTCAGTATGTTCCATAAAACTCAAACATATGAAAGTTACCAAGGTGGAAGAGGCAAAGATAAAAAAGATGCTTGTAATCAATAGAGAAACATGGTATACATTCCAAACCCAAATTACAGAAAGAAGGCTATGAAAGTGACGCAGACAAATCTCACAAATCAGATATATCTACTACTCAATCAAAAATCAGATGACGATTAAGCTCACTGAATCCAATTGATTACAATTTTCATTACAAATCAGAGAAATACAGAATCAGAGGTTTGAGAAGAATAACATCAGAAATTTGGGAAACAGAATGGGGATGATGAAGTGGAGGAAGAAGACAAATTCGGTTATGCACATTGATTGATTCTTTCTCTTACAATATCTCTCGTATTTATACATTCTAAATCACCCATTGTCTCTAGCTCACCAGCCGAAAACTGACACTTGTCTCTATTTCTTTTCCCGCCCCTCTCGGATATGAATTTTACGTGCTATACCCGTGCTTTGGCTTAGTCCAACAGTCTCTTTGGAATTCTTCTTTCTCTTGTTATTCTTCTTTTAGCCAGATTGGATCCTGTACCCTGTGAATTCGCAACATTGTCGGCCTCTTCGACAATGAACTTGACCTCAAGGTCAAATTATGAGTAAGCTTTGGCCATGGCAATGAAACTCTCCCACATAGTTGCAGCTTTAGGTAATCCTTCCCACTTAACTAGCACCTCATCCTCAAAGATGCTACCTTTCATAACTTTTCTTTTCTGCAACACTGCCACTGGTGCTAATGTCACTGTATGCAATATCATATCAGCTGGCAAGGGGCTAGACACTGCAGCCAATGGATCACCTCGACACCGCCGAAGCAAGGAAACATGAAAAACAGAATGTTTCTTTGACTCTGGAGGCGAATTCAGCTTGTAAGCTACAACACCAATACGTTTGATTACCTGAAATGGGCCATAAAACTTCTTTGAAAGCTTATGTGAACTGCGTTGGGCAACTGAATGTTGACGATAAGGCTGCAACTTGACAAAAATCCAGTCACCTTCAGCAAACTCCTGATTACTTCGATGCTTATCTGCTATGTTTTTCATTCGAACCCGTGCCTTCTCCAAATTGGCCTTTAACAACAGCAATATCTGATCTCTCTTTACAAGTGCCTCATTAACATTAAAACTAGCCGAAAACCCATCCATATATGTGGATACAGAAGGAGCTTTGCATCCATATACCACTTCAAAAGGTGTAAGGCCAGTAGCTGATTGATAGGTAGTATTATACCAGTATTCCGTAAGTGCCAAATACTTACACCAAAGCATGGGCTCTTCACATACAAAACAGCGCAAATATTGCTCCAAAATCCTATTTAGGACTTCAGTTTGTCCATCAGTTTGCGGGTGATATGCACTTGACATATTCAAAGTAGTGCTCTGCTTCACAAATAACTCTTTTCAAAAGTTGCTAACAATAAATGGGTCTCTATCGCTTACTATGGACTTTGGATTCCCATGTAGCTTGACACACATTTTCAAGGAATTATGCAGCCACTTTAGATGCAGTGTATGTTGTCGGTAATGCTATGAAGTGGCCATATTTACTTAAACGATCCACCACTACTAAAATGGCAGTATACCAAAAGAAGAAGGTAAACCAACTTTAAAATCCATAGAGATGTCCTCCCACACTTGGATAGGTATTTGCAGAGGTTGGAGAAGACCTGCAGGAGATGAATTGTCAAACTTCACCTGCTGACAGAGCATACACTCTTGAACATATTTCTTCACATCTGCAGCTATAGTATCCCAATAAAATTTCTTCTTAATCCCGAGCAATGTTCTTCTAATTCCAGAATGATCCCCAATAGGACTAGCATGATATTCTTGAAGCAATTGGTGTCACAGTGATGATGGGACACTGATCTTTTTCTTGTAAAGAAATATCCCTTCCCTATACTCAAACTCTTGAGTATTCACTCGTTATCCTTTGATTGCCTGCAGTAGCTCCACCCATTTGTCTTACTTCATGTATGCATCTCTCAATTCATCTAATATTAAGAACTTAGGATATATGATAAAAATTAAAGCAAGTAACTCAGCTAAAAATTGATGAGAGAGGCCATCAACAACTGGATAATCCTTGCCATGTTTGTAAATTACTTTGAAGGTGTACCCAACCAACTTATGCACCCATTTTTGTTGCTCAGGTGTTTGTATAACTTGATGTATAATGTGGTGTATACTCTTATGATCAGTTGGTATCACAAATTCCTTGCCTAGCACATATTGCCGCCATTTCTTCATGGTCTCCGTGATTGCAAACATCTCCTGTACATAGGCAGAAGCACAATGCATCATGGGAGACATCTTCTTACTAAAAAAAGCCATCGGGTGTTTATTTTGAGAAAGAACATCTCCAATCCCTATACCTGAAGCATTAGTTTCAATTGTAAAGGTCTTAGTAAAATATGACAGCATGAGAACTAGTGTAGTGGGCATAGCTGTTTTCAATTGATTAAAGGCAAACTCAGCTTCTAGATTCCAAAGAAATGCATCATTCTTGAGAAAATCAGCAAGTGAACTGGCTATAGTAGCGTATCCTTTAACAAACTGCCTATAACCAATTAGATCACTTGCTTAAGAGATTTTGGTTGAAGCCATTGTAGAACCACTTGAAATTTTTCTTGATCAACACTTACACCACTTGCCGAAATAAAATGGCCCAAATATCCGACGGGGGTCTGCCCAAATGAGCATTTGGATTGTTTAACAAAGAAATGGCTGTGTTTCAGTACCCTGAATACTGCCGAAACATGTTGTAAGTGAGAAGACCGATCCTTGCTACACACTAAAATGTCATCGAAGAAAACCAAGACAAAATGTCGCAAGAATGGCTTGAAGATAGAGTTCATGGCAGATTGGAAAGTTGAGAGCATTAGTTAGGCCAAATGACATAACAAGGAACTCATAGTGTCCCTCATGAGTTCTAAAAGCCGTTTTGCTCACATCTTCAACTTTAACCCGTATCTGATGATACCCCAATCGAAGATCCAGCTTGGAGAAAAACACTGCCCCATGCAACTCATCAAATAAATTGTTTGCAGTGGGAATGGAGAACCTGTCTTTGACGATTACTGCATTAAGGGTCCGATAATAGACGCAAAATCTCCAACTTCCATCTTTCTTCTTAACTAATAAAACTGGGGATGAGAAAGGGCTATGGCATGGGAAAATTATACCCTCTTTCAGCATGTGCACCACTTGTTTCTCTATCTCAGACTTTTGAAATTGGGGATATTTGTATGGCCTCACATTGGGTGGACTTGATGCATAAGTGAATTTGATGATCATATGGCCTAAATTGAGGCAAACCCGTAGGTTCTTGAAAAACAGAGTCATAAGACCTTAAGACTTTGGCTAAATCCTCAGGTATCTCAGGTTGCTCAGGTGTCTCTCCTTGTTGTTCTAGACGAAATAATTGAGATAAAAGCTGTTGAGAACTCTCGTCACAGCTGATGCAACTGCAGTTGTGCAATTGGTGGCACTACCCCACCCTGGAAAAATACTGACTCACCCTTATAGACAAAGGAGACAGTCATTTTGGAGTAATCAAAGGTCACTAGAGCTAATGATCGAAGCCACTGTGTCCCCCAAAACTGCCTCTGCACCTTGTATAGGAAGAATGTAAAAAAGTTAGTTTTTGGAAAGGCTTGCACACCTTAAACCGGTGATGCAAGATGATATATATAGAGTTTTTACAGATCCTATCAGATCATAGAATTTATTACAGATCCTATCTTGTAGGGATACAAGTAGTGCAGTTACAGATCTATTCTTTTGGATCATTTGTTGCAGAGGTTGCTGATGTTTAGGAGTTTGTTACGGATAGGCTTAAGTCGACTGGAGTGGGAATCAGTTGACTGTACAAAAGTATGCTGTAGGTTCAGTTGGTACAGTTGACTGGTGTAGGCTCAGTCGACTGTACAAAACTATTCTTCAGGCTCAGTCGACTTAGTCTTGACAAAAAATCAATAAAAAAATGTATGACCCTGAATCAGAAATGGCACACTCATACTCCTCGACACTGCAAGGCTGCACCATTCCCCACAGTAACAGTGAAGTGTGAATTATTTTCTATAGGCAAATACAGATACTTAGCGACCCTATGCCTGATACTCGCAAGGTTCTTGGAGACAATTGACCTGAAAGAGCTTGATAAGATATCTTTAATGCCATATTTGGATCTTGAGGATCATGCTGCAACTGCTCCTCTATCCATTCTTCTTCACCAGGATTAGTCTCATTTTCATCAACCAAGAGTAAAAAAAAATTCTTTCCCTTACACATATGGTCTGCAATAAATTTTTCATCACAATTGAAGCATAAATCCTTGTCCTTCCTTGCTTGCAACTCAGGACTTAAAATCCGACGTATAGGATATTTAGAATTAGTTGTGTGTGGAATAACAGAGGAAGTGGAGTGTGCAGGGTTTTCAACTGGTGGACTAGGCAATAATGGAGATAAGGAGCTGGTAGATTGTGGCCAATTTGATTTATAAGGTGACACTTTATAACCTCTTCATCTACTATCTAGCTTAGAATCTTCCAGCAATTTAGTTAATCCCATTGCATCCGCTATAGATCTAGGTTGCCGAGAGATCATAGCTCTCTTAATGTCAGGTTTTAACCCCCATATATAGCAAACCAATAGAAGGGAATCCCTGAGACCTTAGTTTTATTCATCAATCTCTCGAACTCTTCATGATATTCCCCCAGCATTCCAGTTTGTGTCAATTTTGATAAAGCTCCTTGATGATCTACAAATGGTGAAGGACCAAATCTAACCTCCAACTCATGAACAAATACTTCCCAATTAGTGAATACCCCATTGTCAAACTTCCATTGAAACTAAGCTAATGCTCGACCATCCATATGGAACGAAGAGATAGGTAATTTACGATCATACGGAGTACGATGGTACTCAAAGAATTGATTATTCTTGAATAACCACCCTGCCCGACCCCCCCCCCCCCCCCCCCCCCCCCCCCCCCAAAAAAAAAAAAAAATCGAGGAAAATCTAACCTCGGTGTTTTAATATTGCTAAAAATGGATGAGTTCGACGATCTTAACCGTGATGCCGAATCGCTATTATTGGAAGCTCTGGATGTTGGTGTATGCCCTAGAAGCCAGTTGTGTATTGACATTATTAGTTTACATTGTATCATGATATTTATTTAATATATAAGGTATTTCATTTATTGTGTTATTTATTGTGATTAAATGAACATAATGAAGTCCTTAGAATAGTAGGTTCAATACCATAGAATATCAAGTGCTTGACTTGATTGTGAGATCCTATTGGTTGTAATCAGAACACTATTCTTAAATGTCCCTAGTCAAGTATTATTGTGAATTAGGAGTACAATAATGCATAGAGACTAGTATGTGCGTAGACTGATAACCATCTCTCACGGGTTAAGGATATGAGATATCAAGTCTTCATATGGGTACATATTATAGTAATGATGTACTGGAATGACCCACCATGAGAACGCTGCATGGATCGTTACGTAAGTGTCATAAGCGGTTCTCACAGTGACCATGGTGTATGTAGTCCTTTGACTTGAAGTCACTATGGTTCCCTGAATGAGAAGTTATATGTTTTAATGTCGTCAAACGTTGTCTGTAATAAGGTGGTTGTAAAGTCGACTATTGGATATACTACAAATTATGCGGAGGGATGTGCGTGACTTAGATAGGATTTGTCCCTCTTACTTAACAGGAGAGATATCTATGGGCTCCTTGATTGAGTGAGGCTGCAGAATGCATGGCCATGCTCAAATGAGTCAATATGAGATATTGAGCTCATTTGTTTTAGTAAGTCTACTCGGACATCAAGAAACCAAAGATTGAACTATACAATAGTGACACGCTCTGTACCTTGTGGTCAATTAAGATATCTAGTAACATTGATATCATTGGTCACAGATAGGTTATATCTAATCACTGACATTCTCGTTACTTGAATAGCAGTGATGTATTGCTAGATACCGCTTACTGTTGTAATACTAGAATATGATTTTAGTATTACTGTCACCGTAACGAGAACCTAAAGAGTCACACACTTACAATAGATCTAAATTGAGATTTAAATTCATAAGATAAATTTTGTTGGGGATCCAAGTAAAACTTGGACTCTTGACATTGATTGGACATTTAATTAGATTAAATGGGCTAACTAAAGTTCAAAGGCCCACACATGAATTTGAACCAGGTCAGATTGTGAGTCCAACAGCCTCATTACTCTCTTAGAGTTGATTTTCTGCAGCTATATATATGAAACGTATCTGTGGAAAAGTGTTACATGAGAAAATCCTAGCCATCACAGAAATTATCAGAGAAATAGATCGTGAGGACCATCCCCTTCCCGTAGTTAGCACCGCGACATGAGGTAAAGCTTGATTTGATCTGTTCGTGTGGATACCGTAGAGGCAAAGCAATATTGCAGTGTTATGATCGACATTAATTGGATACAGCAGATCCATCTTCAAGGTATAACTCCTGAACACGATTTATGGTTTTCGCATGGATCCATAACTAGGTTTCGATATTTCTTTGTATTTTTTCCGCTGTGTATTTGATCTGAGACTACCATCGAAATCTAACACTTGACTGATTGAGTTGTTGATATAACTTGCCATCCATCAGCGCCAGCTTATTGAACAGCTCTGAAAGAAGCCCTTTGTGCTCTTCCATGGCGGAGTGATCTCTTGTAGCTGTGCCATATGCGTGAGAGCCTGATCACTCTGCTTCCTCATCGTTTCCTTCAGTTGAGTGATTGCTTCATCAATTACTCGAAGTCGTGTACCATCCACCATTAGAGTATAGGTGAAAGCACCAATGAAGAAGACAAATCTCACAAATCAGATCTATCTACTACTCAATCAAAAATCAGATGACGATTAAGCTCACTGAATCCAATTGATTTCAATTTCCATTACAAATCAGAGAAATACAGAAACAGAGGCTTGAGAAGAAGAAGAATATCAGAAGATTTGGGAAAAAGAATGGGGATGATGTGGTGGAGGAAGAAGACAAATTTGGTTATGCAAATTGATTGATTCTTTCTTTACAATATCTCTCTTATTTATACATTCTAAATCACCCATTGTATTTAGCTCACCAGCCGAAAACTTACACCTATCTCTATTTCTTTTCCCGCCCATCATGGATATGAATGTTACGTGCTATACCCGTGCTTTGGCTTAGTCTAGCAGCCTCTTTGGAATTCTTCTCTCTCTTGTTATTCTTCTTTCAGCCATATTGGATCCTGTACCCTGTGAATTCGTAACAGAAAGTAACTTGGCTTGATTCAAATTCATGCAACAACGATGATGAGTAAGCACATAATTACTTCGGATTTGTGGCTCTTGTAAAGGGTGAGGGGAAATCATCACTCCAAGAAGAGGTAATCGAAGAACCACTTATGATGAATTAGTTGATATTTTTAAAAGATTATACAAACAAGCTTAGTCGTAAGCTCAAGCAATATAAGCGAATATCTAATGGATCAAATGACTCATGTATTGCTAGAAACAAAAAATTGAAATATAAATTCTTTAATCAAGAAAATTTTGAGTCATTTAGAAAAGATAATGATTTATTGATAGATGAATATGAACGTTTGAATGAAAAAAATCGAAAATTTCTATCAATAAATTTTAAAAATCTAAAAACAATCCATAAGAAATCAACTCTTATTGCTAAGCTCATTACTGAACTTAATGAATGCAAAGAGAAGTTTGACGAAATAGTGGATGGTTGTAAAGAATCCCTCGAACATAATAGGAAACTTGATGCAGCTCTTGATACTCTGATGAGGACATCAATTCTAATTAGTTTAGTATTTTATTTCAGTACCACATTTGTTTTTGGCAATAATAGCTGTTACCGCTAAATTTGGTGTGGGGGCAAACAGACAGTATTTGTGGATTCTTGGAAAACTTGAATAGCGAACCTGAAACCTGTTCTGTCGGGGTTTGACCGTTGACTCCCGCCGTTCACCTTCAAAAAGTGCGAGACACCGGGGTTGATCCCGGCGACGCACCCTCCGACGCTCAAGTCAGTAATCAGGAATGATTATGAAAGAGCGTAAATTGGCAAAAGATTGATTACCTCTTAATGGTGATGGATGGGGGTATTTATAGCCGCCTTTGGGATCGAATTAGGCATGTAATCCCTGTGTTTAGATAAGGAATGTAATCCCTAATTCCCAGTGAAAGGATAGATATGAATCAGGGCCGTCGATTAGGATTAATCAGAAACCCTAATTCTATCATGCTGGACCGGGTTTGTAGCGGGTAAAATCCCATACCCGATTGGAGATGGATCCGTTCGCGGGTTAATGGGTCTTTGAGGAGGAGAACCACTACCCGCTTCGGACCCATTGGTAGGCAAAATTACCATTTTACCCCTAGGCCTTAAGATTCGTTCCTGATTTGGACGGTTCTGATTTAACCCCATTTTTAGCCCTATTATGAGCCCCCCACTCCCGAAGACTGAGCTTGATCAGCCTTTGAGGAGTAGTTTTACTGTTTTAATGGGTGGCGGAGTTGTATCGGAGTCCAAATGGAAGGTTTCGAATCTTGGCAGGAGGCAGTATGGTGATTTTCTAAGTTAGTTGTGTGCTCTGAGTTGTTCTTGAGCTCTTCTGGACATTTGGTAATTTTTATCTATTTTTTCGGAATATTTACTTAATTTTGCGAAGTGTCGATTCGTCGTTCGGGGGTCTTAATAAATTGTTCTAGGCGATAATTACTTACTCGAGGGCTCAAAAATATTTCCCCGACTTTATAATTATTTTCTAAGATTTTTAATTAATTTTCCTGAATTTTTAATTATTTTTTTGCAATTTTTAAATAAATAAAATAATTTTAATAAATAAAATACCAAATTATGGCGTGGCGCGATCTGGACCGTTGATCTTGTGCGGGCACGAATTTCTGAAAGTTCGGATGGACAGGGTCGCTCGACAGCAACTTCTCCGCTTTTGCGGGTCGGATGGGCACTTTTTTCCTCGCGCGAGTGGCTCGGATCGCTAGTCGCTCGGCTCGAAATTCTGAGCGACGTGGAGCGATCTGAGCTGTCGGATCTCAGCGTGGATCTCGAGGTAGGCTCGGTTCCCAAGAAAACGCTATCTTGTCATTTAGTGGACGTGACGTAATCTGGACCGTCCATCATCCCATGCGCGATTTTCTCAATGATCCAATGGTTTGAGACGCTTGGCAGCGATTTTCTTCACTTTTGCGAGTCGGATTGGCACTTGCTCGGTCTCCGAGCGATGTAGCTCAGTAGCCGATCGTATAGCTTGGTGGCCGAGCATATAGCTCGGTGGCCGAACTGTTAGCTCGGGACCAAGCGTATAGCTCGGCGGTCGAACTGTTTGCTCGAATCGCCAGTTGCTCGGTTCGGACTGCCGAACGTCGTGGAGCGATCTGAGCCGTCGGATCTTGGCGCGAATCTCGAGGCAGGCACAGTTCCCAAGAAAACACTATCTTGTCGTGTAGCGGTGCTGGCACGATCTGGGCCGTCTGATCGAAATCTTACGCGAATTTTGAGGGGAAAGTCGTTTTTCTCCAATTCGCAGCTCGGATTGGCACTTGCTCGGAATCCGAGCTATCTTCTTGGTTGTTGAGGTCGGATTGCCTGTCGCTCGGATTTTGGTTCCGAGGGACGTGCAGCGATCGGAGCCGTTGGATGATGGCACAGATCTCGAGACTGGCTTAGTTCCCAAGAAAACACTATCTTGTCGTGTAGTGGTGCTGGCACAATCCGGGCCGTCCGATCGAAATCTTACGCGAATTTTGAGGGAAAAGTCGTTTTTCTCCAATTCGCAGCTCGGATTGGCACTTGCTCGGAATCCGAGCTATCCTCATGGTTGTTGAGGTCGGATCGTCTGTCGCTCGGATTTTGGTTCTGAGGGACGTGGGGCGATCGGAGCCATTGGATGATGACACAGATCTCGAGGCTGGCTCAATTCCTAAGAAAACACTATCTTGTCATTTAGTGGCGCTGGCATGATGTGGGCCGTCCGATCGAAATCTTACGCGAATTTTGAGGGGAAAGTCGTTTTTCTCCAATTCGCAGCTTGGATTGGCACTTGCTCGGAATCCGAGCTATCCTCTTGGTTGTTGAGGTCGGATCGCCTGTCACTTGGATTTTGGTTCCAGGGGCGTCGAGCGGTTTTACTTGCATCGAAACGTCGCTTCCTTTACCAACAGTTGCCGCTCTTCGTTACTTAGTCGTTTGGGCTTTTGTAATGCTTCAAGGGAGGCCCAAGAGCTACGCCCTTAGGTTACAAAGCCCAAGAGGCTTTTCTTTTACTATAAGTTTTCACCCCCTCAACACTTAACCTCATTTTTCACTTTCACTTTCTCACTTTTGGTTTTACTCCTTAGCAGCAAAGTTTTTAGCTCTTGGGTGGTGCTGTTAGCTGTCGCGGCAAGGTGTTTTAAGCTCCGGCGATCTTTTCCGACCGTACTAGTCACTTCAAGGTCAGTCTCTCTCCTCATTTTTGTAAAATGGTTAAGATTTCTTCCACGGACGAGACCCCCTCCTCTGACCTAGGCATCATCCGAGCGGTCAGGCCGAGCAAGGGTAATGGGAAGAAGATCGTCGAGCCGACCGAAGAGACAACGGCCAAGCTGAGTACAGATGAGGAGGTTATCGAGCCTCTCCAGGAGGTAACGGTCCGAGCCAGCAAGGGCAAGGGGGTGGTGACGATAATCGAGCGCCCGAAGACTGCAGGGGAGTTGGGTCGGCACCCGAGCGTCTTGTCTAGTGTTGGCGGTGTGTGGAGCTACTCCGGGGATTTGCTGGAGAAGGTGACGCAGGGCACCACCAAGTCGATTGAGGAGAACGAGCCGAGGGAGACTTCCGAGGTAGATCAGATTTCCTCGATCTTAACCGAGGCGGATTTGCATCAGATTCGGAGTGGGTTCCGGATCCCTACGGAGTATGCTCTCCTTCTCCCCGGCCCTGGCGTCCGAGCGTGCACGTCCTCTTCGGTCGACGTTTGCATATTCCCTGCTGACGCTCTGCATGTCGGTCTTCGGCTACCATTGCACCCTTTCGTAATCGAGGTGCTGCAATGGTTCGGCTTGAGCCCGGCCAAGTGGATGCCGAACACTTGGCGGCACGTGATGGCCTTCGCTCTTCAATGCCGGGAGGTCGGCGCACAACCCTCGATGTTCCTACTGCGAAGCCTCTACTGACCCTGCCAGATGAACAAGAACGAGCAGAGGTACTATCTCTCGCCGAGGAAGGGCGTGAAGCTTATCTAGAACCCGAACTCGATCAAGCATTGGAAAGAGAAGTATTTCCTCATCCGGGCTCCCGAGCCGTGGGTCATCCCGACAGTGTGGCGGAGGGACGGGGTTCCGAAACGGGCGAAGAAGGAGCCCGTGCTCAGCAACGAGGAGGCAGAGATTGCAGAAAAGCTCCTCGGTCTTCCGACCCTCAACTACAAGGACATTTCCGAGGAGGTCCTATTCCGAGGGGGTCTCGGGCCGATCGACCCTAGTACGCTTCTCTTTTTCTTTTCTTTGCTTTGTCTTTGAGTTTAAAAAAAATTCCAACTTTTTTCGCTCGGTCTTTGCAGAAACTCCTGGCATGGACTACAAAGGTCTGATGGCCAAGGCCCGGGCGGCTAAGGAGAAGGAGGTGAGGAAGAGAAAGAGGACCGTGTCCGGGCCTCAAGGCAGCCCGGCGCCCAAGATCCCCTCGGTCTCTCCGACCATCGAGCGGCAGGTTATCGAGGCTCCTCCGGTCGAACCCGATTAAGGCCTCGTCGTGGCATCCGCCCCACCTACCTCGGATGCGCCGACCCAAACAGCGTGAATAGATGCTCCAGGGTCTTTAGGCGGAGCGTTCAACGTGAGCGCAGCACTGGTTCTCGAGGTCCCGCCCCTCACTGCTGAGGCAGAGAAAATCCTGACCGAGGAGCACAAGCGCATCTTCATCCCCGATTGGCGGGTGATGAAGGTCGATGGGTTCCTAGGGGACGGCAACATCTGTATGCAGGCGGTGAAGCACCTGCCAACCCCTAAAGACCGAGCGGCGCTCAAGGCGGGCCAAGTTGGTGACGCCGCGATGCAAACTGCTCGGAACACCATGTCGGTAAGTACTAGAGGACTTTCTTCAAAATTTTTCCAAGTTTTTGTGATCGTGCTTAACTGCTTTTTGTATTGTTTTCAGACCCTCTGCCACTTCAACTATTTGCTCGTGGAGTTTGCGAGCAAGGAAAAGGCACTGACCACGCTGAGCGACCGAGAGAGGTCGGAGTGCGCGAAGGCGGTGAAGCGGTTTGAAGCCGAGCAGCTTCTTTCTGCTTCGCGTGGCTGAGGTTGCCGGACTGGAGACGAAGCTGGCCGAGGCACTGGAGCGGTCGGCTGACGAGGCATCCAAGGTCGTAGCCTTAGAGAAGGAGAATGCCGAGCTCAAGGAGGAGCTGGCCAAGGTACAGGCGGAGACGGAGAAGGCTCGGAAGACGACCAAGAAGGTGTTGGCCAAGCACGCGTCAAAGGTGGCCAAGGCGAAGAAGGCCATCAAGGATGAGGCCGAAGCCCATATGTTCAAAAACATGGAGGAAGCCTACGGCCGCGCGTTGCTACACATCTCGGCTCGGAACCCCGGGTTCGACACCTCCTCCTATCACTTTTACGATCCTATGGAGGGGGGGGAAGAAATTCTTCCGGCAATGCTCGGACCCGAGGGGGGTGAGGGCGTCGAAGGTACGAGCGAGACCGAGGACGAGACGAAGAACGAGGCCGAGGACGAGGACGAGGCGAAAGTCAAGAAGGCTATAGTTACTGTGCCGAGCGATCATGGCTCGGAGCAACACCAAGAGGTCGACCCCTGACTTAGTCGTCTCTTCTTAATTGTTTTCGCTTTTTTTTTGTTTTGTTTTTGTAATGCCTAACTGCGGACTGGCCACCACTTTTGTGTATGCTTTTGGAGTTTTCAATGAAACGACTCGCATTCTGTTGGCCGAACATTTGAGCAATCTGACACCTGGTTTTGTATTGAAAATTTGTGAGATTTCTCTAAGTGTTGGACACCTTTCATTGGTATTGAGAATTTCGAGAGTTGTGAACTTAAGCGTTGTTAACACCTCGAAATTTTTCTAAGTGTTGGAAACTTTTCATTTGCATTGAGAACTTCTCTTCGCCTTTTTAGGTCGAGTTGGGTCCGATTACTGAGGTCTCCCATCTTCGTACTGAGCTGAAGAAAGCGAAGTGGGCTCTTTCTCGCAGTCGGGATAACTCGTTTTACGACTTCTTGAAGTTGGAGGACATCAAAGCAACTGCGAGAGGGTATTTTCGCGAGTTGAGGCAACTGCAGAAGCAACCTCGAGAGACTCGTCTCGAAGGCGAGATAGAGTTGCTCCGTAAGGAGCTCTTCGATGTCGACCAAAGGAATAGTGAACTGCTGGCGGAGGTTCGTCATTTGGAGGTAATGGTGAAAGAACATTCGGCGGAGGAAGAGGAGTTTCGAGGGTGGGGAAGTTGATGTCCGAGCGCGATGAGTTGACGACAAGAATTGACAAACTGAGGAGGATCACGATTGATAGGGGTATTGAAGTGACTCATTTCCGTCGTATTGTGGCCGACAGCACTAACGTCGTGGGCTCGTCTAAACTTTCCCGTTTCAAAGTATTGGCGGAGGGCGATATTCTGAGAGATAGGATCGTCGAGCTAGAAGAGGAGATTACAATGCTAAAACCTCAACCCGTAAGTATCAATGTTCGCAGTACGTCGTGTACTTGCGAAGAGAGCGAAAGAGGAATCTCGTTCTACGAACTTGCGACTCGTTCGCCTGCCGTTAGGCAGAACCCAGCTGACGCTCAGAGTGGTGTAGCTGTTTCGTCTAGTGGCGCCTCGGTTGGGGCCACAGCTAGAATTAGCGGTGAAGGGGGGTCTCGCTTCGCTGGTTTAGAGTTGAGCTCAGAGGTAAGGCAATGCTGCCCTTGTGTGTCTCTGAACCGAAGCGTTTCCCTTCCAAAGAAGCGCTAAAGAAGTTGTATTATGCTCTTCAAGTTATTGTAAAACTCTGTTGTAGTGTCAGCCTTGTTTAAGCTCTTAATTTAAAAAAGTTTGTTTTGCTTCTGCTGTTCGAATGCTGCGTTGGTTGGTATTAGTTTAAGTATAACTCCTCCAACTTTTGACAACTACTCAAAATCAGAAGCAAATCTTCCTTCTTATGGGCGAACCACTTTTGGCTTGCTTAATAGCGAGCTAGAGAAGTGGAGTCGAGCCAAATGTTAGACTCCGAACTCGTCGTTAGAGTTTGTTCAACAGTTGTGGGAGCAATTCTGAATGGCGAACCACTTCTAGCCTGCTTAGGAGCAAGCTTGCGAAGCAGTATCGAGCCAAGTGTTGGACTCCGAACTCATTGTTAGAGTTGTTCAACGGTTTTGCGAGCAATTCCGAATGGCGAACCACTTCTAGCTCGCTTAAGAGCGAGCTTGCGAAGCAGAGTCGAGCCAAGTGTTGGACTCCGAACTCGTCGTTAGAGTTGTTCAACAGTTGTGGGAGCAATTCCGAATGACGAACCACTTCTAGCTCGCTTAAGAGCGAGCTTGCGAAGCAGAGTCGAGCAAAGTGTTGGACTTCGAACTCATCATTAGAGTTTGTTCAACGGTTGTGGGAGCAATTTTGAGTGGCGAACCACTTCTAGCTCGCTTAAGAGCGAGCTTGCGAAGCAGAGTCGAGCCAAGTGTTGGACTCCAAACTCGTCGTTAGAGTTTGTTCAACGGTTGTGGGAGTAATTCCGAATGGTGAACCACCTCTTGCTCGCTTAAGAGCGAGCTTGCGAAGCAGAGTCGAGCCAAGTGTTGGACTCCAAACTCGTCGTTAGAGTGAAGAGTAAAAGCAGAGAGATACAAGCAATTTTACGAGTAAAATATGAAAAAACGTTCTTTATTGACCACTCATAGTTGGCTGCTTCTAAGTTGCGAGCCATTATTACATAAGGGAAATGAAGGAAAAAATACAAATGAAAGGAGAGGAACGGTTTAACATCCCAGAATACTTAGAGAGGAGTTAAAGCGCTCTCTTGGTATTTCAAAAGATGGTCGGCATTCCAAGTCCTGGGGATCTCTCTGCCTTCGAGGTCTTCTAGACGATATGTCACTGACCGAACCACTTTGGTGATCTTGTAGGGTCCCTCCCAATATGGAGCTAGTTTACTCTTCTGACCAGGAAAAGAGATTGATAACTTTCTGAGGACCAAGTCTCCTTCTTTGAGGTCGGTAGGACGGACTCTCTTATTGTACGCCAACTCGATCCTCCTCCGATAGCTCTGTTGGCGGATTGACGCTCTTTCCCGTAGCTCGTCGACCAAGTCTAAGTTTGCCCGAAGTTCTCTGGCATTCTGTTCTTCTTCGTAGGCAACAAGGCGAGGAGAAGGTATGTCAACTTCCAATGGGATCATAGCCTCGGACCCATACGTGAGGTTGAATGGCGACTCTCCTGTGGGGGTCCGTTTCGTGGTGCGGTAGTTCCACAGCACGTTAGGGAGCTGATCGACCCATAAGCCTTTAGAGCACTTATTTAGCCTCTTCTTAATACCGGAGAGGATCTGTCGGTTAGCATTCTCTACTTGACCATTCGACTGTGGATGGGAGACGGAAGAGAAACGTTGTTGGATGGCGAGGTCTTCACATAGAGCTCGGAAGGCAGCCCCGGTAAATTGGGTTCTGTTGTCTGTTATAAGGACTCAAGGGACACCGAATTGGCAGATAACGTTCTTCCAGAAGAACTGAAGTACTTTGTTCTCGGTGATTGTGGCCAAGGGCTTGGCCTCTATCCACTTCGAGAAGTAGTCGATTGCCACGACTAAGAATTTGAGCTAGCCGGGAGCTGGTGGGAATGGCCCTAGTAAATCTATCCCCCACATTGCGAAAGGGATAGGACTTGATGGGGAGGTGAGTGGAGCTTGTGGGAGGCGACGGACGTTGGAGTACTTCTGACAAGAGCTGCATTACCGAACATGTCGTTCGGCGTCTTGTAAGAGGGTAGGCCAGAAATATCCATAATTCAACACCTTCCGAGCAAGGGACCTGGACCCTGAATGTGCCCCGCCGATGCCTTCGTGGAGCTCTTACAGGGCGTAATCGGCTTGTTCCGGGGAGAGGCATCTCAAATAAGGCCTGTCGTCTACTTGTATGAAGGAGCGCTTGTATAGGATGCCCTCGATAAGTGTGTATCACTCTGCTCGGGTTCTCACTCGACGAGCTTCTTTAGGGTTTTCGGGGAGGAGCCCATCCCTTAGGAATTCTACCAGGGGTTTCATCTAATTATCTTGAAGCAGGACAGGTAGCGACTCCATCGAGTCAGAAGTTTCATCTTCTATACTTGGCTTTAGGAGCACCTCGATCAAGACGGTCTGCTCGAGACCTTGTAGGGAGGAGGAGGCTAGCTTGGAGAGGGCATCGGCTTCGGAATTCTCTTCTCGGGGGATTCGCCGGATGAAAGCTTCTTCAAATAGGGCCATGAGATTGCTGACCTTGGCTAGGTACTTAACCATTCGGTTATCTCGTGCCTCGTACTTGCCTAGGACCTGATTTACGACCAGCTCAGAGTCGCTAAAGATCCGGAGGCGCTGCACCCCTGCATTACGAGCCATTCCGAGGCCGGCTATGAGTGCTTCATATTTTGCTTCATTGTTAGAGGCCTTGAAGTTCATGCGGAGGGAGTATTGGAGGATGAAATCATCAGGACCGGCCAGAATGACCCCTGCTCTGCTTCCCTCATTATAAGAGGATCCATCTACGTAGACCGACCAGACAGGCGGTCCCTTCATTGTTTGGCTGACCTCAGGGATGGTATTCTCGACGATGAATTCAGCTAAGGCCTGAGCCTTGATTGCGGTCCGAGGCTGGTACGATATGTCGTGTTGGCTCAGCTCGATAGACCACTTCATGAGGCGACCGGAAGTCTCGGGCTTGTGGAGTACTTGCTTCAGCGGTTGGTCGGTAAGAACGACCACCGAATGGGACTGGAAATATGGGTGAAGATTCCTTGTGGCCATGACTAAGGCGTATGTCATCTTCTCTATCTTTGGGTAGCGGAGCTCGGCATCCCGAAGTACCTTGCTCACGTAATAGATGGGCTTTTGGGTCTTATCTTCTTCCCTCACGAGGACAGCACTGAGGTTTTGCTCTGAGGTGGCTAAGTAGAGGTAGAGGGCTTCCCCTGGAACAGGTTTGCTGAGGAGAGGAGGATTGACTAGGTAAGCCTTTAGCTGGTCGAATGAATCTTGTTGCTGCTGACCCCAATCGAAACCTTTGGCCCCCTTGAGAGCTTTGAAGGAGGGAAGACACTTCTCCCTTGACTTGGAAAGGAAACGCCCTATGGCTGTAAGGCGACCTGTTAGCTTTTGGACCTCTTTAACATTCTTCGGGGGAGCCATGTCCAATATGGCCTTGATCTTCTCGGAGTTGGCTTCAATTCCTCTCTGGCTAACCATGAAGCCTAGGAATTTTTTCGACGAGACCCCGAACGCACACTTGTTCGGGTTGAGCCTCATTTCATGTTTCCTTAGTACATCGAACGCCTCCTGTAGGTCAGTGACGTGGTCGGCTCCACGAATGCTCTTCACAAGCATGTCATCAACATACACCTCCATATTACGGCCGATCTAGTTTTGGAATACCTTGTTGACGAGACATTGATAGGTGGCACCTGCGTTCTTTAATCCGAAAGGCATTACCCTGTAGTAGTAGAGGCCTTGATCGGTAACAAAGAAAGTCTTCGGGATATCCAGGAGAAACATGCGGATTTGGTTGTACCCAGAGAAGGCATCTATGAAGCTGAGAAGCTCATGACCCGAAGTGGCGTCAATCAGGGTGTCGATGCTTGGAAGAGGGAACGGATCTTTGGGGCATGCTTTATTCAGGTCGGTAAAATCGATGCAGATTCTCCAGCTCCCGTTGGCTTTCTTTACCATCACAATATTTGAGAGCCATTCGGGATAATTGACCTCTTGTATGAACCGAGCCTTCAAGAGTTTGTCCACCTCCTTTTTTATAGCTTGCTGGCGCTCGGAAGCGAACTTGCGCCTCTTCTGTTGGACCAGTTTGGACCCCGGAGCGATGCTGAGGTGGTGGACTAAAAGCTCTTCGAAAATTTCGGGCATGTCTGCAGCCGACCAAGCAAAGAGGTCGCGGTTCCTACGGATGCACTAGACTATGTCGGAGCATAGGGCAGATGGGAGGGTCTTGCTAACAAAGAATTTTCGGCTCAGATCCTGCTCAGAGAAGAGCACTTCCTCCAACTCATCCACCGGCTAGGACGTTGGTCGGACAACATCTTGGGGGATTTCAAGAGTTTCGAGGGAGAGGACTGGACCCATAGTAGAGGTCATGTAGCATCTGCGGGCCGTTTCCTGATTGCCTTTTACTTTCCCTACTCCTGTCCGGGTGGGGAATTTCATCTTGAGGTGATAAGCGGAGGGGATGGCTTCGAGAGCAGCTAAGCCGGGCTGACCCAAAATGACATTGTAAGCTGCATGGAAATCCACGACCATAAAGTCCATCGACTCCGTTCGGGTAGTAGGAATTTTGCCAGCGGTTACGTCGAGGGTGATCACCCCTTCAATAGTCACTGGCACTCCCGTGAACCCATGGAGTGTGTAGCCGGCGGGCTTAAGTCTGTCCCGGGATAGTTTGAGGCCTTTGAAAGCAACGAGGAAGAGGATGTTAACGGAGCTGCCATTGTCCACCAGGATTCTTTCCACTTTAAAGTTCGCCATATGGAGGTTGCTGACAAGCGCATCACAATGGGAGGTTCGGACACCCTCAAGGTCTTCATCTGAGAATGTGACGGGCACATCGAGGCCTTTAGGAGGAGGTGTGGCACGAACCGAATTAACTTCCCTTATAAACGCCTTTCGAGAGGAGTTTGAGGAGCCCCCCATTGGGCCCCCTGAATGAGGTGTAGGACACGCTCCTCTTCGAATTCGGGCGTTTCATCGCGTTCAGGACGCTTGTTAGCCCCTCGAGGTGGGGGACGAAGATCGGTTCGGTCCTTTCTCACGAACTTGGTTAGCTGACCCCTCTGGATGAGGGCTTCTATCTCGTTTTTCAAGGCCCGACAATCATTGGTATCGTGGCCATGGTCCCGGTGATAGCGGCACCACTTCTCTTTATCCCTCTTCTTGCCAGGGGTGTTTATTTTTGGTGCAGGAGGTATCACCCCCTCCTTCTCAACTTCCATGAGAATTGTGAAGATATTGGCATTAAAAGGAGTAAACTTTTCAAATCTGGGAGGAGGTCGGCGCTGCCCGCCATTATCCTTCTGGAGCTTCTTGGCCCCTTCCTCTTTTGTTCCCTTTCTCTTGGACCCGGAGGAAGGCCCCTCCAAGTTGGGGCGGTGCTCAGCTTCCTCGGCCCGAATATACTTTTCGCTCTAGAGGAGGAGGTCAGAGAAGTTTTGCGGGGGCTTCTTGGCAAGGGAGGAGCAGAGGCTGGAGTTGAGGACATTGGATTGGAATGCTGCTGCAGCAACTGACTGGTTGAGGGATGCTATGGACCTGGCTTCCGCTGTGAACCTTTTCACATAGTCTCTCAGCTTCTCACCCTTCTTCTGGTTGAGGTAGAGTAGCAAAATGCTGGTCTTCTCAGTTCGGCGGCTACTCACGAAGTGGGTGACGAAGAGGGTCTCAAATTGCTCGAAGGAGAATATTGAGGATGGGGCAAGGCGAGAGTACCATTCTCAAGCCGGGCCCTTGAGAGTAGCGGGGAAGGTCTTGCACAGCAGTGCATCGGAAGCTTGATGGATGAGCATGAGGGTCTTAAAGCTTTCGATGTGATCGACGGGGTCAGACTCCCCGGAACAAGCCTCGAATTGAGGAGGTTTAAAGCCAATTGGTACGGGTGCCTCCATTATGGTTCGGGAAAAAGGAGGTCGACTCGGGCGAAGGGTCCTTCCTCTAAGCTCTTCTTCTCTGTCTAACTGACCCAAGCGCCTCTCCATTTCGTGGAGACGGCGGTAGACAACGTCATCTCTTCGACGGTAATCAACCGAGCCTCTAGACTCGTCTTCGTACGAGGGAGAGCGGGGGCTACGACGACGATAGCTCCTGGAGCGGCGAGGACTAGGAATGTGCTGGGGGTTGCTAGGAACTGGAGGAGTTAGGGACCGTTGTTGAGGACTTCGGACCGGAGGAGGAGTGGGAATCCTCGGAGCATTGGTGTTGTTGGGTCGGAGATTGAGAGCTTGTAGGATGGTTGCTTGGAATTGCTGGAACTCGGCACGAGTGATGGGTGAATCATCGTTCCTGGGAGGTCGCCGACCAGTAGGAGAGTGGGGTCTTCTTCTGTGATGCTCGGGGGACTCTTTTCGCCCTCTTCGGGTAGGGGACCTTCTGTAGTCTCGGCGGTGAGGAGATCACTCATCCGGACGTTGTTGGCGGGAGGCTCCCTCTCGGGCCCGCTTTTCATCCAGACGGCAGCGAAGATCCTCATCCTTCTGCCGATTGAGGATGGTATTGCGAAGGTCGGAAGCTCGGGGATCGTGGTAGGCCATAGAATCCGTAGAGGCATTGTGTATTGAGATGCAGTCATGATGGAGAGGTTGTTTCTGTGGGTTGGGACGAGAGGCTCCTGCACTGGCATTTTGAGGACCGGGGGGACCCTTAGGAGGTTGCTGATTCTGAAGAGGAAGCTGGTCCTACTGGAGAGGGTCCTCAGCTTGTGGAGGAACTTGCCCCTGCTGCTAAGCGGGTTGGATGGGGACTTCTTCTTGCTGATCAACGGGGTTGGGTCTACGGTTGGACCCTCTGGATCTTACTTTCCTGGGAGGCATGGCTGGAGAAGATCTGACCAACAGGAAAAGGAGAGGCTGCTATTCGTCTGATTCCCACAGACGGCGCCAATTTGTTACAGCTAAATCTGGTGTGGGGGCAAACAGATAGTATTTGTGGATTCTTGGAAAACTTGAATAGCGGACCTGAAACCTGTTCCGTCGGGGTTTGACCGTTGACTCCCGCCGTTCACCTGTAAAAAGTACGAGACACAGGGGTTGATCCCGGCGACGCACCCTCCGACGCTCAAGTCAGTAATCAGGAATGATTATGAAAGAGCGTAAATTAGCAAAAGATTGATTACCTCTTAATGGTGATGGATGGGGGGGTATTTATAGCCGCCTTTGGGATCGAATTAGGCATGTAATCCCTGTGTTTAGATAAGGAATGTAATCCCTAATTCCCAGTGAAAGGATAGATATGAATCAGGGCCGTCGATTAGGATTAATCAGAAACCCTAATTTTATCCTGCTGGACTAGATTTGCAGCGGGTAAAAACATGTACCTGGTTGGAGATGGATCCGTTCGCGGGTTAATGGGTCTTTGAGGAGGAGAACCAGTACCCGCTTCGGACCCATTGGTAGGCGAAATTACCATTTTACCCCTAGGCCTTAAGATTCGTTTCTGATTTGGACGGTTCTGATTTAACCCCATTTTTAGCCCTATCAATAGCCATATGTAATCTTTCTTTATGCATTAGAATATTTTTGAAATTTGTATCAAGATTTGTTTTGAGCCTATATATAGGCCTTGAGATTAACGAGAAAGATATGTCAATCTTGATTAAAAATTATTGTGTTGAGTTTTGCTCTTCTTCTCTTCTTTGTGTGATACAATTGAGAACAAACTGATTAGGGTTTATGATAAATCCTAATACAATTTTAGGGTTAGTGATTAACTTTAAAATCTACCCCAAATTCAAACTCTCCAAATAAAATCAACCTAACCCTAATCCTCAAATCAAAATAACCCATCGTCCTCTTCCTCTTACCCCAACCCCGACCGAAACCCTAGCCCCTTCACGTTGCGACCTCAACAACACCCCCGTTCGACCTCCAACATCGCCCTCACCATCCCCAGATCCACCACCATATCACTTCCTCCCCTCATCTACCTCCCGACACCTTCCCCCCCGTTGCTACCCCACTCCGGCCACCCCCTTGTACCGCCGACCCCTTGTCGACGCCGCCAGCCACCCAGGAACTGCACCCGACGCTCCTATTCCCTACCATCGACATTATCCGAGCACCAAACCCAAAACCCACACCCCTGTTCTCTATCTCTGTCGACACCATCGTTGACCCACTTCGCCGTGTCGACCTCGTCGTCGCCCTCTTCCAACGACGCCGCCGCCGTCTCCCTTGCTATTGCCCTTGCTGATTTTTTGCTGCTGTCTCTCTCTCTTACTGTTGCTTAGTGCTATGTTCTGCATTGCTGTCAATCCGAGATCTACGCTGAGTTCTTCGAACCCTCGGTATACTCTTTCCAATTCTCAAATATTTGTGTTATACTACTTTATTATCTCTATTATATTATTCAATTTAACTGTCGACCACAAATATTGAGATTGAGTATTCCACTTGCTTGATTAGAGTACGAATCAATATTGAATCTTTTGCTTGCTAAGAACACTTAGGGATTTAATTATTGATTGTTAGAATTGAATTATTAATTGGGAATTTTAAACGTGATTCTGTTCTTGAAAATCCATCAAACCGATTAACTGTTTAAAATTTCTAACTTTGATCCGCACTACGTGTTGGTAAAATTAATCCATTAAGAATCTTGGAAATTCTCTATTTAGGGTTAGTTTTACATCATACTCTTTATTGGAATGCCAAAGAGGATGAGCACACAAGAAAGAGGCATTTTCATAGAATAATTAAGTTCGAATAAGCTATTAAAAAATATGAAAAAGGTTCCACTTATTTTATGACAAAGCAATCATTATCTTTTAATGATAACCAAGGATTTGGTTACAACGATTCACAAGAACGTCAAACTCGTAAGCAATCTGGTCATACACATATGCATAGTCATTCTCATGAATGTGAATCAAGGTATAACTATTCAAATATGTATGAACTAATGCATAATCATGTTACTTGCAATTATTGTTGTATTTTAGGACATATTATTTTTAATTATGCTTTAAAAAGAAATCCTAACTTTGAGTGGGTTAGAAAGACTAACAATGCAGGTGATACACAAACTTGGATACCAAAAGTCATATCTAATCATATTAATAGATGTGCGACTACAATTGATTTTTGAAGAAAGATGACATTAATAGCGGTTGCCATTTATAAATGCAAATTTCTTGCAACCCTATTAAAAAGTTATTGTCGGGTAACTATGGTTAATCTTGCTCTATATTTACCATGTCACTTGAAAAAGATTGACATTATTATGTTTTATTTTACCATGTCACTTGAAAATCTTGCTCTAATATCATCCCTGAATTTGGATTCATACTTTGATTTCAAATTACTAGTATTTTTGCAAGCCACTTGATTTAGTTTCCTTTATTTGCTCTTTATTTTTACTTTTATCTCTTATGGAGTTTTGCATTATTTGGAATTAGTTTGAATGTATTATGGATTTCCAAATATATCAACACTAGATTTATATTAAAATTAAAAGCGATTTCAATCATATTTGTATACTGTTTTTCTTAAATATGTTTCTCTGATTGACTTATATTCGACAGCTAATTTTCAGAATGTAAGTGTGTTCATATTAGGCAAAAGATTTTTTATTGAATGAAATCAGCAGTTTTAGATTTATTGACTAGATTAATTTGTGGGACTGATATATTTCTCATTTCTTCACTAAATCAGTCAAATAAGATATCAATTCGTAAGAGCTCAAAAATATCTTTAAAATAAAACTAGTTTTAGCCCATTTAGGACTCTGTACAAAAAGACATGGCTGTTTACTACGGGCAGTGAAAAAGGTTTATTTTTGGTCAACTAATTTTTGTTTTGTTTTTATACCCCTTATTAATGTAAGACAAAAAGGGGTAGAGTTTTGAACAAATAAGAATGACTTTCATTTTGTTAATATCATTTCTATGTTAAATGTTATATATTTGATTTACATATTGATATATACTATACTGAATATGTCCTTTTTAAAAAAGTGTTAAAAAAATTGAAGCGAGTACCTCGAGCTTGGTATGAATATTTGAGCTTGTTCCTTACTCACGTAGGTCTCTCAAAAGGGAAAGTAGACACTAATTTTTTTAATCAGGTCCTACATTACAGATATTTTGATTGCTCAAATTTGGATTGTTCAAATTTCAATATGAATATTCAGACTATTTTTTTTGGTTTTAGTTTTTCAAAGCAGGTGCACGATGAATTCGAATTAAGCATGATGGTGCAAATACAAGTGTTGCACAAAAAACACACAAAAAAAAGGATAAAAACACAAGTGTTGCATGCCATTTTTAAGAGAATTGTCGAGTTCCATAGGATTCAAAGAAACAAAATTCAGTCACATTGTCCACTGTCAAAGCCGAATGCATAGCTGCAGTCTTGTTATGCACATGTATATTGGATAAAATATACGTTGGAAAACTATAAGGTATATCTTGATCCTATCCCCATTACATGTGATAATACTTGTACTATTCACATGACTAAAAATTTCAATCAACACGGTCGCACAATGCATATAGAAATCTGTCGCATTACATAAAGAGCACTTTCAAAAAGGATATACTATGCTAAAAATATATTTCAACATATTTTCAAATAGTTGATATCTTTACAAAACCGTGATGAAAAACTTTTTTATCTGCTGTTACAATATCGACTGCACTTTTAGCGGTTGACTTTACTTTTAGCGGTCGGTGGTCAATTGCAGTTACAATATTTTAATTATTTCTCTATTTCTCTTGACATACGGAGCCCACATTTCTCATATTTATACATCTACTTCTCCTTTCCCTCTCCAAACTGATGAGGAGTAGTTTCCTTGTGGATATGTTCCAAGGGGGGGGGGGGGGGGGGGGGGGGAGTTTAAGCTAGAATTTGAAGATATTCATGTTAGAGCTCTATCGTGTTTTGAATTTAAGTAATATATCTTGTACGAGCTATTTTGATTGAAACAAGTTGAGTTTTCCTTAATCCATATGTGAATGTTCGCTTGGTTATTATATTTTGTGTATGTTTTCCCATATAGGATGCATCATGCTCACACACTTATATTATCTTTTGATGTATTCTTGGATAAAGAGGGACTATTTATCTTAAAATTCTAAGTATGTTTTTTTCCATATCAAAAGGGAGAAATTATTGACTTTAAATTTGGTATGTACAAAACTTACATGTATATCTAATATTTTCATTTTAGATATGTACAGGATGATAATGATTCGAAATTCAAATAAAATTTTCAAGATCTTCGAAATCAACTAAAAAGGAAAGAATCGAAAAGATTGTGAGTATCACACACAACAAATACGTACTCAAATCCTCAAAGCAGCTAACAACCCATGAAGATTATCGGATGTAATTGTAAGGAACAAATAAATACCACTGGTAGAATATTTAGTAAAGGAAAGAATATAAAGTAGATTCATCGAATAATCTGTTTTTTGGTACTGACGGTCGACCGTGCAAAGAAACAGCCGATTGCACAAATAGTGTGTTTTGATGTAGTCGACTATCAAGTCTTTCTTACATCGGTCTGGGAGAATTGACTGTCGAATGCCCATAGATTGCAGTCGACCAACACATGTACAGAACTGTATTTGGTATTTCTTTTCAACTTTATCGGAAAGAAATTATTTCAAACTCTAGAAATAAAGGTAAATTCACTGACTATTCTTTATCTCTTTTGACTCTAAAAACTTTAGAACTCAATACGTCGATCTTACTTCTTTTTATTTTTTTCGCCTTGAGGCGGTTTTCAGGACGTATAGAGTAATAGAAGTCTTGTTGGGTATAATATGAATCTTTGCTTGAATATCGAGAACTCACTGTACGAGGTTAAAGTATAGTGGAATGCTTGCGGTAGAAAATTACTGTAAGTAACCAGTAGTAGAGTAGACCTAAGGGCCAACCACTTATATCCCTGTCTTGATCATTGCTTTGTTTGCTTTCCCTAACTCTAGACTTTACTTTATGCATTTATTATATGTAGTTACTTTAGTTTTAAATTTTCACAAATCACTCTATTCACTCCCTAAAGCTCTGTTTGGTTCAAAGGAGGGGAAGGGAGGGGAGGGATTTTAATTGAGGAGAGGGGAGGGAAGGGAAAGGGAGGGGAGGGATTTAATGAAGACTCTGTTTGGTTCAAAGGAGGGGAGGGGAAGGAAAATAATTATCTTCTTGTTTGGTTCACAAGGGGAGGGAATGGATTTTATAATAAAATTACTTTTATACCCTTTTACATCTATGCTATTATTAAGCAAAGCCTTATTTTGCTGGCTTTTTACTATTATACCCTCACAAATATAAAGGGCTAAAAAAATATATAGGGGTATAAAATGTAATTTGCATGTCTATCAAAAAACGGGTTGAATTAAAGATTAACAATAAAAACCGGGTTTAATTACTACACTGATAAAGGTGAACAATAAATATAGTCATGCACCCATTAATTAAATTGTGTGATTACTAGAAAGGTGCCTACTACAAGGTAATTAAAATTCATTCAAACCCATTCATATCTCTTCATCCCCTTTATTAACAGCAACGGAGCAACCCATTCATTCCTCTTCAACCATTGCTCCCCAGGTTTGCGGCCAAGATGGAAGAAGGGGAAGTTGGGACTGAGCTCAACACCACAGTCATGATCAAGAACATTCCAAACCATTTCAGGTATTAAAATCTATACTATTATTAAGCAAAGCCTTATTTTGCTGGTTTTTTACTATTATACCCTCACAAATATAAAGGGCTAAAAAAATATATAGGGGTATAAAATGTAATTTGCATGTCTATCAAAAAACGGGTTGAATTAAAGATTAACAATAAAAACCGGGTTTAATTACTACACTGATAAAGGTGAACAATAAATATAGTCATGCACCCATTAATTAAATTGTGTGATTACTAGAAAGGTGCCTACTACAAGGTAATCTATATCTATACTATTATTAAGCAAAGCCTTATTTTGCTGGCTTTTTACTATTATACCCTCACAAATATAAAGGGCTAAAAAAATATATAGGGGTATAAAATGTAATTTGCATGTCTATCAAAAAACGGATTGAATTAAAGATTAACAATAAAAACCGGGTTTAATTACTACACTGATAAAGGTGAACAATAAATATAGTCATGCACCCATTAATTAAATTGTGTGATTACTAGAAAGGTGCCTACTACAAGGTAATTAAAATTCATTCAAACCCATTCATATCTCTTCATCCCCTTTATTAACAGCAACGGAGCAACCCATTCATTCCTCTTCAACCATTGCTCCCCAGGTTTGCGGCCAAGATGGAAGAAGGGGAGGTTGGGACTGAGCTCAACACCACAGTCATGATCAAGAACATTCCAAACCATTTCAGGTATTAAAAAATAAATAAAAAATTATATAAAAAAAGATCTCTCTTTTAGCTGATTTTTGAGTTGGGTTTTTTGTTTTGGTAGCAAGAAGATGGTTTTAGGGTTACTGGATGGCCACTGCATGGAAGTGAACGAGAAGCTGAAAGCTGAAGGAGATGATCCGACCCCATCTGAGTTCGATTTCCGCTATCTTCCAATCGATTTCAGGTACATAGAAAAATAGTCTTCAACTCTTTTTGTAATTTCTTGAATTGTTTTGGACTCTCTGATAAGAATTATGTTCACTGGTTTTTAGCACTGGGTACAACTATGGCTATGCGTTTGTGAACTTCACAAGCGCAGCAGCAGCGTGGAGGTTGCACGAGAAGCTACACCAGAAGGCTTGGGACCGGTTCGGCTCCAAAAAGGTTTGCGAAATGAACTACGCCCGAATCCAAGTGAGACCCATTATCTCTTTTTTTTTCTTCTGTATTTTTTAAAAATAATATTAACTTTGGGGTGGATTTGTGATAAAAGTTGCAATCTATTATAGGGGCTAAATGCACTTGTGAAGCATTTCTCAGGATCTGTGTTTTTCTGTGAAACTGATGAGTATATGCCGGTTTGTTTTGAGCCGGGCCGAGATGGGGCCCGCAAATCGGAGGAGAAGATTGTTGGCAAGCGTTACCCACCAAAGAGGAGTTGTTATTGATGGGTTCGGGTTCGGGTTTCGGCTGGAGTCTATTTTGGGCATTTGGTTATGATCTATATATAATACATATAGAGATGAAATAATTAGATTGAAGAGTATAGGTTATTTAGATTGAAGAGTATAGGTTGATAGATAGAAGAATAAGAGGAAGAAAATGATCCTCTTCTTAGTTTTCTATCTGTAGGAGTTGTGCTTGAGTTTGTGTGATGTTTGTCTTTTAAGTAGAAAATGGAGGCCAGGTTCTATGTTTGGTTGTGACTTGTTATGGTTGTTGGTAAAGGTAATGTTTTGGATCTTGGATGGTTATTAGTAGATTTTCCTATGTATCCATCTCTACCAACATAAATTTAAACTATACCATTGTCAGGTGATGAGAAAGTATATTATTCTTTCGACAGCGTTGAGGATGACGAGAGGAATCTATACCAACAAGAATTTTTGAATGAGATTTCTCCAGGAGGATTGCCACCACATAAGCTAATTTTGAAATACGACGGGACAAGATTATTGTGTCGAGGTTTTTATCAGTACTTGATCGATGCAGAAATTGTTACTGGAATTTCAACATAAACACGAGTTTTCCTTCCTAGAATATCACTAAAACCTTCGGAAAGCATAAGCTTGCCGTTCAAACTAATTAGAAAACAATTTCCTGTGCGTCTGTGTTTCGCTATGACCATAAATAAAGCGCAGGGACAAACTATACCGTTCGCGGGGATTTATTTAAAAGATCATGTTTTCAGTCATGGGCAACTTTACGTGGCCTTGTCAAGAGGAATTTCAATGAACTCCACCAAGATAGCTATTCATGAAGGAAAATTGTCCGGGCAAGATGGAACATACACAAGAAATGTTGTCTACAAAGAAGTGTTATTCAATTAGAAAGCTCAGCTGTAGTTTTATTTTGGTTGGTACTACATACTCTTCTATGCACTTTTACTTTTTTATATGGGTTTGGGTTTGGTTAACAATGCATTTTGAAATTTGTATATTGTATAATGTATTATTGAAGTTTGATTATATAATCGTTCACACTTATATTCTATTATTTAAGCCTGCTATTTTTCAAGTTAAATGTTTTACTGTTTCTTTTCTTATACGATATACAAATTCATCCCATGATGACTAATGATTAAATTTTTTTATAGACGTGCATCGCACGTGCATTATACTAGTACAATAAGAAAGTGCAGCTTAATAAGAAAGTGCAGCTTGATATAAAATTACTTTTTCCAAGCTCTTGGGCTCGGAGAGCAGCTATGTCACAACACGAGTGTTGGGCACATCAGATTAATCAGCATTTATTAATCTGAACTCTACCCCAACCCAAAAATTTCCCCCCTACATGCGCTCTCTCTCTTCGTTAAAACTTGAGTAGAGATAAGTATGTAAACTCGAGGCAATTGTAATTTTACTGTCTCTTACTATATCTAGTTCTCTGCAATACATTGTTTTAGCCCCAGATACTTTACTGCAGTCACAATGAACTCTTTGTATGAAATGTGGGTTCAGCTTGAGCTCAAACTAAATCAGATCTATATTAAGTCTGATATTTGGACTGGTTATTGGATGGTTTCCTAAATGATACAAAACTTATTTTAAGCACATCTAGTGCGTTGGTTTACCATGTATACTATTTTAGGGAACCTCTTTATTTCATATTGACCAAGTGTAAGACAGTAGTCAGGACATTTGCCAGCACCTCATGTGTATTTTATATTTGCATGTTGGAGAATTTAACTATCAACTAGTTGTGTCTCAATGTTGGATTTTCTTCAAAAGAATCTGATGGATTTTTGTTCTGGATCCTCAGATTCCTGAGAAGCCAACTTCAAGAGCATTGAGACAAGCTCTTTTGGTTGCAGTCGTAAGGGAGAAAAAAAGAGAGGTTTTTTATTATATTAGGATTTAGATTTAAAGGGCAATTTAGTCCAGTCACATTAAAAAATTAGTCATACTTTCTCTTTCCTCCAAATCTCCCCAATATTGGAGGGGAGCCAAAATTGACTCAGGAGGGGTTTGGCACCCCTTCATTTCCCTCCCCTCCCCTCCTAAAAAATGAACCAAACAAGAAAAGTATTAAAAAACTCCTCCCCTCCCCTCCCCTCCATTCCCCTCCAACCAAACAGTGCCTAAGGGGGTTTACAATATTCCACAACTTTTGCATTCCTTTACTTGCGCAATTATATACCTTATATCTCATGTTTCAATATGGAAGTATGATCTAATTTTCATTAATTCTTCACACACACAAAAATTCTGTTTCCCGTTTCATTCTTTTTTTAATTTCAGTCTTGTAATTTGATATTAATATGCATACAGACAAATATAAATATATTCTACAGATTTTGTATTTTTTGCTTCCAATTCAGAATCATTTTCAAATTTTACCTTCAAAAATCTGTGCTAACGGGTAGAGATACAAATTTCTTGCATATACGTATTTTGCAAAAAAATTCAAAATTGCTTTGAAAAATTTTGTTTTCAAAACTCACACAGGGCGCAGATGTCTTGTGAATTTTTTTCGTACTGACCCACTTTTTGAAAATATTGACCAAACTAACCCACTTTTCAAAATATTTACCCAACTGACATAGTTTTGGACACGTTAACATAAAATGCTATTGACAATAACAACATCTGTTATTTTGATGACGTTGTTACAATAGCGGCACCTGTATAAAAAATAATTTCGTTACCGCTATTGGGAGTAACGACATCAATATATCTCGCATTCACTTACGAGTTCTATGACTTGAGAAAGAATTGTAAGTGAAAATCGCTTATAAATGATGTTGTTATTCCCAATAATGACATAATTAGCCTGATGCTGCTATTGGCAATAACAAAACTAGTACAATTCACAGTGTACTACAAAATTCGTGTAAGTGCATCAACTTCAAGTCCGATTTTGACCATGATACAACCAGTATATCTCAAAACTCAAAACATGAAAGTTGTAGATCTTTTTCTTGGCGTTCCATAGCATTTTGAATCAGCTCAATCAGAGTTCGAATGATAAAGTTATGCCCATATTACGTAGTGATGTCGAAACTATCTAGAAAAAATTGTAAGCAAAAATCGCTTATAATTGATGCAGATATTCCCAATAACAAAATAATTAGCCTGATACCGTGATGAGCAATAATGTCATCAGTATAATCCACAGTGTACTCCAAATTTCTGTACAGTTTCGACATCGCTGCTGTTGCCGTTAAATCTGGTGTGGGGGCAAACAGATAGTATTTGTGGATTCTTAGGAAAACTGAATAGCAAACTTGTTACCTGTTCCACCGTAGTTTGACCGTTGACTCCCGCCGTTCACCTGCAAAAAGTGCTAGACACAGGGGTTGATCCCGGCGACGCACCCTCCGACGCTCAAGTCAGTAATCAGGAATGATTATGAAAGAGCGTAAAACTGGCAAAAGATTGATTATCTCTTAATGGAGATGGATGGGGGCTATTTATAGGTGCCTTAGGGATCTGATTAGGAATGTAATCCCCGTGATCTGATAAGGAATATAATCCCCGTAAACAGATTAGGAATGTAATCCCTAATTCTCAGTGAAAGGATAGATGTGAATCAGGGTCGTTGATTAGGATTAATCAGAAACCCTAATTCTATCCTGTTAGATCGGGTTTGCTGCGGGTTGAAACCCGCACCCGATTGAGGTGGATCCGTTCGTGGGTCATTGGATCTTTGGGGAAGAGATCCAGTACCCATTTCAGACCCATTGGTAGGCGAAATTACCATTTTACCCCTAAGCTTTAAGATTCGTTCCAGATTTTGATGGTTCCGATTTAACCCCATTTTTAGCCATATCACGAGCCCCCCACTCCCGAAGACTGAGCTTGATTAGTCTCTGAGGAGTAGTTTTAATGTTTTACTGGCTAGCGGAGTTGTATTGGAGTCCATATGGAAGGTTTCGAATCTTTGCAGGGGGTTGTATGGTAATTTTTCAAGTTAGTTGTACTTTGAGTTGCTCTTGAGTTCTTCGGATCATGCGGTGTTTTCGTTTTTCTTCGCGAAGTGTTAATTCGTCGTTCGGGTGGTCTTAAAAGATTGTTCTTGGCAATAATTATTTGTTTGGGGATTGGAAAATGTTTCCTCAACTTTATAATTATTCTCCAGGAGTTCTTCCTTAACTTTCCATATTTTTAATTATTTTTTCGCAATTTTTTGGCGAATGGTTCGACCGTTTCCCTTCGTTGTGCGGCCCACATGCTTGTATCACATCGCCGACCCCTTCGAGCGCTCGCCGCCCATGGGGCCGAAGTCCGTGGGTGGTTCGGCACATTTTTCTGGAGAGCGGAGGCACCTCGGTGAGGTTGTGAGTGCAGAGAGGGAGTTCGGCGAGGTTCGAGGTAGTTTTTTCCATATAACATGGTCGGTGTCAAGAACGCTCGGCAGCTGGTGCCGAACCCCAACTTTTCCATGTAACATGGTCGGTGTCAAGAACGCTCGGCAGCTGGTGCCGAACCCCAACTTTTCTATGTAACATGGTCGGTGTCAAGAACATTCGGCAGCTGGTGCCGAACCCCAATTTTTCCATGTAACATGGTCGGTGTCAAGAACGCTCGGCAGCTGGTGCCGAACCCCAACTTTTCCATGTAACATGGTCGGTGTCAAGAACGCTCGGCAGCTGGTGCCGAGGTCCAAGATTTTGTCGTTTTTGGCGGAGCATGCCCTGCGGAGTTGGTGACTTCTGGACTTCTGACAGCTCTGACAGATGGGACGCCAATTAATGCAATGACCTCTAAGCTTCTGTCAGATGGGACTGCAATTAATGATATGTACGGCTTGGCGTGGCAAACAAGGCGACGGTTTGAGTCGCTTTTGTCGTTTTGCGTAGGTGGGCCAGCTGTTTGGGCCCATCATCCTCGTTTTGCGTGCCTCGCTCTATAAAACCTCACCCCCCTCTCTCATTTTTCACTTCTCCTCTCTTTTGCTCAGGCGATTATTTGTGCTAAGCGAGTGTTTCCGGTGATCGCCGTTCGTTTTCTGGTGGAGATTCCGACAGCTAATCTTTTAAGGTAATTTATACTTAGTTTATTTCCAAGTATAAATATGTCTCTTGCCTCTGTCTCCGAGTCGACCTCTTGGTCCGAGCCCTCCCTTGAAGTTGTTGAAGCCCACACTCCGAGTCGGCCATATAAGGGCAAGAAGGTGTTCGGCAAAGATTTGATCGTAGAGGAGCCGAAGCATATGGGGGAGTTCGACAGATTGCCGGGGCAACTGACGGGACTTCACAGGGTTCGGGAGCTTCCGGAGGAGCACACCGAGCGCATTGTTCATGGGAGGGGGAGGACCTTCGAGGAGAATGCAGCGAGGGAGACGACCGAGGCAGATGAGACGGTGTCGATCCTCCGCGAAGAAGACTTGGGAGTGATCCGGGACTGTTTCAACATCCCAGAGGAGTACGAGCTTATGCTGCCGGGTCCCGGGGTTAGGGCCAACTCGCTGCTGCCAGTGACTATGTGTTGCTGGTCGGTTGACGCCTTTATCGCTGGGGCTCGGCTACCTCTCCATCCGTTCGCTATCCTCGTTCTGAGGTGGTTCGGGGTCAGCCCCATCTAACTTATGCCAAACGCATGGAGAGTCATAAACGGCTTCGTACTTCACTACCAAGCTGCTGGGATCGAGCCAGAGCTGAACGTACTTTGGACAATCTATCGGCTTCACCAAGGGAACCGGTCGGTGTTCCGATACTATTTGGCTCCGAGGCATGGCGGTAGGCTCGTCATATGCCCCGACTCCATCAAGCACTAGCGTGAAAAGTTCTTGATAGTGCGGAGTCCGGAGGCCTGGCCTATCCCTTCCAGTTGGGTGGAAGGGGTGCCGAAGAGGGTGAAGGCGCTGCCCAAGCTTCGCCCTGAAGAAGAAGAGGCAGTTCGGACACTTCTCGATCAGCCAAAGTATGTTGGAAGGAGCTGACCGAGGATGTCTTGTTCAGGGGAGGGCTCTGCCGTGTAGATCCCAGTACGCGGCTTCTTTTATGCTTTCATGCCTTGTTTTTCGTACTTTATTTTTCATGACTTGTATTATGCTAACCAACTTCGTTTTTAATGCAGAGGCGATGGACTACGATGCGGTGTTGGCTCTCAGAGCTGGGCTTGCCAGTAAGGCACCGAAGAAGCGCAAGAGGGTGGCCACCAAGTTGCCGACCCAAAAGACTCCGAGGGTCACGGAGGCGGTCGAGGAGAAGGAGACCCTTGGGAGTCCGGCCGTGGGCAATGCAGGTGCCTCGGCGTCAACCGGGGTTGGTGACTTCCCCATTGCCGCAGCCCTCGGGATGGCGACGCTGCCGCTGTCAATGGTGGCCGAGGAGCTCCTGACCGAGGAGCACAAAAGGATCCATGTTCTGGACTGGCAAGTTTGGAAACATGACGGATTCCTCGGCATCTAGGCGGTCAAGCACCTGGCTACGCCGAAGGATCGGGCCACCATGGAGGCCGGACAAGAAGGCGACGATGTCATCGAGATTGCTTATTCGGCGGTCTCGGTAAGTGTTGGATTTTTGCTGTCGTTGATTCACTTTAGCTATAATTTCTCTAACTCTTTTAATACTTCTTCCCTTGTCGCAGATCATCGTCCATTTTGGTCACCTCACAGAGAGGTTGATGGCTCTGGAGAAGGAGCTGAAACAGGAGTCCGACCAAGCTCGGAAGGAGAAGGCTCGGATGGGGAACGAGCTCGACAAGCTCACGGTCGAGTTCGAAGCGAAGGCGACGAGGGTCGATTACCTCGAGGGCCAGGTTGCGAAGCTGGAGAGTGACCTGCTTCGCCAGAAGGAGGAGGCGGCCAAACAACTGGCCGAAGCCAAAGAGGCCAAGGCTGCGGCGGTGAAGGAGGCAGAGGATGCGACCCTGGCAAAGGCGCAAGGTTTCCTTGCCCAGAACATGGCCAAGGCCTACGCCGAAGCCCTCGCCCGGGTGTCGAAGGCGTACCCCGAGGTGGACTGTTCGGGATGGAGATTGTTCCCGGGCCACGTCGAGGGCTTCGACCCCGAGTCAGAGGGTGAAGAAGAAGAAGAAGGGGAAGACGAAGTCGAGGCTGAAGTCGAAGTCGTCGCCGAGATCCCGGGGTCTGTGGTTACCCCACTGGCGGTGGTGACCCCTTTAGAGACGTCGACCCCCACCCACTCTCGCCGCCCTGGGAAAGAGGTCGCGCCCTGACTCCGCTCGCTTTTTCTTTTCTTCTATTCTTTTTCTTTTTGTAATGCCTAATTGCGGACTGGCCACCGCTTTTTTGTAATGAATGAAAACATCTTTTTGGGCTCGACTCTGTGTCTCTCTATATCTTCTTAAGAATTTTTGAAATTTGGCTAAGTGTAGGAGTTCGGCAATGTGTTTGAAAATTTGTTGTTTGCTTCGACTTCTTTTCAGCTTGCGGTGGTGACTCAAGCCGTCGAGCCTACTTGCTCGGAGGATAACGCTCGTCCCGAGGTCGGCTTAGGAGCGACGAGGTTGTGCTTGACGAGGTGCCGAGAGCGGCTCTACGAAGTCGAGCTGGGGTTGCGCAGGGCCGTAAGCGAGCGTAACCATCTTCAACTCATCCTGGGTCGGCGAGACATCGAGATTTGGCGACTAAAGAGCCAGATCGCTGAGATGGCCCCCTTAGGAGAGGATGAAGGTTCGTCGACCACCTTTAGCTACGACCTTCGGATCAAGTGCATTCACCACACTTCATCAAAAATAACCGCGGAGAGGGATGATCTGCTTTCTGAGATTTGTCACCTGCAAACCGTAGAGACGGAGCTTCAGGCGGAGGGAGAGGGATTGACGGCCGAGGTTGACGCACTGAAGAGAGCCACGGTAGACAAGAGCATCGAAGTCACTCATCTTCGCCGTCTTATTGCGAGTCGCTCCGGCATCCCAAGCTCCGCGATACCTCCTCGCTTCGAGTTCGATGTAAAAGATGACTTGCTGCGGGAACGGATCGCAGAGCTGGAGGTGGAAGTGGCTCGGCTCAAACTGTGTTCGGGGCCGATCAACGTGAGGAGCACTTCATGTACTCACGCGGAGAGCGAGCAGGGCATTTCGTTTTATGAGCTCGCGACTCGTTCGCCCATCGGCCAACCTAGTCCCGGGGATGCACAAAGCGCCGCTGCTATTTCATCGAGCAGAGCGTCTGTCGGAGCGGCTGTTAGGAACAGTGCCGAGGACACGTCTCAATTCGCTGGTTTGGGGTCGGGCTCTAGAGGCAAACGTCGCCGACCCCGAGTGTCCTTGAAGCAGAACATCCCTGCACCACGGAGGCATTGAAGATCACGTTTTTGAAGCCTTTGTATTTAGTCTAAGTGTAGCGAGTCGGCATTGTAATTCTTGCTTTTTAACGCCTTGTAATTTGGTTGTAAGGAAGGGTCGCCCTGTACTGCGTCCCAATTCTTAATAATATTTCTTTCTTAGACTTGCACGTTTTTCGTAGCTTTGTGTGGTTGTTTTGTTTGTGACTGTGCTCATCGTGCAGAGGTCCCTGAGCTGGTCTTATGCTCGTTTGGGGGTCGGCATCATGAGCGTTCGGCCAGTGGTGCCGAGCTATGCTTCGATCATTTAATCTCGCGAACTTGCGAGACGAGTCGAGCTTTCTTAATAGTGAGCTCGCGGAGTGCGGTCGAGCCAAGTGCTGGACTCCGAACCATCGCTGGGTTAGTTCAACGGTTGTGGGAGCAATTCCGAATGGCGAACTACCTCTAGTTCGCTTAGGAGGGAACTTGCAAAGTAGAATCGAGCCAAGTGTTGGACTCCGAACCATCGTTAGATTAATTCAACGGTTGTGGGAGCAATTCCGAATAGCGAACTACCTCTAGTTCGCTTAGGAGCGAACTTGCGAAGTAGAATCGAGCCATGTGTTGGACTCCGAACCATCGTTAGATTAGTTCAACGGTTGTGGAAGCAATTCCGAATGGCGAACTACCTCTAGCTCGCTTAGGAGCGAACTTGCAAAGTAGAATCGAGCCAAGTGTTGGACTCCGAACCATCGTTAGATTAGTTCAACGGTTGTGGGAGCAATTCCGAATGGCGATCTACCTCTAGTTTGCTTAGGAGCGAACTTGCGAAGTAGAATCGAGCCAAGTGTTGGACTCCGAACCATCGTTAGATTAGTTCAACAGTTGTGAGAGCAATTCCGAATGGTGAACTACCTCTTGCTCGCTTAGGAGCGAACTTGCGAAGTAGAATCGAGCCAAGTGTTAGACTCCGAACCATCGTTAGATTAGTACAACGGTTGTGGGAGCAATTCCGAATGGCGAACTACCTCTAGCTCACTTAGGAGCGAACTTGCAAAGTAGAATCGAGCCAAGTATTGGACTCCGAACCATCATTAGATTAGTTCAACGGTTGTGGGAGCAATTCCGAATGGCGAACTACCTCTAGTTTGCTTAGGAGCGAACTTGCGAAGTAGAATCGAGCCAAGTGTTGGACTCCGAACCATCGTTAGAGTGAATAGTAAAAGCAGAAAGATGTGAACAATAGTAAAATATGAAAAAGTTTTCTTTATTAATGACTAATAGTTGGCTGCTTCTAAAGTTGCGAGCCGTTATTATAAGGGAGAAAATAAAAGAAAAGCAAAACAAGTAATAGGAGAGGAATGGTTCGACATCCCAAAACACTTAGAGAGACGTTGGTGCTCTTTCTTGGTATTTTAAGAGATTGTCAGCATTCCAAGTCCTGAGGATCTCTCTGCCTTCGAGGTCTTCTAGTTTGTACGTCCCGGGCTGAACTACCTTGGAGATCTTGTAAGGTCCCTCCCAATTTGGAGCCAGTTTACTCTTTTGACCGGGAAAGGAGATGGCCAACTTTCTGAGGACCAAGTCCCCTTCTTGGAGGTTGGTAGGACAGACTTTCTTATTGTAGGTCAACTCGATCCTTCTTCGGTAGCCTTGTTGACGAATGGCAGCTCTTTCTCGGATCTCGTTAATAAGGTCCAGATTTGTGCGGAGCCCTCTGGCTTTTTGTTCTTCTTCATAAACTATTAGACGAGGAGAGGGTATGCCGACTTCTAGGGGGATCAGAGCCTCGGACCCATAGGTGAGATTAAATGGACTCTCTCCTGTGGGGGTCTGTTTTGTTGTACGGTAGTTCCATAGCACGTTGGGGAGCTGATCGACCCATAAACCTTTGGAACATTTGTCCAATCTTTTCTTAATACTGGAGAGAATCTGTCGGTTAGCATTCTCTACTTGGCCATTCGATTGTGGATGGGATACGGAGGAGAATCGGTGCTGGATGACGAGGTCTTCACAGAGAGCTTGGAAGGTAGCCCCAGTGAACTGGGTTCCGTTGTCTGTTATGAGGACCCGAGGGACTCCGAATCGGCAGATGACATTCTTCCAAAAGAACTGAACGACCTTTTTCTCAGTGATCCTGGCCAGGGGTTCAGCCTCTATCCATTTTGAGAAGTAGTCGATTGCCACGACTAAGAATTTGAACTGGCCAGGAGCTGGGAGAAATGGCCCTAGTAAATCCATCTCCCATATTCCAAAGGGAATTGGACTTGATAGGGAAGTGAGTGGAGCCTGTGGGAGGCGTCGGATATTGGAGTACTTCTGGCAAGGATCGCATTGCCGAACGTGTAGTTCCGCGTCTTGCAGGAGAGTGGGCCAGAAATATCTGTAGTTCAACACTTTGCGGGCTAGGGACCTGGACCCCGAATGTGCCCCGCCGATGCCCTCATGAAGTTCTTGCAGGGCGTATTCGGCTTGCTCTGGGGAAAGACATCTCAAATAAGGTCTGTCGTCTACCTGTGTGAAGAATGCTTGTAAAGGATGCCCCCGATGAGTGTGTATCGCTCTGCTTGGGTTCTTACTCTTCGAGCTTCCTTAGGGTCCTCGGGGAGGAGCCCATCCCTCAGGAATTCGACGAGGGGTTTCATCCAGTCATCTTGAAGCAAAACGGGCAGCGACTCCATTGAGTCGGAATTTTCATCCTCTATACTTGGCTTTAGGAGGACCTCTATTAAGACGGTCTGCTCGAGACCTTGGAGGGAGAAAGAGGCTAGCTTAAAAAGGGCACCGGCTTGGGAATTCTCTTCTCGGGGGATCCGCTGGATGAGGGCTTCTTCAAATAGAGCCATGAGGCTTCTGACTTTGGCTAAATACTTAACTATCCGATCATCACGTGCTTCATACTCGCCTAGGACTTGATTTACGACCAGCTGAGAGTCTCTAAAGATCCGGAGGCATCGAGCCCCTACATTGCGGGCCATCCCAAGGCTGGCTATAAGTGCCTCGTATTCTACTTCGTTGTTAGAGGCCTTGAAGTTTATACGGAGGGAGTATTAGAGGATGAAGTCATCTGGGCCTGCCAGAATGACCCCGGCTCCGCTTCCCTCGTTACAGGAGGATCCATCCACATAGACCAACCAGACAGGCGGTTCCTTCATTGCTTGGCTAAACTCGGGGATGGTACTTTCAACTATGAATTCTGCTAAGGCCTGAGCCTTGATCGCGGTCCGAGACTGATAGGTTATATCATGCTGGCTCAGCTCGATAGACCACTTCATAAGGCGACCCGAGGTCTCTGGCTTGTGGAGGACTTGCTTCAGTGGTTGGTCGGTAAGGACGACCACCGAATGGGACTGAAAATACGGGCGAAGCTTTCTTACGGCCATCACCAGGGCGTAAGCCATCTTTTCTATTCTCGGATAGCGGAGCTTAGCATCCCGAAGTACCTTGCTCACATAGTAGATGGGCTTTTGGGCCCGGTCTTCTTCCCTCACTAAAACGGCGCTGAGGGTCTGCTCGGAGGCTACCAGGTAGAGGTAGAGGGGTTCACCAGGGATTGGTTTGCTGAGGAGAGGAGGATTGACGGGGTAAGCCTTGAGCTGGTCGAACGACTCCTGTTGTTGTTGACCCCATTCGAAACCTCTAGCCCCCCTGAGGGCCTTGAAGAAGGGGAGGCATTTCTCTCCAGACTTTGAGAGAAAGCGCTCTATGGCGGCTACGCGGCCTGTTAACCTCTGAACTTCCTTAACATTCTTGGGAGGGGCCATGTCTAGTATGGCCTTGATTTTCTCAGGGTTAGCTTCAATTCCCCGTTGGTAGACCATGAAGCCGAGGAACTTTCCTGACGAGACTCCGAACGCACACTTGTTCGGATTGAGTCTCATGTTGTGCTTTCTCAGAACATCGAACGCCTTCTGGAGGTCGGTTACATGATCGGAACCTCGGATGCTTTTTACAAGCATGTCATCAACATACACCTCCATATTACGACCGATTTGAGCTTGGAAAACCTTGTTGATGAGATGTTGGTATGTGGCACCTGTATTTTTCAGACCGAATGGCATAACCCTGTAGCAATAGAGGCCCTGGTCGGTCACAAATGAGGTCTTTGGGATATCCGGGGGGAACATCCGGATCTGGTTGTAGCCTGAGAAGGCGTCCATGAAGCTGAGGAGTTCATGACCCGAGGTGGCATCAATCAGAGTGTCAATACTCGGAAGAGGGGAAGGGTCCTTGGGGCAGGCCTTGTTGAGATCGATAAAATCGATACAAATCCTCCAAGTTCCATTGGACTTCTTCACCATTACTACATTCGACAACCACTCGGGATAGTTTACCTTCTGTATGAATCGGGCCTTTAAGAGCTTATCCACCTCCTCTTTTATAGCTAGTTGGCACTCGGGGGCGAACTTGCGCCTCTTCTGTTGGACCGGTTTGGACCCCGGGGCAACACTGAGGTGGTGGACTAAAAGCTCTTCGAAGATTCCGGGCATGTCTGTAGCTGACCAAGCAAAGAGGTCTTGGTTCCTTTGGATGCACTGGACTATGTCGGGGCATAGGGCGGTTGGGAGGGTCTTGCTAACAAAGAACTTTCGGCTTGGGTCCTGCTTAGAGAAGAGCACTTCCTCCAACTCATCCACCGGCTCGGACGTTGGTCGGGCGACATCTTGGGGGATTTCCAGAGTTTCTAGGGAGAGGACTGGACCGAGGGTAGAGGTCATGTAGCACTTACGGGCTGTTTCCTGATTGCCCCTTACTTCCCCTACTCCGGCCCGGGTGGGAAATTTCATCTTGAGATGGTACGCCGAAGGAACGGCTTCTAAAGCTGCTAGGCCGGGTCAGCCTAGGATGACATTGTACGCTGCAGGGACATCCACAACCATAAAATCCATCGACTCTGTTCGGGTAGTAGGAGTTTTGCCAGCGGTTACGTCGAGGGTGATCACCCCTTCAATAGTCACTGGCACTCCCGTGAACCTATGGAGCGTGTAGCCGGCGGGTTTGAGTCTATCTCGGGAGAGTTTGAGGCCTTTGAAAGCGGCGAGGAAGAGGATGTTAACGAAGCTACCATTGTCCACTAGGATCCTCTCCACTTTGAAGTTCGCCATATGGAGGTTGATGACGAGTGCGTCACAGTGAGGTGTTCGGACGCCCTCGAGGTCTTCATCCGAAAATGTGACGGGCACTCCGAGGTCTTTAGGAGGAGGGGTGGCGCGGACCGAATTGACTTTTCTTATAAATGCCTTTCGAGAGGAGTTGGAGGAGCCCCCCATTGGGCCCCCATGGATGAGGTGTAGGACACTCTCCTCTTCGAAGTCGGGCATTTCATCGCGCTCAGGACGCTTGTTAGCCCCTCGAGGCGGGGGAGGAAGGTCGGCTTGATCCTTTCTCACAAACCTGGTCAGCTGCCTCCTCTGGATGAGGGCTTCTATCTCATTCTTCAAAACCCAACAATCATTGGTGTCGTGGCCATGGTCCCGGTGATAACGGCACCACTTTTCTTTATCCCTCTTCTTGCCAGGAGTGTTCATTTTTGGTGCAGGAGGTATTACCCCTTCCTTCTCAACTTCCATGAGAATTGTGGAGATATTGGTGTTAAGGGGAGTAAAATTTTCAAATCTGGGGAGAGGTCGGCGCTGGCCGGTATTATCCTTCTGAAGCTTCTTGGTCCCTTCCTCTTCTATTCCTTTTCTCTTAAACCCGGAGGATGACCCCTCCAAGTTGGGGCGGTGCTCAGCTTCTTCGGCCCGAATATACTTTTCACTCCGGAGGAGGAGGTCAGAGAAGTTTTGTGGGGGTTTCTTGGCGAGGGAGGAGCGGAGGTTGGAATTGAGGACATTGGATTGAAAAGCCACTGCAGCGACCGACTGGTCGAGGGATGCTATGGACCTGGCTTCAGCTGTGAACCTCTTCACATAGTCTCTCAACTTCTCACCCTTCGTCTGGTTGAGGTAGAGTAGCAAAATGCTGGTCTTTTCAGTTCGGCGACTACTCACGAAGTGGGTGACGAAGAGGGTCTCAAACTGCTCGAAGGAGAATATTGAGGATGGGGCAAGGCGAGAGTACCATTCTCGAGCCGGACCTTTGAGAGTTGCAGGGAAGGTTTTGCATAGCAGGGCATCGGAAGCTTGATGGATGAGCATGAGAGTCTTGAAGCTTTCGATGTGATTGACGGGGTCAGTCTCCTCGGAGTAGGTCTCGAATTGAGGGGGCTTGAAGCCAATTGGTACGGGTGCATCCATTATGGTTCGGGAAAAAGGAGGTCTACTAGGACGGAAGGTCCTTCCTCTAAGCTCTTCTTCTCGGTCTAACTGACCCAAGCGTCTCTCCATCTCGTGAAGACGGTGATAGACTGCGTCTTCCCTTCGACGGTAATTAGGAGAGCCTCTAGACTCGTCTTCGTACGAGGGAGAGCGGGGGCTACGACGACGGTAGCTCCTGGAGCGGCGAGGACTAGGCATGTGCCGGGGGTTGCTAGGAGCTCAGGGAGGAGTAAGGGACCGCTGGCGAGGACTTCGAACCCGAGGGGGAGTGGGAATCCTTGGAGCATTGGTGTTATTGGGACGGAGGTTGAGAGCTTGTAGGACGGTCGCTTGGAACTGCTAGAACTCGGCACGGGTGATGGGTGCCTCACCGTTCCTAGGATGTTGCCGACCGGCGGGGGAATGTGGTCTTCTTCGGTGATATTCGGGGGACTCTCTCTGCCCCCTTGGGATCGGGGACCTTCTGTAGTCTCGGCGGTGAAGAGATCGCTCATCCGGATGTTGTTGGCAGGAGGCTTCCTCTCAGGCCTGCTTTTCATCCAGACGGTGGCGAAGATCCACATCTTTCGGCTGATTGGGGACTTTTTGTTGGAAGTCAGAAGCTCGGGGATTGTGAGAGGCCATAGAATCCGAAGAGGCATTGTGGATGGAGACGTGGTCCGGAAGCAGAGGCTGTTTCTGCAGGTTGGGACCCTTAGGAGGTTGTTAATTCTAAGGAGGAGGAAGGTCCTGCTGGAGTGGGTCTTCCGCTGGAGGAGGAAGTTGCCCCTGCTGCGGAGCGGGTTGGATGGGAATTTCTTGTTGCTGATCGGGGTTGGGTCCTCGGTTGGACCCTCTGGATCTGACTTTCCTAGTAGGCATGGATGGAGGAATCCTGACCAACGGGAAGAGGGGATGCCGCTATTCGTTTCGTTCCCACAGACGGCGCCAATCTGTTGCTGCTAAATCTGGTGTGGGGGCAAACAGATAGTATTTGTGGATTCTTAGGAAAACTGAATAGCAAACTTGTTACCTGTTCCGCCGGAGTTTGACCGTTGACTCCCGCCGTTCACCTGCAAAAAGTGCGAGACACCGGGGTTGATCCCGGCGACGCACCCTCCGACGCTCAAGTCAGTAATCAGGAATGATTATGAAAGAGCATAAAACTGGCAAAAGATTGATTACCTTTTAATGGAGATGGATGGGGGGTATTTATAGGCGCCTTAGGGATCTGATTAGGAATGTAATCCCCGTGATCTAATAAGGAATATAATCCCCGTAAACAGATTAGGAATGTAATCCCTAATTCCCAGTGAAAGGATAGATGTGAATCAGGGCTGTTGATTAGGATTAATCAGAAACCCTAATTCTATCCTGTTGGACCGGGTTTGCTGCGGGTTGAAACCCGCACCCGACTGAGGTGGATCCATTTGTGGGTCATTGGATCTTTGGGGAAGAGATCCAGTACCCATTTCAGACCCATTGGTAGGCGAAATTACCATTTTACCCCTAAGCTTTATGATTCGTTCCAGATTTGGATGGTTCCGATTTAACCCCATTTTTAGCCATATCAGCTGCGTAATATGGGCATAACTTTATCATCCAAACTATGATTGAGATGATTCAAAATGCTATGGAACGCCAAGAAAAAGATCTACAACTTTCATGTTTTGAGTTTTAAGAGATACTGACTGCATTAAGGTCAAAATGGGTTTGAAGTTGATGTACATGCACAAAATTTGGAGTACACTGTAGATTGTACTGATGTCGCTATTGTCAATAGCGGTATCAGACTAATTATGCCATTATTAGGAATTACGATATCAGTTATAAGCGATTTTCACTTATATTTTTTCTCAAGTCAGAGAACCCCTATGTGAATGCGATATTTATTGGTGCTGTTATTTCCAATAGCGGCAACATAATTATTTTTATAGGTAACATTATTGACAACAACGATACCAAAATAATAGATGTCGTTATTTTTAATAGCGTTTTATGCTGACGTATCCAAAATCAGATCAGTTGGGTAAATATTTTCAAGAGTAGGTTATTTTGGTCATTATTTTCAAGATGTGGGTTAGTATGGAAAATAATTCGCATCTTGCTTGTTAAACATTTATTATTAGTGCTTGGTGTGTTGTACTCATGAAACCTAGGGTTGGCAAACGCGTCGACCGGGCCGGGTCAGGTCAAACTCGCCTGGGTTGGAACCCCACTTTGGCGGATTAAGGTCGGGTCCAAGTGGCAACCGGGCCGAGCCGGGCCGGTTCGTAAGTGCAAATAGTCGACCCGCCCAACCCGGGAACCCTTTCGAGTCCAACCCGGGTCAAGTCGGGTCGGGTCGCAAGTTGGGCTCGTCTAAAGTTATTTTTTTTACTTAAAAAAAATATAATTTAATAATAATAATAATAATAAGAATCGAAGAGTAAAATTGCCCAAAAAAATGTATATATTATTAATATGATTTCAACTTATACAAGTTTCACAATTTGTAATAAGAAATAAAGGTTTTCTACAAATTTGAGTTATACAATAACAAATTTCTTAGATGCAATTTCAATTTTCTTAAATTATACTAATTTTTAATAACAAACAAATATTTTATACAACTTTTATACATTTACAATTGTCTTCAATTTGTTGGTCTTCAATTTGTTGTTATTGTTGGTCTTCAATTCTTCATTTTGGTTGCTATTGTTGTTGTTGTTGTTCTTCCGGTGAGTTGCTTCCACTTGTAGACGTGTCGAACACTTTTCCTGGAGTCCTATCTTTGGCCTTCATCCAGTCTTCCCTGCAGATGAGCATCTCCAACGATTGGGGCTTCAAGCGATTCCTGTAATCAGTTAGAACCCTGCCACTTGTAGAAAATGCACTTTCTGACGCAACTTTAGAGACAGGAGGAGTTAATAGATCTTTAGCCATATATTTAAGAATACTATAGGTATGTTCAAGGTCTTTCTACTATTGTAAAATATCTACTGAAGAAGTAAAAGATTCAAAATCTTGTTGATTATACTAATTTAATTCATTTGGTTAATTAGTCCTAGGTTTTTTGATTGAATTTGTGCAAGTAAATTAAATGTGGCTCATCTAAATTACCTTTTTCCTTACATTTAGAAGTAGCAGAAGAAGAACTAACTAAAGAAGTTGTACTTCTATCATAATAATCATACGAGTTATTTAATGTAGATTCAAATTTAATTAAAAATATTCCGCAATCAATTTCAGATTCATCTTCCCCAACTAAAGTAAAAAACATTTCAATCAAACTCTTCATGCCTTCTAATTTGATACGAAGATCCATTACAATAGCAATACAATACAACATAGGAGGAGGATTAAAATACTTCAAAATTTTGGTGTATGCAGGTTTCACAATATGACCAATAAAAACATCATCGATCATTTGTTTGAAAGTTTGCATCATAGTAACTATTGAAATAAAAATGGTACTAGAAGTAGATTCATAAGATTTTGAAAATTTGAAAGTTGCGGTTTTAAAAATGTTCTAAAAATTTCAACAAAGATTCGGTATAAAACCAAGATTGTGGAGTCATTTTAAAATTTGGCATATTTTTTGCAATCCAAAAATCATTATACATTCTTTATATTCAGTAACAACATGTAGCAAATCAAAAGTAGAATTTCATCGGTGTTTAACATTCTTTGGAAATTTTCTAAAATATGCATTTTTAAGACTACACCAAGCTTTCCATTCTTGGAATATGGTGTCACTTAATGCAATAAAATGTACACAATTTCTAATGTTAACTATATATGGTTTGGCTATTTTTAATGCATCTTGAACACATAAATTTAAAATATAATATGCACATCTAACATGAAAAATATTGTCAGATGGATGGTTTAATGCGGTTTTTAATATATTAATTGATGCATTATTGTTAGATGCATTATCAAAACTTATACATATTATTTTATCACGAATATGAAAAACATCACAAATTTCTAAAATACAATTTGCAATTTCATTACCACTATGGGGATTGGGCAATGCGGCAAGTGATTTGATCCTTTTTTGAATGATCCAATCACTGTCGATCCAATGACAAGTTATTCCCATCATTGGAATATTATTGTAACCCGTCCAACAATCGGAAGTTAAAGAAACTCTACAAGTTAAACTCCATAAAATAGAAATCAAAGCTTCATTCATTTCAGTGTACATTTTAAAACAATCAGACTTTACAGTATTTCTAGGGATTCTTTTAAAATGCGGGTTTAAGGCGGTTTGATTAAAATTTTCTAAGTCCCTACTCTCGGGATAGGAAAACGATAACTTTTCCTTGATTACTAGTCGGGTCATTTCCCGATGAATAAGTTCGGGATCATAAGAATGACTATCAACTACACCGGTTCTAGGTTTTGTTGGCCGGGTAGGTCTACAAGTTCTTTGTGCATATTTTGGATGTTTCGTCTTATTGTACCCGTCCCCCCACCCCTCTTCTATTTGTATGGCTTCGAACATGTTTTACAAACTTTTATACCTACACCAGGATTTTCTTCGTCCGGAATATAATCATAAAATTTATACCAATCACTAGTTTTCCCTCTAGTTTTCCTACTACTACCAGCTTGTGTTGTTTCGGTTGATTGTGTCTGTGGTTCTTCTTCTATGTCTATGTCTCCTACAAACTCATCGTGTGTACCAATGTGTTGGGTCATAGGGTACTCTTCGGCGGGCTCATTTTGTGGGACAATTGGAGGCCTACGAGAAGTGCCGGTGGAATCTTGTCTACTTTGGCTACGGCCGCTACCTCGTGATCTAGACATGTTGATTTAGTAGTGTATGTGAAAAAATTAAATACAATCTAGGCGAGATAAGTTTAAAAAAAATATAGAAAACAATAAGAGAGTTGTAAGAGAGAAGATCAAAAAACCAACAAACAAATATGAAAAAAAAAAATTGTAACTACAAAAAAAAATATCAAGACAATAAGAGGGTTGTGAAATTTTGATACTGTACTTCGCGGATACTCGTATATAAAATGAGAGTGAAATACTAGTAGAAGTAGAAGTAGAAGTTCGGATCGTATATAGATAGAAAGAGAGCTTCTTTGTTGGAGCCTTGGAGGAGTTGAAGACTTGAAGACGTAGTTGAATGTTGAATTCGATACGATCGGAATTTATCGTTTGATCGTTTCTATGTTGCTAGCCTTTTTGTTCACAAAATTTGGAATGAATTGAGATTGAATTGAGTAGTAGTGGTAAAGAGAGTAAGAGAGTAAGGTGTGAAATTTTTAGTTTGGGTTTAAGGGGTTTTTATAGGTAAAAAATAAAACCAAAAAACAAAAAAACCAAAAAAACGGCTATAATAGCCGTTAAACCCTCAATTCTGTCGTTGGACCCGCGGGTCGAACGGTCGACCTGCGCGGATCGAACGTTTCGAAACCTGCGGGTCGACCTGCGGGTTCACGAGCGGGTCGAACACTATTCACCGGATTTGCGAGCCGGGTTCTACAGGTCCAAATCCATGTTTTAACGACCCGGGTCGACCCGCTTATATTCGCGGGTTCGACTCGAACCCGAACAAACTTCTAACGGGCCAGGTTTGGTAGGAGGGTCGTGGGCGGGTCGCTAGTCAGCCTGGCCCGTTTGCCATCCCTAATGCAACCTATCAGAGAATATCTTTATATTAGACGTGGAAATAGATTTTATGAAAGTCAAATTAATTTTCAAATACTTCCTTTAAAAAAAATATAATAGTAGTTAATTTTTTTGATATAGGTAATATATAATAATTTAATTAAACAAGAGTGTTTTATTTTATCTCATATCCTACTTCATTAATTGATGTTAATACTTAGAACGCGGCAGCAAGATTAAAGCTTGAGTAATAGGGGAGAGTGCCAGCGGGTCGACCTGCGGGTTCGCAAGCAGGTCGAACACTGTTCACCAGGTTCGCAGGCCGGGTTCTACGGGTTCAAATCCATGTTTTAACGACCCGGGTCGACCCGCTTACATTCGCCGGTTCGACCCGAACCCGAACAAACTTCTAATGGGCCAAGTTTGGTCGGAGGGTCGCTGGTCAGCCCGGCCCGTTTGCCATCCCTAATGCAACCTACCAGAGAATATCTTTATATTAGACGTGGAAATAGATTTTATGAAAGTCAAATTAATTTTCAAATACTTTTTTGAAAAAAAATATAATAGTAGTTTACTTTTTTGATATAAATAATGTATAATAATTTAATTAAACAAGAGTGTTTTATTTTATCTCATTTTTTACTTCATTAATTGATGTTAATACTTAGAACTGTTGGATCCTGTAGGCTAAGCAACAAACACTAGAGGGGGGGTGAATAGTGTTTATTAAAAATAAATTGCGGAATAAATACTTTCTCACGGCACAGTCGACTTAGTGGGGAACCAGTCGACTGATATAGCCAAATAAAAAGAAACTTGAACTCTCGATGCAGTCGACTTATAGATAAGGCAGGCGACTGATGAGATAAAAAGAACAACTAATATACGACTGATCAGTCGACTGATACGAAGCTGAGTCGACTGGCCAGACAAGTTTTGCAGAACTTAAATTAACAAAAGTAAATGCAATCACAAGATAATCAATCACAGAGAACACAAGATATATCCTGGTTCGGTCCTCCCGACCTACATCCAGTCCCCAAGCAACCCACTTGAGATTTCCACTATTCTTGAAAAATTACAAGAATACCCTACGGCGTTACGACAACAACCTTGTCTAACCCGTAGTCCTTTCTCTCAACCAGAGAAAGCAGACCCACTCTTCAACCAAGAGTGAAAAGACACCGACTCTACAACCAAGAGTCAAAAACACTCTCCAACCGAGAGTAAGAGTACAAGAAGAATTTTACAATCAACCTATAGCCTTGTTGTTGTATGTGTTGATGCACGTGGCTAAAGAAATAGGTTGACTTCTATACTCAGTCCAAAGCGAATTCAATGCTATACTGGACTGAATGTAGAGAACCAAAGTATGTGAACTTGAAAGCTTTGTTCTTTACAGAAAATCACTTAATTTGTTTTTCTCAAGAGTGCTCGGATGTATGTAAGAAATCAAGTAAGTTTTTCTGTTAGAGAAGAAACTCTATATAAAGAGTTTTGATCTTCTGAACGTTGGAAAGCAGTTACATAACTGTCAACCAACGGATCAGACCGTTTGAGTTTGAAAAAGTTCGTTTTTGAAAAACAGAAAACGGTCAAAAGCTCTCGAACAGTCGACTGGGTTGCCATATGAGTCGACTGATCAGAGTTTGAATAATTTTAAACAGTTTTGTACTAGGCAGTCGACTGGCAAGAGCTTAAGTCGACTGGTACTTAAATGTTAAAATTCTTCAAACTGTTTTGACTTATTTTTGGGGGTTTTAAGAGACACACATGATGAAATTTTGAGTATGTGTGTGTGTGTGTGTGTTGACAAGGCTTTACATCATACTAAGACTCAACAAGAAATAAAATACAATATTTATAAAATATTTGAGCTTGAAGTCTTGAGTCTTGAGTCTTGAGTTGAAACTTGATCCTTGTCTTCTTCATCTGTATCTGTTTGAGCTTGTTTGTTTGTTCAGCTAGAATTGTCTTTAGTCTCTGTCTTTAGTCTCTGCACTGCAATGTCAGCTGTATAATATAGACACACATGATGCACTGTGTTGTGATCATCAAAATCAAGAACCAACATTCTCCCCCTTTTTGATGATGACAACACAATAGCTGATAACCATTTATAAACAGACATACAAGCATAGATTAAAAAACTCCCCCTGTTAAAAGCACAATATGCATACATAAAACTGATATACAGACTGTATCAGCAAAATACAGTCGACTGGAGAATAGATCAGCCGACTGAGCAGAACCTGCATACATTATATCATAGATGCTATTTCATAGCTGCAGTAGTATCAGTCGACTATATTCTTGGCCAAGTCGACTGACCAGAGAGATAATACTGAAAGTTGTTTCACAGATAAAACATAGGTCACAGAACTCACAGATAATAAAGCACAGATAATAAAGCAACAGAACATAACACAGAACACAGAAACTATCTCTCCCCCTTTGGAATCATCAAAAAGCATAAAATAACAAGATAATGCATTAAAAAGAAAGTTTACTACATAGAAGGGAAATCCATTTGAGCAAATACATAAAAATTAAAAAAAAATCTTCAATCATCATCTTCGTCAGAATCTTCATCTTCATCTTGAGAAGGAGTAGGAAATTGATTGGTGAAGAAATGAGTAAGATGGGCTACCTCAGAACCAACCTGGTTTATTTGGGAACCAAGAGAAGAAAGATATCTATCGACTTGGACTGAATGATTAATGAGATAAGACACACAGTCGTACATGGTTCTTGGATCATCATAATTGGCTTGAGGGAGAGGTGGATCATCAGAAGTAGAAGGTTGAGGGGCTCTAGGTCTAGAAGTTGAACCTAAGGGAGCTTGGGACGGTGGAGGAGATCGAGGGGGTGATTGAGGAGGTGCATCAAGAAGTTTCATGCGTGCCAAACTAGCACGATCGAAACACTCATATCTAGAGACAACATGTGTCTCAGATTCAAGATCAACTTTATAAGCAATAAAGATTCTAGTTAGAAGACCACCAAAGGGTAAAAAGTGAGTATGATCTTGATTGAGTCTTGAAAAGATGACATGACCCCAATTAACAGCTATTCTACCAAAAATTGCATATATAGCTTTTTGTAGTTCAATAGAATATTGGTCATAACTTCCCTTTTTAGGAAGGATGTTATACGCTAATATTCTACCAACAAGCTTAGCAATTGGTTGTAGATTTTTGCTTGTCATTGGTAGTCGAGAATGTGGTAAAAGAATTCTAGACAAAATAGAGGGATTATCTAACACAATGTCATCAAGAGGTGATCCTACATCATCAATACCCAAAATTTCATTAATCCTAGTCGGTGTGAGTTGCATTCTAATATTTTTCACCGATGACCGGATTAGGACTTCCCCATTAGGTCTTTGCACAATTTTCATATTTGTATAAAACAAATAGATTAGTTGGGGGTAGTAATTGGGTTGATTAGATAATGAGAGGAAATCATAAAGACTAGAATTTTGAAAAAGTGGAGTTAGATTAAAAGGATCTAGATCATTAAAATTTACAAATCTTCCAGGGAAGATTTGGATGGTACAAAATAGATACCAACGATCAAGTAGATCGGGGCTCAAAAGGTATTGAGTGTATTCCTGTGAAGAGGAAGAACCCTCATGAGATCTTTTCGATCGTTTGGGAGCCATTAGGGTTTTGAAAAGGAAACAAGAAGAGGAGATGTTACCAAGATGGAAGAGAGACAAATGCAAGCAGCAGTCGACTTGCAGATACAGTCGGATTTGAGCTTCTTCTTCTTCTTTTCTTGCCTTAGGGTTTGCAAATTGGGGGTAAATTGGAATCGGTAGAAGTGAAGGAGAGTGGCTGGTAAGAGGTGGTTTTAACTGAGAATAGATGGCTCAGATTCAATGTAAAGATATTAACGGCTGAGATCCAAAATCACGGGTGAGAAATCGAGGGGTTTTATCTCAAAAATTTTGATGAAGACTCGCTGAAGACAGTTTATCTCGCGACAGTCGACTGGTAGTGGTGATCAGTCGACTGAGTCGAGAGGAGCATAAAACAAATATATCTATTAATCAGTCGACCGGTCTATGAACCAGGCGACTGGTTAGATAAAAAAATATATGTTTTAAAATGCAGTTCAGTCGACTTATACACAAAGATAGTCGACTTAACAGAAACCAAGTTCAACAAATATCAATAAAATCACAAATTCCAAGTTCTCTTCTTAACTTAATGAAAGTATCTTCTTTAAGGGGTTTGGTAAATATATCTGCTACTTGTTTATCAGTAGAGATAAAGTCTAAAGAAATATCTCCTTTTAAAACATGATCACGTAGAAAATGATGTCGAATATCAATATGTTTCGTACGTGAATGTTGAATCGGATTTTTAGATAGATTAATTGCACTGGTATTATCGCACATAATTGAGGGTTTCTCAAATGAAATACCATAATCTAATAGGGTTTGTTTCATCCATAAAATTTGTGCACATGCCAAACTTGCAGCGATATATTCAGCTTCTGTGGTTGATAGGGATACGGAGTTTTGCTTTTTACTGCACCAAGATACTAGGGAATGTCCCAAAAAGTGACATGTACCACTAGTACTCTTGCGATCAGTTTTGCTTCCAGCAAAATCGGCATCGCTATAAGACAAAAGTTGAAAGTTATCGGTGCGTGGATAAAATAAACCATATTCTGATGTGCCTTTAATATATCTTAAAATTCGTTTCACTGCTTTTAAATGAGATTCTTTAGGACTAGATTGATATCTAGCACATAAACATACGCTGAACATAATATCTGGTCTACTTGCAGTAATATATAAGAGTGAACCAATCATACCTCTATAGAATTTTTGATCAACACTCTTACCTAATAAATCTTTGTCAAGAGTAGTAGTAGTTGCCATAGGTGTGGATTTACTACTAGTACTATCCATGTGAAAACGTTTGAGTAATTCCTTTGCATATTTGCCTTGATTGATAAATATGCCATTTGAAGATTGTTTAATTTGCAATCCAAGGAAATAATTGAGTTCACCCATGTGACTCATCTCAAATTCATTTTTCATGGTATTAGCAAATTCTTGACATAGATTATTATTAGTAGAACCAAAAATTATATCATCAACATATATTTGTATGATTAAAATATCATTCTTAACTCTTTTGATAAACAAAGTAGTGTCTACTTTACCTATTTCAAATCCTGTTTCTAAAAGAAAAGTTTTCAGACGATCATACCAAGCACGAGGTGCTTGTTTAAGACCGTATAAAGCCTTTTTCAATTTATAAACATGATTTGGAAATTGTTCATGTTCAAAACCTGGTGGTTGTTTAACATAAACATTTTCCTTAATGAACCCATTAAGAAAGGCACTTTTCACATCCATTTGATAAAGTATAAAATTCATAAAGCAAGCAAAAGATAATAAAATACGAATAGATTCTAGTCTAGCAACAGGAGCATATGTTTCATCAAAATCTATACCTTCTTCTTGATTATATCCTTGGGCAACTAATCTAGCCTTGTTCCTTACAACATGTCCTGATTCATCTAACTTATTCTTGAATACCCATTTGGTACCAATGATAGTTTGATCAGGAGGTCTAGGAACTAAATCCCATACATCATTCCTTATAAATTGGTTTAGTTCATCTTGCATGGCATTCATCCAATATTCATTCTCACAAGCTTCTTGTATATTTTTTGGTTCAAAATCCGACAAGAATGCTGTATGAGAGATCATATTAACATATGAACGTGTCTGAATACCATGGGAGATGTCACCAATTATTAAGTCATGAGGATGATCTTTAACTTCAACAAATGACTTTGGTAAAGTTGAAGATATCTCAATCGGATCAGTCGACTTAACTTGTTCTTCAGTCGACTGCTTTAAGTCAGTCGACTGGGAGACTTTATCAGTCGACTTATCAGATAGATTAGTTTGCTCTAAGGATGTAATCACATTATCTAAAGGTGATAAATCAGTTTCATCATCCTTATTTAATGTTGATGAAGGTAAGGATTCATCGAATGCAACATGCATTGATTCTTCAATAGTCATAGTAGACTTATTGTAAATTCTATATGCTTTACTCCTATTTGAGTATCCTAAAAGGATACCCTCATTAGATCTAGGATCAAATTTGTCTAAATTATCTTTTGTGTTTAGAATAAAACACTTACAACCAAATGTTTTAAAGTAAGAAACTTTAGGAATTTTATTAAAAAATAATTCGTAACAAGTCTTCTTTATTTTTGGTCTTAGAAGAATTCTATTCAAAACATAACAAGCTGTAGCAACAGCTTCAGCCCAAAAATGCTTTGGTAGATTGCTTTCAACAAGCATAGTACGTGCGCATTCTTGCAAAGTCCTATTCTTTCTTTCAACCACACCATTTTGTGGTGAAGCTCTAGGAAATGCAAATGAATGTGTTATACCATTCTTGTTGCAATATTCTGTAAATGTTTCATTTTCAAATTCTCCACCATGATCACTTCTAATAGTGACTATGGTTAGAGATCTTTGATTTTGAACACGTTTACAAAAATGTGCAAATTCTTCAAAAGCATCATTTTTATGTTTTAAAAAGAATGTCCAAGTGAATCTTGAAAAATCATCTACTAAAACAAACACATATCTACTTTTATTTAAAGAAGCAACTCTAGTAGGGCCAAATAAATCCATATGAATTAATTCAAGTGGCCTACTTGTAGAGATTACATCTTTTGTTTTAAAAGTGGATTTGATTTGTTTTCCTAGTTGACATGCATCACATAACTTATCCTTTTTAAAGGATAATTTTGGCAGTCCTTTAACTAGGTTGTATTTAGATAATTTTGAGAGATTTTTTATGTTCACATGTCCAAATCTTCTATGCCATAACCAAGATTCATTGTTAGAGGCTATCAAACAAAAATCATTTGAAAAATCAATTGCATTCAAACATAATTCATAAATATTGTTTTTGCGAAAACCTTGAAAAACAACATTTTCCATAGTAGAATCATAAATTAAGCATGCATCTTTTTCAAAAACTATTTTATAACCTTTATCACACAATTGACTAATACTTAAGAGATTATGCTTTAAACCATTAACTAAAAGCACATTTTCTATAATAGGATTAGATATTTTACCGACCATGCCAATACCGATGACTTTGCCTTTGTTGTTATCTCCAAAGGTGACGGTTCCTCCATCTATATTTTGAATGGTGGATAGCAAGTTGGCATGCCCTGTCATGTGTTTTGAACATCCGCTGTCTAATATCCAGCGTTCTTTCTTGGGTACCTATAAAAAATTTGAGGTAAATATGGTACCCTTTTTATTGGGTCCAAAGCACATTAGTTTGGGGGAAACCAAACCCATGAAGAGTTTGATCTTCCTCCATAAGCAGGAATATAATTGGCAGAATTACACACATTCAGCATATAAGAATTGATATAAGTAATTCTATCATTCTGATTAAGATTGACTGGAACCCATACTAGTTTGTTCTGTCCAGTCGACTTACCAGTGTTTCTCAGTCGACTGTTAGTGTACATCAGTCGACTGGTTGATCCACTAGGTCGACTTATAAGAGGTTTTGATCTCATGGAATAAGATCCACTTTCTCTGGACAGACGACTGGTGGTATGGTTCAGTCGACTTAACCGAACGTTAGTGTCACTTTTATCACTGAATTTAACAACCTTTGGTTTTGCAAAGAAATCATATAACTTGTGTGTAACACTAGAAATAGATGCTGACTTATTATTACTAGTGTTTAAAGCAGGAGATTCTTTTACTGAAGGTTTCTTAAAACCAAGTCCAAATTTTTGACTAGACGTAACTTGATGATGAAGCATATCATTTAAATTCTCTTTGCCTTTGTTAAACTTAGATACATTCTTTGAAATCTCTTCATAATTCTTTTTGAGAGTTTCAAGATCAGTATTTAGACTTGCAAGGCGAGAATTTAAGGATTTTACTTCTTTATCAAGGTTAAGATTTTCTTGATTAAGTGTTTGATTCACTTTCTCAAGATTCTTAACTCTAATCTTTTCTTTCTTTAACTCCTGAAATATTTCATTAAATGCATCAAGAAGATCTTCGGAATCATAATCATTACTTACATGCTCTTGTTGTGCTGCCATAAAACATACATTTGCCACTTCGTTATTTTCATCCATTTCTTCTTCGGAAGATGAATCACTATCATCCCATGTGGCTTGATACGCCTTTTTGTTCTTGGCAAATTTGTTCTTTGGATATTTGTCCTTCTTGAAGTTGGATGTTTTTCCCTTGTTCTTTGCATTTTCCAAGGGACAATCTTTCTTCATGTGACCTATTTTATTGCACCTGAAACATGTAGGAGGGTCATTAGAATCTTTTATTTTAGAATGAAACTTACCCTTCTTTAAGAACTTCTTGAATCTCCGAGTGAACATTGCAATTTCTTCTTCATCTTCTTCCTCATCTTCTGAATCAGTCATGGCTTTAAAAGCCAATGATTTCTTCTTTGCTTGGTGTGATTCAGTATCTTTCTTTCGATCTTCAAGTTGGACCTCATATGCCATGAGATTACCAACAAGATTCTCGAGAGTAAGTGTTGACAAGTCATTTGCCTCTTCTATTGCTGTGGTTTTCTTCTCCCATTCTGGAGTGAGTGCTCGTAGTACTTTTCTGACCATCTCTGCTTGGGTATAAGTCTTTCCAAGCGCCACAAGAGAGTTTGTGATGTCTGTGAATCTTGTAATCATCTCAGACACAGTCTCATTGTCCTTCATTCTGAACATTTCAAACCTGTGCACAAGAACAGAAATTTTAGACTCTTTTACTTTATTTGTTCCTTCATGTGTTACCTCGAGTGTATGCCAAATTTGATGTGCAGTTGTAGCATTGGATACACGGTTGAATTCTTCCTTCGTCAGTGCACAAAATAAAGCATTCATTGCTTTGGCATTGTTCATAGTTTGACTCTTTTGGTCATCATTCCATTGTGCATATGGAATTGTAGGGGCAGTGTATTCCGTCTCTGTCATTTGCCATATCTCGTAGTTGATTGATTGAAGATAGATTCGCATTCGGCACTTCCAATAGTTGTAGTTCGTTCCATCAAATAGTGGTGGCCGTTGTGTAGATTGGCCTTCATGGTACTGATTTGTATTTGAAGTAGTTGCCATAGCCTGTAACCTTGCTCTGATACCAAGTGTTGGATCCTGTAGGCTAAGCAACAAACACTAGAGGGGGGGTGAATAGTGTTTATTAAAAATAAATTGCGGAATAAATACTTTCTCACGGCACAGTCGACTTAGTGGGGAACCAGTCGACTAATATAGCCAAATAAAAAGAAACTTGAACTCTCGATGCAGTCGACTTATAGATAAGGCAGGCGACTGAAGAGATAAAAAGAACAACTAATATACGACTGATCAGTCGACTGATACGAAGCTGAGTCGACTGGCCAGACAAGTTTTACAGAACTTAAATTAACAAAAGTAAATGCAATCACAAGATAATCAATCACAGAGAACACAAGATATATCCTGGTTCGGTCCTCCCGACCTACATCCAGTCCCCAAGCAACCCACTTGAGATTTCTACTATTCTTGAAAAATTACAAGAATACCCTACGGCGTTACGACAACAACCTTGTCTAACCCGTAGTCCTTTCTCTCAACCAGAGAAAGCAGACCCACTCTTCAACCAAGAGTGAAAAGACACCGACTCTACAACCAAGAGTCAAAAACACTCTCCAACCGAGAGTAAGAGTACAAGAAGAATTTTACAATCAACCTATAGCCTTGTTGTTGTATGTGTTGATGCACGTGGCTAAAGAAATAGGTTGACTTCTATACTCAGTCCAAAGCGAATTCAATGCTATACTGGACTGAATGTAGAGAACCAAAGTATGTGAACTTGAAAGCTTTGTTCTTTACAGAAAATCACTTAATTTGTTTTTCTCAAGAGTGCTCGGATGTATGTAAGAAATCAAGTAAGTTTTTCTGTTAGAGAAGAAACTCTATATAAAGAGTTTTGATCTTCTGAACGTTGGAAAGCAGTTACATAACTGTCAACCAACGGATCAGACCGTTTGAGTTTGAAAAAGTTCGTTTTTGAAAAACAGAAAACGGTCAAAAGCTCTCGAACAGTCGACTGGGTTGCCATATGAGTCGACTGATCAGAGTTTGAATAATTTTAAACAGTTTTGTACTAGGCAGTCGACTGGCAAGAGCTTAAGTCGACTGGTACTTAAATGTTAAAATTCTTCAAACTGTTTTGACTTATTTTTGGGGATTTTAAGAGACACACATGATGAAATTTTGAGTATGTGTGTGTGTGTGTGTGTTGACAAGGCTTTACATCATACTAAGACTCAACAAGAAATAAAATACAATATTTATAAAACATTTGAGCTTGAAGTCTTGAGTCTTGAGTCTTGAGTTGAAACTTGATCCTTGTCTTCTTCATCTGTATCTGTTTGAGCTTGTTTGTTTGTTCAGCTAGAATTGTCTTTAGTCTCTGTCTTTAGTCTCTGCACTGCAATGTCAGCTGTATAATATAGACACACATGATGCACTGTGTTGTGATCATCAAAATCAAGAACCAACAAGAACGTGGCAGCAAGATTAAAGCTTGAGTGAAGGGGGAGTGGGCGAAGGGGGTGTTTGTATAGCTTGAAGTTCCTTGTAGCGACAGCGAACTCATATCAATTCTGTCGTTGGACCCGCGGGTCGAACGGTCCACCTGCACGGATCGAACGTTTCGAAACCCGCGGGTCGACTTGCGAGTTCACGAGCGGGTCGAACACTATTCACCGGGTTCGCGAGCCGGGTTCTACGGGTCCAAATCCATGTTTTAATGACCCGGGTCGACCCGCTTATATTCGCGGGTTTGACCCGAACCCGAACAAACTTCTAACGGGCCAGGTTTGGTGGGAGGGTCGCGGGCGGGTCGCTGGTCAGCCTGGCCCGTTTGCCATCCCTAATCCAACCTACCAGAGAATATCTTTATATTAGATGTGGAAATAGATTTTATGAAAGTCAAATTAATTTTCAAATACTTTTTTGAAAAAAAATATAATAGTAGTTTATTTTTTTGATATAAATAATATATAATAATTTAATTAAACAAGAGTGTTTTATTTTATCTCATATCCTACTTCATTAATTGATGTTAATACTTAGAACGTGGCAGCAAGATTAAAGCTTGAGTAATAGGGGAGAGTGCCAGCGGGTCGACCTGCGGGTTCGCGAGCGGGTCGAACACTGTTCACCAGGTTCGCGGGCCGGGTTCTACGGGTTCAAATCCATGTTTTAACGTCCCGAGTCGACCGGGCCAGGTTTGGTGGGAGGGTCGCGGGCGGGTCGCTGATCAGGCCGACCCGTTTGCCATCCCTAATGCAACCTACCAGAGAATATCTTTATATTAGATGTGGAAATAGATTTTATGAAAGTCAAATTAATTTGCAAATACTTTTTTGAAAAAGAATATAATAGAAAAAAAATGTTTGCCATCCCTAATGCAACCTACCAGAGAATATCTTTATACTAGATGTGGAAATAGATTTTATGAAAGTCAAATTAATTTACAAATACTTTTTTGAAAAAGAATATAATAGAAAAAAAATATAATAGCAGTTTATTTTTTTGATATAAATAATATAATGAAGTGCTTGAGTAAAGGGGGGTTTGCATAGCTTGAAAAGTTCCTTGCAGCGACAGCGAACTCATATCTACCTATGAAAGGCACATTCGCATTGAAAATACTTTTTTGAAAAAGAATATAATAAAAAAATATATAATACCAGTTTATTTTTTTGATATAAAAAATATAATGAAGTGCTTGAGTAAGGGGGGTTTTGCATAGCTTGAAAAGTTCCTTGCGGCCACAGCAAGCTCATATCTAATCCTATGATTCGCATTTTACTAATCTACAATACTTCGTTATTTTTAATTTTACATACTCTCTCTCCAACTCCATAATTTCCTTGACTAATCGCCAAATTAACGAAATACTATTTAAACCAGGGAAATTTCTCTCTTCTGACCGATGTGGCACTAAAGTCCCACATCTGAGCTTCGGTTTTTCTCCCTTGGTTTTTTTAAGCTTCGGTCTTTTTATGTTCCGTTTTTTTTTTTTTTCTGTTTTACAGGGATGTATTGGATTGGAATTTGAAAAGAATTTGAAAGAATGTGAAAATCCTAGTGTATTCTATTGGGATTTTAAAGGAGTTTATAAAAGTCACAGTGTATTCAATTGAGACTTTAAGTGATTCTATTCAATTCTCGGTGTATTCAATTGAGATTTTAAATGACTCCATTCAATTCTCGGTGTAGTCAAAAAGTTAATGATTTTGATAGAATTGAGAATTTGGAGGATTTAGATGGAATTTAGGGTCCGAGGTATAAATACCAAAAGCCTTTGCATTTCTCACCTTCTCTGTAGAAACTTTCAAGGCATTGGTGAGTATGGCTTTGTTTCCTGTACATATGCCCCAAATTATCCCCAAATAAACCCAAACCCTAATTCCCTGCTCTCTCCATCGTCTTCTTCCTCCTCTTCTCTACCTCCCGACACCCTCCTCTGCTGCTACCCCATTCTCCTCTACCTCCCGACCTCCGATCCCCACGCAGAGGCCTAATTTAACCCAAACCCTAATTCAACCCAACCACCGATCCCCACGCAGAGGCCTCCATCCGCCTCCTGAAAGACAATGGAATCAATTTCAATCAAAATCAACGCGATGGAGTTGATTCAAAAATATTCTCAAGATTGCTATGGCATAAATTGGTTTCTTGTTGCAGGTACAAGATGAAGTTGATAACGTTCCATGGTTTGTATGATGTGGCCTATATAGTGAAACTGTTAACTGGAAGACCTATGGTGCAGAAACAACGAGTATTGATTTGATGAGGAGATGTAGTAGAGTTATGATGCCTAACGGGAGAGTTGATGCTCCTTATAGATCTCTTGCTCCATGACTTTGGTTACCGGGTGTTATTAGTTATTATTATTTTATGCTATTCCAGAATGTTAAAACAGCGAGTATTGAGTTGATGGACTCATCAATAACTCTCTCATGTAGGGCTATTTTTTTTGTTGTTACTTTTGTTTATGTGGGTGTTCTTCTAGTATTTCAGAAAAAGCTTATGAGAATGATATTTTTATGATTTGCGAGGTTCCTTGATATTTATTGGTACTACTCTTATGAGAATGACAATCTTGTGTAAGAAATGAACTAATTATAAAGTTTATTTTCATCGAATTCCTTCAAATTCCATCAAATTCATAATAAGAATTCCATCAAACTATTTTAAATTCCTTATAAATCCCAGTCAAATTTTTAGGTGAATTCTCCATAAATTCCTTAAATACTGTGATTCTCAATTCTTTTAAAATCTTTTGAAATCTCAATTCAATACACTCCTGTTATTTTTTTGGGTTCAGTTTTACTTTCTTTAGCTCGGGTTTTTTTTGGGCCTGTTTTTTTTTATTTTCATTTTTTTAGTTTCGGTTTTTTTTTTATTTGGTTTTTTAAATTAAATTAAGATCAATTGTTAAAACTTTCAGATTAATTTCAAATAAAAATAAAATTTAAAAATTGTTTAAAATTAATTTCTCTACAGTACTTTTACAATTGATATAAACATAATCTTTCATGGAAAACTATTCCAGCTAACATAAACGTATATCCAACCAAACCACATTTTTTGAATTTATTTCCACGGATTTATTTTCTCTATAGTAATCTTACAACTTTAGAAAAAAAATTACGTGCAACCAAACATCCTCTTAATAGCCTTATTTTCTAGGAATAATTTCATAGTAGCAGGATATGTTTTAGCTTTTATAAGGTACAATAATATTTTTTTCTTGGAGATTTCCAATTTTGATATTGGATAGTCATTTAATTGTTCACCTAAATAAATTACTAGCTCATTTATTAAGAGAAAAATAAGTTTGACATTTGACAGTAACTAACTTATTTAAGTGTTCCAATAATCAAAAATGTTTACTATTACTTTTACATTAATCTAGAATAATCCTTAATATGAGTATAAAAATTTAGAATAACTTATATTATGAACGGTGGAAGTATATGATATTAGAAGCATACTGAATTTGAAGAATTTGTGCTCTTTAGCATCACTTACATTGATTAGCTCAGCAAAATGCTACGCAAAAGAGAATGGTTGCATTTCAACAGAATCCACTACATTTTTATAAAAGCTTGTTGTAATTATATATTTGTGGAGGTCTTTTCTATATACCTAAAGTTAGAAGGAGACTTCTAATAAACGATTAGAAATTTGAAGCATTCAAAAATCAAGTCAAAGTGGCAATGAACAATCACGACCAAATAAACTGGTCCGCAAAAACGTTCTTGGACGTCCAATTCGCAAGTGTGGGCGAGAAAAAGAATTGGGCAAACAAAAATTACCATTCGTCAACTTAGTTGACCTATTTCTAAGGGGCTCCTGGTATACAAATTGGAAGATTTGCAGCAATGATAGGATTTCCGAGAGAATGTGTGGATGAGAATGAAGATTTTGAAAAATATTGTATTATCGTATTTGGTATAGTACATTGCATTACCAACAATTTTTTATTATTGTATTTTTTTATTCTAGTTTTTTGGATTATTTTATTATTTGTTATGAAAATCTCATTGAAATCCTCAAATCCCAATTTTAGCGGAGAGTATTTTTTAAATTCTAGTTTTTTTGGTTATTTTATTGTTTATTATGGAAATCCCATGAGAATCCTCAAATCCCCTTTCAAACAAAGGATTTTGATTTCCTTAAAAATCCATCATTTCTTCTAAAACTATGCTCGTCACCAGGGCCGGCCCTACCCTAGAGGCGGGTAAGGCGGCCGCCTTGAGCTCCCGGAGATTTCGCAATTTTAGGGGCCCCTAAATTTGAACTTCCCTTCTAAATATAGGTACGTATTTTGCACGTAAAAAATATATATATTATTAGGGGCCCCATTTCAGAAGATCGCCTAGGGCCCCCGAGAACTCAGGGCCGGCCCTGCTCGTCAGATTACCAAATAAAGTAATTTAAGAAAAAAAAAATTAAGATTCCCTTGTACATTCTCACGTACTAAACACCCCCATATTAGAAATGCATCGGGGTGGGTCAAAATCAGTATTTATAAACTTTTATAACCTTTTACATCTTGATCTATTTCCTTTTTTAAGTTAAACAAGTACTAGAATTAGTTTCTCGTGGTTCAATTAAAAAATCATAGTGATTCAATTGACTGAAACCAAAATAGAAATTTCCAGGTCATGCAGTTGCCAAAGCATAAAATTTCATTCCACTATTTCAAGATGAAATAACTACTTCTGGTAAAAAAACGAGAAAAAGAAATTGTAACTATTAACTTGTGAGGATGACGACTCACATGATGATGACTCAGGCGACACAGATGAAGGCTTAGACGACTCAGGTGCCTCACAGTGTAGCTCTGGGACACCGAGACTGCCAGTGGGTTTCAGGGTTCGCCGAGAGGCTAAGAGGGCTCATGAGAAGTTCTTGGATGACTTCCTAGAGATTGTTGCAGCGGGCAGGGCAGCCAAACACGACGGTGGAGGTACAAAATGCTTTCTGGCTTCTATTTTTAACTTTATGACAGACTCTCAGGTTTTCCACTTAGGTGAAACCTGCAGCCTAGCGGTTTGCAACTTAGATCGTAATGCTTTCTTGCTTAATAAATTTAGGGGATTGGAAAGGGTAAGAGTTTACACCGCATGGTCCGCATCGCCCGTTCCGACCCATCCCATGGAGGGGGCCATGGGGGAGGAATACCCCCCCAACTACACGTCCAACCCCCAACACGGTTCTCAATGAGTATTCTCTTCTGGAACGTCAGGGGGTTGGGAGACGAGGTAAAAGAGAAATGGTTAGGGATGTTTTTAATACTTCCAAGGCAGATATAGTGGGTCTGCAAAAGACCAAACTTTCGCAGGGGTTTAAACTCAAAAGACTAGGGGGAGGTAAAATCAAGGACTGGAAAATTCGTCCATCAGTTGGAGCATCAAGGGGGATTCCCATTGGCTATAATTTGGATTCTTCTCATGTCTGGATGAATTCCAAGGGGATTTTTCCCATTGGCTATTACCATAAACATATATCCAACCAAACTATATTTTTATAATTTATTTCCACGGATTTCTTTTCTCTACAGTAATCTTACAACTTTAGAAAAGTTTTACGTGTAACTAAACATTCCCTTAATAGCCTTATTTTCTAGGAATAATTTCATAATAGCAGGATATGTTTTAGCTTTTATAAGGTACAATAATATATTTTTCTTTGAGATTTCCCATTTTGATATTGGATAGTCATTTAATTGTTCACCTAAATAAATTACTAGCTCATTTAAGAGAAAAATAAGTTTGACATTTTACAGTAACTAACTTATTTAAGAGTTCCAATAATCAAGAATGTTTACTATTACTTTTACATTAATCTAGAATAATCCTTAATATGAGTATAAAAATTTAGAATAACTTATATTATGATAAGTGGAAGTATATGATATAAGAAGCATACTGAATTCGAAGAATTTGTGCTCTTTAACATCACTTATTGATTAGCTCAACAAAATGCTACGCAAAAGAGAATGGTTACATTTCAACAGAATCCACTACATTTTTATAAAAGCTTGTTGTAATTATATATTTGTTGAGGTCTTTTCTATATACCTAAAGTGAGAAGGAGTCTTCTAATATACGATTAGAAATTTGAAGCATTCAAAAATCAAGTCAAAGTGGCAATGAACAATCACAGCCAAATAAACTGCTCAGCGAAAACGTTCTTGGGCGTCCAATTCGCAAGCGTGGGCCTTGAGAAAAAGAATTGGGCAAACAAAAATTACCATTCGTCAACTTAGTTGACCTATTTCTAAGGGGGCGACTGGTATATAAATTGGAAGATTTGCAGGAATAAGAAAATTTCCGAGAATATGAGGGTGAGAATGAAGATTTTCGAAAATGTTGCATTATCGTATTTGGTATAGTACATTGCATTTCCAACAATTTTTTATTATTGTACTTTTTTATTTTTGTTTTTTGGGTTATTTTATTATGGGAAAAAGGGGTATGAGCAACTTGCTCATTTAGTAAATAAACAATTGATGACGTGTCATACATGTGATTAAAAAATTCTCAGAAATGTTAGTTATCCAATGTATCACATGCATGCCACATAATCAATTGCTCATTTACTAAATAAACAAGTTGCTCATATCCTTTTTACCCTTTTATTATTTGTTACTAGTATAATGCACGTGCGATGCACGCATACAAAAAACTCGACATAATTTCTAGCACGGTTATAGCATCTCCTTGCCGGGGTACGGTTAAAAATCGGAGGAGTGAAATTATGTTGTAGACCTACACATATTCAAAAAAGGAAAAAGGGGTGGGTTTTTTATTTATATTGGAAGTGATAAAAGAAGTTGACTATTGTTTTCTTAGTACGAACATTTAGATATAAGACCTTACCTTCGCTAAGAAAAACTGAAGTTGTATTTGTTGGGAACATGATTTGTCTAGTTTGCCTTCTTATATCACTCAATCTACCCCGAAGCACAACTGTCGTCGAATTATGTCTGCCATGATGAACTGTTGAAATGTGCATATTAATTAGAACATCATTGACAATGATTTTAATTTATAAAAGAATTGTAGTTTCGGGAGGATACCTTCTTGATTTTCAGATACTACATGATATGGGGATCCAGATCTTGCTTGTCTCTTAATATCACTCAAACGGATATTTCTTGGCATCTTCTCAGTGGGGATTTTCTATGAGAAATAGTTAGTGTGAGTTGATTCTTAAAACCCCTAATCAAAAGCCTATGTATAGACAAAACCCTTTTTAAAAAATCGAATAACCTAAATCGATTAAGACCCTAAACCTCAAATTAAAACGAAAAATCCCAAAAATCTACCTTGTTTGCTGTTGAGAATCTATGACAACTTGGAGGGAGAGCAAGGGACAAAGTCGACGGCTACGGCGGCGGGAAGTCGAGGGGCTGTAGATTAAAATAGAAAACACATTAACCTAAGAAGGATTTTGCATCATATCATAAAGTTGAATCTTAGATGTTTACAGAGACATGTGTTCTCCTCGCAAATGTTTTATATGTGTTCATAAATTGGAACTTAGATATATCTCTACTATTATTAAGCATTTTTACTTCACATTTACTTCAATCTCTCTCTCACTCAAATCAAACTCTCTTCATCTAAAAAAAATCTCCCTCCCGTCGATTCCTCTCCCTCTCTCAAAATCCCCACCGCCTCTCTCTCTCCTCATTCCCCCCTCCCCCTCTGCTGCATGTGATCCAAAAAGACCAGCTCTTAAGTAGTCATGTTATATGATTTTGCAAAGTGAACAATAAACAGCTGGACAAACTGTTCGAATGCTCGGAATCAGCACTCCCTTTTTAAAAACAAAGAAACTTGTTGTGACATCACATTCCTAAAAATAGACTCATTATAGATTGAAATATCACCAATCATTTTGTGGTTCTGTAATGTGGCCAACTACACCATACATACTAACTAACATGACAGCAACCAGTGATGCAGACAAAACCCATATGCAATCTACAATGTACCCACGCCAGAAATAGATCCAACCATCAATTGCAAAGAAACAACCAATGAATTCAGTGCAATTTTCTCTTTAAAAAAATTTAACAACTTACAATCTGCAGCTTGACCGTCTTCCCATCCAGCTCCAGCGTTCTAATTTTCTAACAAAGCAATAATAATAATAATAATAATAATAATAATAATAATAATTACATCCTAAAATCTCAAAATTACAAAATAATAAATAGAACCCAAGAACACTTACAAAGTCGACTCCGATAGTGCTAATGTAACTATGGACATACGAATCATCCTGCAAAAAGCAAACCCCAAACTCATATCACATACATTCCATCAAAATCAAAACTTTAGCACTTCCATTTTAAAAATAAAAAAAAACTTGTTGTGAAATCACATTCCTAAAAATAGACTCATTATAGATTGAAATCTCACCAACCATTTGGTGGTTGGCGGTTCTGTAATGTGGCCAACTACACCATACATACTAACTAACATGACTACGAAATTGCAGATAGGTTTACATTATCTGTATCCATATTTCAAGCCAACTCATAAAACGGGTTTGAAGCTTGATCCGGACTGGATCATTTCAGATGTTCGAACTCCGAGAATCCAATTTTCTACATCAAATTGCAGACTTTTGAGCTACTGACATCAATTATCCAATCAATACTCCATTGAACAACTCATTATTTGTATCCACTGATCAAACAGCAAAACTGAATGAAAATACGATAAGTTTTGTACCGCAATAGCATCCGGCGACGACGGCGAGATTGACGGCGTAGATGACGGCAAGACTGACGGCGTAGATGGCGGCGAGAGGTCGCCGACGCTTCGATGCCAGCGCAAATGCTCCACCAGCAATCCCTGTAAATCAACACGTGCGGAAAAAAAGGAATCAATAACTGATGGTGAAAGGGGGCGAGAAAAAATTAGGGTTTAGGAAGAACCAGCGAGGACCGTGGGGATCGTGATACACTGCCGCCAGCTGTCAGATGAAGAAGAGGGAAGACTGAAGTTGGAATCGGAAGCCATTCCATAATTTTTGATTTAATCAAGAATCAAGAATCTGATAATAAAGTCGAAGTCGGGGGGTCGCGGTGGTCGCGCGACGCGAGGCAGGAGGGCTAGAGGGCGGAGCAGCTAATGGCGAAGTCGGGGGAGGGGGTCGCGGCAATCACAGGATGCAAGGGAGGAGGGTTCGAGTGTGGAGCGGGAGGAAGAGAGATCGACGGGGGTGAGGAGAGAGAGAGGCTGAAGTTGGAATCGGAAGAGGGAAGACTGAAGTTGGAATTTTGAGGGAGAGGGATAGGACGGGTGGGGGGATATTTTTTGAGAAAGATAGACAGTTTGATTTGAGTGAAAATTACGATTATAACCTTCTTTTGTGTTGGGGTTAGGGGTAAAATTTGACAGAATTAACCTTACATTATTTTTTTAGCTTTATATGTTTATGAGGTTATGAAAGTAAAAAGCCATCAAAATAAGGCTTTGCTTAATAATAGTATAGATGAAAATCTCATTGAAATTCTCAAATCCCATTTTTTTAGGAGAGAGTATTTTTTTAATTCTAGTTTTTTGAATTATTTTATTTTTTGTTATGGAAATGCCATGAGAATGCTCAAATCCCATGATTTTGAAGGAAGTGGAAATTCTTCTAAACAAAGGATTTTGATTCCCTTGAAATCTATCGTTTCTTCCAAAACTATGCTCGTCACATACTAAACAAGGTAATTTAAGAAAAAATTTGAGATTTTCTTGCACATTCTCGCGTACTAAGCACATACTCGCGTACTAAACGCCCCCATATTGTAAATGCATCGTGGTGGGTCAAGATCAGTATTTATAACCTTGTATAACCTTTTACATCTTGATCTATTTCCTTTTTTTAAGTAAAACAATTACTAGAATTAGTTTCTCGTGGTTCAATTAAAAAATCATAGTGATTCAACTGAACGAAACCAAAATAGAAATTTCCAGGTCATGCAGTTGCCAAAGCATAAAATTTCATTCCATTATTTCAAGTTGAAATAACTACTTCTGGTAAAAAACGAGAAAAAGAAATTGTAACTATTAACTTGTGAGGATGACGACTCAGATGATGACGACTCAGACGACACGGATGAAGGCTTAGACGACTCAGGTGCCTCACAGTGTAGCTCTGGGACATCGAGATTGCCAGTGGGTTTCAGGGTTTGCCAGGTGGCTAAGAGGGCTCATCATGAGAAGTTCTTGGACAACTTCTTAGAGATTACTGCAGCGAGCAGGGCAGCCAAACACGATGGTGGAGGTACAAAATGCTTGCTAACTTCTATTTTCAACTTTATGACAGACTCTCAGGTTTTCCACTTAGCTGCAACCTGCAGCCTAGCGGTTTGCAACTTAGATCGTAATACTTTCTTGCTTAATAAATTTAGGGGATTGGAAAGGGTAAGAGTTTACACCGCATCGCCCGTTCTGACCCATCCCACGAAGGGGGCAATGGGGGAGGAATACCCCCCCCAACTACACGTCCAACCCCCAACACAATTCTCAATGAGTATTCTCTTCTGGAACGTCAAGGGGTTGGGGGACGAGGTAAAAGAGAAATGGTCAGGGATGTTTTTAATACTTCCAAGGCAGATATAGTGGGTCTGCAAAAGACCAAACTTTCGCAGGGGTTTAAACTCAAAAGACTAGGGGGAAGGTAGAATCAAGGACTGGAAAATTCGTCCATTGGTTGGAGCATCAAGGGGGATTCCCATCATCTATAATTTGGATTCTTCTCATGTCTGGATGAATTCCAAGGGGATTTTCCCTTGTCTGTGCGACTGCTCCGTCGGATAGACAACTTGTCGCAAATGGTTACATTCATTTATGGGTCGAATCAAGTCAATGTTAGAGGCACATTTTGGAATGAACTATTTTCCATCCAAGCACGTTGGCCGAGTAGCTGGGTGGTGGGGGGTGACTTCACTTTCACTAGGTTTGCCTCTGAGCATCGTGGCAGAGGTTTGAAAGACATGAATATGGAAGAGTTCAATAGGGTGATTAATGATCTGGAACTGATGGACATTCCAACTAACGACATGCTCTTCATGTGGTTAAACATGCAAGCGGCCCTTATTATGACAAAATTTTATAGGGTCCTAGTCTCTTCGGTTGGGAAGCTAAGTTCGAGATGTCATCTGGAAAATCACTTCTGAGGCCAACCTCTGACCACATCACAATCATTTTTTCCACATGAAAGCAGTGTGGCCAAAAACCAAGAAAATTCATATTCGAAAAGGTGTGTCTAGAGATCCAGGGATTTTATCACATGATAATAGAGAGTTGGGAATTGCTAACATGAGGTACAGATGCTGCATCGTGTTGGTGTGAAAATCTATGCAGACTTTAGTGTAGTACCCCGTATTTTTAAATATTATTTTAAAAGATTTATAAATGAATTAAAATAATTTTTTGGGGATTTAGCAAATATTTTCTGAAAATTTATATTTACACGTGCAAATATTTTCTTGGAAGATTCAAAAGGCAAAATTATTTTGTGGAAAATCATTATTTATTATTTGAGATTATTTAAATTTTTTTTAGATTTTTCTGATTTTTATTAGACCTATTTGCAAATATTACGAAAAAGAAGGACCTTTTTGCTTTTGATGGATGAAAGTGCAAAACTATTTTCTGGACTTTTCAAGTAGTACCGGCTGGAAATAAAGAGTTTATTTTGCTTTTAAATATCAATTTAATTGGTTTTATCAAGTTTCCAAGTATAGGGATTTATTTATGTAAAGCTATATTTAAAGGGGTTATTTTGCAAATGTATTTAAAAACCCTAATTCTCCTATTCCGGCTATTTAAAAGAAGTGGAGTGCAGCCGTCTTTCGCTGCACAACACAAAGTTTTTATTGTTTTCTTGGAGAATTAAGGAGGGGATCTTGGATTTCGCAAAAGAAAGGCTTTTCTTGTTAGGTTTCGTCATTTGAGGTGAGTGACTTGTTTGTTTTATTTTATTTTGTGTATGTTGTATGTAGTATTTCATCTACTAGAAAGCATGTTAGGGTTTGAGTATGAATATGCATATGATGGATTGAATGGATGGATGAATTGAAAATTAATCTTTTATGAACCCTAATTATCTTTGGATAGATTTGCATGTGGATGATGTGAGTTTTTATTATCGTTGAGTTTGGATGAACACAACTTGACTATAGAAATGTTAGATCTGTTCATGTTTAGTAGTTCATAATGGTGATTGAAATTGAGAAAATGTTGAGAATGACTGATGAGTTAGGAGATCATGTCTTGAGAACTGGATTTGAGATAAATTGGATTGAGTTGATGAACACAGCTAAATTGGGGATCTTTTGAAAATTCGGTATTGATATGGTTTGGATCTGAATATGAAACTATTTCAATGATCAATAACTTTTTTATGAAACTCTATTTTTGACTATATGCACAATCTATGTTTTAATTGAAAAAAATCAACAAATCACTAATTTTATGAATTCAAGTAACTTTGAATTAGTTTGGTGGGTTATTATAAACCCTACAGGTTGTAATTGATCATATAAGAAATATACTTTTTGTAGAAATCATTTTCATAAAGTAAAACTACGTATCGGTTGAAATGTGCACAACCAAAAGTCTGCAGTATGTAGGACGACAATCGACCGGTGTGACTTCACAGTTGACCGACGTGACCTGGCTGTTGTGTTCTCTAGTTTTTCTTGAAATTTCGTTCTGGACAGTCGACTGATGATTTTTACAGTCGACTGGAACCACTTAGAATTATTTCTTAAAGATTATTGGATTTTTCGCTTGGGATAGTCGACCTATGATTTTTTACAGTCGACTACTATACTTAGAATTATTTTTTTAAGAATATTGAATTTTCTTTCTGGACAGTCGACCTATGACCTTTTTGAGTCGACTTATAATACTTAGAATTATTTTCTCAAAGCTATTGGGTTTCTCTCTGGACATGGGTTATGGACAGTCACTAGTGGTGATATGATGAACGAGAACATGGGTTATGGAGCTCAGTATGGCTTGCGGTGTGAGATAGAATTATCCAGGTGTGAGTGAAATAGTCTCAGGAATTACCTGTGGTGTGGGATTGATCTCCGGAATTATCGGAGTCGAGGCGACGCACATGTGGCATTCGTGTGATGAGGTGCTATCGCTTGCGGTGTGGGGTATTCTCGAAGATTCCCAGGTGTGAGTGAAATAGTCTTCGAAATTATCTGTGGATAGAGATTGACCTCCGGAATTATCAGGGCATGGACTAATACTCACAGTTTATCTTTATCTCGTAGTAGTCATCGTATTAGGATTAGTTGCATAGCGGGAGATTAAACCCTACAATGTGGAGAAGTTAAAGGCTTGCACCGGACCTATGTAGAGTGGGATGCATAGACTCCGACAAGTACACATTAGAGAGTCAGCATATAGAATTGTGTTTTCTTAACTTGGTTTCATGCATGTGGTTTCCTATTTTCTGCACTTGACACTTAGTCTAGTTTCACTTGATGTTCGTGTTTCCTCGCTATGTCATATCTTATGTATTCTTATTTATTTCATGTCATTTATGATTCTACGCTTTACTTATGTTGTTGTTTTATGTCACTCATACTTTTATGGCTGACCCCTTTAGTTTTGGGGGTTAGGGTTATCTCTAGCCTCATATTTTACAGGTGATTACTTGTAGCATGGGATTTGGATACATGAGTTCAAGTGGTGCAATGGGTTATGTAATCTGTAAAAGAAATTGTTGTAAGGAAAGAAATTCGTAATTTAAAGTGTATTGTATTCCGCTGTGCTATGTAAAGATTAATGTAATGAAAGTTGAAAATTTTTATTGGTATTTAGCTATGTTTAATATTACATTTGAAGTTGATGCTGGAAATTGTGCCACGTATTTCTAAGATATCATATTGGAAATTCGGGGCGCTACATTTAGATTGCGAGGATGGAACCGTACTCGATTCTCGACTATTTGGCGTGCAAAAGAATCATTCCTTGACGACATTGATGGTTTGTAGGAGTCCTGTGACCTATCCTAAGAAGAGAGAAACAAACTACTTGAACTGAGGAATAACATTGCAAACTTATACAAACTTGAGGAAATCAAGTGGCAACAAAGGTCCAGGATTTCGTGGCTCAAAGAAGGAGACGTGAACATTACATTGTTTCAACGAGCAGACAATGCTAGGCGGAGATCTAACCTTATCCTATCTATCCATATGGACGCGGGAATATCTCAGAACGAGAAGGAAATAAAAAAAAAAAAAAAATCTTCCAAGATCATTATAAGGACTTCTTCAGCAAAAAAAATGTTTTTAGGGTGCCTCTATGGGAGAACTTCTGGCAAAACAATCATAGCTGCTCAGTCCCTACGAGGGATGGAGGCAGGTTTCACGGAGAACGAAGTTAAAGAAGCGATTACTCATATGAGTTCAGACAAGGCACGAGGGCTAGATGGTTTACCAATGATGTTTTACCAAATATTTTGGAAAGAAATAAAAGGGGATATCATGGCCCTCATGAATGAATTCTACGATCATAATTTAAAACTGGGCATGTTCAACTTTGCTGAAATTATCCCAATATCCAATTGGAGGAATCCATTAGGGTGGGTGATTTCAAACTCATTAGCCTCCTTAATTGTTCAGTCAAGATTATCACCATGGTCCTAGCCAGCTGGTTGGGAAAGATTATGGACGGCTTAATTAGCCGTGAACAATCTGGCTTTATCAAGGGGAGATGTATCATTAACTGTGTGACCATTGCTGAAAAAGCTATTCATCAATATCATATTGCAAATGAAAAGAGCTTCCTGCTCATACTAGACTTCGAGAGAGCATATTATTCAGTGGAATGGGAATGCTTGTTGAAAACTCTCAAGGGAAGAGGATTTGGTGTCTGATGGATCGGGTGGATCCGACACATCTTGTGTACGAGTAAAACTTCCATATCAGTTAACGGACGCACATGTTATTCTCCTATAAGAATGACATAAGACAAGGGGATCCACTCTCATCACTTCTTTTATCCTGGTAGCCGATGTGCTGAAGACCATGTTAGACAACTACAAGCAAGTAGGCTTGATTGCCCCAGTGGCTAGCAGTAGGACAAGGCAGGGATGTAAAATTCTACAATATGCAGATGATACGATTTTGTTCGATAACGGGGACATGGAGGAAACAATCTGTTTTAAAGGAGTACTATACTGTTTTGAAGCATGGACTGGTTTAAGGATTAACTTCCACAATAGTGTGTTGGTTCCTATTGTGCTATCGGATACAGAGGCGGATACACTTTCTACCATCCTCAACTGTAAGAAGAAGAGTTTTCCTATCAAGTACCTGGGCCTACCACTCATACCAGAGAAACTAAAAAAGTCAGACTAGCTACCGATCATTGACAGACTAGAGGATCGTCTGGCTGGATGGAAAGAAAAATCTCTTTCTCTTGGTGGAAGAGTGGTTCTTATCAACTCGGCCCTGTCTAATCTTCCTACATACTACATGTCTGTCTTCAGACTACCAAATTAGGTGATCCAAAGAATTGACCGCATCCGGAAAAGCATCTTATGAAAAGGAGCTGGCACGGATAAAGGAGGATATCTTCTGATCAAATGGGAAAAGCATGCATGAAGAAAACACATGACGGAATGGGTATCAGTAGCACCCCACAATTTATTTTAAATTAAAAATGCATTTTTTTTATTTTGCACGTATGATGCACGTGCAAAAATTTTATTCTCATTTGTTACTCTCATTTATAAATTTTTAGCATGAATTAGTTTTAATTAGCCTTCTTTTGATCCATTGACCTATAGATTAAAATCAAGCCCATTAAGAGAAGAGCACACTAAGATAATTAAATTAATTAATTAAAAGTGAGCTCATGAATCAAGCCCATTAATAAAATCACAATTTAAGTTGAGCTTGGACTAATACATGACAAGTTATAACTTTTTGAACACATTTAGGACTATAAAAATTGTACCTAATTTGTACGTGCATGTGTGCATGCACACACATTAGTTGGCCGGATATTACTAGGGATGTAGGCCGGTTTTGGCATGAGGGAATAAGAGAGTGAAGGAGAGTTAGTGTTTTGGAGAGTGGGGAGATGAAAAGTTAGAAGTTTGGAGGTTATAGTATTTCAAAAGGTGGGAGTTTTAGGAGTTTAGAACATGAAGAGTTGTAAAATTAATATGGAGAGTTATTAGGTGTAAAATTATGCATAATAGACCCTAACCATACCCTATAAATAGAGCCTCATTCCCTACTTTTCCATTGCACCAAAAATATTATCAAAATCAAAAGAAAGAAAGAAAGAAAGAAAGAAAAGAAAGAGAGTAAGAGAGTTCCTTTTGCTAGGAGGACTTGCTAGGAGGAAAAGCTATTGCTAGGAGGAGAAGTCTTGCTAGGAACTAGGAGTCCTTGGAGCTAGAAGTGTTCTTTTCTTTCATTAGTCAAGCTTCACAAAAGGTGTGTGATTTCATTGTTTTCTAAAGTAGGATATGCATGCTAAAATGAGTAATATAAGAATAATTTTCATGAGAAAATTATAAAGTTCATGCTAGTATAATATGATATGTATGAAGGTAGTTTTGTTGATTAAGAAATAGACATCATGCTAATTAAAGATAAGAACTCTTTATGTTATAAACCATGTTAGTAGGTTTACAAAATTTTGTGCTTATGTAATATGGTGATCACACCATGCTTTGATAATTAAGAAAGAAGAAAGAAAGAAATTTTAGTTAGTGTTTGTAATGTATCGACATATGAATGTCCTAATTGAAAAGAGTATAAACTATTGCATGAAAGAGTACTCTTGTGAAATGCTTATGTTCAAGTGATATAAAAGAGTAATTTGTGTAAAAGTAAGAACACAACTATTTGTCATGAACACTAGTTTCCTTTTTATAAATTTTAAGTTTTAAAGAAAAACCTAAGTATATGTGAAAAATGAGAAAGTGAATTATTTAATGAGTGGAAATAGTATTTTAAATGAATTTGAAAATTTATTGATTTTTATTTTTAAAAAATTCTAATATCAAGAAAAAGTTTATTTCAAAATTATTAGAAAGATTTTGATCCTTTGAATAAACAAGTTTCATGTAAGAAGAAACACTTTCTGAATAGTTGAACAAAAGTATATTAGTACATTTTCCAAACTGAAAATACACTTGGACTTACTGGTTAGCCACTGCAATATAGAGCTTTGTGAAAGATATCCTAGGTTCAAAACTTGATAGTCACATCTATTTTAATTCTTTTGAATAATTTCCGAAATCCAGAATCATTTCATGAAGATTTCGACTTAGGATTTTGACACCAAAGTCCAATGGACTTACTGGTTAACTGGTCTGGGTCTGGGCGTTGACTGTGTTTGACCAAGGGGCATGGGTTCGAAACCCATGCACCTTCTTTGATTTTTTTTTTTAAAACCTCTTTTGCATATATGAAGATTTTAATAAAGGAAATCTTACAATATAAAGTTTAGTATTAATATAAAAATGAAATGGAAATATTAAAAGATAGTTTTGAAGTATAAAAAGAAATTAAAAAAAAATTGAGAATAGAATTTTGTGGTGAAGAAAAGACAAGTGGTATTTGTGAAGTGATCTTTAAAGAAGATTACAATTGTAGTTTGTTTGAGAAATATTTTTATAGTAAATTGAGACATTGTGACAACTTATCTTTGTTATAAAATTTCATGTGATGAAGTTGCATTCTTGAAAGAAATAAATTGCTTGTAAAGGTGATGAATGAATAAATAGAACACGAATGGATACAAGACATTAATCATTTGTGAATAAGATGTTATGAAATGAAATTGTGTACTTGAAATGAAGTATTAATTGTTGTGAATAACTAGATTGTGGAGTACATAGGCACTTGCCCTTGGACCTATGTAGTATGGGATGTATAGAATCCGAACAAGTGTGCATTAGTTTCATCCTAGTATAAAATGTGTGCATTAGGCATTAAGACATGGCATATACTTACATGTTTAGCGTAGTCACAATTTAACACTTTATCATTCATTCAACTCTTGTGATTTTGTTAAAATAATGAGATCGTTATTTGTACGGCATAGAGAGGATAGCCGAGTAGAAAATTTTCGTCAGTTGTAAGTTACTGACATGCCCGCAGCTTGATATGTAGGTAATGGAATCTTCATGAAGGAATAAAGCTATTATCATGCGATCGATGATTTATTTGATAAAGTTGTACAAGTAATTTTTTTTAAATGTTGTATTCTTTTATTCTTCCTCTGTGTAAACAAAGTGTAATGAAATCTGATGTACTATTGAGAAAAATTTAAATTTCCTTGTAAAATTATACGAAGTGAAGTAAAGATCCTGTGAAATCTCGAATTTGGTCTTATTTAGAATTCGGGACATTACAGATGGTATCAGAGCATGCTTTACAAGTAGTACAAATTTATAAGGAACGACACCCTAGAGTGGACACTAGCATGTGAGGTTCAACTTATAGAGATTTAAACTTATTTTTGCATTGCTCTATGAGATGATATTTTCCTTCCTTTTCCCTATAAGATGGCCAATCAGCATGATCACCAGAATGAGGCCCCTTGGTTTTTTCACTTCGAAGATGAAGAGGAAGAACCAATAGAAGAAGAAGAGGATCCAGAAGAAGAACCATTCGAGATAGAAGAAGAATTTCCTGAGTCCAAGGAGATTACTCCACCTCCACCTGATCTTTCCGAAGACTCCCCAGATGAAGAACTCGTCCCAAATAACCCAAATGACATTGTTACTTTTCTTCGACGGGAATCGGACGCACAAAAGTGGAGAGTTAACCACTTGGAGTTACAACGGACACATGACAAAGAGCGCATCCGGGAACTGAACTTTCAAGTGTGCGAGCTTGATAAGGTCCGACTCGTGAATGATCGACATTTCGCCAAGTTGGACTACATCACTCGCTGGGACAAGAAAGAGCGACAACATAAATTTAAAGATATGCAAAAGAAAATCCGAGAACTATGGGAAGAGCTTAGAGAAGCCAAGAGAAACCATAGAATCTATGATGTCTTCTATTCAAAGATGTAATTGATGTATTGGAACAAAAGGTTTTCTTTCTGAATAAAGAGTTTAAATTTTGGAATGAATAAAATTTTATTGTTTGTGTTATTTATGATGATTAATGATGAATTTTATGACTCAAAAATGACACGAAGAATCGGAAACAGTGAAGGGTATAGCGGGGAGAATGGGCTAGACTTGGAAATAGAACTATCTCGTGTGCACCTGACCCTAAATGCTCTCACTGCTAATATTCTCGAGAACCGAGGACCAGGGTCCGTTATGCACGTACCCGAAGCCATCAAGCTGGTTGAGTCATTCAAAATAATGAAGCCATCAATATTTGAGGGTCAGACTAATCCAGATGTTGCTGATGACTGGATTAGGCAAATTGAGACAGTCTTCGAGGTACTGGAAACCCCGGAGGCAAGCAAGGTGAAACTATCTACCATTCAAAGGGAGAATGATGCAAGTGTTTAGTGGCAATCATTGAAGAGGAACTTAAGCAACGTACAACTCACATGGGAAGAATTCCTCGAAGAATTCAGGAGTCATTATTTCTCATTGGACGTCCAAGAAAAGAAGGCCATGGAATTCTTGAGCCTGCAACAGAGCAGTATGATAGTGCGGGAGTACGAAACCAAGTTCAACCAGCTCTCCAGGTACGCGCCTGAGATGGTACAAGATGAAGCGCAAATTTAAGCAAGGGTTCAGACCCAGTCTGAGATCCCAGATGATAACTTTGGGCATTCGGAGGTTCGAGAAGCATGTCAGAAGGGTCGCTGCAACTGAGTCTGACATGAACTAGTTGCAGGCTGTGCAAGTCAAGCAAAACAATTGCAACACAGGCAAGAGGCCTGCAGGACCAAGCAACTACAGAAGTCAGCCCCCAGTACAGCGCTTCAAGCCAACATGCGCTAATGCTATTGCAGTGGCAGGAAGAGTACCCACGTGCTTCAAATGTGGAGAATCAGGTCACTTGTCTTCAGGGTGCAAGAAATTGGAAATGGTTAAGGTTTGTTTTCTTTGTGGTAAGGAAGGCCACATCAAACCTTTTTGCCCTTAACTTTAGCGAGGATGACCAAGTCAGCAGCAGTCCAACCCTGGGCAGAAGCAGTTCAAGCAAGGGCGGGTGTTCGCCTTAACAGAAGCAGATGTAGATGATGTAGACCATGTGATCACTGGTATGGAAGATGAAGCCTAGTTGATTTGTTACTTTTTCCAATTTCATGTAATAAAATGTTATGTAATGAGAGCACTCAAATGTAACAGGAGATATTTTAATAAATGGAATAAAAGCTTCGATGTTATTTGATACGGGATCTTTGCACACTTTTGTGTCACCTTCATTTGCAAAAAGATTGGGAGTTGAACCAAAAATATTTCCTGGCAATGTTTTATCTGTGGCTACTCCGTCAGGAGAGAACTTGACAACTGATCGATACTATGAAGGGTGTGATCTCGAAATTGGAGGCAAGCTCTTGGGCATCGACCTCATTGAATTAGAAATTCGTGGAGTCGACGTCATTATTGGCATATACTGGATGTCAGTGTACAGTGGCACCATTGAATGCAAGAGCAAGGAAGTTGTGGTGAAGGCTCCAGGGGGACCAGCTGTTACATTCCAAGGTAAAAAGAAGTGTAAGCAGATGGTAGCAGCTTTGTCAGAGCAAAAAGTTCCAGATGAAGTGAAGCAGATTCCAGTTGTCCGAGGCTTCTCAGCAGTATTTCTTGATGATCTACCAGGGCTTCCCCCTCATTGAGATGTAGAATTTAGCATCATTGTTCAACCAGGAAGTGCACCTATTTCCAAGACACCATACAGAATGGCACCGGTTGAACAAGATAAGATCAAGAAGCAGATCAAAGAATTATTGAGCAAGGGATTCATCAGGCCAAGTGCATCACCATGGGGAGCCCCAGTTCTTTTAGTGAAGAAGAAGGATGGATCAATGAGGATGTGTATCGACTATAGAGAATTGAACAAGGTTACTGTGCATCACAAGTACCCAATTCCTCGAATCTTTGACTTGTTCGACCGTCTACAAGGAGCAGCAGTCTTCTCCAAGATAGATCTACGGTCTATATATCATCAAGTCCGAGTGAAAGAAGAAGATGTGCACAAAATGGCTTTCCGAACCAGGCATGGTCACTATGAGTTTCTAATCATGCCATTTGGAGTCACAAATGCACCAGATATTTTCATGGACATGATGAACAGAGTTTTGCGGCCGTTCATCGATTCTTTTATTGTTGTATTCATTGACGACATATTGGTCTACTCCAAGATAGAGGAGGAGCATGCCAAGCACTTAATAGAGGTTCTGAAGAAGCTTCAGGAGCATCAGCTGTATGCGAAGTTATCCAAATGTGACTTCTGGAAAATTGAAGTCGCCTTCCTAGGTCACATCCTTTCTAAGGAGGGAGTAGCTACTGACCCACAGAAAGTTGAAGCTGTGAAAGATTGGCCAAGACCGACCACAGTGAAAGAGATCAGGAGTTTTCTGGGTTTGACTGGATATTACAGAAGGTTCATTTAGGGTTATGCCCAGCTAGCTGTGCCACTCACAGGACTCACAAAGAAGAATATAAATTTCAAATGGTCGGATCAGTGTGAAGCTAGTTTCTAAGAGTTGAAGGAAAGGTTGACTACTGCTCCCATTTTGGCATTGCCAAGAGCAGGAGTCAACTACGATATCTACAGTGATGCTTCCCATCACAGATTGGGTTGTGTGCTGTTGCAGGAAGGGAAAGTAATTGCTTATGGGTCTAGGCAGCTGAGACCATATGAAAAGAATTATCCAACCCATGATTTAAAGCTGGCAGCAATCATCTTTGCTTTGAAGCAATGGAGGCATTACGTGTATGGAGAAAAGGGCAACATGTACACGGATCACAAAAGCCTGAAATATATCTATCAGTAGAGGGACCTAAATCTGAGGCAGAGAAGATGGTTAGAAGTGTTGGAAGATATCTTACCTGAGATCAAATACCATCCTGGCAAGGCAAATGTTCTGGCAGATGCGCTCAGCAGAAAGTGCAGTTTGTCCCAGCTGATCACAACTCAAAAGGAATTGGCAGAGGAGCTTGATCGGGCAGGAATTGAAGTGGTCTTACAAGGTGTGGAAGTTTCCTTAGCTCAATTGAGGATTCAACCTACCTTGAGAGACAGAATTACCGACGGTCAGATGGCAGATCCAGAGATCCAGAAGATGATAGAGCAAGTTGGTATTGGCAGATTGTCAGAATTTCGGGTGAAGGTTGCAGTACTGTGGTATGGCAAGCGATTGTGTGTGCCCGATCTAGCAGAACTGAAAGAAAGCATTGTTCAGGAGGCACATGCTACTTTTTTATCAGTATATTCAGGGAGTACCAAGATGTACAAGGATATAAAGCTATACTTTTGGTGGCCAGGGATGAAGCGTGATGTAGCCGAGTTTGTTGCCAAGTGTGTAATTTGTCAGTAGGTCAAGGGAGAGAATCTGTAACACCCCAAAATTTTATTTTTTTTTTCTCTCAAAATAAAGTCTCCAAATTCAATTCTATCAATTTCTATGTCACTTTAATCATAAACTAAGAAAGTTATATTTCAGGAAAAATTTTGGCAGAGTCTTCCCTGTAAATTTTGCCCCGAAACACAAAAAGCTTACGGAATTCTGCTCAAAATTCCGTAGCTCACAAACCACATAATATTTTCATGGGCTCCCCAGGCCAAAATGAGCAGATACATACAGGCAATATAATATAATGCTCTGGGGGCCAAACTCATAACGGATTATCAAATATCAATTAAAAACTATGAATTTCTTTGAAAAACGAGGTAAAATCTTAGAAAAATCATTGTAAAACTTACCACAGAGCCTGGTACTCCACGACGAGCTGGGTACGGGTCACCAACATACTACACCACCTCACACTATACTCATCATCGTCATATACAGGCTTATACACTCATAATACAATTTAAATCATAAATTTCCCTATTCCTATAACTAAATAATACAAATTTTTAAAATAAAAGTTATACTATCACTCCACGCCTCACCTCTGCACTGAGGAGAACCTGCAACAGTGGGGAATCTAGGGTAGTCTTCAGACTCCCCTAACCCCCCAAACACTAAGGGGTTAGCCATTTCTGGTGTGAGTATAGTTATTAATCTAATGACAAATTAAAATAGTATAAAGAAAATAATTTAAACTTACAAATACCACGTTACGATAATGCTACCCGAATCCTGAACACAACAACATCATCGGTACGACGATATATCAAATACTTTGCCAATCCTGCATTCAACTGTTCAATTATCCATAACTTCCCACATTTCATAATATACTTCACCTCAGCCTCGTATATATATAATATACTTCATCTCGACCTCGTATATATATAATATACTTCACCTCAACCTCGTATATATATATTCTTATTTTACATCCGCATAATACGAATACACATACAATCCATTACTTTTCAATTTATCTTCTCTAACCCAAATATTCATTCTTCCACAAGTATCGTCATAATAGCATTATATGAATATAACTATATAATGTTATTACTCCTTTCATTAATAACCCTTTATGGGAATACAACTCATAATACAACATACACTCTTAATAACCATTTTCATAACCAGTCTCATAATACAGGTATTTATTTTATTAAAATACAACAAGTATCACTTCCTTCCTATATGCTTCTATTCTCATAATGCCACATTCATTTAAGTCTCATAACGCAAGTATAACATCTTAATGCTTATTGCAATGCTCTCACATTTCATCACATCAATAACACCTCATTAATAGAATACTTATACTGGTTACATCAAACATGTTTTATAACTCATTCACATCTCATTACTCCACTTAGTAATTCTCATTCTTATAAGGATTATATTTCTTATTATCATTTTCACTTAATCCCCAAACACACTCTGGGGCCACCACATATCACATCTCATAGCCGATAGCTTGGGTAATAGTCACCGTACCTCAAACACACAATTTGGGTAATATCACATCACATCTCAAGCCGATAGCTTGATTATTAATTTCACTTCAATCACTTATCATCTTTACTTCACCTTATTTCTCATTTCTATTAATCATTACCACTATTATATCCACTCACCCTGCGAATTATGCCAAGGCAGGTAGTTCCCACAATTTCCACTGAAATTGCGGGCAGGTAGTTCCTTGACACAATTCCAAGGTACAACTCATATCAACTGTATTTTACTGTAATGATCACACCTATAATGCAATTACTTTGTATTATTCAGGATAACACATCTCTTTTATTATTTTCATCTTAAATTAATCACAAGCTGCATTTATCACTTCTTTTCATATATTAACTCATAGCACGTTCACTTTCACATTTACTTCATTCACACACTTTCTTTTCCACACACAGTTCACATTTTACTATCCACTTTCGTTTCCACGCACAATACACATTTTACTATCCACTTTCCTTTACTACCACAATTCACATTCCACTTACCACTTTCTTTACTACCACATTTATTATTAACACTTATTTATTTTATTAGTTCGTCGACCAGTGAGCCACAGTATCCCAACATACTGAAAGCCGACAGCCCAGTAAACACGCGGCCCGATGCTCACACAGAGTCTTACTCGTCCGAGGCTACGTCTTCCTCCTAGCCGAACTAGCGAGGGAACCACTTACCCCAAGTAGAACTTGGGTACGTCCTCCCAGCCGAAGCCAAGAGGGAAAAAGCCACTGACCCCAGGTAACCTGGGTACTTCCTCGCGACGTCTGTCATCGAGGGAAAAACCACTTACCCCAGATAAACTGGGTACGTCCTCGCGACATCTGTCATCGAGGGAAAAACCACTTACCCCAGATAAACTGGGTACATCCTCGCGACATCTGTCATCGAGGGAAACCGGGCCTCAAGCCGATAGCTTGGGCGATAAAATCCACTTACCCCAAACATAGTTTGGGTCCACTTACCCCAAGCCGGTCCTTGGGTGTTAGGAGGTCTAGCCCAAACCCCCAGGATTGCTGTAGGTACTGGTCAACAAGCCATCTGTTATTAGCATTAATCATTGCATCTTTCCATTTTACTTTATCAACATAAAGCATCACAACTTTTAATTCAACAATAGCCACATCTTTGACTTTAATCACAAAAATAATAACACATTTTATTAACACTTACCATCTCACCTTTTTCTTGCGTTTGATGCACATTTGATGTCCACGATATTTATTACCATCTCGTTGTATCATATATATATATGCATATCCCATGTCATTTAACATAGAAACCATCATGTTATTTAACCTACCATAACATCACCCATTATGAATACCATGCTATTCGCTACTTCATTAAATCCCATATAAACATACACCAAGTCATTTATCATATAAACCAACATGTCATATTATTTCCCATTAATTCATTTCAAACATAATTAAAATGTAAACATGCACCCACTTATTTAATTTCGTCAATTATTGCATCACACATCATAATCATCTATATATATTTTACAAATAAACATCACACATGCGGATTTCCCATCATAAGGGGCCAAAACCACTTATTTCCTCTAATTAAGTCTTATAATATCTAATTATAGCATACTAGCTCATACATCATGTTTCATATAGATAAAATCACCTATAAGGGCTTATATGCCCCAAAACATGCACAAAACATGCACGGGATAAAAATACGCATAAACAATTTAACATATTTAATTTTTATACTTCAACACGTTACATTAATCCATAATATAGGTTTTATACACTTAAAATAGTTAATTTCACCACATATCACAAAAACCCATTTTCGAGCTCCAAAAATCCGTATTTTCATTGAGAATCAATTTTTAGCATAACTTCTATAAAATATATCAGAAAACCACGAAATTTGGCCACAATATAAAATATTTATAAATACAACATACTCACCTGACGGATCGAGCAAACGATGTCCCATGTCCGCCCAGCAGCCAGTCGAAGTTCGACTTTTTCCACCTAAATGGAAAATTATAGGACCGATTAGCTTAAAACTCAAATCTCGGCCTCCGAACCTCCAAACTCGAATCCGTCTTCGCCCACACGTTACAAATGACCTAAGTAGCCGAGCTACATCGACGGATTTCGAATTTGGGTCCCCATACAAACATTCCCTTATTGATCGGAGGCTTTCTAATAAGAAAAATTAGTATTTTCTAATTTCTTTAATCCTCTTTTTCCTAATCTCATATATTAGGATTAATAATAATAATGAGACTCAACTACACCTCCGAACTCATCAAATTCTCACCTCTATATCGCGCGGGCATTTCACCGAACACCCGGCATGCACTTTTCGCCTATAATTTATTTCACTCAATTTAATTGAGCTGGAAGCCTATAAAAATCATCCTAAATTTATATTAATCCTTGCATAATACTCTACACCCTCATATGCATTTTCTTTAATTATTTGGATCGAGTTTTCTACCCGATTTCATAAACTCTATAATTCGAGTCTATACCAAAATCACTACTTCCCATTTTATTCTAATGACTCACTCCAATTTTTACCACCATACCAGAGATAATTCTTATATATATATATATCTCTATTTTACAAACCCAAAACCCTCATTTACTAACAAATTGCAATTTCTCTAACAACCCACTAATTTCCCAAATCTACCACTTCCAACACTTCTAAATCTCTCTACCATCATAATCCTCCTCAATAAAACTAACCATACTAAATTCTATACGAATAAATACAATAGGGTATACCTTTCCATTGCTTTTTCCCCAAATTGAAGCTACCATAGAGAAGAGAACCCTTCATTGAGCTTGCCCCCTAATTTAATCGAAATTTTATGGATGGAAAGGTCGGGATTTTTGGGCTGGGTAGTGGTCGGGATGGGGTCGGTTTGGGATCGGGAAAAAAAAAAGAAAGAGAACGGAGGAGAAAGAAGAATGGGGGGGTTTAATAAGAAAATTATTTCCAAACTGACCCACTGTGAAAATATTTACCAAACTGGTCCACTTTCGAAAATATTTACCAATATTAGTCCATAACTGGTCCACTTTCGAAAATATTTGGGTTGAGGACAAATTACACTAAGGTGTTCTCCCATTATAGTAGTAGAGATAAAATTATCATAATAATAATACTATTTTTATAAATGGATATTTACAAATAGACCCCTAGACCTCCAAAATATTTCAAGTAAACCCCAACTCTTTTCTCTAATAGCACCAACAATACAAAATACATTGCAATTATCTCGCAATAATCCTTCAAAATTATAAAATAAAATAAACAATAATTATTCACATAAAATCTCAACTCACGGCTTCAATATATAGCAATAATACCAATCTACCATAAATATCCATACCGATATCAATATTTAAATAAAATATATCAAAAATAATTTTCACCACTCAAAATATATAAAAACAGACATTTTCGATATTTTAAAAATTCGAGGTGTTACATTCTACACACCTCAAAAGAAGCTCGTCCTCGAGCTACGGGGTTTAAGAAAACTCCCCGAACAAAGTCAGTATACTTCCTCCACACCATTACCTAGGATTTCTAGGTACATTATCAGCATCACTACTTCATTGCACTATTAACTGCTGAACAACTCGTCGTCTGGTCTGTCGCACTATCGACCTACAATAACCACTAGTTTCATAGGATATCACATCCAATGCCACATCCAGCTGTCTTCGATCTACAACGGCTCCATACTTGAGATAGATCTCTCACAATTTTCTCGACATAGAAACAAAAAATACATCCAGAATACCCGCTATCTCCAAAATAAACTTCAAACAATATACCACAGTTCCCATTCTTTCTATAACTCTATAGGGCCATCATACATCGGGTCTAACTTTTCCCGGTTTCTAAAACGACGTACTCCATGCATAAAGGATACTTTCAAGAATGCCCACATTTTCAATTTCTAACTTCAAGAGGCTTTCGCCGCTGATAGGCGTCACCCTTTCTTTTGTCGACTACACACCTCAAAAGAGGTTTATCCATACTCACCTGATAATTAATATTCTTCCTCGTTCCGGTCCATTAAAATATTCTCCTAGAATCTTGATATATCTTCATGCCACCAGGATAGGCAATATACTTAATATAAGGAACATTCTCCATCACCTACTACCACAAGCCATCCTCATCAAGAACACCAAATCTACGATAATAACAAGGATTTCCCTACTGCCTACTGACCAATCTACATTACATTCACTAATCTCATCCAGAATTCGACCCTACTTCCTCTGTCACAAACAGAAATTTTGAATCCCAGCTTGACTGGTCAACTGTAGGATAGACAACTGTATTGATAAACTACCGATATATAGGGTCGGATCAACCTCTACTACTGAAATAAAATCAATTTAATCTATTGAACTGAACACCGTCCACTCCTGGGACGTTATTAGGACAAAATCTTCTTTTCATTTATAGCATTCATCCCTTTATTTCTTCCCCGGGTGGTATTTTATTTCCATACCAAGCTACCATAGTACTCAAGCCACGTATAGTGCCTCCTGCTCAAATCATTTACACGAACAAATGTTCAAACTCTTACGATCACAGAAAAAGCTAAAACTATTTTCTGAAAAACAAATTTCTCAACACCTTTAATACATGCCCTACTGTCACTAATTTCAAATCTGCGTAATTCACGCACCCCGTATAACCACAACTGCCTCAAGATATAAACCACAAGCGTGCCTTTAGGCATCAAACTCCACCTGATCCGGTACTACATGCACTCCCTTCTCGGGATGATCAAAACATGAGTCGTCGTTCATCTTCCTTTAACCCTTGAAAATATCTCTTCACGCTGTTCTGGTCATACCAACGGCTCATTCTTTATGATGAAATGAGTCATCGGTACAGCAATAATAGAAAGCCGAGGAATAAACCTCCGATAATAGCCACTTAAAACCAAGAAACTTTGAATTTTCAACACATCCGAGGGTTATTTCCCGTCTTTCCACCTTCTGAAATTTTCTTCGGATCCACAAATACGCATTCAACAGACACAATGTGTCCTAAAAATCACACTTCTCACTCCCAAAAATGACATTCTGCACACTTTTCATACCACTTCTAGTCCCAACGAGTTTACAACTCAGTTCGGAGGTGCCATCTCTGCCCCTCCATACTGCAAAAGTACACCAAATATCATCTACAATTACAATCACACCCTGTTAATATAAGGGTGGAAGGCCCAATTCGTCAAATTCATAAAAACTGCAGGGACGTTCGCCAGCCCAAATATATCACTAAGAACTCATACAAGTCATACTGAGTACGAAAAACAATTCCTGAGATCTTTTCTCTCTTCAAAGATTATCTGATAGTACTCGGTGCGCAACTCTAGCCGGGAGATTAGTGGCACTCCCCGCAACTAAATCCATCAAATTATCTATTCTCAACAATGAATACTTAATAGTCACCTTACTCGGTACACCTTCTCGGTGAATCACCTTCTGTGTTACGGAAACTGTCGGCGCGCCCTACGGCGTATCACTTAAACTGATATCCTTTATCAAAAACATCTCCTCAAATTCTCTTTCATCTTTTCCATTCCTTAAGTGCTATACACAAGCTGATTTAGAAATTGGAGCCATACCAATTATCAAAACGATCTTGAACTCCAGAGTTCGCTAAGGTGGGAGGACCAAAAACCTCTTCAAATATATCAAAAATTTTGCAAACCCCATCAACAATCTCAATCATTGCCTTAGATATTTCCACCAAACCCAACGAGTATAATCTTCATTGTCCAAGGCGCTACCTACAATCAAAACTGGGATTCATCGGGCTGTCTCACCTGAATCCTCCCTGTACCATACCCCAACTATGCAGATGACCTACATAACCCTCTACAACCAATCAATCTTCCCAAATATGGGATAAAACCATAACCACACACCACTCCTCAATATATAAAATATACACCTACAGAACATATGTCCATTGGACCTACACCAGATCTCCTGGGAATAGTTCCTTACGGCACCCAGCAATCAATATAATAGAATACCCCAATAGTACACTACTTCACTCTGGGATTTCTATAGAGGTCTATATGCAGGGCCAAGAAAGGCAATGCTGACTCAAAGTCAGACAAAAGTCTAATGTGGATCACACCATTCGACAATAGAATCTATTCTTCAACAAATCACCCACATAAAATACACTCTCTATCTCCAACTAAGCGTTAATGAACCCATACTCACATAGCAAGATCACTAGGATTAACAAATTCCCAGTTAACCTAAGCTCTGATACCAAACTGTAACACCCCAAAATTTTATTTTTTTTTTCTCTCAAAATAAAGTCTCCAAATTCAATTCTATCAATTTCTATGTCACTTTAATCATAAACTAAGAAAGTTATATTTCAGGAAAAATTTTGGCAGAGTCTTCCCTGTAAATTTTGCCCCGAAACACAAAAAGCTTACGGAATTCTGCTCAAAATTCCGTAGCTCACAAACCACATAATATTTTCATGGGCTCCCCAGGCCAAAATGAGCAGATACATACAGGCAATATAATATAATGCTCTGGGGGCCAAACTCATAACGGATTATCAAATATCAATTAAAAACTATGAATTTCTTTGAAAAACGAGGTAAAATCTTAGAAAAATCATTGTAAAACTTACCACAGAGCCTGGTACTCCACGACGAGCTGGGTACGGGTCACCAACATACTACACCACCTCACACTATACTCATCATCGTCATATACAGGCTTATACACTCATAATACAAATTAAATCATAAATTTCCCTATTCCTATAACTAAATAATACAAATTTTTAAAATAAAAGTTATACTATCACTCCACGCCTCACCTCTGCACTGAGGAGAACCTGCAACAGTGGGGGATCTAGGGTAGTCTTCAGACTCCCCTAACCCCCCAAACACTAAGGGGTTAGCCATTTCTGGTGTGAGTATAGTTATTAATCTAATGACAAATTAAAATAGTATAAAGAAAATAATTTAAACTTACAAATACCACGTTACGATAATGCTACCCGAATCCTGAACACAACAACATCATCGGTACGACGATATATCAAATACTTTGCCAATCCTGCATTCAACTGTTCAATTATCCATAACTTCCCACATTTCATAATATACTTCACCTCAGCCTCGTATATATATAATATACTTCATCTCGACCTCGTATATATATAATATACTTCACCTCAACCTCGTATATATATATTCTTATTTTACATCCGCATAATACGAATACACATACAATCCATTACTTTTCAATTTATCTTCTCTAACCCAAATATTCATTCTTCCACAAGTATCGTCATAATAGCATTATATGAATATAACTACATAATGTTATTACTCCTTTCATTAATAACCCTTTATGGGAATACAACTCATAATACAACATACACTCTTAATAACCATTTTCATAACCAGTCTCATAATACAGGTATTTATTTTATTAAAATACAACAAGTATCACTTCCTTCCTATATGCTTCTATTCTCATAATGCCACATTCATTTAAGTCTCATAACGCAAGTATAACATCTTAATGCTTATTGCAATGCTCTCACATTTCATCACATCAATAACACCTCATTAATAGAATACTTATACTGGTTACATCAAACCATGTTTTATAACTCATTCACATCTCATTACTCCACTTAGTAATTCTCATTCTTATAAGGATTATATTTCTTATTATCATTTTCACTTAATCCCCAAACACACTCTGGGGCCACCACATATCACATCTCATAGCCGATAGCTTGGGTAATAGTCACCGTACCTCAAACACACAATTTGGGTAATATCACATCACATCTCAAGCCGATAGCTTGATTATTAATTTCACTTCAATCACTTATCATCTTTACTTCACCTTATTTCTCATTTCTATTAATCATTACCACTATTATATCCACTCACCCTGCGAATTATGCCAAGGCAGGTAGTTCCCACAATTTCCACTGAAATTGCGGGCAGGTAGTTCCTTGACACAATTCCAAGGTACAACTCATATCAACTGTATTTTACTGTAATGATCACACCTATAATGCAATTACTTTGTATTATTCAGGATAACACATCTCTTTTATTATTTTCATCTTAAATTAATCACAAGCTGCATTTATCACTTTTTTTCATATATTAACTCATAGCACGTTCACTTTCACATTTACTTCATTCACACACTTTCTTTTCCACACACAGTTCACATTTTACTATCCACTTTCGTTTCCACGCACAATACACATTTTACTATCCACTTTCCTTTACTACCACAATTCACATTCCACTTACCACTTTCTTTACTACCACATTTATTATTAACACTTATTTATTTTATTAGTTCGTCGACCAGTGAGCCACAGTATCCCAACATACTGAAAGCCGACAGCCCAGTAAACACGCGGCCCGATGCTCACACAGAGTCTTACTCGTCCGAGGCTACGTCTTCCTCCTAGCCGAACTAGCGAGGGAACCACTTACCCCAAGTAGAACTTGGGTACGTCCTCCCAGCCGAAGCCAAGAGGGAAAAAGCCACTGACCCCAGGTAACCTGGGTACTTCCTCGCGACGTCTGTCATCGAGAGAAAAACCACTTACCCCAGATAAACTGGGTACGTCCTCGCGACATCTGTCATCGAGGGAAAAACCACTTACCCCAGATAAACTGGGTACGTCCTCGCGACATCTGTCATCGAGGGAAACCGGGCCTCAAGCCGATAGCTTGGGCGATAAAATCCACTTACCCCAAACATAGTTTGGGTCCACTTACCCCAAGCCGGTCCTTGGGTGTTAGGAGGTCTAGCCCAAACCCCCAGGATTGCTGTAGGTACTGGTCAACAAGCCATCTGTTATTAGCATTAATCATTGCATCTTTCCATTTTACTTTATCAACATAAAGCATCACAACTTTTAATTCAACAATAGCCACATCTTTGACTTTAATCACAAAAATAATAACACATTTTATTAACACTTACCATCTCACCTTTTTCTTGCGTTTGATGCACATTTGATGTCCACGATATTTATTACCATCTCGTTGTATCATATATATATATGCATATCCCATGTCATTTAACATAGAAACCATCATGTTATTTAACCTACCATAACATCACCCATTATGAATACCATGCTATTCGCTACTTCATTAAATCCCATATAAACATACACCAAGTCATTTATCATATAAACCAACATGTCATATTATTTCCCATTAATTCATTTCAAACATAATTAAAATGTAAACATGCACCCACTTATTTAATTTCGTCAATTATTGCATCACACATCATAATCATCTATATATATTTTACAAATAAACATCACACATGCGGATTTCCCATCATAAGGGGCCAAAACCACTTATTTCCTCTAATTAAGTCTTATAATATCTAATTATAGCATACTAGCTCATACATCATGTTTCATATAGATAAAATCACCTATAAGGGCTTATATGCCCCAAAACATGCACAAAACATGCACGGGATAAAAATACGCATAAACAATTTAACATATTTAATTTTTATACTTCAACACGTTACATTAATCCATAATATAGGTTTTATACACTTAAAATAGTTAATTTCACCACATATCACAAAAACCCATTTTCGAGCTCCAAAAATCCGTATTTTCATTGAGAATCAATTTTTAGCATAACTTCTATAAAATATATCAGAAAACCACGAAATTTGGCCACAATATAAAATATTTATAAATACAACATACTCACCTGACGGATCGAGCAAACGATGTCCCATGTCCGCCCAGCAGCCAGTCGAAGTTCGACTTTTTCCACCTAAATGGAAAATTATAGGACCGATTAGCTTAAAACTCAAATCTCGGCCTCCGAACCTCCAAACTCGAATCCGTCTTCGCCCACACGTTACAAATGACCTAAGTAGCCGAGCTACATCGACGGATTTCGAATTTGGGTCCCCATACAAACATTCCCTTATTGATCGGAGGCTTTCTAATAAGAAAAATTAGTATTTTCTAATTTCTTTAATCCTCTTTTTCCTAATCTCATATATTAGGATTAATAATAATAATGAGACTCAACTACACCTCCGAACTCATCAAATTCTCACCTCTATATCGCGCGGGCATTTCACCGAACACCCGGCATGCACTTTTCGCCTATAATTTATTTCACTCAATTTAATTGAGCTGGAAGCCTATAAAAATCATCCTAAATTTATATTAATCCTTGCATAATACTCTACACCCTCATATGCATTTTCTTTAATTATTTGGATCGAGTTTTCTACCCGATTTCATAAACTCTATAATTCGAGTCTATACCAAAATCACTACTTCCCATTTTATTCTAATGACTCACTCCAATTTTTACCACCATACCAGAGATAATTCTTATATATATATATCTCTATTTTACAAACCCAAAACCCTCATTTACTAACAAATTGCAATTTCTCTAACAACCCACTAATTTCCCAAATCTACCACTTCCAACACTTCTAAATCTCTCTACCATCATAATCCTCCTCAATAAAACTAACCATACTAAATTCTATACGAATAAATACAATAGGGTATACCTTTCCATTGCTTTTTCCCCAAATTGAAGCTACCATAGAGAAGAGAACCCTTCATTGAGCTTGCCCCCTAATTTAATCGAAATTTTATGGATGGAAAGGTCGGGATTTTTGGGCTGGGTAGTGGTCGGGATGGGGTCGGTTTGGGATCGGGAAAAAAAAAAGAAAGAGAACGGAGGAGAAAGAAGAATGGGGGGGGTTTAATAAGAAAATTATTTCCAAACTGACCCACTGTGAAAATATTTACCAAACTGGTCCACTTTCGAAAATATTTACCAATATTAGTCCATAACTGGTCCACTTTCGAAAATATTTGGGTTGAGGACAAATTACACTAAGGTGTTCTCCCATTATAGTAATAGAGATAAAATTATCATAATAATAATACTATTTTTATAAATGGATATTTACAAATAGACCCCTAGACCTCCAAAATATTTCAAGTAAACCCCAACTCTTTTCTCTAATAGCACCAACAATACAAAATACATTGCAATTATCTCGCAATAATCCTTCAAAATTATAAAATAAAATAAACAATAATTATTCACATAAAATCTCAACTCACGGCTTCAATATATAGCAATAATACCAATCTACCATAAATATCCATACCGATATCAATATTTAAATAAAATATATCAAAAATAATTTTCACCACTCAAAATATATAAAAACAGACATTTTCGATATTTTAAAAATTCGAGGTGTTACAGAATCAGAAGCCCAGCGGTTTATTGCAGCCATTACCCATCCCAGAATGGAAGTAGGATTGTATCAGCATGGATTTCATCACAGGTTTACCAAAGAGTTCCAAAGGCAATGATACAATTTGGGTGATAGTGGACTAACTCACCAAATCGGCTCACTTTTTAGCAATAAAGCTTACTTGGTCAATGGAGAAGCTGACAGAGATGTATGTTGGAGAGATTGTGAAGCTGCATGGGGTTCCATTGTCAATAGTATCCGATCGAGATGCGCGTTTCACATCACATTTCTGGAGAAGTTTTTAAGCAGCTTTGGAGACAAAGACTGATTTCAGTACCGCCTTTCATCCCCAAACTGATGGGCAGACTGAAAGAGTCAACAGGGTGCTGGAAGATATGTCGAGGTGCTGTGTGTTGGATTTCAGTGGCAACTGGGAGAGACATTTAGCTCTTGTGGAATTTGCCTACAACAACAGCTTTCAGGCAAGCATTGGGATGGCACCATATAAAGCTCTATATGAAAGGAAATGCAGGACACCGGTTTGTTGGTACGAGGTGGGAGAACGAAAGTTATATGGACCAGAAATTGTGCAACAGACCACAGAAAAGATTGAGTTGATCAGAAAGAGGTTGTTCGATGCACAAAGCAGACAGAAGAGCTACGCCGACAACAAGAGGAGAGACCTGGAGTTTGATGAATGTGACTATATCTTTGTGAAGGTGTCTCCGACTAAAGGAGTAATTCGGTTCCAAAGGGGAGGAAAATTAGCCCCGAGATACATTGGACCCTACAAGATATTGAAGAGAATTAGAAAGACAGCTTACCGGTTAGAACTACCAGAAGAGTTGGCCCAAGTGCACAATGTCTTTCATGTGTCCATGCTACGAGGCTATGTCCTAGATCTGAGTCATCATTTGCCAGAGGTGCCTGAAGGTTTACAACTGGACTTGAGCTATGCTGAGCGTTCTATTGAGATCGTAGATTGTCGAGAAAAGGTCTTGAGAAACAAGACGATATCTATGGTCAAAGTTATTTGGAGGAACCAGTTAGTTGAGGAGGCCACTTGGGAATCAGAGAAAAAGATGATAAAAAATCACCCAAAACTCTTCTACTGATATCTTTGTAAACTATTCTTTTTCTTTCTTTGTATTTTCTCGCTCCTAAGTGTAGTTCCGGGGATGGAACTATTCTAAGGAGGGAGTGTTGTAACACCCCACAATTTATTTTAAATTAAAATGCATTTTTTTGATTTTGCACGTATGATGCTCATGCAAAAAATTTATTCTCATTTTGTTACTCTCATTTACAAATTTTTTGCGTGCATTAGTTTTAATTAGTCTTTTTTTGATCCATGGACCTATAGAATAAAATCAAGCCCATTAGGAGAAGAGCCCACTAAGAAAATTAAATTAATTAATTAAAAGTGAGCCCATGAATTAAGCCCATTAATAAAATCACAATTTAAGTTGAGCTTGGACTAATACATGACAAGTTACAACTTTTTGTACATATTTAGGACTATAAAAATTGTACCTAATTTGTATGTGCATGTGTGCAAGCACACACATTAGTAGGCCGGATATTACTAGGGGTGTAGGCTGGTTTTGGCATGAGGGAATAAGAGAGTGAAGGAGAGTTAGTGTTGTGGAGAGTGGGGAGATGAAAGTTAGGAGTTTGGAGGTTATAGTATTTCAAAAGGTGGGAGTTTTAGGAGTTTAGAACATGAAGAGTTGTAAAAATTAATATGGAGAGTTATTAGGTGTAAAATTATGCATAATAGACCCAAACCATACCCTATAAATAGAGCCTCATTCCCTACTTTCTATTGCACCAAAAACATTATCAAAATCAAAAGAAAGAAAGAAAGAAAAGAAAGAGAGTAAGAGAGTTCCTTTTGCGTCGAGGAAATTCTTGCTAGGAGGAGAAACTATTGCTAGGAGGAGAAGTCTTGCTAAGAACTAGGAGTCCTTGGAGCTAAAAGTGGTGTTCTTTTCATTCATTAGTCAAGCTTCACAAAAGGTGGGTGATTTCATTGTTTTCTAAAGTAGGATATGCATGCTAAAATGAGTAATATAAGAAGAATTTTGCTGAGAAAATTATAAAGATCATGCTAGTATAATATGATACGTATGAAGTTAGTTTTGTCAATTAAGAAATAGATATCATGCTAATTAAAGATAAGAACTCTTTATGTTATAAACCATGTTAGTAGGTTTACAAAATTTTGTGCTTATGTAATATGGCGATCACATCATGCTTTGATAATTAAGAAAGAAGAAAGAAAGAAATTTTAGTTAGTGTTTGTAATGTATCGACATATGATTGTCCTAAATGAAAAGACTATAAACTATTGCATGAAAGAGTACTCTTGTGAAATGCTTATGTTCAAGTGACATAAAAGAGTAATTTGTGTAAAAGTAAGAACACAACTATTTTGCATGAACACTAGTTTCCTTTTTATTAATTTTAAGTTTTAAAGAAAAACCTAAGTATATGTAAAAAATGAGAAAGTGAATTATTTAATGAGTGGAAATAGTATTTTAAATGAATTTGAAAATTTATTGATTTCTATTTTTTTTTAAAAATCTAATATCAAGAAAAAGTTTATTTCAAAATTATTAGAAAGATTTTGATCTTTTGAATAAACAAGTTTCATGTAAAAAGAAACACTTTCTGAATAGTTGAACAAAAGTACATTAGTACATTTTCTAAACAAAAAATACACTTGGACTTACTAGTTAGGCACTGTAATATAGAGCTTTGTGAAAGAGATCCTAGGTTCAAAACTTGATAGTCACATCTATTTTAATTCTTTTGAATAATTTTCGAAACCCAGAATCAATTCATGAAGATTTTGGCTTAGGATTTTGACACCAAAGTCCAATGGACTTACTGGTTAGCTGGTCTGGGTCTGAGCGTTGACTGCCTTTGACCAAGAGGCATGGGTTCAAAACCCGGGCACCTTCTTTGATTTTTTTTTAAAAGCCTCTTTTGCATATATGAAGATTTTAATAAAGGAAATCTTAGAATATAAAGTTTAGTATTAATATAAAAATGAAATGGAAATATTAAAAGATAGTTTTGAAGTATAAAAAGAAATTTAAAAAAAAAATTGAGAATAGAATTTTGTGGTGAAGAAAAGAAAAGTAGTATTTGTGAAGTGATCTTTTAAAGAAGATTACAATTGTAGTTTGTTTAAGAAATATTTTTATAGTGAATTGAGATATTGTGACAACTTATCTTTGTTATAAAATTTCATGTGATGAAGTTGCATTCTTGAAAGAAATAAATTGCTTGTAAAGGTGATGGATGAATAAATAGAACACGAATGGATACAAGACATTAATCATTTGTGAATAAGATGTTATGAAATGAAATTGTGTACTTGAAATGAAGTATTAATTGTTATGAATAACTAGATCATGAATGATGACAAGACTATGTATTTTTGTGAATGAGTTAAAAGATGAAATTAACTTGGTTTAAGACATGTTTACTAAAGGGTGTGAATACCCATGATTCATGTACATGAAAAATTATGATTTAAGAGTTAGTATGACCTCGGGTACCAGCATTATTGAAAGAAAAAATTTGAGATATGATGTTGAGATTTGCCGTGGAGCAATCTCATATTTTTGTAAATTAGTCCGGTAGTGGTAAAACTAATTCTAGGGAACTCATTCATGTCTTGAACTATATAATTAGGCACATAAGTGAAGATGTAGTAAGACCTATGAAAACGTAAGTGGGGCACTCTATATAGTCGAGCGGTGGGCTTGTTGCGGCGGTTCACCGGGGCTACAGACCCAGTTGGTGGACTGTAGTTGCCGCGTGGGAGATGAACTGTTATTTTAAATTCGGGAATATGCGTAGTCGGGCGGATAGTTTATCGTTCTCCATGTATATACGTATACTGGGGCTAGAGGGGCACTTGCGGGAGGTTCGCACGACGAGGAGTTTGTATAACAGTTGGGCGGGGGATTTGTTGCGGCGGTTCCCCAGGACTGGGATCCGCACTCGTGGAACGTCTTAACTTTGTCTTATTACTGGATAGTTATCATGGTGAGGGATCGAATCATTTATTGTGGAGTACATAGGAGCTTGCCCTCAGACCTATGTAGTATGGGATGCATAGAATCCGAACAAGTGTGCATTAATATCATCCTAGTATAAAATGTGTGCATTAGGCATTAAGACATGGCATACACTTACATGTTTAGCATAGTCACAATTTAACACTTTATCGTTCATTCAACTCTTGTGATTTTGTTAAAATAATGAGATCGTTATATGTACGACATAGAGAGGATAGCCGAGTATAACATTTTCTTCAGTTGTAAGTGACTGACGTGCCCGCAGCTTGATATGCATGTAATGGATTATTCATGAAGGAATAAAGCTATTATGATGCAATCGATGATTTATTTGATAAAGTTGTACAAGTTATATTGTTTTCAATGTTGTAATCTTTTATTCTTCCACTGTGTAAACAGAGTGTAATGAACTCTGATGTACTATTGAGAAAGTTTTAAATTTTCTTGTAAAATTGTACGAAGTGAAGTAAAGATCCTATGAAATCTCGAATTCGGTCTTATTTGGAATTCGGGGCGTTATAGTATCATTGATTTGAGAGACATGAATCTTTCTCTGCTAGGCAAGTGATAGTGGAAAGTGTTCCACCTATATGGCGAATGTTGGCAGGAGTTCATTTAGCCATACTTGTAAGGGAAAGGTACGAGAAGCTTGGATTTCCAAGTGGGTTCCAATGTCTCATGCATCTGGAAAGGGATCACCCGGGCCAATGACCGGTTCTGCACGGCGATCATGTCATTAATCGGCAATGGAATGTCGATCAAATTCTAATGGAACAAGTGGTGCGGTGCACACACTCTTAGATAAAGATTTTTGGACCTTTACGACCAAGCATCCCAAGTCACACCTTCGTGGCCAAGACATGGAGGAGGGGAGCATGGAAACCTTCCTTCAGAGCTAGAGTCAGTTGGGAATCCCACCAGAGGCTGGGCAAACTCCAAGACTACATTGCACAGAATGAGGTTAAATGCTCACACGGCCCAGACCAGACATTCTGGGAGCTGAAAAATAATGGCTCGTTCACAGTCCGCTCCATGTACAACCCCATCCACTCCCGAGGATGTAAACCTAGCTTGGCTCAGATCCGCTGGAAGGCAAAAAGACGCCTCATTAATTTAGGATTTTCTTCTAGTTGGTTCTCAATAATGCCATCATGACCAGAGAAAATCTAGCCAAAAGACAACCAAACATTACGACCAACTGTGGGATCTGCAATGTTCACACTGAATCGCGCAACCACCTTCTCATTGAGTGTCAACAGAGTAAGGCGACACTGGTGGAAGTCCTAAGTGCAGCGAGACGAAAGAAGCTTGGTACATCGCCATCACTGCTACAACATGAGTTTTATGGCTAGACAGAAATAACTTTTACTTTCTTGGGACTTGTAAAAGTACTTTTGGCATTTTAACTCACATCATGCATCTTATTATTTTTTGGGATATAGCTGCCGCCACAAGACCGAGACGGAGGATCGCCAGGATCTTCCACATAGATGAGTACGAGGACGAGGAGGTCGAGTTTGGACCTACCCTAGACTAAGCGGTGCATTTGAAGGACCGCTATGATTTACTTGGTATTTCTGTAGCACTTTTGGTTTGTCCCACCCTCCAGGACGATGCTGGAGGTTTATGTTTTATTTTCCAGTTTTGTAGTTCTTTATATCTTTTCCCGGTACTCTGGAGATATTTTATTAAACTCTTATTAATGAAACAAGGTGACGTTATTCCACATTTTTATTTTATATATATATATATATATATATATATATATATATATATAGGGTAAATTTTAGTTAACCCTACTGTAGTTTATTCTTTTGGCAGTTTACCATACTTAAACTTGTTTGGAAATTAACCATACCGAAGTTATTTTTTTGGCGTCTTGGCCTACTCCACCTATTTTGAGAAGTATTTTGCTGTGAAATGTCTAAAATACCCCTATAGGTTCAGAGTAATTGCGCACATGTCAGCAAGTCAGCAAATATCAAAATTACTCTGAACCTATAGGGGTATTTTAGACATTTCATGGCAAAAAATGCTCAAAATAGGTGGAGTAGGCCAAAATGCCAAAAAAACAACTTCGGTATGGTTAATTGCCAAAAAAACTTCAGTATGGTAAACTGCCAAAGGTATAAACTACAGTAGGGTTAATTAAAATTTACCCATATATATATATATATATATATATATATATATATAGTGAGTTTATTATGAGATGCTGAGAAGGAGCTCTTATCATCAGCAAAAGATCTCAGCCATTGGATCTCGATCCGATGGCTGAGATCTTTTCTGCTAAAACTCATGAGATCTGTCTTTTAGGGGAGGACATTTTAGGGATTTTGAAATCCCATCCCACGCTCATTCCTCTTTCACGCTTATTTCTCTCTTGTTTCTTTCATCCCCGATCTTAAATTGAAAAGGCCCAAATCCCCCCAAAACGAAAACCCTAGCTCCTCTCCATCGACCCTGCCTCTCAAATCGAACTCCCCTAAATTCTTCGACCCTCTGCTCTAAACCCTCCCAGATGCTCTGCTCGTCGCCAACGAACTCCCCCAAATCGGTGGGTTTGGCTGACGCTTGACACCACTTGACGCCATCTCTCCTCGACGCTAAAGTCCACCCCCTCTCACTTCCCTACCCTTCTCACTTCTAAACCCTAACACCCTCAAACCCTACCTTCCTCTATATCCTCCATCTCCACCTCGATTTGGGTCCTTCATTTCCAAACTGCCATTTCAAGCTCAGATTTGGGTTCTTCATCTCCAAACTACCATTTCAAAATATTTTTGGAGGGAAGTGTTTGATTCTCATACATGCTTTTATGATTTCTGTTCAATTTCTTGTATTTTCTTTTGGTTGTGTGTGTAGGCAATTGATGTGAATTATTTGCAAGTGTACAAAATCGCAATAAGTAGTATAATTAAGTGAAAGAGTGTCGAACCCACAAGTACTAATTATTTTACTGAGTACCGAAATTTACTTGATTAACTACTATTTGGAAAATTGAAATTCAACAAAGAAACAACTAAATTAAATTAATCTAAAGAGCTAACTAAATTAATTAAATGGGCGGAATCTGAAATTTTGTTGTTTATTAATTGCAAAACTAATTCTAGGGCTTTTGAGTTCACCTAGTTAATCACACACAATTTATAACTCCATGTAAATAAAAATATTATTTTTCCAAGTTGTCGACCAAATTCCCTAAGTACTCAATGTTTTCTCTCGAACAATATCAAAAATATATCCAACTAACAGTTTGTCGTATCTCTATGCAAATTTAATTAATTGAAGATTCATTAAGTTCTATGAATTTCTTTATAGTCACATCAATCGCGGTAAATCATCACTAATTTCGCTCAATCAATGGTATTTAATTCTATAGTTCTAAATTACAAATTACCTCTCGGTCTCTCCATAATCCAATAAATCATACAAAAGTTGGTCAAACAATTGTAAGCATTAGGAACAAAAATCAAACACAAAACCATGGAAAAATAGAAAAATAATATGGAATTAAAATTGTGTTCTCAAAACTAGGCTACATCAAAGCCCTAGAAGAATAAAATTAGTTCATAATAAATTTGCAACTAACAAACTTGTTCTTTGATTGCATAATAAAAATTAGAAGAGAAAAAGAAGAAAAACTTTATTTGTTGCCAAAAATCCAAGTTGAAGAGCTTTAAAATCCGCAATGCCACAATATAGCGCTCCCTTCTCCTCTCTCCTCTTTCTCTCTTGATTTCCGTTCAGAGCTGCCTTTCTTTATTTTTTTATTATTTTTTATTTTTTTTCTTCTGGATTCACGCCTAGCTGCCCCATCTCCTATTTTTCTTCACCCCTCCACCTTTCTTTTCACGCCTCCACCAACCAAAGTTAGAACCCCTCCTTCTGTTTATATATACTAGTGTAATGCACGTGCAATGCACGTGGAGAAAATGGGGAGGGATGAAAAGGACCAAAAAAAAATCTACCAACGCGTGCGCTGCACGTGTTGACACACACACACACACTAAGGAATAAAAATTTGTTTATTTGTTTACAACCCCATCTCTCCCATTATAATAGTTACTAGTGTAATGCACGTGCGATGCACGTGGGGAAAATGGGGAGGGGGAATGAAAAGGACAAAAAAAAATCTACCAAGACGTGCGATGCACGTGTTGACACACACACACTAAGGAATAAAAAATTGTTTATTTGTTTCCAACCCCATCTCTCCCATTATAATAGTTATAGATAGATAGAGGGTAGGTAGGCAGTATTAGGGTTTAATTAAATTAGATTAGGATAGTTAATTAGGATTAGTTAATATTATTAGATAATTAATTTATTAATTTAAAATCAATCGATTAAAATTAATCTATTATAATTTTTAAATTAATAAATTAACTAACCCTAATTTAAATCCACTAAACTTTGATTTTTATTACAAAATTTCATTCCACCTCCTAGTTGACCGAAATATTTTTTTTTTGATTCTTCAATGGGCCAATCTGTAAAACTACGCATACGAGTGCTCGAATCTTTTAGAATCTTCACATATAATCAATTTGAACTTTTTGGAATCTTTATCTTTGCACTCTTCATGAATTTCACCAAAAATGCTTATATTTTGTACTTATCCATCTTATTCCTACAAAATCAAACAAATAAATAATTTTGAGTAGAAATAAGATAAATGTTAAAGAAATCATCGAGAAATCACAATTTAATGCGTAAAAGGATAATAAAATTTATGTATAAATTCAACTCATTAGCAATGTTGAGTCACATTTTGATGTAAGTTAGTTATTTATTTTTGGGGTTGAAATTGGAAAGTCATTGAAATTATTGTTTTGAAGTATATTTGGTTGTGTGCCATGATAATTATGCAAAGTTGAATAGAGTTCGGAAAATGAGCGTGAGAGAAGAAGGGGAAGAAATGAATGAGTGTTGTGAAATCCCCAAAATACCCTCAACACATAGCTTACATTTAAGTGATCTGAGTCCATCCCAATTCATCTGATATTTAGGCAGTGATGACACACACTGATTGAATGTATCACTATATTTTTGTGATGGTTGGATACTTATGATTTAGCTACTATAACAAGATGGACACCTATTATATGTCAGGGTAGTATTTGAATGGATGTAAAAGATTTTAATGAACAAGGTAGATTTGTAAGTTTGTTTTCCTACTTAAAACAAGTTATGTTCTTTCACTAGACAGAGCTCAATCAGCTTGGAAACAAAATGAACAGCGCTCAAATTGCTCATAAACAACATAAACAGAGCTCACAAAGCCTGGAAACATTATAAACATAGCTCAAATTACTCATAAACAACATAAAAAGAGCTCAATTGGCCTGGAAACAATATAAATGAAGTTATATTTTTGTGATGGCTGGATACTTATGATTTAGCTATTGTAACAAGATGGTTGGATACTTATGATCAATAGCAAATGTGTGTGATGGTTATTTACTAATGATTAGGTCTATTTTTGAATTCATGCTGTCTGTATGGGAACTCTTTAGTTGTGCACTCCTTCCAGCTGTTGCTACTTCTTCTGTTATGATGAAGGGGGTAAATCAGTCTGATACTTGATGGCCTGATACTGTTGTTGTTCAGTTTAATGTTCTATATGCAATTTAATGGCCTTTTCACTGTGATGGTTGAATAATTTCTTTGTGATTCTATAACTTTCACTTATTATTATGGGGGTAAATTATTCTTTCCACTCAATGATTATATGAATGAAGAGTTCCCTATATATATATGACAGAGAATGCATTTATGCATTTGAACTAATGCTTGATTATTGATATGGCTAAAAATAGGATTAAATCGGGACCGTTCACATCGGACACGAATCTTAAAGCTCAGGGGCAAACGGTAATTTCACATACAAATGGGTCCGAAACGGGTACTGGGTCTCCTTCTCACATATCCAATAACCCACGAACGGATCCACCTCAACTGGGTACGGGTCCCGACCCGATACAAACCCAGTCCGACAGGATAGAATTAGGGTCTCTGATTGAACCAAATCAACGGGCCTGATTCGCGACTATCCTCTCACCGGGAATTAAGGGATTACATTCCTAATCTGATTACGAGGATTTTATTCCTTATCAGATCACAGGGATTACATTCCTAATCTGATCCCAACGGCGACTATAAATACCCCCCATCCATCTCCATTAAGAGGTAATCAATCTTTCTCCAGTTTTTGCGCTCTTTCATAATCATTTCTGGTCACTGACTTGAGCGTCGGAGGGTGCGTCGCCGGAATCAACCCCGGTGTCTCGCACTTCCTTGCAGGTGAACAGCGGGAGTCAACGGTTAAGCTCCGGTGGAACAGGTTAGGTTTGCTATTTAGGTTTTCCAAGAACTCACAAATTCTATCTGTTTACCCCCACACCAGATTTAGCGGTAACAGATTGGCGCCGTCTGTGGGAAACATACGAATAGCAGCCTCCCCTCTTCCCGTTGGTCAGATCTTCTCCTGCCATGCCTCCTAGGAAAATAAGATCCAGAGGGTCCAACCGTGGACCCAATCCCGTTGATCAGCAAGAGGTAGTCCCCATCCAACCCGCTCAGCAGCAGGGGCAACTTCCTCTCCGAGCGGAAGACCCTCTTCAACAAGATCAGCCTCCTCTTCAGAATCAGCAACCCCCTAACGGTCCCGCTGGTCCTAACTTGCAGAAGCAAAAGCAACCTCTCCATCAGGACCGCATCTCGATACACAATGCCTCTACGGACTCTTACGCCTCCCACAATCCTCAAGTTTCCGACCTCCGCAATACCATCCTCAATCGGCAAAAGGATGAGGTTCTTCGCCGCCGTCTGGACGAAAAGCGGGCCCGAGAGGGAGCATCCCGCCAACAACGTCCGGATGAGCGATCTCCTCACCGCCGAAACTACAGAAGGTCCCCTACCCGAAGCGGGATGAAAGAGTCCCCCGAGCATCATGGGAAGAGACACCACTCCCCTACCGGTCGGCACCAGTCAACGAATGATGAGGCACCCATCACTCGTGCCGAGTTCCAGCAATTTCAAACAACGGTTTTGCAAGCTCTCAACCTCCGACCCAACAACAACAATGCCCAAAGGGCTCCTACTCCTCCACGGATTCTAAGTCCTCGCCGCTCCCAGAGTTACCGTCGTCGTAGTCCCCGCTCCCCTTCCTATGAAGACGAGTCCAGAGGCTCGTTTGACTACCGTCGAAGGGACGATGCTCTCTACCGCCGTCTCCACGAGATGGAGAGACGCATCGGCCGAATAGACAAGGATGAGGAGTTAAGAGGAAGGACCATCTGCCCAAGCAGACCTCCCTTCTCCCGGACCATCATGGAGGCTCCTATCCCAAGAGGTTTCGAACCCCTGCAGTTCGAAACTTACTCGGGGGAGTCGGACCCCGTGGACCACATCAAAAGCTTCAAGACCCTCATGCTAATCCACCAAGCTTCCGATGCTTTGCTGTGCAAAACCTTCCCCACCACTCTTAAGGGTTCGGCTAGGGAGTGGTACTCCCGCCTCGCCCCGTCTTTCATATTCTCCTTCGAGCAATTCGAGAGCCTCTTCATCACTCATTTTGTGAGTAGCAGATGCACGGAGAAGACTAACATCTCGTTACTCCAGCTCTGCCAGGAGAAGGGAGAGAAGTTGAGAGACTATGTGAGGAGGTTCACTGCAGAAGTGAGATCCATTGCTTTCCTTGACCAGCCTGTTGCAGCGGCCGCCTTCCAATCGAACGTCCTCAACTCTAGCCTTCGCTCCTCCCTTGCCAAGAAGCCCTCACATAATTTTGCCGACCTCCTTCTCAGGAGCGAGAAGTACATTCGGGCCGAAGAAGCCGAGAATCTCCTGGGCTTTGAGGAGACATCTTCCGGGAACAAACGGAAGAGCACAAGTGAAGAGGGCTCCCAAAAATCCCAGAAGGACGGCAATGGACAGCGTCGCCCGACTCCTCGGTTTGAGAAGTTCACCCCCCTCATTTCCAATATATCAGAAGTTCTTATGGAGGTGGACAAGGAAGGGCTCCTCCGCGCTCCCCCGAGAATGAATACACCTGGCAAGAAGAGGAACAAGGATAAGTGGTGCCGCTTTCACAGGGACCACGGCCACGACACGGATGATTGTCGGGCTCTCAAAGAGGAGATTGAAGAACTCATACAGCGGGGGCACCTGATCAAGTTCGTCCAAAAAGAGGGGGTCGAGTTTCCCCCCTGAGGAAGCCCACAAACGAACAGAAGGGCCCGCCAAGCTTCAACACTCGGAATCTCCCAGCTCCTCCCAAGAGGTCTTCACCTTATTGTAGAAGTAGGATCTTGATTTTCAATAAGGCCGATGCTTGTAACTCGGCCAACAGCATGTAATAATGGCTCGCCCTATTGGAGCAGCCACTTAGTTTATTTCAATAAAACTTTACATCTTTTCATTGAAAATTATTGCTCTTGCTTCTCTATCTCTCCGAGTCATGACTCTCTTAAATGGTGGGTTCGGAGTCCAGCTTCTTCTACATGGCTGCTCCCGCAACTTACTAACCTTTAACAACGATGGTTCGGAGTCCAACACTTGGCTCGATTCCTCTTCAAATAACCTGCTCTTCAGCGGGTTAGAAGTGGTTCGCCATTCGGAATTGCTCCCACAACCGTTGAACACCTCTACCGATGGTTCGGAGTCCAACACTTGGCTCGATTCCTCTTCAAATAACCTGCTCTTCAGCGGGTTAGAAGTGGTTCGCCATTCGGAATTTCTCCCACAACCGTTGAACAACTCTACTAATGGTTCGGATCCAACACTTGGCTCGATTCCTCTTCAAATAACCTGTTCTTCAGCGAGTTAGAAGTGGTTCGCCATTCGGAATTGCTCCCACAACTGTTGAACAACTCTACCGATGGTTCAGACTCCAACACTTGGCTCGATTCCTCTTCAAATAACCTGCTCTTCAGCGGGTTAGAAGTGGTTCACCATTCGGAACTGCTCCCACAACCGTTGATTCTGTCACTTAAATAGCGAGTTCGGAGCACAACTCTTCCCTAGAGTTGCTCCTCAAGACTCGTCTTCCAGATGGCTCTTCTAAAAACTGAGCTCTTCATTCCGCTCCCTCCAAAGCGGGCCCCTTCAAAGAGAGTTCGGAGCTCAAAACTCTTCCATAAAGTTGCTCCTTACACTCTTTTCAAAGGATGGGTCCTCTCCACACCTAAGAGTGGAGCTCCTCTTCAAAAATCTCCAAAACCAAACAGAATAGAGGCAGAGCTTCAGAGCCCCTCACCTCTCCCATATGCCGACCATTCTCCCGAGCCGAGGAGCAGAGCTTCATCGACCCATCCCCTTCATCAACTCACCGAGCTTCTCCTCACGCTCGAGCCATCCGAACTCCGAGCTCCACTACACCGGGCTACTACGGGCAGAAGGTGAACTACTGAGTTACCGAGCCGAGCGGACGAGGAACCGACCCTCGTATATGGAGAAAAATTCTGCCGAACCGATTTCACCGTTAGATCATCTCAAAATTCGCACTCAAGCGTGATGGACGGATCAGATCGCGCCATGTCACCACAAAACGACAAGATAACGTTTTCTCGAAACTCGTGCCTCTTGTCTCGTGATTCGCGCCACGATCATGATCAACCGTCCAGATGGAGCCACGTAGCTCGGATCTGAAATCCGAGCTACCGATCTACCGAGCAGCAAAGTGGCGGAAAATGTGCCTCAAAATCCGTGCTCGGATTCGCCGAACAAGCAAGCAGATAAAGAGGAAGAAAGAAAAAGAGGCTAACGGGTCAGGGTTGGATCCGATACCCACGGTCCGACCCATACCCTTCTTAGCTCCTTCATTCTTCTCCTTCTTTAGTCTTCCCGCCAAAAGTACCCAACACTTTTGCTCTTCTTCACTGTGCGAAAGAATAAGGCAGAGGAGAGAACCCGAATGCCTCTCCTCCCCTTCCTCTTTCCTCTCAGGGCTGAGCTCTTCACTTCGCTTACCTCCAAGGCGGACATCTTCTCAACAAGTTCAGAGCTAGAACTCTCTCCTAGAGTTGCTCCTCAAACTCGTCGTCCAGATGGCTCTCTCCCTGAGCCGAGCTCTTCACTCCGCTCGCCTCCAAAGCGGAGCTCTTCTCAAAGAGTTGCTCCTCACAACTCTCTCCTAGAGTTCCTCCTCAAACTCGACGTCCAGATGGCTCTTCTAATGACAAGCTCTTCACTCCGCTCACCTCCAAAGCGGAGCTCTTCTCCACAAGTTCGGAGCACAACTCTCTCCTAGAGTTCTTCCTCAAACTTGTCTCTCAAATAGCTCTCCTCGACAAGCTCCGACCTATCCACAAATGGCTCTCTCCCAGAGCCGAGCTCATCACTCCGCTCCCTCTAAAGCGGACCTCTTCCAAACGAGTTCAGAGCACAACTGTCCCCTAGATTTCCTCCTCACACTCGCCCTCCAAGTGGCTCTTCCCTAGAACCGAGCTCATCACTCCTCTCCCTCTAAAGCGGACCTCTTCCAAACGAGTTCGGAGCACAACTCTCCCTTAGAGTTCCTCCTCACACTCCCCCTCCAAGTGGCTCTTTCCTAGAACCGAGCTCTTCGCTCTGCTCGCCTCCAAAGCGGACCTCTTCTCAACGAGTTCGGAGCTTACAACTCTCCCCTAGAGTTGCTCCTTGCGCTCACTTCAAAGAATGGGTCTTCCCATGGCTCTTACGAGGATCTTCCCAGTGCCTCTTCTCTGCCCCTAAGAGTGGAGCTCCTCTTCACCTCTCCAAAAAGTACCCAGCACTTCTCCTCTTCTCCACTGTGCGAAAGAACAAGGTAGAGGAGAGAACCCAAATGCCTCTCCTCCCCTTCCTCTTCTCCTCTTCTCCACTGTGCGAAAGAACAAGGCAGAGGAGAGAACCCAAATGCCTCTCCTCCCCTTCCTCTTCTCCTCTTCTCCACTGTGCGAAAGAACAAGGCAGAGGAGAGAACCCAAATGCCTCTCCTCCCCTTCCTCTTCTCCTCTTCTCCACTGTGCGAAAGAACAAGGCAGAGGAGAGAACCCAAATGCCTCTCCTCCCCTTCCTCTTCTCCTCTTCTCCACTGTGCGAAAGAACAAGGCAGAGTAGAGAACCCAAATGCCTCTCCTCCCCTTCCTCTTTCTTCTCAGAAGAGCTGCCGATCCCATCGATCCGAGGTGCCGAGGTACCGACCTCCACATATGGAGAAAAATTCGGCCGATCCCATCTCATCGTCGGATCGTCTCAAAATTCGTGCTAAAACATGATGAACGGCTCAGATCTTGCCACGTCTCTACAAAACGACAAGATAACGTTTTCTTGAAATTTGAGCCTCTTGTCTCGTGATTCGCGCCACGATCGTGATCAACCGCCCAGATTGAGCCACGTAGCTCAGATCTCAAATCCGAGCTACCGACTTACCGAACAACAAAGTGGGAAAAAATGCTCCTCAAAATTCGTGCTCGGATTTGCCGAGCAAGAAGCAGAGCAGAGGAGAAGAAGAAGAAGAAAAAAAAAATTGAAAGAAGGGTCGGGTCGGACCCATTAGGGTCCCAAACCCGAACCCTTCCTTCTTCTTACCTTCCAATTTCCCGCCAAAACAAACCAGGAAAAAAGAACCCAGCTTCAAGCTCCCCACAGTCCATCGCCGAGCTACTTCATAGCCTCTCCGACCTCGAACGCCATCGACGGAGCTCTCCTCCTTCGCAAAGCCATCAATGGAGCTCAAAACTCCACCTCCACTTTGCGCGAGCTCGACCTCGCCATCACCACCTCCACGACTATGGGATCGCTCGAGCGACCTCTTCGAGCTCACCACCATCGCATGCTCCACCTTCGAGCTACGATGCTGAGCTCCCCTACGGTCGAACTCCGAGTTCTCCTTCGCGAGCTCCTCGCCAGCCTCCGACGCCGAACCCACTCGTCGACCTCATCAACAAAGCTTCGAGCTCCGCCTTCCGCTCCCCCCTCGTCAAAGCTGCTCACCTGTCGAAGCTCCCCTGTTGAAGCTTCATGCCGAGGGTGAAAGCTTACCGTCGAAGCTCCATCATCCTCCTCGACGAGCCACCGCCTCGTCATTACAAAACTCCAACACCGAGCTCACAAAGCTCCGACCAAAGCGCCGAGCTCCGAGCTCCGAGCTCCCATCATCTCCTTCTCCGAACACCTCACCTCCGAGCTCCTCCTCCACGACCGAACGCCATCTCGAAGCTCCCCATGACAGCCGAGGTCTCCTTCGACAAGCTCCGAAGTGCAGGGCCGAGCTCCACCTTCGCCCCCTTTGGGAGCTCACCCCCAAAACAGAGCTCCATTACTCGTCGAAGCTCCTGTCCACGTCCACTGTCGAGCTCATCTCCCATCGCCAAAGCTCTCCTCTGCCATGGCCGAGCTCGAACTGTGCGACCTCCGCTGCGTCGAGCCACCACAGTCAAACTACCGAAGCTCCATTCCGTTGGTGGAGCCCCATTGAACTTGCCAAAGCATCGAGTCCCAACATCTCCTCCAAGCTCCACGAACGAGCTCCGAGCACCACCATCGAGAGCTCCATTCGTGCCGAACCCCGCTGCCGAGCTCACCTCCGAGCTCCAATGGTGCCGAACCCAACTCCACACCAGCACCGACAGCTCCTTCTCGCCTCTTCTCTTCGTCGAGCACCAAAGCACCAAGCTCTCCTCCATCGACAGCCGAGCTCCACCATGCTCCTCGTCGAACCCATCGAACCAAAGCTCCGAGCTCCTCTCTCCGATATGCCGAGCTCCGAGCTCCGAGCTCCGATACGCCGAGCTCCGAGCTCGAGCACGCAGACGCGAAGAAGAAGGGTTGGAGCTGAAGCAGGGGTGACGAAGAAGGAAACGAAGAAGAACAGAGGAGAAGAAGCAGCGGGAGAAAAAAAAAGTGCCACATGGCACTGCCACGTGGCATCGTATCAAAGGTCAGCCGATCTGAGTTGACCGAGCCGAGGTGCCGATCCGAGGTGCCGATCCGAGGAGCAGAACAACCGACCCTCGTATATGGAGAAAAAACCTGCCGATCCACACGATCCGTCCGATCGTCTCAAAATTCGTGTCGCGGCACGATCGACGCTCAGGAACGAGCCACGTGTCCAGATCGTGATCTGCCTCACGATGCGCGCACATCTAATCATGATGGACGGTCAGAAACGTGCCACGTGTCCAGATCGTGATCTGCCTCACGATGCGCGCTCATCTGATCATGATGGACGGTCAGAAATGCGCCACGTGTCCAGGTAATATTTAAATTATTATTTATTTATTTAATTGTTTTAATTATTTAGAAAAATCCGAAAAAATATTTAAAAAATCGAAAAAAATTAATTAAAAATTCTAAACATAATTATTAATTCAGAAAAATTATTTTTAAATTCTGAAAAAATAATTATTAAATTAGAATAATTAATTAATATTTTTGATAATTAATTATTTAATTCGGAAAATGAATAAAAAATTCAAAAAAATGAGAAAAAATTCAGAAAAATCTGGAAAAATCACCAAAAATACAGAAAATTCTGAGAATATTTTTGGGCATTTTACAAACCCATAATAACACCGTTACACCCCGAGCAAGATTCCAAACTCCCTTAAGAACACCGATAAAATCCCGTACGCCATTAGAATAGTAAAACTACTCCTCAAAGGCTGATCAAACTCAGTCTTTGGGAGTGGGGGGCTCGTGATATGGCTAAAAATAGGATTAAATCGAGACCGTTCACATCGGACACGAATCTTAAAGCTCAGGGGCAAAACGGTAATTTCACATACAAATGGGTCCGAAACGGGTACTGGGTCTCCTTCTCACAGATCCAATAACCCGTGAACGGATCCACCTCAACTGGGTACGGGTCCCGACCCAATACAAATCCAGTCCGACAGGATAGAATTAGGGTCTCTGATTGAACCAAATCAACGGGCCTGATTCACGACTATCCTCTCACCGGGAATTAAGGGATTACATTCCTAATCTGATTCGGAGGATTTTATTCCTTATCAGATCACAGGGATTACATTCCTAATCTGATCCCAACGGCGACTATAAATATCCCCCATCCATCTCCATTAAGAGCCAATCAATCTTTCTCCAGTTTTTGCGTTCTTTCATAATCATTTCTGGTCACTAACTTGAGCATCGGAGGGTGCGTCGCCGGGATCAACCCCGGTGTCTCGCACTTTCTTGCAGGTGAACGGCGGGAGTCAACGGTCAAGCTCCGGTGGAACAAGTTAGGTTTGCTATTCAAGTTTTCCAAGAACTCACAATATCTATCTGTTTACCCCCACACCAGATTTAGCGGTAACAATTATAAAATTGAAGAATGATGTTTGATTATTTATGCATATGAACTAGTTGGCATGATACAGCAATGTAGCACTAGTGACATCATATTGCTTGATTTATTGGCAATTTTGAGCTATGTTTATGTTGTTTATGAGAATTTTGTGCTCGGTTTATGTTGTTTCCAGGCTAATTTAGCTCTGTTTAATTTTTTTTCTGAGCATTCTAAGTTGGCATGTGTGTGTGTGTGGGGGGGGGGGGGGGGGGGGGATGGTTGAAACTGGTTGGCATGGCATAATAATGCAACCCTAGGAAAATAGGTATGCTTGATTTGAACAAACAGTAAAATATAAAAGTGTTCTGAGCCTACGACTACTTCAATTCATGATTTTGTTGATTAGTACTACTTGGTAGTTTGTAGTTATTTCAGTTCATGAATACATGTTTAAGATTGTTGTTTGAATTTTTTTCAGGAGCAGCTCAAGCAAGCAGCTGTATATAAGCATTTTGTACATGTTGTTTATGAATATTTTGTACATGTTGTTTATATTCCTGTGTGCAGATTGTACTCTATTTATGTTGTTTATTTGAGTTGACTGAACTCTTTTTATGTTGTTTCTAGGCTGATTGAGCTTTTTTTATGTTGTTTATGAGCTGATTGAACTTTATTTATGTTGTTTCTTGGCTGATTGAGATCTTTTTATGTTGTTTATGAGCTGATTAAACTCTGTTTATGTTGTATCTATGCTGATTGAGCTCTTTTTTTTATGTTGTTTATGAACTGATTGAGCTCTGTTTGTGTCGTTTCCAGGCTGATTGAGCTCTTTTTATGTTGTTTTATGAGCAATTTGAGCTATGTTTATGTTATTTCTAGGCTATTTGAGTTCTATTTATGTTGGTTATGAGCAATTTGAGCTATGTTCATTTTGTTTCCAGACTGATATTGTAAAAATAAAAGAGGGAGAGATTCAAATACCATCACATGTACAGTCTTGTATTAGCTGGGCAAAAAAATTGTAGTCTTGTAAATTATGCAGTTCAAATTCTCCTTACAAGTAAACTAAAACAAGGCACAGAAGCACTATATTAATCTTCTTCATATTCACCTTACAAATAAAAGTCTACAAAATTACCTTAATTCAAGAAAATTTTCTTATTCACATATATTGATTACACATTCGAGTTTCTATAAACATGTACAAAATTGAATGTCATAAAAATTATGATGTTGCTGCTTTCTTGCTATTCTTCTTCTCTTTATGCTTCTGCTCTTCTAGTTCTTCTCCTCCTGTTGCTGTTCTTCTTTTTATACTGTTGATGCTTGAGCTGCTGCTGATGCTTTACAAACTTGAGCTGCTGCTACTAACAAAGATCATCTACTGCTGATGCTTGAAAAAAAAAATGATAAAAAATGTAATCTTAAGATCTTGATTTCACTACTAACAGAGAGCCTGACTTAACAAAAGTTAGCATACTCAAAAAAGTATAGGCTCAGAACTAAAAACAACATAAACAGAGCTCAATCAGTCTGGAAACAACATAAACAGATCATAAAATTCTTATAAACAACATAAACAGAGCTCAATCAGCCTGGAAACAAAATGAACACAACTCAAATTGCGCATAAACAACATAAATAGAGCTCAAGTATTATGGAAACAACGTAAACAGAGCCGTCGTTGCTCATAAACAACATAAAAAGAGCTCATTCAGCCTGGAAACAACATAAATAGAGCTCAAAATGCGCTGAAACAACATAAAAAGAGCATAATCAGCCTGGAAACAATATATACTTGTCTCAAAATGCTCATAAACAACATAAAATGAGCTCAGAAACAACAAAAAAAAGAGCTCAGAGCTCAAATGGCCTAGAAACAACATAAACAGAGCTCAAAATATCAGAAACAACATAAAGAGAGCTCAATCAGCATGGAAACAAATGAACATAGATTTGCATTGCCCATAAACGACATAATCAGAGATCAATTATAATGGAAACAACATAAACAGAGTAATTGTTGCTCCTTGCTTGTGCTACTGCTGTTGCTCCTGAAAAAATTCAAACAATAATTATAAACATGTATTCATGAACTGAAATACTGCTACAAACTACAAAGTAACTCATAAACAACAAAATCATGAACTAAAGTAGTTCTAGGCTCATACCACACTTGTATTTCACTGTTTGCTCAAATCAAGTATACTTGTATCGCTAGGGCTGCATTATTATGCCATGCCAACTAGTTTCAACAGTGGTCCCCCCCCCCCACACCCACCCACCCATCCACCCACCCACCCAACACAAATTTTTTTTAAAAAAAGAAGTATCAACTAATTCATCTTTAAGCTCTATTTTTGTTGTATCAAGAAAGGGGTGAGAAGAAGCTCTAGCTCATGATAAGGAGCTCTTCTCATCATCTCATAATAGACTTAATCATGATATATTAAAAATGCTTGGAAACAACACAAGCACAACTACTGTATGCTCAGAAACAAAATAAACAGAGCTCAATCAGATTGGAAACAATATAAACCGCGCTAGAAAATTCTCATAAACAACATAAACAGAGCTCAATCAGCTCATCATTGCCTAGACCAATACAAAACAAAAACAATTGGAGAGGGTCGGGGGGGGGGGGGGGGGGGGGGGGGGGGGAATCAACACAAAGTATAATATATAGTGCTTGTCATCACTACCTAGAATCAAGCCAAACAATAAACGGCAAAGGGATTAATTTAAGGTACCTGAGTAAGAATCAAGCACTTCCTGTATTTGAGAATATAAAGCACTTCCTGTATTTGAAATGTAGTGCATTCTTGAACCCATCATTGAAAACAGAAGTGCTTCTATCATACCAAACAGAAGTGCCTATCAACATCAATATTAGGGTAATTCATTAAACCTTTATATACAACATTAATTTAAGTAACCAAGATATAATGCATTCTTGAAAAAAATAACACAGACATACCAAATTTTAACCCGCATATTCTTATCGACATTTTCTTATCATGGAATTTGATAACTGTGTAGGTATTTTGATAAATTCGCAGTTCCTTCAGACTCTTCTAAAAATGTAATGACTACACAAACGTAATTCATCTGTCAACTCTTTAATCTTTATTTAAGCTAAACCTAACATGCTTTTTCTAAAAATGTAATGTCAAAACAATAAAATACATGAACCCAATAAAACTAGGGTTAGGATTCAATACCTGAGAGTTTGGGGAGAGTTCGATTGGGGGTAGGGTTTAGAAGTGAAAGGGGTAGGAAGTGAGAGGGGGTGGACTTGGGCGTCGAAGACAGAGGGCGAGTATAGGGGAGTTCGAGGGTGTCGAGGACAGAGGGCGAGTATAGGGGAGTTCGAGGCCGTCGAGCGTCAGTAACGTCAAGCGCAGCCCAGAGCGTTCAATTTGGGGTTCTTCATTTTGGGGGAGTTCGAGGGCGACAAGCAGAGAGGAGAGTCGGGGGCTGAATTAGGGTTTCGATTTGGTGGGTAGGGTTCTGATTCAGGAATAGCGCGAGAGAAGAAGGTTGGAAGGAGCTAGGGTTTTCATTTTTGGGGTTGTCAATTTGAGATCGGGGATGAGAGAAACGAGAGAGAAATGAGCGTGAGATGGGATTTCGAAATCCTCGAAATGCCCTCCCATAAAAGACAGACTTCATGAGTTTGAGCGGAAAAGATCTCAGCCATCGAATCGAGATCCAACGACTGAGATCTTTTGCTCACGATAAGAGCTCTTTCGCACCATCTCATAATAGACTCACTATATATATATATATATATATAGAGAGAGAGAGAGAGAGAGAGAGAGAGAGAGGAGTGATCCAATGAGAAACATCTTAAAATAAGAAAATGAGAAACATTAATTATAATCATTGGATATGAGGGGATTGAGATGAATGGCTCTAATTCATCTTGTTTGATAATTAAGAAAACCGATTTTTTTACAGATCTTATATACCAAAAAAAAACCCAAAAAAAAAATACCCATCTCAATTACCCATCTTTTAGGTTCTGATTCTTAATTAATGTTTTGCTTTCTAACCCTAGCAAGCCATCTCCAACCCTGCACCGTCCGTCCTTCGTCGCCGTGCCGCCTTCCTTTTCCTTTATTGGCCAACCAACTGATAATTAATTCTCCAGTATGGAGGATAGCCCTCATTTCAATTTAGCAAATTCCCTTACCACGATTGGCCTTTCTTCCCAATCTCATAACAAGCAAGACAATGAATCATTTGAATCCTATAAATCTTGTTGTATACTTTCTGTCCAACCACATCTCATGTTTCTTAAGTGATTCTGACCTACCAGATCCACCAGGATTTGGGCAAGGTTCGTCTACTCCTAAGGCGGTAAAACACCACTCTGCTTGGTTTAACAAACTTCCCTCCATACCACTTTAGAAGCCTCTAAACATCGTCAACTCCATAATGGAAATACACTGCGTCAATAACCTTTTTCTTCTGATTCCAGCGCTGAGTGACGCAGTGGGAGGATGAAGAAGAGAGGGAAACAGAGGAGAAAGGAGTGGGGCCCGCATAGAATTTGCAATTGATTTGATTTGGTTTTTTTTTTTTTAATAGATGTGCAGAAAAAACCGGGTTCTCAATTAATTAATCCAAATGAATGAAAGCCACTCATTTCACTTTGTTAATATTCAATGGTCAGAATCAGTGTTTCTCATTTAAGAGTGTTTCTCATTGGATCACTTCTCTCTCTCTCTCTCTCTCTCTCTATATATATATATATATATAGGGTAAAAGGGATATAAGTAACTTGCTCATTTAGTAAATGAGCAAGTGATGAGGTGGCATGCATGTGATTGGAAAATCCTAAAAGTAATTAGATACTCAATGTATCATATGCATGCCACCTCATCACTTGCTCATTTACTAAATGAGCAAGTTGCTCATATCCCTTTTACCCATATATATATATATATATATATATATATATATATATATATATATATATATACATACTCCCTCCGTTCCAAAATATAAGCCATTCTACTCTTTTTTTTGTTTCAAAATATAAGTTACTTTAGGTTTTTGAATCAAATGCCTTGTCATTATTAATTGTCCATCAAGTACTTTTTTATGAGATTTTCAATTTTACCCTTGGTTGTTTTATAAATGAATTAATACTAAAATTATAAAGAAGAACAAATTGGATATTTTACCATTGATAGCTCATTTATAAGCTTCAAAAGTCGAGAATATTAATAATTTTTGTCAATCCTAAATTTTTTCCGCATAGAAAATTAGAATGATTTATCTCTACTATTATAATGGGAGAAGGGCTTAGTGGTCACCGGCTGTCATTTTGAAGCCAACACGTGCAGCGCACGTGTTGGCAAAATGACTCACTTTGGTAAATATTTTTGGAAGTGGACCAGTTTGGTAAATATTTTCAAAAATAGATCAGTTTGGTAATTATTTTTTTTTCCTTCTCATTTGGTCAATATTTTCGAAAGTGGATCAGTTTGGAAATTATTTTCTTTTTTTCCTTTTCATTATCCCTTCAATTTTTCCCACGTGCACGTGTGCATGACTTTAGTAAATATTTTCGAAAGTGGACCAGTGTGGTAAATATTTTCGAAAGCGGATCAGCTTCGAAATTATTCTCTTTTGGGTTATGGACTAACTTTGGTAAATATTCTCGAAAGCGGGCCGGTTTGCTCAATATTTTCGGAAGTGGATCAGTTTGGAAATTATTTTCCTTTTATCCTTTCTCATCATCCCTTCAATTTTTTCCACGTGCACGTGTGCACGTGTATAATACTAGTATTTTAAAACGGAAGGAGTCCCTTGTGAGGGGAAAGACGCAATTGACTTGTATTTTGTCTGTGTTTACCCATGATTCTGGGGTGTCAGTATATTATATTTTATTAATGTTTTGTCAATAGAAAGCGTAGTATTTGCTACTCATTAGGATAAACGAAAAACTATGAACGCTGGCCGTCATGATAATGTTCTTTATGCCGCCCTCTAATTGTTTGTTTAACTAACATAATTAATGATAATATCCTTTATGCCGGCCTCTAATTGTTTGTTTAACTAACATAATTAAGCTTGAATAAACATAATTAACATAGTTTCTTGCATTTCCATCTGTCTCCACTCATTGGACAACTGCTGATGTTATGCTTACTCCTAGTTCTAGCATATGTTGTTGTGATGCATATGTAGCCATAACTTCTACAGATTCCCATTGTTCTATAAGAAAAATTGCCTAAACTTTTGTTCAAAAGCAAGTCTAAGCCTCAAACATGAATATACCCATAAATTTTATCATTCGTCCTAATACAATTAAAAACATTGCCCAATGATAAATATACTAATACTTAATTTTTGTGAAGCTAACAAACTACGAGTTTCAAAGCGGATTATTTGTTAATAGTCTGTCTGTCTCATATTAGTTTTCTTTTGAAGTGGATTTTTTCCCTTAAAGGGAAAGATTAGATTAATGCATATCTCTAATCTCTAATATTATATTGGACAGTGACCGTAGTATCATTTGTAAATCTTTCAATGCGTGACACACATACATAATTAATATGAAGGAGATTTCAGGTTCAAGTCCACACTGCGTCAGAGTTTTTATTTTTTATTTTTTTATTTTATTTAAGATGTGCATCGCACGTGTAATTTAACTATTATAATGGGAGAGTTGCAGTTGTTGTTGGTAGATCTACCAACTTATGTGCATTGTTTGTGCATAACTAATATAAAAGATATCAGGTTCGAAGCCATACTGCGTTAAAATTTTAACTTTAAAAAACATATATTTATTAAGATGTGCATCGCACATATAAATTACTAGTATATATAAAGTGGAAATTAAGTTGTCTAATCCACTGCCCTCTCTTATTACCCTCTAATCGCTATCCATAATATTTTATAAATTCATTTTATATTTTTTTATACCTTGAGAACCAGTCATAACTAAATAGATTAACATAATATATTAAATCCAGAGAAAGAAATGAAATTGGATGATAAACTATATTTGCCACTAAAAGCTGAACCCTAAAAAAATTGTAAATTAAATTGAGTGAACGGTAAGAGAAAATGGAAAAAAAATTCAAAATTAAATTGGGTGGAAGAGAGAGAGAGTTTGTTACTTTCCTGAGTCAGGGGTGGCGAACGGGCCCAGCGGGCCGGGCCGGGCCCAACCCGCGCCGGTTGGCACGTTCGAGTGGGCGGGCCGGGCCGGGTTGGGGTGTTATGCGGGCCGGGCCGGGCCGGGTCAGATGCTGATTTGGGTGGCCCGCCCAACCCGTGAACCCATTAGGGCTCAACCCGGGTTGGGCCGGGTCGACCCGCGGGTTGGCCCGTTTAATATATAATTTTTTTTTTTATTTTATTTTTTTAATTTTTTTTTGGGTATCTTAAATCGAACTAATAATAATAATAATTTTACAAATGATGTATACAATTATACAAACAACCATATTTTTGTTTGATGAATATTACATTTTTTTTAAAAATATAATACTAAGTAAGTAATACAACTAATAAGTAATAAATTATACAATTCTTCAAATATCCCCAAATGATGTTTAATTATAATACTAAGTCTAAGTATGTAATTCAGTAATAATACTAATAAGTAATAATACTACAATTCTTAAAATTGAATCAAATATCCCCAAATGATGTTTAATTATAATACTAAGTAAGTAATAATACTAATAAACAAAAAAAAATCGTAATAATAATAATAAGATTGAAAGCGTGAAATTGACAACAAATTTCGAAATTTTATTCATATGAATTTAAGTTGTACAATTTGAACAATTTATAACGAAATGAAGAATTCAATTCACAAATAAGTTTTACACAAATAAGTTTTGTACAAGTTGTTGACACCCGTCCAACAATCCGAAGTTAAACTAACCCTACAAGTTAAACTATATAAAATTGCAATCAACGCGTCCTTCATTTCCATGTACACTTTAAAACAATCCGATTTGCAAGTATTTCTCGGAATTCTTTTAAAATGAGGGTTTAAGGCCGTTTGATTAAAATTTTCCAAGTTCCTACTCTCGGAGTAGGTAAATGGTAACTCGTCCTTAATTACTAATCGGGCCATTTCCCGACGAACAAGTTCGGGATCATAAGGGTGGCTATCTACTTGACCGGTCCTAGGGTTTATTCTTTGTTGGCCTTGTATTTGATCAAGAAGATCTTTATGATTATTTAGGATGTGCCTACTAAGTGTACCGGTTCCGTCACCCCTCTTGAATTTGTATTGTTTACCACATGCTTTACACACTTTCACACCTACACCCGGAGTATTTTCGTCCGGAATATACTCATAAAACTTGTGCCAATCGCTAGTTTCTCCTCTACTTTTCCTACTACTACGGGGTTGTGTGGTTTCGGTTTGTTGTTGTTGTTCTTCTTCTAAATGTTCGTGTCCAACATCATCGTGTGTACCCCATTGTTCCATAGTAGGATCAAATTCTTAGGCGGGCTCAATAATTGGGACAATTGGTGGCCTACGTGAAGATGAGGAAGAATCTTGTCCACTACGACCGCTACCGCGTGATCTAGACATAGTGTAGTAATGTGGTATGTAAAAAAAAATCTACAATGTAGGAGGGGACGAGCGGTGAATTATACAAAAAAAACTAAAAAACAAGAGGATTGAGATAGAGAAGTTCAAAAAACGAACAATAATTTTAACTACAACGCAAAAAAAATAATAACAAGAGAAAAGAGATAGAGATATTTTGATACCGTTCACCGTGGAATAGCGTATAAAATAAAACCGTGAAAATTAGAATATAATAGAACAGATGGAGGAAGGCTTTGCCGATTTCGCAATTGAAGAGTTGAAGTAGATTTGAGTCGATGGTTGAAGAGAGTTGAAGACGTTGAATTTTGTTCTCCGATACGACCGAAATTTGATCGTGTATACGCCTCCTTGTACACTTGTTTGATGATTACTACAATTTTTCAAAAATTTTTTTTTGATGTATAATAGTAGAGAGAGTAAGAGAGGGAGGTGTGATTTTTTTGGAGATTTTTGGGGGCTATTTATAGACTTAGAATTGGGAAAAAACAAAAAAAAAAAAAAAAATAAACTATCTAACGGCAGCAGCAACGGCTCTAAGAGCCGTTGGCTGCATGCCAACGCTGTGAAGCCCAACGGCACCTAAGCCCAACGGTCAGCCCGGCCTCGAACCGCGGGTTTCGACCCGTTCGACCCGCGGGTCGAACGGTCGACCCGTCACGGGTCGGTAGGTCGAAATTCGCAGGTCGACCCGCGGGTTGGCGGGTCCAATTCGCGGGTTGACCGGGTTCGTGGGCCGGGTTTGGCGAATCAAATTCGGGAAAAAAGCGACCCGGGTCGACCCGGTCCTATTCACCGGGTTCGACCCGAACCTGTGAAATCCTTATGCGGGCCGGGTTCGTGGGCCGGGTCGCGGGTGGGTCGCCGGTTGACCCGGCCCAGTTGCCACCCCTATTAATCCTGACATAAAAATATTAATTAGGAGGGCTGAAGAAAATGACAACAATATTAATTTTAAGTATAAAAGTTTTTGAATTTCAGATTGCAAATCCTTTTTTTTTCTTGGACGGGCAAAAATTAGGAAAATCCCTTAATTTAGATTAAGTAAGAAATCTCTAATATTATAATGGAAGAGTTGGGGTTGTCATTTGTCAACATACAAACCCGTATGTTGCACGTGCAACTCCAACTCTCCCATTAATTACAACAAAAACAAACAAATAAAAAAAAATCCACCTATTTAAAACGTGCAACACACGTGCAAAAAAATTTTATAATATTTTTTTAACACTTAAACATATACATAAGTTGCACGTACAAATCAAATTCTACTTATAAACACATGCATTGCACGTACAAATTGTAGTTTTTCCTTCAAAATATTTTTTCCAATTACGTACAACGCACGTCCAACTCCAAAACTATTTCTTAACATATATATCTCACGTGAAAAATACTAATAGTTTAAAATGAGTAATTGAAAATTATGTTCCTTGGTACTACGCATCATAAAAAATTCCTTTTTGGGTGTTAAAACTAATCAAAAGTCATGCGAGATCTTGGAGACTGCACAACTACTTTCCATTCACTAGGATCGGCATTCGGGTCGACCGGGTCGGGTCGGGTTGGACCCGCGCGGGGTGAAACCTAATTTGGGCAGGTTCGTGTCGGGTCAGGGTGTCAACTGGGCTGAGCCGGGCCGGATTTGAAATTGGAAATGTCGACCTAGTCGACCCGCAAATCCTTTAGGGTTGAACCCGTTTCAGGTTGGGCCGGGTCGCTAGTTGGCCCGTTTGTTTTTTTATTAGTATTTGTATTTGTATTTACAACTTCACTTGAAAAAAAATTTTTTTTTAAACAAATATAATTGTATAAAAGTGAAAAAATACATATATTATTGATTATTCATTTCAACTACTATGAATTTTTTACATACAATTTACAAATACAAGTTTTTTCCCCCTCTTTTAACCTAAAAAAATAAATAAATAAAAATTGTACAACAAAGATAAGAGATTAAGAATTAAACAAAATTGTAAATATTTGTTCATTTCAACTTCTAAGAAATTTTTACAATTTTTTTACATACAAATACTGTTAAATAAATATGCAAATCTCTTAAATTACATTTTGAGAGAACAATCTAGAGTTTGAGATAGCCTAGAGTTTGAAGAGAGCGCATTGGATTATTGTCATGCACCTCTACTTAACCTAAACCAAGAATCTCATTGCCCTAAATTCCCTAATCTTGTTGTTGGACTTCAGGAGGGTTGCTTCCACATGTTAATGTAAATGTCGTTTTTCCTTGAGTCCTGTCTTCAGCCTTCATCCAATTTTCAGTGCACACTCGCATCTCCAACGAATCCGGCTTCAAGCGATTCCTGTAATCTGTTAGTACTCCGCCACTTGAAGAAAAAACAATTTCGGAAGCAACTGTGGAGACAAGAGGAGTTAGTAGACTCTAGACATATGTAAAAGAATAGGAAAAAGATTTTCATATTCTTCCATTGTAGTACTTCAATCTTAGTACTAGAACTCTCACTATTTTGTTGATTATGCCAATTTAATTCATTAGGTGCATTAGTCCTAGGTTTTTTTGATTGAATACGAGCAAGTAAATTAAAAGTGACATGTTCTAATGTACTCTTACCATTACCACTAGAAGTAGAAAGAGAAGAAGTAACTATACTAGTTGTACTACTAAATGTAAAAGTTCTATCATAATAATCACACAAGTTATTCAATGTCGATCCAAAGCTAGCTAAAAATTTGTCGGAATCAATTTTCAATTCATCTCAAAGCAAAAGTAAAATATATTTCAATCAAACTCCTCGTACCCGCTAATTTGATATGAGGATCCATAACAGTAGCAATACAATACAACATAGGAGGAAGATTAAGATACTTCAAATTTTGTATGAGCGGGAACAACAATATGGCCAATGTATTCGTCTGAAATTATTTTTTAAAAAGTTTGCATCATAGTAATGATTGAAATAAAAATACTATTAGAAGTAGAATCATAAGATGTAGAAAACTTTAAAGTTGCGGTTTTAAAATGTTTAAAAAATTATAATAAAGATTCGGCAAAATATCATGAGTAAGGAATCATTTGAAAAATTTTCATATTTTTTGCAAGACAAAAATCATTTATAATATCTTTGTATTGAGTAACAATATTTAGTAAATCGAAAATAGCGTTCCATCGGTGTTTAACATCTTTAGGAAATTTTCTAAAATGTATTTTCCTTACTTTACACCATACATTAAATTCTTGAAGTATATGACCACTCAAAGCAATAAAATGTACACTTTCTAATTGCAATTATATATGAATCGACTACTTTCAATGCATCTTGTATATATAAATTTAAAATATGACACGTACATCTAACATGAAAATTTTTCTTACATGGATGAGCTAATTGCGTTTCTAATGTACTAATCGAAAGAATGTTGTTAGAAGGTTCGACCCGCGGCTTTACCCCAATGGCTCTGGACCGTTCGACCCGTTCAGGTCAAACAGGTCCAAACCCGCGGGTCGACCAACGAGTTGGCTGGCAGGTTTGACTTGGTCAACAGGTCGAGCGGACTGGGTCGAACGGGTTGGGTTCGCAAATTTTACGACTCCGAACGACCCGGATAGACCCGCGGGTTCAATCCGGACCCGAACCGTATTATAACGGGCCAGATTTGTGCGTGCAGGTCGCGGACGGATCACAGGTCAACCGGGCCCCGGTTGCCATCCCTTTCATTCACACTGGAAATATGGGATGGCTTACAACTAAAAGACAGCCAAAAAGATTATTCAAAATCAAAAGGACAGCCAACTAATAATATATATTAATATTGCCCATACTAAAGGACAGCCAACTCATAATCATAGCCATAAATTCGGGTTCGAAAATAATTCAGCAAAAAAATCGTTAAAGAATTTAGAAAATTTAATAAATTTCAGTACTTATCATCTAAGTAAATACATATCTAAATTTATAAATTTGAAACAAATTGAGATGCTTGGATTTGCACCAACGAAAATCATAAATTTGATACGCACAAAATATAGGTATACGAGAGATTTTATTAGCAGCCATCACTTCCCCTAAGGTGCTTGCGAATTTTCTCCAATCACAACCGAGTTGTTTTCGGTTTGATCCACTATCCATTTTGAAGCGGATAGTTCACAGTGCTCTTTATTCTATATTTTCTATATTCTATTCTATTTCTATTTATTATAATATAATAAATATATAATAAATAGGAATGAAATGGAATAAATATGAAAAAAAAATATTCTAATTATAAATATTAGAATTAGAATAGGCAAATATTTACCTCTGTGGAAAGACTGATTCGTTCAGATCTACATTAGGGTCCAACTCCATTGCATTGCCAGATTCTATAAATCCTTTTTTTTCTTTTCATTCCAATTCAATTTTGTTCAATTTGGAATTAACATTAGGATACAAATCATGAGAATGTATATTCTTCCACAAATATGGTATTGAGGGAAAAGGGAAACTTTGATTTATCTCATACCATACAAATTGGAAAGTGATCCAGTTAACATAATCCAAGTATTCTATTCGTAGAAAAATCAGAAATATCGACAAATTCTTGTGTGGTTCAAGGAAAAAAAGATCTATTCTCCAATTTCTTACTATATATATCGAATTTAAATATCAATCCATAATATAAAAATTCCTTCATCGAAATAGGGGACATAATTCACATGGATATAATAAGTCTCGTTTGGGCTGCTTTAATGATAGTCTTTGTTATCTGTCTGACATTATCACTTGACACTATCTGTATATCTGTTTGCATATTATCTGACACTTGACACTTGACACATATTAGTATACCATGCTAGATCTGTTTCTGCTATTAATTAGATTTGTTTAGTTTTTTCCATGTACTTGTATCCTACATTATAAGTAGCATGTAACTTGCAATTAACGGGTACTTGTTTTCTTTTTCCTTTTCCTGCAAAATCCACTAATTGCAGATCTAGATGGTCAGCTGCCAGATGGTATTGGCGAGATGATGTATTAGTGCTGGATTTTCTGTTTTATTATTATTATTATTTGTTGCTTGAACTGGAATAAAATATATTGGATTACTTGGATATTTATTTGTATTTGGGCAATGTGACCCAGGATATTTGACTCGTTCAGAATTTGATTATTTGATATTATTATATTTGGTTTCAAATAATTTATGTTGGTATCTTGTTTCAATTATGCATGTTGGTGGATACTTTTACTTCCGACTCTGATTATTTCTGTGATATGTTATAAAGATTCTTGAACAGCTTATGGATGATGAAAATTATTCGCTGGGCTTTTATTACGTACCCTTATTCCGTATTTTTTTTGGGAAGCGGGGCGTGACAATAAAAAAATTATAAATATCATCCTTATTGTAATTACTAAAATCTTCTTTATCATTTTCACATAAGCAGATGATTTAGAGAATTACTGCAAAAAATATAATGCTATCCAATTGAATATTACTAAATCTTCTAGGGACGTGAGCGGCATGGAGGTGGGGCTAGGGATGGCATTCGGGCCACTCGGGCCAGCCCGGGGCTTTGCCCGGTCCCCGGCCCACCCGGGCCGGGCTCGAAGACTTCGCGGGCTAGGCCGGGCCGAGTTAGTTGGGGAAAACCTTGGCCCGGACCTGGCCTCCGGTCCCATGGGTGGGATCGAGCTGAGCAGAGCCGATTCGCGGGGCGGGCCAGTTTTTTAGGGGATTTTAAAAAATATATATATTAAAGGTGAAAGATCAAGTATTAAATTGTAATTTCATAAAAATTGCAAAGAACTAAGTATTAAATTGATTTAATAAATTTGAAATTCTTAAATAAAATAAAGTACATGAAAAAGTTTCATACAAATTAGATCAAATTACAATGCAAAGAAATTATTTGAATTTAGAGATCGAGATGGCCTCTATTTAGATTGAAGAGAATGCATTGGACTATTGTCGTGCACTTCTACTTAACCTAAATATAGAATTTCATTCCCCTAAATTTCCCAATTAATTACAATATATTGTACATCATTTTAATTTAAATCAACTAAATCTAATTGTTCATTCATCGCTACTTGTTGAGCCTTGTGCTTCAAGTAAATCTTGGGTCATCTCTTTCGCTTTCATCCAATCTTCAGCGCATACTAGTATCTCCAAATTTTAGGCTGTCAATCGATTCCTGTTCAGGCTCATTATCCCGCAACCAAGAAAAAAAAATACTTTCCGATGTAATAGTTGACACCGGTATTGTTAGCAAATCTCTAGCCATGCAAGAAAGAATATTAAAAATAACTTCATTGCTCTTCCAAAACTATAACACATCTAATACATCTTCAATCGAACTTTGTGCATTATACTAATTCAACTCATTTGGTGAATTGGTGAATTGGTTCTTGGTTTTTTTTATTTTATTTAATAAGATTTAAAACACTCCTAGTTGCATGACTCTTTCCTTTTGCTAATATGGAGGAAGAAGAAGAAGAAGAATCAGCATTTTGTGTTTGTGTTCGTATAGTGTTAGATGAACAAAGTCTATCATAAGTATCATATAACCTAGTTAAAATATGCACAAATTGACGAGTAAAAACAACATGATCAAAATCTTGTATTGCATCGTGTGGGGCATAAGTGTAAAAAATTTCAATTAAATTTTTTGTGCGATCTAATTTAATCTTGGGATTCATTACACTAGTTACACAATATAACATAGAAAATGGATGAAAATATTTTAAAATTTTAATATATGCCACATTAACCATATCTCCGACAAAAGGATCATTTTGCAAATCTTTAATTATTGTCATCATAGTGACAATTTCAAGTAAAATACCACTAGATGTAGATATATATGTTTTTGAAAATTGCAAAGTAGAATTGTTAAAAGGTTCTAAAAATTTATACAAACTATCAGCAAAAAATCAAAAATCATCATCCAATATACAATTTTGCATACTCATTGCAACACAAAAATCTCTAAGATTAAAACGATAATGAAGAACAACACCTAATAATCAAATGTTGAATTCCAACGATGTCTAACATCTTTAGGAAAACGTTTATATACAATTTTCCTAAGTTCAGACTAGTCATGAAAGTTTGATATATTGGACCATTCAATGTAATATAATGAACACAATCTCTCTTCGCATCAAGTTTATCAGTTCCATATTTTAGTGCATCTTGCACACAAAGATTTAAAATATGACAAGCACACCTAACATGAAAAATTTCGGGTTCTATAGGATCTAAAGTAATTTTCAAACTATCAAATTGCCTTAGTATTATTAGAGGCGTTATCAAAACCAATAGCAAACTCATTATCATAAATACCAAAATTATTACATACTTCCATAATGTGAGTGGCTATAATTTCACCCTTATGTGGGTACCTAACATATCCAATTGAAATTATCCTCTTTTGAAGTACCCAATCCGAATCTATCCAATGACTTGTTACACACATCATTGAAATGTTGTTTACTCCTACCCATTCATCTGATGTCAAAAAAACTCTAGTGTTTAGTGATGTTAGTGTTGCTATCAAAAAATCCTTAGTCACATTGTAAACTAATTTACAAACACCCTTAACTACATTCCTAGCAATCTTGGAGGTTTGTGCAAAAGTCTCTATATACCTACTTTCGCCAAATAAATATGGTAATTCACCCATAATTACTAACTTAGCAATTTTCCTACGAACGAGATCGTGATCGCAGCTATGACTATCTACTTAACCGGTTCTAGGATGTATTTTTTGTTGTGTGTGATTGTCTTTCTAAAATTGTGGTTGACATTTGTTTAAGTGACGGTGAAGTGTACCCGTGCCCAATCCTATTTTAAACTTATATGGTGTTTGACACTTCTTACATATTTTTGTCTTATACTCTTATCATTTTGTGAAGGGACAAAATTGAAATAATTGTGTACTTCAGAAGTAGTCCGTCTTGTTTTACGGGTTAGAGAAGGACCATGTTCTGATGGTTGTGGTTCTACAAGATCTTCTATTTCTATAGGATTTGAGTGTGTTTTATTCAAATCGGGAAAACTGTCATAATTCATGAATGTTTCTTCACTATCTATACTTGGAATTGGAATGGAAGGAATGTGATGACTAGTGGACTCTTGACTACTATGTCTACCACCGCGTGATCGATTAAAAGCCATTTAAATATTAAAAACTAGTGTATGTATAGTTAGAGAGAAAGCAAGTGTACATTTTAAAATTTAAATTAAAAGAAACAACTCAATGTAAGACAACTAATAATTTGAAACAAAAAAATTAAATAAAGAGAAACAACAAAATTTAAAATGAACAACAATCTATCTCAACTAAAAAATAACAATAATAACAAAAACTAGTGAGTAGTGTATGTATGTTTCACCACTTTACCAAATTTATAAATAAAATCTAAAAAAATGAGAGGAAGAAGTTCAAGAAAACCCAAACTAATTAAGAGATATAGATGAGAATAGTCATCTATGTTAAATCTACAAATTAAACATATAGTAAAATACCGTATGAGTGTTGAAAGTTTGAAGAATGAATGTTGAGAGAGTTGAGACTTGAGAGCTTGTAGTAGACTAGTAGTATTGATTGTTGTTGTTGATCACTTGATTGTTGTTGATTGTTGATCCTAGGCAGAGAGATTTGATCCTTGCAAAGTTGAGAGACTGTTGATTGTTGATCCTTGCAAAGTTAAGAGGGTGTTGATTGTTATTGTTGATTTGAGAGATAGTAGAGAGATTTGGGTGAATTAGTGAAGAGAAATGGAAGAAATGATGTAGTATATATATAATATGCAAATTTTATGATTTCCTAAAGTACCCCCCAAAACTAGCTAGTATAGATCCGTTGGGGGGCAATTTAGTAATTTTTTTTAAAAAAATTTAAATTCTGAAAAAAAGGGGCCAAGGTCGGCCCAGGCCCGGGCGGGCCGGTTCAGCCGGTCCCGGTCCTCAACCAGGTCGGGCCAAACCGAAAAAAATGGTCAAAATATTGAACCGGACCAGTCCCATCGTTTTTGTGTGTGTGTGTGGGGGGGGGGGGGGGGGGAGGGGGGTCCCGGGTTAAGCCTGCGTAACTGGGAGCCGGGCCGGTGCCGGGCTCGCCCGGACCTGTTGCCACCCCTAGGTGGGGCATCGGGGGTCGCGAGCTCTGTGTGTGTTGAGCGAGGGATTAGAGTTTTTATTTTGTTTTGGTTTTGAATAAATCGTGCGTAGTGCACGTATTAGTTAAATAAGAATCCCTACTTTTCATCTCCTTTCTGTATTTTAAAATAGAGAAATGAGAGAGGGGGTAGACTGTCTCTCCTATTAGTATAAGATATAGAGTAGTATTACCCTGTGCAAATTGCAGAGCCTAAAATAATTTTGAGGGACTCATAAGTTTATATGAAACTCCGAAACAGTGTGAGATAATTAGAAAAAACTTATAAATATCATCCCTACTGTAATTACTGAAATCTTGATTATCTTCCTCACATAAACAGATGGTTTAGAGAATCACTACAAAACTATAATGTTATCCAATTCAGTATTAATAAAACTGCTAGGGGCGGGAGCGGCGTGGGGGTGGGGCGTCAGGGGGCGCGAGTGGTGTATGTGTTGGGGAAGGGATTAGAGTTTTTATTTTGTTTTGGTGGTTTAATAAAATCGTGCGTAGTGCACGTATTAGTTAAATAGAAATTCATACTTTTTATCTTCTTTTTCTATTTTATCTATTTTAAAATAGAGAGAAAGGAAAGACTCTCTATCTGGTTAGTATAAGATATAGATATAATAATATAATGTAAAAGTAACATTTTTATCTTAATAACCCGCATTTGACCATAACCTTTTTATTTAGCCCTGTAGAAATTACACTTAAGTATTTCTCATTACATCCAAATATTAGTTTGAAAAACCTTCTGAGTTAGAGAAAGTAACAAAAACCCATTTCCCAGGAAAAAGAACTGAAAATCGAATTATCATTTTTCTTAAAAGATATTACATCAAAAATATCTCTGTGGCGAGTGTAGTTTTTTCAATCTAGCTATATTGCTTTTGTGAAAGTAATGTAATACTACTTTTGCCTAAAATGGTTTACTTTTAATTTGATCAAAATTGAACTAATTTCTTAAATCTGATACTTTTCAAACATAAATCTTCCGTCTCTAAGCACTAGTGGAGTAGTTAAATATGTTGCATCTCTCGGAATGATTTGCTTGAAACATGTTTTGAGGTGTTGTTGTTGCCTCCACAGCGAACTGCTGCACAATACACATAATTTATTTTCTTCTTTCTTTTACTATTTTTGATGGATGTAGTATTATTTTGATCCGCTACATACGTTTATTTGCTTGTACTTTTTTGATGAATCTGATAGAGCCTTACGGCTCCAGCCATACAAAGATATTTATTGATAAAAAACAAGGTTACAACAAAGTCGCTTTACAAGGAGTAAAGACGAGCCAAAATACAAATACAGGGAAAAAACCAATGCAAACAACCAATCAATAAAAAGAAGCCGGAGAGCTCCAAAAGCGGATCGGACGCGCTGTCGAGCAACAGCGATGGCAGAGGAACCTCGATCGAAGGGGAAGGAAGCAAAAAACTGTCGGAGAGTTTAAGGTCCTGATCAGGCAAAAAAAAACGATGGCATCGCCGCTCGCGCGAATACCCGGCTGATACACTGTCCCAGAGAAAGGCCGCCCAAACCAAATACTCAACAGCCAGGAGAAACGAGGAGACAAGCTACAACCCGTAGGGAAAACGAACCCGTAGAAGGCCGGGCACAAAGACAACATAAGAAGCAAACTAAAAACACTGAGCAGCAAAACAGATTGAAACACTACAGATCCAGATAAAAACATCCCCGCTTCAAAAAGTAAACAGCGCTACAAAAAGCATCCAATAAGAACAACACAAGCAGCAACAACGCAAGAGAAACAAATAAAGACGGAATCACTTCCAGACTAAAATACCACCAGAAATAAAACAATATGCAACATACAACTAAGAAAGAAAGCAGGATAAAAGATCCAGCAACCCAAGCAGTAGAGAAACCTGCGAATCCAGAGTCCTAATCTAGAAAGATCCGGGAAAGAAACAAAAGCAAGCCCGATAAGGACCCTGGAACAAAAATTCGCCAGATCCACAAAAAGGATCCCTCAATCTTCAGACCTGCTAAAGAAAGAAATGCATAAGTGCAGAACGAACATAAAGAAAAGCAAAATAGATGGAAAAGCATGATAAAGACCCTAGCAAAGTCGAACATCAACAACTGAGACCTCAGTTAAAGAGCATTTAAATTGGTGAGACAGATGAGAGCTGATGGTAATCTATGCCCATGGAGGGCTGCCCTCGCCACGGCAGACAGAGACGACGACCAGAAATCAAATAGGTATAACGATTCGTCGATAAGAGAGGAAATGGGGAGTTCACGCTGCCTGAAAAGTCTATTGTTCCTTTCCCTCCACGTGATCCAAATAAGGATATGGACTGAGAGGTACCAAGATTTGTGATACCTAAAGTTAATCGGAACAGACGAATACACCGATTTGAGATCGGAGGGGAAAGGATTGATTTCCCAGGCTAGAGAACATATTTTCCATAGGGGACGAATGAATTCACATCTTACGAACAGGTGATCCGCGTCCTCAAAGGAGGTTGAGCACAGGGGGCACAATTGTCCCCAGGCTAGATTTCTTTTGTTGAGGACCTCGACGGTGAGAAGTTTGTTATTAAAAGTGAGCCAAGGCGTGATTTTGAATTTAAGCGGGGCACAAGCATTCCAAATAAATTTGGCAAAAGGAGAGAGGACTCCTCTGAAGTTCAGGATTGATAAAAGGATTTGACCGAAAAAACTCCCACCGAATTCCATCGCCAAGAGTAACCATCCGAAGGGGGCCCCTCATAATCATGGAGGGAGGAGAGGAGGTTAGAAATCTGGGTACCGCTATTCGGCGAAAGATTGCCCGAAAGCGGTATGAGCTAGAGTCTTAGGGAGTTCTGGAAAGTGAAAGAATCTTCAACGGTAGCCGTCGGAAATAGAGCAGATTGATATATGAGGGGAAAGGAAGAAGCAAGCTTAGTGTTACCAATCCAAAGGTCCGTCCAGAATCTAGTTCTGGCACCCACTCGGCAATCATGGGAAATACTGCAAAGGAAAGCAAGGATAGCTTTCCATACACCCTTCCATAAAGGAGAGGCATTGAGATGAATAGGCAGAGAAAGATCCCACCAATGGTGGGAGGGGGGGTAGTACGATTTGATGCTTTGAATCCATGGGAGATGCTCGATATTTAAGAATCTCCAAAGCCATTTGCCCAATAAAGCAATGTTGTGGTGCCTGAGGTTCAAAACTCCAAGACCCCCAGCCACTTTAGATGAGCAAACTAAATCCCAGTTACAGTGATGTGATCCAGGTTTGAAAGAGGGGGATCCAGACCAAAAAAAAATTGCTTCTAATTTGGTCCAATCTCTTGATGACCCAAGACGGGAGAAAATAGAAGGACATCATGTATAGCGGTATAGAAGAAAGCACCGAGTTAAGGAGAATAATACGTCCTCCGCGGGAAAGCAATTTACCCGACCAGACATTGAGCCTAGATTCAACTTTATCCAATATGGGCATCCAGTCCGCTTTATGTAGTTTACCCCATCTAAGGGGAATGACTAAGTAGGTAATGGGGAAGGATGCCACGGGACAGTTGAAGAAATTGAAAATTTCGATCTGTCGATTAGAGGAGCCACCCAACCATAGGACCGAGGATTTCTGAAAATTGATGGAGAGTCCCAAAGCAAGCTCAAAACAATACAGAAGCAGTTTGAGGTTACGAAGGGAGGGGGTATTAGGTTCGAGGAAGATGATTGTGTCATCCGCATACTGGAGGTTAAGGACTCCGTTAAATTGGTTGGAGCTCCCTAACCCCTGAATTACCTATGCTTCCCTAGCGTTACGCAGAAGTTTACTAAAGACATCTGCAACGAGGGAGAATAATAGAGAAGAGAGCAGATCGCCTTGACGGAGACCACAATGGATTTTGAATTTGTGACCCTCCTTGCCATTAATAATGATCGAAGAGGTACCCGATAATAGGCTGGATTGAATCCATGCAATCCACCTGGGGCCAAACCCCCGATGAATCAGGATATCGATCAAGAAATCCCAGCTAACATTATCGTAGGCCTTTTGGAAATCAAGTTTGAGGAGGACACCCTCAGAGTTGGAGCGGTGACAATGAGAGATGATTTCCTGGGCAGACGCTACGCTGTCCAGAATGAAACGGTCTCTAATGAAACCAGATTGCGCCGAATCAATGAGGGGGGATATGACCGAGCCTAATCTAGCCGCGAGCACTTTCATAATGATTTTGAAAGTGGTATTGATAAGGCTGATAGGCCAGAATTGGTTCACGGAGTGTGCCCCCAACACTTTTGGAATGAGCATAATATGTGCGTAGTTAATACGGTCAAAGGAAAAAGCTCCTTGATGTAGGTCAGAAAACAACTGGAAAAGGTCATCTTTCAGAAGATGCCAAAATTTCTGAAAGAAAAGGGCAGGGAAGCCATCCGGGCCGGGCGCGGAGTCGCTTTTTAGGGCGAAAACCGCAGATTTGATTTCATCCAAAGAGAAAGGAGCTTCGAGAGAAGCTAAGTCCTGTGATTGAGGCCCGTAAAGGTGGTCCCAATCAAGGCCAATAGAAGGAGTTTTTGGGGATCCAATAAGATTCTTATAAAAGGAAAGGAAGGCGCCATGAATCTCGTGGTCGGAAGAAAGATCGCAGCCATTGTGAATAATCGAGGAGATCCTATTACAGCGTTGGCGATGCGAAGCAAAATTGTGGAAGAATGCGGTGTTGCTGTCCCCTTCTTTCAACCATTTGCTCTTAGCTCTTTGGGCCCATTTAATATGGTCTTGGAAGAGGATGGAGGAATAATCAAGCTTGCATGCAAGTCTTTCAGCACGAAGGGAATCAGATAAAGGACCCTGTTCCTCCATCCTATCAAAGGATTCAATCGAGGTTTAGAGGAAATTTTTGAGGAAATTGGTGTTATACTGTCTTTCACGACGCCAAATTTTGCAACCAAACTTAATAGCGTGAAGTTTGAGAAAGATATTGCCAAAGCCCCGAGGAACCGGAGACGAAGGAGAGAAATTCCCGAACGAGATTCACAAATATCTGGTCTTGTAACCATAGTTTTTCAAATCTAAACTTGTGATGATGAGCAAAGGGAAAATCAGAGAAGAGAGCGATAGGGGTGTGGTCAGAAGAAGGATTGGGAAGCGCTTTAGAGAAAGAGTTGTGGAAAAGGGAGATCCAGTTTTGCGAAACAAGGAATCTATCAAGTTTGGCCATCACGGGAACAAGACGAAGGTTAGACCAAGTGAACTTTCGACCGTTCAAAGGGAGATCGTTCAGTTGCAACTGACGGATGCAATCGTTAAAGAGGCTCGATTGCCAGGCCGAGTGTGATGACGAAGATCTTTCAGTCGCAAATCTAGTGACGTTAAAGTCCCCACAGAGGAAGCAAATACCATCTGTGTAGACTTGAAGAGAACAAAATTCGTTCCAGAAGAGGGGACGTCTGTCGGGCGTGGACGGACCATAAACAGAGATCACCGATATGGTGCAGTTTTGGGCCGTCCAGAACAGCTGGACGATGAGGAAGAAATTTAGGTGGGTAACCGCGATAAGCGAGAAAACCGATCCCTTGAATCCGAGAATGATACCACCTCTAGAGCCAACCGCATCTAACGATATCCATTTCGAAATAATGGACCCTCCGATAGTGCGATAGGTTAATTGGCAAGGCGAATTCATTTTCGATTCTTGAATGGAGATAATATCACAGTTGGAAGAAGATATAAGGTCGTAAACAGCCCTTTTCTTACTGGGGCAATTAAGGCCCCTAATGTTCCAAGAGGTGCAAATCATTGACAACCGTTAAACTCTAGAACTCTAAGGCGCTCCTTGTGCCTGATGGAATTGAGCACCGGAGAGAAGTCTGAACCTAAAAGGAAACCCATATCGTTGGACAGGGAAAACATGTCACCATTGGACAGGACGTCAAATTGAGGGAAAAAGATGGAACCTAAGGGAGGGCAAGGGGCAGTAATGGTGGGAGGCTGACCAATGACCACAGGGAAGCCCAGGCCATTACCTTTAGACCTTAGACGGGCACTAGTCCGAAGGATACGAAAAGGCATCCCTTCCCGGGAACCAGGCTCCGGGGAGGCTTTCCTAAAGGCCTTGGACCGGGAAGAGGAAGAAAGCATATTGACCGAGTCGATAGACTGAGAATGGGGAACTGAAAGAGACTGAGAGGGGTTGGGAGTCGATCTACACTGCTCCCGCCTTTGCGGCGAGGAGCCGTGGAGACAGAAGCGCCCAAAGTCTTTTCGCGAGGATTTAATATGATACTCGCTCAGCGAGACCAAGCCCGGCGAGGACCAAAGGGCAAAATTGAGCCCAGAAGAAAGAGAGAGGGAAAGCTTCCATGGATAGGAAAAGGAGGAGAAAAGTAATCGAATCAGAAACTTACAGCAAGAGACAAAATTAATATCACAGAAAAACAAAATGCTACACAACGAAAGAGAGGTTACCTGATCGGGGGGATGTGTAAGTTGCAGATCAGCTTCCTCTTCTTCCAACAGATTGTCATGATCGATCCAACCTTCATCCTTGGACGCTGTAGCTTTGCCAACTTTAATGGGAGGAAGATTGGGCATCGAATCTGACAGGGTGGGGAAGTGAACATTCTTTTGAAACCTGTCCCAGTCAGACGCAAATGAGGGGTTCACCTCCCACGCAGGCCAAGCAGATCCCGAAGAGAGAGGAGGAGGGATGGTGGATTTGATCGCGGGATCCGCTTGCCGTGGGGAGGTAGGAGGATGTGGGGGAGGGAGAGCAGCTGAAGAGGAGCCGGAGTGAACTGCAACTTTCCCGATAGGGAGGGAAGATATATCCGGATTGATCCAGACCAGGTTGGGAGATTTTGTCGGCAAAATCTTGGGGTGACCAGGAGCGGCAAAAGACTGGGAGAGCGGAGGATAATTTTTCCTGGACGAAGACTTAAGAGAACCCTTCAAAGCCAAAGAAGCTGCAGTAGGCTTGGGATAGGATCCCGGGCGAAACGAAGATGGTATAGAAGACGAGGGAGGAGTGGGCGTAGGGATAGCCTGAACAGTTGCTGGTTGAGTAACGGAAGCTGAAACTGCCTCGTGGTATTGTATTGACACAGAGAAAGCCGAAATGCCATCCTTAAGGCAATATGCTTGAACTCTATCAGTGATCTTAGGGTTGCGAAAGATCGCTTCAATTTGGAGAGTACCCGATGCAAGCTTCGAGGAAGAGGAGATGCTAACGATATCTCCGATACACTTAGACATCTCTCCCATGGCGCGCAAGGTGCTACAGAATGGAGGAAGACCAATAAGGGAAACTCTGATGGATAGCCGGCCACCCATTTGCGAGTGGACAGAGAGATGTTCCCGATAGAGATAGATGATCGATGAATCAATTCATCAAGGATTTGGGGCGATGGGCATCTAATAACCACATCTCCGTTGGAACAAGAACTAAGGATCCATTCCCAATCTTGGACATTGCATGAAGAGCACAGCAGGGAATTTAAAGTGATGAGAGGGATGGAGCCTCCACAGAAAGAGATCGCACCGTACGTGTCGAAATACTTAAGATGGTCGGTCAGATCTGTTGAAGGAATGAATACAATCATAACAGACGACTTGACGGGGGGCGCAAGCGTTTTTGAGAGTGGAGGGGGAGAGGGGGAGCGTTAGATGGGATGCGCAGTGCAATTGGAGGGGTCGGAAGCAAAGGAGAGTGAGACGTCTTTTTTAATTTTTTGGGTTTGGAAACCTTCTCCTCCTCCAGTTTGCGCTGCAGAGCGGGGAAGTCTAGCGCAGCTAGAACCGGCTCAGAGATAGGTGCACCGAGAGTGAGCCCTAACAGCTTCTGAAGGGAGAAGCAACGTTGACGAACGTGACCGGATTTGAGGCAGAAAAGGCATTTCATTTTGAAAGAGCAATCTAGCTTCAGATGTCCGGGTTGAAGACACCGGAAGCAATAGGGAATAGAGCGACGGGGATAAGCTGGGAGGGAAGAAGACACGGAGTTGGTAGGGGGTTGGAAAGGGCAGGAGGAAAAGTGATGATGACGCTTAGGAAACTTCGAGGAAGGATACTTGGAGGGCCAAAAGGGGGATGGTCCATGAGGAAGGGGAAAAGTCTGGGCTTTGAGAAAGGGTTCAGATAAGAACCCTTTTTTATTTTTAAAAGCCTTTTTTTAACAACCTCGACCCATGAGCGTTCCATGTGCCCCGAGCAGGGCCAGAGAAGAAAAGGCCCAAGAAAGAGAGGCAATGGAGAAGAAGGGAAATGGCGGCTGCTCACGACCAAATCGTCGCAAAAAAGAGTCGAGGATGACCGATCGAGAATAGCCTGCTCGGTTATGATCGCGACACAACCGACGGAAGACAAAGAATAAGAGCACAAGGAGCAGGTAGGGAAAGAGATACCCAATTAGGGAAAAGAAGGGGGGAGGTCTGCGTTCTTCCTTTAAAGAGGAACGACAGAAGGTAAGAGAGCTGCTATGAAGGGGGAAATAATCCACCCCAGTGCAGCGAAAAAGGCAATCGCGAAATAAAGGAGGGGGAGAAGAACCACAATAACACCAAGAAAAGGATGCTAAGTAATGAAATAAGAGGATGCAAAAGGAGGCTGGATAGTCGAGATACTTACAGCGATTGGCAAAGGGCCACAGATCGATGGTGCGAGGAGGGAAACCAGGCCAAGGGAAGAGCTTGCTAGGACGCCTGAGGAGGGAAATTGGAAGAGAAACGTGATGACCAAGAGACGAAAAGGGTCTGTAGATCCACAGGAGATCTACCACTTTTGTGAATGAGGATGAGGGCTCGATGGAGCTAACGCTCCGGATCTGGAGGCTAACACGGAGAAGAGGGGGGAGAAAAATTCTGCTTGTATATTTGCAGTTCGAATTCTTTATTTGCTTGTACTTGTGAGGATTCTTTAGCAAAATCAGACTTTGTTTGAGTTCTTATAATTTTTTTTTATTTACTAATCTCTAATCTCTAATATTATAATGGGAAAAGGCTTTTGTGTCATTTGTAAATCTACCAACGCGGGCATTGCACATGCATAACTAATATGAAGGAGGTCTTAGGTTCAAGTCCTCACTATGTCAGATTTTGTACTTTAATTTTTTTAAAATATATTAAATGTGCATCGCACGTGTAAATTACTATCTATTTATCTATCTATCAATAGTATAATATATAATCTCTCCATATATAATGAGAGAGTTGGAGTTGTAAATTGTCAATATACAAACCTATGCATTGCACGTGCAACTCCAACTCGCCCATTAATTACAAAAAAAATTTCACCTATTTAAAACGTTCAACGCACGTGCAAAATAATTTTTCAATATTTTTTTAACACTACACATACACATATGTTGCACGTACTCTAATTCTACATATAAACACGAGCATTATATGTACAAATTGTAACTTTTTTAAAAAATATTTTTTTCAAATACGTGCAAGGTACGTCCAACCTCAAAACTATTTTTTAACATGTATTCGTACCTAAAAATCCCCCACTCTTTATCGTAATGTTCGTGGCAGGTGAAAAATACTAGTTTACTTATTAATTTAACAGGTTCCCAACAAACCATTTATTTGAGCTAAAACAAAAGGACATAGTCAACGATCTCCGTAAAAATTGGACTCCTAAAAAAAATTACAAATTTTCACTATATAAACACCACCAATTCCTCGAACACTGGAACTCAATCCACTAATACAATTTTTTTTTTTTAAAAAGAAAAAAAAAATGGGTTCAACTGGATATGAGAAACCCCATGCAGTCCTAGTACCCTACCCGGCCCAGGGCCACGTCACACCCTTCCTCAAACTCGGCAAGCTCCTCCACACCTTCGGCTTCCACATCACCTTCGTCAACACCGAGTTCAACCACCGCCGCCTCCTCCGCTCTCGTGGTCCTGATTTCGTCAAAGGCCTTCCCGGATTTCAGTTTGAAACCATACCCGATGGCCTACCCGCTTCCGACGACGATGCGACACAAGACATTCCGGCCTTGTGTGAATCCATGCCCAATTACTGCGGTGCTCCGTTCCGAGAGTTGGTGATAAAACTCAACAGCGCCGGAGATGGGCCGAGGATCAGCCGTATCGTGTCGGATGCTGTGATGACCTTCACCCTCGAGGTGGCCGAGGAGTTTGGGATTCCAGAGGCTATGTTTTGGACTCCAAGTGCTTGTGGGATTATGGGATACTTGCAGTACCAACAGTTGCTTGATAGTGGACTCTTTCCTCTTAAAGGTTTGTTCAGTATCTTTGAATCTCCTCTAAAATGATGTACGTTCACTATAAATTCATTTCCCTGAATACTCCGAATTACTTTTCTTCGAAAGGGCATGCACAGAACTTTTCTTCCCAGTCTATTCTATTTGTTTATTTGCATGCGCACTGCAAGTGTTTTTCGTTTAAAAATAATAATATTGTACCTGTTTGAAAGAAAGATAAAAATTGGTGAATTGAGTCAAAAAAAAAAAATCAGAAAAAAATTACCTGTTACAAAATATTTAATTAGTTTTTTTTTATTTAATGGAATGTGCATAAAAATATGCACGGCCGAGCAACCCTTTTCTTGCATTACCAGTTATCAAATGTTAATAAGAAATGTTTTTAATAAGGAATAGTCCCTCACTTTCATCGATCACTCTCTCACTCCATGCAACGGTTAACAAACCATTGATTTTATTAGACATATGTAACATCCTTTTTTGTTAACTAGTAAAGAAATTTATAAGTAACCTTAATAACATTTGCGTGTTAATTTGAATTTGGATCTTTATTTTCCAATAAGAAAAGGAAAACTAATTTCTTATTCAGATTTAATTATATCTAAAATTTATATTGAATGCTCTATTTAAAAATAAAAAAAAACTATATACACTTAAATAATCATCTATACAACTAATGGTCTTAATTATAGATATCTATATATGTTTAAAAATTTTATCTTTTAGTAGGGACAGGGCCGGCCCTGAGTTCCGGGGGGCCCTAGGCAAACTTCCGAAATGGGCCCCCCCTACCCCATATAAAAATTAAAAAAAAAAAATACGCGCGAAATACGTGCCTATATTTACAAGGGAATTTTGAAATCGGGGGCCCCAAAAATGGCGATTTCGGCGGGGGCCCGAGGCGGCCGCCTTGCCCGCCTACATGTCAGGGCCGGCCCTGAGTAGGGATATCCTCGTGCCAAAAGTTAGTTAAATTTCATCATGCATGAAGAGAAGATTTTCAAATTAATTTGGACCGAGGATGGATCTAAATTATATTGCACCTTTTGGAAGAAAGATAAATTGGTGCATAAAAATTTGAAAAGGGTGAACAGAAAAACACATCCAAAATGAAGTGCTTGGAACATAATTATCCTTTTTATGTAAGTTCTGTTTGAAAGAGATATATTAATTAAACTGACTGATAGGCATACATAGCCATGTGATTTTGGCAGTAAAACAATTTATTTAATTTTCAGAAAAATGAGATATATTAAACCCCTGGAATATTTAAATTATATAATCAGTTCTGATCCTGTTGTAAATAAGATTTCCTCAGGGTTATAAGTTCCAAAAAAAAAAAAAAAACTCCGTTAATTAAGTTCACTGCACTTCGTTTCGATTGATTTCAAACTCAAAATCTGTCCGTATCGAATGCTCCAATCTTCTTGAGCTTCGTCTTCTCAAAATGGAAAATGCTGGAATTATATTAATTGATTGTTTATTCAGAAACCTGGCATTTTTTTTTTTTTTTTGAGGTAATCCCTGGCATTTTTTTCTGTAACTTTTCTCTTATTTCCAATCTTCAACAGATGAAAGTGATCTTACCAATGGATTCTTAGACACTCCAATCAAATGGTTCCCGGGGGCGACCAACATGCGCCTCAAAGACTTCCCAAGCTTTATCCGATCCACAAATCCGGAAGACATCATGTTCAACTACTGTAACAGAGAAGCACAGCGAGCTCGTCGAGCCTCTGCAATTATACTGAATACTTTTGATGACTTGGAGCAACCAATCCTGGATTCAATGGCCAAAATCCTTCCACCCATTTACACAATCGGGCCTATTCATTTTCTTCTTACTCAACACGTGCATCCAAATAGTCCCCTCAATATCCTAAACTCGAGTTTATGGAAGGAGGACACAAGCTGCCTTCAATGGTTGGATGGCAAAGAACCCGGGTCTGTAGTCTACGTCAATTTTGGGAGTATAACCGTGATGACCAACAATCAATTGATTGAGTTTGCATGGGGACTGGCTCATACCAAGAGGGACTTTTTGTGGGTGGTTAGACCTGATCTTGTTAAAGGAGATGCAGCTGTAATACCAGAGGAATTTGTTGATGAGACAAGAGAGAGGGGATTACTAACAAGTTGGTGCCCACAAGAGGCAGTGTTGTCGCACCCGTCGATTGGGGTTTTTTTAACGCATTCTGGGTGGAATTCAACAATGGAGAGCATTTCTTCGGGCGTGCCCATGATTTGTTGGCCGTTCTTTGCAGAGCAACAAATGAATTGTCGCTACTCGTGCACGGAATGGGGTGTTGGGATGGAGATTGATAGTGATGTGAAGAGGGAGGAAGTAGCAACTTTGGTGGGGAAGTTGATGGGGAAGGAGGGGAAGGAAATGAGGACAAGAGCATCGGAATGGAAGGAAAGAGCAGTTAGGGCTGCAAAGCCAGGTGGTTCTTCCTTTGTGAATTTTCGGAATCTAGTTAACGGCGTACTGCTTTCAAAATCTAGTGGCAAAGCCTAAAGGGTCAGTTAGTTTATGTGGGCTAAAGCTTTATGATCAATAAAATGTTATTGTTGTTGTTATATATTTTCCTTTCAGTTTTCCAATAAATTGTTACATTGTGTGATTATAAGATACAACTAATATATATATATATATATAAAAGAAATACTCTATTGAAAACGGTTTTGTTTTCACCGATATATATAAGAAATACTCTATTGAAAACGGGTTTGTTTTCACCGGGTTGGAAAACTGTGATCTGAGCCGTTGGATCGCACTTGATCGTGATCAACGGCTCAGATCGCTGCCGCCCATCACCCATCTCACTTAAGTGGCGGAGGGTTAATTTGGGAATTTCGTCCCAAATAACTCTCCGCCTCATTCGCTCTAAAAAATTGAAAGGCCGTTCACTACAAAAAAATCGTTTTACACCGGCGTTTTTACTCCGGCGTTTTGGTAGAAACGCCGCTGTAGAAACCAGTTAACTTAGTAGGGAAAAAAAATACCACTCTACACCGGTGTATGTGAAAAATGCCGGTGTATGTAGGTATACACCAGCATTTTCGCGTTAAAACGCCAGTGTATTAGAAGGATAAGTGAAAAAGTACTCCAGTTGACATCTCTCTATCTCTCTCATTATACTTATCCCTTTCCCCCAAATTTTCACTCTCTCTCTATCTCCCTCCTCCCAAATCGAAAACCCCCATCCCTTCCCCCGCCCCCCTCTCCTGACGTCGCCGCCCCCTCCCCCGCTGTCGGTGGTTCCCCCATCGCCGCCCCTCCTCCGGCGTCGCCCTTCCCCCATCGTTGTCCCATCGCCGCCCCCCCTCCCCCGCCGTCGGCCTTTCCCCCATCGCTGCCCCCTCCCCCGCCGTCGCCCCTTCCCCCCATCGCCACCCCATCACCGCGCCCCTCCCCCTCCGTCGCTCCTTCCTCTACACAAACCGTAGGTTTGTTCTTGAATTAATCTTGTGGTAATCTAGCGAGCTGTGGTAAACTTGTGGTAAAAAAATCATAACTGTTCTTGTGTTTCTTTATTTGAGAGTGGTTTAAGTTTGTGGGCAAAACCAACATTATTTGAGAGTGATTTATTGAATCTTCTTGTGTATATGTAGCTTTGTTCTTGTATAGTATCATGCTAAATATTAGTTAGAAAGTCAACTAATTTCATGCTCAAATTGTTAAGATGACTTCATTTCCTTATTGAAATAATAACATGTGAAATAAGTATAAATCAAGTTCAAAGTACATATTTTATAGATGAAAGTTGATGTTTTTGTGCTAGAAGCTATCACCATCTTTATGTTACGTAATGAACTAATAACTCACCTTAAAATCCTAAATTGCATGCTATAAGATGCTATTAGACTTGTGTAGCTAATAGAAATCAATTGCATATGAAAATAGATGTTATTTAAGTGCAAGAATGCTTCAATTGTATGTATGTGTGAACTGTTTTGAAGAAGATTTACTCACTGTTTTGAGAAACAATTCATCTGGCTGTTTGAGTTAATAGTGCGGTTGTTTAAGTGATTTGATCTTCCTAAGCTTAGTTTGCTGTATAATTGCATATTTGAGTTGCCACATGATGTAGAACCCCATATTTTCAAATATTATTTTAATTATTTGGAAATGAATTTAAATAATTTTGAGGATTTAAATAAATATTTTCTAAAAGATTTATCTTTTGTACACGTGCAAAACACGTGCAAATGGCCTTTCAGAAGTTTGAAAATTTTAGTTTTCCTTATGAAAAATCATTATTTAATTATTTGGGATTTATTTAGTATTTTTCCAGATTTTTCTGAAATAAATCGATACTATTTGCAATTTTTGGGAAAAGAAGGACTTATTTGCAAAATTGACATTTTGAGGGTTTAGAGTGCAAAATGTATTTGCTGGACATTCCGATCAGTATTTGCTGAGTTTAGAAATATATTTTCTATTAGATCCTAATTTAAATGATATTTGATTGAATTTTCAAGACTAAACCTATGAATGTAAAATTGTATTCTTAAAAGGATTATTTTGCAAAGTGGGAATAAAACCCTAATATTTTACCCCGGCATATTTAAGGGAAATTCTTCCCAGCCGTCATTGATATATTCAGAATTTCTTGAGATTTATTTTGAAGAGCGAAAAGGAGGACTTTCGATCTAGCAAGGAGGAGCTTTTGTGGATCTTTTCTTCAAATCAAAAGTGAGTGGTTTGTTTGTTTTGTCTTGTTTGTTTGTTTTGATTGATGAATGACATGAGACCTTTGTTTCGCTTGTTTGTGATCGTTATACTATTTATTTGTTAGGCTCGTTGTATGTATGATATGGATCTTTAATTTGATATGGATGATGAGAACTTTTATTGATATTTGGACCATGATGAGAAAAAGATTTAGATTGTTGAGGATATGTTGATTTATGAGATCCTGTTGTTAGAAAGCAAATTAAGAACTGATTATGTTGTGATCAGATAGTAATCATCTGGATCTAGTGATTGCAAACCAATCTTGATTATGTGTTGAGGAAGACATTCAGTTTTGTTGAGAAAAACCCTAATCAAAGGATTAAGAGTTTAGATCATGGGGATATGAGTTTTGAGTATTTGATTAATTGAGAAATGTATCCATGATAGAGATTATTGAGAGTTGTTTATTAGCCTGGAAACAATTAAATTTTTATGATCAGTGAATCTTTAGAAAACTCCAGTTTAGTTTTGTGTTCAGACCTATCTTTTGGGAATCTGTAGCCGACAGCCGACTGTCTTGCGTAGCAGTCGACTGGTACGAGACTACTGTATATTTTTTTGAGTCTTGAGATTTGTTCGGGACAGTCGACCTAGACTGAGGTCAGTCGACTGATCCTCTGTTTGTGATTTTGTTCAGTCCTTTCGGGACAGTCGACCTATGACCTTTCAGTCGACTTATATACTTAGAATATTTTGATGAGAATTATTTGTATTTGTCTCGGGGCAGTCGACTGATGGCTTCCCAGACGACTGATTATGCCTTAGTTTATTTTTGAGAAATGTTGGATTATGTCCTCTGGACAGTCGACTGATCTGATGTGCAGCCGACTGGTCCTGAAGGATCTTTGTATTTGATTGTGAGATGTTTTGTTTAGTGTTTGATTTTAAGATGTTCAGTTAAGTATTTGTTTTTGAGATGTTCAGTTAAGAACATGATTTTGAGATATTTTATTGAGCCGCTTGTTAAGTGGAATTTGTTCAGATATTTGTTTTTGAGTCTCTAGAGGTAAGTGACCCTAGTATACCGGTGTTTGTTCAGTTATTTGTTGAGGCCCATCGAGGCAAATTTTCAGTTATTCAGATTTTAGTCCGGTAGGGTACACTACTCTAGGAGACTTGTTCAGTGACCCAAATTAATAAGGACAGGCATTAGTAGTGTCATGACGAATGTGAACTTAAGTTATGCACCTCAGTATGGCTTTTGATGTAGGATTTAATCTCCTGAATTATCCAAGTAGTTAACTTGTGATGTGTGATTTATCTCCGGAATTATCCAGGTAATTAACCTGTGATGCGAGATATTTCTCCTGAATTATCCAAGTAATTATCTTGTGATGTGGGATTGAACTACGGAATTATCGGAGTCGAGGCGACACTTTTGGGGTATTATTGTGATGAGGAGTCTATGTTTAGATGTGGGATGATCTCCTGAATTATCCAGGGAAAATACCTGTGATGTGGGATCAATCTCCGGAATTATCAAGCATGGGCAAATTATCATAGTGTATCTTCATCTCTTAGTAGTCATCGTTGTCAGCATGTAGTCATGATGTTTTCTTGAATCACTCTTATGCATTTGGATTTCCTGTTTTTACACACTTGGCTTTTGGTTTTGGTATCACCCATCATTCTCTGTCGTTACTCCATACTTTATTGTTTGATTATTATTGTTGGACATTATGTTTTAAGCTCATTTATGTTATTTGTTGTTTTGTTGCCACTCACACCATTTTGATGGCTGACCCCTTTAGTTTGGGGGTTAGGGTTCGACTCTAGCCTCACTTGTTGCAGGTTATTGCTTAGGTCGAAGGTTAGAGGCTTGAGTGAGAAATTTGAGAATATTGGATTATTTAGTGATTTGTGTAAAGCTGTAAAGTATAATTGAGATCATTTTGAGTTGTAAACAAAAAGAAACATTTGTGTTGAGATGATTAGACTTCCGCTGTGATATGTAATAATTGTTGTAATAAAGAAAGAAAAATTTTAGTGGTGTTGTTGGTGTTTATTGTTCTATTGAAGTGAATTGCTGGGATTTCGCCACTTATTTTCTAAGCTCTCATATTAGAAATTTGGGGCGCTACAGAGATTGGTATCAGAGCTCCGCTTCAATGTAATAATAGACATAGTATGACAACCAACCTAGGTGTGGACACTAGAGAGTGAGTACCTAGGTGTAGACATCAGAGTGTGAGTATCACATAGAATTAAATTATGATGTTTGGTTTGAAATTATGGTTTGGGGTATGGTTATGGCTTCGCCATAGGGTAATAATTTGAGTTTGAATTGTATGTGTGCTCTAACTTTACCCTCGTTTTGCAGTAATCACGATGGTTGCACCCAGAGGTAGAAATGGTGGCAACAATGAGGATGGATCAGGTAGTTCTCGAGGAACGGGAATTGACCTAGAAGCTGAGTTTGCCAAAGTATATCAGACGTTGAACACATTGATGGCACTCAATGTGGCGCAGCAGCAAGCGCAGCAGCAGAACCCGCCGCCAAATCATGGAGCTGGTCATGGATTGGTGAATGCCGACCCCATAAAGCAGATTGAATCCTTTAAGAGGATGAGGCCGCCAGTCTTTGAGGGGCAAGCTGATCCAACAGCAGCAGATGATTGGATTAGAAAGATGGAGACGATTTTCGAGGTGTCAGAGACTCCGGCAGCTAGCAGGTGAAGTTAGCTTCGATGCAGCTCGAGAAAGATGCTGGTGTTTGGTGGGAGTCATTGAAGAGGAACTTGGGAGATCAGCAGCTGACATGGGAAGCTTTTCTGGAGGAGTTCAGAGATCGTTTCTTTCCTCTTGATGTTCAGGAGAAGAAGGCGACTGAGTTCATGAACCTTCAGCAGGGGAGCATGACTGTTCGGGAGTATGAGACGAAATTCGCTCAACTTTCGAGGTATGCACCAGAGTTGGTCATGGACGAAGCAAAGAAGGCCAAAAAGTTTGAGCAGGGCTTGAGGCCGAACTTGAGGTCAAGGATGGTTCCATTGGGCATTAGAAGATTTGACAAGCTGGTCAGGAGGGCCGCGATGACTGAAGAAGATATGGAACTGTTTCAGAAGAAGCAGGAATCATGGAACCGGAACAAGAGGCCAGCATCAGGCCAGAGTGGGAAGGGATTTCCCGCGAAGCAGGCGAAGTTCAGTGGACCGGTGCAGAAGGCACCTGGAGCTCAGGGAGTGACCTGTTACTACTGCAAGGAAGTAGGACATTACAGGTCAGCATGTCCGAAGTTGGCAGAGCATGTGTGTTCTCAGTGTGGGCAGACTGGACACTCAAAGCCCCATTGTCCACAACTGAAGAAGGACGGTTCGGGTGGAAGCAAAGTCCCGAAGAGGCAAGGGCGAGTATTTGCATTGACCGAGGAGGATGCGAAGAACTCGGAAGATGTAATACAGGGTATGCAGGAATTTTGATTTCTTTTATTTTTGAATCAGTGTAATGAATAAAAGCTTTTATTTGAGAACAATTTAAGATTGAGTATCATTCTTATTGTAACAGGAGTTGTTTTAATAAATGGAATTAAAGCAAAGGTTTTGTTTGACACTGGTTCATCGCATACATTTTTATCGCCAAGTTTTGCAACGATCTTAGGTTTGGAACCTAAGTTATTTCCAGGCAGGGTTTTGTCGGTGACAACGCCGTCAGGTGAAGAGCTAGTAGCGGATCGATATTACGAGGGCTGTGATATCGAGATTGGTGGAAGGATGTTCGGCATCGACTTGATCGAGCTACAAGTGTTGGGAGTGGATGTTATTGTAGGCATCGATTGGATGGCTATATATGATGCAACAATTGATTGCAAGCAGAAGGAGGTGTTGGTGAAAGCACCAGGTGGACCTGCAGTAACTTTCCAAGGGAAGAAGAAGATCCCGCAGGTGGCTGCAATGGTATCTAAGAAGTCTATTGCAGATGAAATCAAGGGCATTCCGGTGGTTCGAAAGTTTCCTCAGGTGTTCTTGGATGACTTCCCAGGATTACCGCCGCAGAGAGATGTAGAGTTTTGCATCAATGTTCAGCCGGGAAGTGCGCCGATTTCCAAGGCTCCGTACAGGATGGCACCTGTAGAGCAAGATGAGGTGAAGAAGCAGATTGAAGAGCTTTTGAGCAAAGGGCTTATCAGACCGAGTTCATCTCCGTGGGGAGCGCCAGTGTTGTTGTTCAAGAAGAAGGATGGGTCGATGAGGATGTGCATTGACTATCGGGAGTTGAATAGGGTGACTATTCAGAACAAATACCCACTGCCGCGGATAGATGATTTGTTCGACAGACTTCGAGGAGCAGTGGTGTTTTCGAAGATTGACTTGAGGTCAGGATATTATCAGGTGCGAGTCAAGGAGGAAGATGTGAGCAAGACAGCGTTCAGGACTCGTCATGGGCTGTATGAGTTTTTGGTGATGCCATTCGGGTTGACGAATGCGCCAGCAGTTTTCATGGATACGATGAATCGGGTGTTGAGGCCATTCATTGATTCCTTCGTGGTGGTCTTCATCGATGATATCTTAGTGTATTCGAAGTCGGAGGAGGATCATTCTAAGCACTTGACAGCGGTATTACAGACATTGCAGGAGCACAGCTTGTACGCCAAATTGTCGATGTGTGAATTTTGGAAGTCTGAGGTAGCTTTCCTTGGTCACATTCTTTCTAAGGAGGGAGTGGCTACTGATCCTCAGAAAGTGGAAGCGGTGAAGGATTGGCCCAGGCCGACGTCAGTGAAGGAAGTCAGAAGCTTCTTGGGATTAGCTAGTTACTACAGGAGGTTTATTCAGGGGTATTCTCAGATTGCAGTTCCATTGACAGGTTTGACCCGGAAGAGTGTGGCATTTGTGTGGACAGATAAGTGCGAGGAGAGTTTCCTTGAGTTAAAGGAAAGGTTGACTACTGCACCTATATTAGCATTGCCGCAAGCAGGGAAGGATTATGACATCTACAGTGATGCATCTCTCAGAGGTTTGGGATGTGTCTTGATGCAAGAAGGCAAGGTCATTGCTTATGGTTCGAGGCAGTTGCGTCCGCATGAGAAGAATTATCCGACGCATGATTTGGAGCTAGCAGCTATCATATATGCCTTGAAATTATGGAGGCATTATGTCTATGGTGAGAAGGTCAATATGTACACTAACCACAAGAGCCTGAAGTATATCTATCAGCAGAGGGATTTGAATCTTCGGCAGAGAAGGTGGTTGGAGGTATTGGAAGACATTCGTCCTGAGATCAAGTATCATCCGGGCAAGGCGAATGTAGTGGCTGATGGACTTAGCAGGAAGAGTAGTTTGGCAAGGTTGATCACTACTCGAAGGGAGTTGGCAGCAGAGATCGATCAGGCAGGTATCGAGGTGGTACTGCGAGGTTTAGAGGCATCATTGGCTCAGTTGAGGCTGCAGCCGTCCTTGAGAGAGAAGATTGTGGAAGGTCAGAGATCAGATCCAGAGATCCAGAAGATGATGCAGCAGGTTTCAGAAGGCAAGTTATCAAAATTTCGTGTCCAAGATGGAGTTCTTTGGATGGGTGAGAGATTGTGTGTTCCAGTTGATGCAGAGTTGAGAGAGAGTATCTTGCAGGAAGCACACAGCACATTGTTATCAGTTCATCCAGGAGGTACGAAGATGTACAGGGATATCAAACCCCATTTTTGGTGGTCTGGTATGAAGCGGGATGTAGTAGAATTTGTGGCAAGGTGTCTGACTTGTCAGCAGATCAAGGCAGAGAATCAGAGACCTGGAGGTTTGTTACAGCCATTACCCATTCCGGAGTGGAAGTGGGAGAACATTAGCATGGACTTTATCACGGGTTTGCCTAGGAGTTTGAAAGGCAATGACTCGATTTGGGTTGTAGTAGACCGATTGACTAAGTCGGCACATTTTCTAGCCATGAAGATTACTTGGTCGATGGAGAAATTGGCTGAGTTGTACATTGAAGAGATTGTGAGACTTCATGGAGTTCCAGTTTCGATTGTGTCTGACAGAGATCCGAGGTTTACATCAAGGTTTTGGAGAAGTTTACAAGCAGCTTTGGGCACCAGGACTGATTTCAGTACAGCATTTCATCCGCAGACAGATGGTCAGACGGAGAGGGTGAATCGAGTGCTGGAAGATATGTTGAGAGCTTGTGTTATGGACTTTGGTGGTAGTTGGGAGAGATACTTGGCATTGGTTGAGTTTGCTTATAACAACAGTTACCATGCAAGTATTGGGATGGCACCGTATGAGGCTTTGTATGGACGGAGGTGCAGGACACCTGTTTGTTGGTATGAGGTTGGCGAGAGGCAGATGTATGGTCCTGAGATCGTGCAGCAGACGTCAGAGCAGATTGAGATGATTCGCAAGAGGTTAGTTGAAGCTCAGAGTCGGCAAAAGAGTTATGCTCACACTCGACAAAGAGATTTGGAGTTTGAAGTTGGGGATGCAGTTTTTCTCAAGGTTTCTCCGACCAAAGGAGTGATCAGATTTGGTAAGGGTGGCAAGTTGGCGCCGAGGTATATTGGATCGTACAAGATCGTGGAGAGGATTGGCAAGACCGCATACAGATTGAAACTTCCTGAGGAGTTAGCGCAGGTACATGATGTGTTTCATGTGTCGCTATTAAGGAAGTATGTGGCCGATCAGAATCATCAGTTGGTGGAGGTTCCTGAAGATCTACAGGTGAACTTGAGCTACAAGGAACAGCCTGTTGAGATCGTTGATCGTAGGGAGAAAGTCCTTAGAAGCAAGGTGATACCTATGGTCAAGGTATTGTGGAGGAATCAACAGTTCGAGGAGGCTACTTGGGAGCCAGAGGATCGCATGCTGAGCGATTTTCCTGAATTGTTTGTATGAGTGTATTTCTTGTATGTGATTGGAATTCTTTGAATGATTGAACCATTGATTGATACACGATGTAATATTTTATTTGATTGTGATGCTATATGAAATTATTTGGATTATGATCTATCTATGAAGTATTGTTTCCTTTTGTTGGTATATGTTTGAACTCATTAGTAGTAGTTCTGAGGACAGAACTCTTCTAAGGAGGGAGTGATGTAGAACCCCATATTTTCAAATATTATTTTAATTATTTGGAAATGAATTTAAATAATTTTGAGGATTTAAATAAATATTTTCTAAAAGATTTATCTTTTGTACACGTGCAAAACACGTGCAAATGGCCTTTCAGAAGTTTGAAAATTTTAGTTTTCCTTATGAAAAATCATTATTTAATTATTTGGGATTTATTTAGTATTTTTCCAGATTTTTCTGAAATAAATCGATACTATTTGCAATTTTTGGGAAAAGAAGGACTTATTTGCAAAATTGACATTTTGAGGGTTTAGAGTGCAAAATGTATTTGCTGGACATTCCGATCAGTATTTGCTGAGTTTAGAAATATATTTTCTATTAGATCCTAATTTAAATGATATTTGATTGAATTTTCAAGACTAAACCTATGAATGTAAAATTGTATTCTTAAAAGGATTATTTTGCAAAGTGGGAATAAAACCCTAATATTTTACCCCGGCATATTTAAGGGAAATTCTTCCCAGCCGTCATTGATATATTCAGAATTTCTTGAGATTTATTTTGAAGAGCGAAAAGGAGGACTTTGGATCTAGCAAGGAGGAGCTTTTGTGGATCTTTTCTTCAAATCAAAAGTGAGTGGTTTGTTTGTTTTGTCTTGTTTGTTTGTTTTGATTGATGAATGACATGAGACCTTTGTTTCGCTTGTTTGTGATCGGTATACTATTTATTTGTTAGGCTCGTTGTATGTATGATATGGATCTTTAATTTGATATGGATGATGAGAACTTTTATTGATATTTGGACCATGATGAGAAAAAGATTTAGATTGTTGAGGATATGTTGATTTATGAGATCCTGTTGTTAGAAAGCAAATTAAGAACTGATTATGTTGTGATCAGATAGTAATCATCTGGATCTAGTGATTGCAAACCAATCTTGATTATGTGTTGAGGAAGACATTCAGTTTTGTTGAGAAAAACCCTAATCAAAGGATTAAGAGTTTAGATCATGGGGATATGAGTTTTGAGTATTTGATTAATTGAGAAATGTATCCATGATAGAGATTATTGAGAGTTGTTTATTAGCCTGGAAACAATTAAATTTTTATGATCAGTGAATCTTTAGAAAACTCCAGTTTAGTTTTGTGTTCAGACCTATCTTTTGGGAATCTGTAGCCGACAGCCGACTGTCTTGCGTAGCAGTCGACTGGTACGAGACTACTGTATATTTTTTTGAGTCTTGAGATTTGTTCGGGACAGTCGACCTAGACTGAGGTCAGTCGACTGATCCTCTGTTTGTGATTTTGTACAGTCCTTTCGGGACAGTCGACCTATGACCTTTCAGTCGACTTATATACTTAGAATATTTTGATGAGAATTATTTGTATTTGTCTCGGGGCAGTCGACTGATGGCTTCCCAGACGACTGATTATGCCTTAGTTTATTTTTGAGAAATGTTGGATTATGTCCTCTGGACAGTCGACTGATCTGATGTGCAGCCGACTGGTCCTGAAGGATCTTTGTATTTGATTGTGAGATGTTTTGTTTAGTGTTTGATTTTAAGATGTTCAGTTAAGTATTTGTTTTTGAGATGTTCAGTTAAGAACATGATTTTGAGATATTTTATTGAGCCGCTTGTTAAGTGGAATTTGTTCAGATATTTGTTTTTGAGTCTCTAGAGGTAAGTGACCCTAGTATACCGGTGTTTGTTCAGTTATTTGTTGAGGCCCATCGAGGCAAATTTTCAGTTATTCAGATTTTAGTCCGGTAGGGTACACTACTCTAGGAGATTTGTTCAGTGACCCAAATTAATAAGGACAGGCATTAGTAGTGTCATGACGAATGGGAACTTAAGTTATGCACCTCAGTATGGCTTTTGATCTAGGATTTAATCTCCTGAATTATCCAAGTAGTTAACTTGTGATGTGTGATTTATCTCCGGAATTATCCAGGTAGTTAACCTGTGATGCGAGATATTTCTCCTGAATTATCCAAGTAATTATCTTGTGATGTGGGATTGAACTACGAAATTATCGGAGTCGAGGCGACACTTTTGGGGTATTATTGTGATGAGGAGTCTATGTTTAGATGTGGGATGATCTCCTGAATTATCCAGGGAAAATACCTGTGATGTGGGATCAATCTCCGGAATTATCAAGCATGGGCAAATTATCATAGTGTATCTTCATCTCTTAGTAGTCATCGTTGTCAGCATGTAGTCATGATGTTTTCTTGAATCACTCTTATGCATTTGGATTTCCTGTTTTTACACACTTGGCTTTTAGTTTTGGTATCACCCATCATTCTCTGTCGTTACTCCATACTTTATTGTTTGATTATTATTGTTGGACATTATGTTTTAAGCTCATTTATGTTATTTGTTGTTTTGTTGCCACTCACACCATTTTGATGGCTGACCCCTTTAGTTTGGGGGTTAGGGTTCGACTCTAGCCTCACTTGTTGCAGGTTATTGCTTAGGTCGAAGGTTGGAAGCTTGAGTGAGAAATTTGAGAATATTGGATTATTTAGTGATTTGTGTAAAGCTGTAAAGTATAATTGAGATCATTTTGAGTTGTAAAAAAAAAGAAACATTTGTGTTGAGATGATTAGACTTCCGCTGTGATATGTAATAATTGTTGTAATAAAGAAAGAAAAATTTTAGTGGTGTTGTTGGTGTTTATTGTTCTATTGAAGTGGATTGCTGGGATTTTGCCACTTATTTTCTAAGCTCTCATATTAGAAATTTGGGGCGCTACACATGATCGGGCTCAAGTAGCCCTTGAAACGAGCTCCAAAAGAGCTCAAAAACAACAGTTTTGCTGGCGTAGGTTGCTGTTTTTGTTGGCTGTCATTTTTGCTGTTTAGGGTGGCTGTCATGTTTGCTGTTTAGGGTGTTTTCATCACACTTTTGTAGGTTTATCTTCTTGTTTTGATGCTTGGGCAAGTGTTCCTAAGTCTAGGATAGCTTGCCTTTGTTTTGTCTACGATTAGGAGCTCAAACAGTTGATTGATTCGTTGTTTTGAGCTGTCTGTTGCTGGCTGAATTTGTTTGCTGTTTTGGGCATTTGCATCGCTCATTTGATGCATTATTTACATTATTTTCATCACTTCTTGTTTTGAAAATGAGATTGTTCTTTCTCATTCGTTTTAAGTGATGATGAGATGGATTATGTAATTGAAGTTGCATACTATGATTTACAGAGGAGTGACTAGTGATGAAATAATCATGTTTGAACTTATGTTGTATCATTTGGTTAATTTGGTGTTTGTGAAACTCACTCAAATACTTTCTTTCGGTTTGCTATTTCTCTTCTTTGATATATGGATTGGTTGGTTTTCTGCTGGATTGCCTTTGTATTGCTGAATGGGTTAGTAGACTTTGTATTTGGTCTTCATAACTAGTATATGATATAGGAGTTGGTTAATGTTGCTTTGAGATTTGTGCATATGTATGTATGTTCTTCAGCTTAATAAGGGAAGAGGAGGAGGAGGAGGAGGAGGATATCCCTGACTGGGGTGCTCACATGAGGCCAATCAACCCTCTTCCCTTTTAAAAAGCTTTAAGACTTTGACTGCAAGAACAATTCTTCTTATCAGTTGATATCCCTGACTGGGGCTTTGTAGGAATGACACTGATGGAGATGTTACTAGGGTTGCTTGATTAAAGTATTTCTTGAAACTCTGTTAATCTAGTTTAGTTGGTTTATAAACTCTTTAAATATAGAATGGTGATTGTTGTTTATGATATGCATGGTTCTTTTGTTACTTTACTGATTGTCTTGATTATGCTTGCAACTTTCTAGAAACCCATCTTGCTGATCTTGCTTATGTTTGGCTGAATTTGATTTCTTGTCTACCAAAATCTGGACATGGCAACATCATTCTTTTGTCATAAATGCTGTTATAAATGCTGCACGAGTCCTTGTTCTTTAATGCTTTATCTTGGTATCATAAGTTAGAGTTGGTTATTCCAGGTATGGATTAACTTTGTGAAATGCTTGAATGCTTACTTTTCTTTTTCACTTGTGTGGATGGAGATCCTTACTTTTTTCTTTTTCACTTGTTAAAACCATTTGATCAATTGATTATTATATGGGGTTGTTTTGATCCTTATTTGATACTTGTTAAAACCATTTGATCCTTACTTGTTTGGGGCTGTTTTGTCTAGAACTGGGCAATGGTTTGTCTAGAAGTGTAGCTTCACGAGTTGCTTTTTTGTCTGAACTTGGAGATGAGATGGATAATGTATCTGAAGTTGCACACTATGAATTTTTTCACTCTTTGTAACTCAATATTTTGAACTCCATATTTTGGTTATGAATGTGGTGAGATCACATTATTATGGTTATGAGATTACAATTTGATGATATTATACTATTATGCTTCATTCATATTTTATTGGGGCTCTTTTAGTTTCGCAATTGGTTTTGATTGTAAGAGTGCTCAAGTTTTTTAAAAAAATTTTTTTTTTATAATAATTTTAATTTAAATTTTTTTTTTAAAAAAAAAAATATATATATATATATCTACCCCGGCGTTTTTACAAGCGCCTGGTAGCTTTCAGCAAAAACTGGTAGTCTATACCAGTGTTTTAAGTGATGGCCGAAAACAGTGATTCCAAACGAAACCACCCTTTCGGTGGCGTTTTTCAACCGCCGGTGTAGTTTTAACCTATACCGGCGTTCGTAAAAAATGCCGGGAAATGTTCCTAAGCTACAGCGACACACGATTCAGTGACACTTGTACCGACGATTTATAAAACGCCGGTGTATCTACGGCGGCGTTTAAAAACGCTAGTGAATGTGGAAAAAAATGCCGGTAAAGACTGTTAGTCTTGTAGTGGTTGTTTGAAACAATGGCCTAGATTATAAAAAATTGAATCATAGGCCGTTGTTTGGAACAACAACCTTTTATAACCCAACAACGGCCTAGACTATAAAATTTTATAGTTTAGGTTATTTGAAACAATGAAATTTTATAGTCTAGGCCGTTGTTGGGTTATAAAAGGTCGTTGTTCCAAACAACGGCCTATGATTCAATTTTTTATAACCTAGGCAGTTGTTTTGGTTCATTCAATTTTTTAAACTAGGACTGGCGAAGAGTTATTTGGGACGAAATTCCCAAATTAACCCTCCGTCACTTAAGTGAGATGGGTGATGGGCTGCAGTGATTTGAGCCGTTGATCACGATCAAGAGACATCCAACGGCTCAGGTCGTTGTTTTCCAAACCGGTGAAAACAAACCCATTTTCAATGGAGAATCTCTCTCTCTCTCTCTCTCTAAATATATATATATATATATATATATATATATATATAAAACCCATTTTCAATGGAGAATCTCTCTCTCTCTCTCTCTCTCTATATATATATATATATATATATATATATATATATAAAACCCATTTTCAATGGAGAATCTCTCTCTCTCTCTCTCTCTCTCTCTCTCTCTCTCTCTATATATATATATATATATATATATATATATATATATATGGGAAAAAGGGGTATAAGAAACTTGCTCATTTAGTAAATAAGCAATTGATGGTGTGGCATGCATGTGATTGAAAAATCCTTAGAAGGGTTAGTTGTCCAATGTATCAAATGCATGCCACATAATCACTTGCTTATTTACTAAATGAGCAAGTTGCTCATATCCCTTTTACCCTATATATATATATATATTGTAATAGTTCAGTTAGTCTACTATGAGATGGTGAGAAAAACCTCTTATCGTGAGCAACAGATCTGAGCCGCTAGATCGCGATCCAACGGCCGATATCAGCTCCACCCAAATCTAAGTGAGAGAGGGACAATTTGGTCATTTCTTCATATCTTTCTTTTCTTCTCTTCATTTCTCTCTTCACTTCTCACAAAATCACGCCCAATTCCTTTAGTTCCCGATGCCTAAATCCACCTCGACCCCCAATTCCTCATCTTCACCTTGTCTCCCCCGATGCCCAAATCCACCCCATAGCTCCTCCCCTCTGCTTCACGCACTTGAACTCCCCCCCCCCCAAAAAAATGAAAAACTCTAGCTAGGTCTTCCTTCCTAACCCCACCCCGACGCTCCTCCCCGCAACCCCTGACCAAGGGCTCCAGATTCTCGACTTCCTCCCCGACTGCCCTCAACACCCCCAAACCTTAAATCAAATTCCTACATCCCCAAACCCATGAAGGAAATTATTCATGTTCTCATAGATGTTGAAGTAATGGGTTGGATTTCAATGTTTAGATATTTTGAGTAATTTATTTTGTTTAGTACAATTATTAGAATCATGTGTTTAGAGAAAGAATTCACTAATTGATGAGGTTTAAACTCATGGGTTTTGATAATTGAATGATTTTGTGAGAAATACTATATGTCTGGTTCTCGTAGAAGTTTGGCAGGAGGATTATTATGTTTGGAGTTAAATCCAATGGAGGAATTTTATTTATTAAATTTTGAAAAAGTGATGTCGTGCAATCACCATGTTTCATTAATTATACAATTCAGTCAGAATATTAGAGTTGGATGAATTTTATTCATTTATCACTTACACTGAGTTATTTATTGTGGATATTGGAATATCCAGAGGCTCCATACACACATAATGTCGAGACTTCTTTTGATATAGTATGAAGTTCAAATCCTGTCCTCAATTTTTAAATTAAAATTTGTTTGTCGATTTTGCTTGGTGCAAAGAAGTGGCCAGATTATCTACGTGTTTCCCAATTTGGAATTTTGAAGTTTCAATCTCATCCTTGTTATCTTGTATGCTTAATTACTAATAGCGATGTATAAGTCATATTTATACATTTAGAGATGATACTTAATTGTAACTTTTAATGGGAGGACTTTTTCTTAATGAAAATCACATTTGCTATTTTGCCTATCTAACTACATAGTACAAGAAGAATATTACTCGCATTTCTGAATGCCAAGTAATTAGTATTGTGTTTATCTTCCTCTTTGAGATTTGTATTAAGATTTAATAGCATTTGAAAGCCTACAAGCGTACATTCAAACTGATCATCACCAACAAAATGAAAGGTTCATCTGTTATGCTTTCAAGGCATACTAGATATATACCGTACCAGATATATATTGAAACTTGCACAAGTTGAATTGAACAAAAAATAATTTGTTGCATTCAGTAGTCCATACTACCTATAGAAACAACAAAATAATAGATGCAGGATCTAAACTGTTTGGTTTCAAGATGGAGCATCAGCCTTAACATCTTAACATTGTGATAGCTTCTGTGATCGAACACCATCACTTTTAAAAGAGAAACGTGCAGCTAGTCAATATTGATTTCTTAATGCCAAAGTCTACAAACATACATTTGAAAGCCTACAAACGTACATTCAAATTGATCATCACCAACAAAATGAACGGTTCATCTGTTATGTTTTAAAGGCGTACTAGATATATACCGTACTAGATATATACCGAAACTTGCACAAGTTGAATTGAACAAAAATTAATTTGTTGCGTTTAGTAGTCCATACTACCTATAGAAACAACAAAATAATGGATGCATGATCTAAATTGTTTCGTTTCAAGATGGAGCATCAGTCTTAACATTGTGATAGCTTCCTTGATCAAACACCATCAATTTTAAAAGAGAAATGTGTAGCTAGTCAATATTGCTTTCTTAATGCAAAAGTCAGAAATTACAAAGAGTACATTCATAATTTTTTGCACACTTTCTGGAGGTTAAGAATGCACAAAGATTCGCTAAGAAAGATTGCAAAAAATTCATAACCTCCTGCAATTAAAATACAAAAAAAAATTCATAAAATGAAAATAACATAGAAACATATTCCAAAAACCATAACCTCATGAGATGGAGATGGAGGATATGGAGAGGGATGGCGGGGTTTGGGGGTGTTGCGGGCACTTGAGGAGGAAGTCGGGAAGTCGGTGGATGGTCGGGGGTTGCAGGAAGTCGAGGAGGAAATCAGGAAGCTGGAGCCCTTGGTCGGGGGTTGCGGGGAGGAGCGTCGGGGTGGAAGACCTAGCTAAGGTTGTTCAGTATGGGGGAGTTCGACGGCGTCGAGCGGCGGGGTGGATTTGGGCGTCAAGTGGCAGGGTGGATTTGGGCATCGAGGGAAACAAGGTGAAGATGAGGAATTGAGGGTCGGAGTGGATTTGGGTGTCGCGAACTAAAGGAAGTGGGGATGATTTTGTGAAAAGTGAAGAGAAAAATGAAGAGAAGAGAAGAAAGATATGAAGAAATGACCAAACTGCTCCTCTCTCACATAGATTTGGGTGGAGCTGATATCGACTGTTGGATCGCGATCAAGCGGCTCAGATCTGTTACTCACGATAAGAAGTTTTTCTCACCATCTCATAATAGACTAACTGACCATATATATATATATATATATATATATATATATATATATATATATATATATATATATATATATATATTACTTGTATTTTATAATCACACAATGTAACCATTTATTTGAAAACTGAAAGGAAAATATATAACACCAACAATAACATTTTATTGATAATAAAGCTTTAGCCCACATAAACTAACTCAAGGAGTACTCTTAGGTGAGAACTATTTATAGGAGGAGATTTCAATGGATATGTAGACGAAGATAAAATAAGATATGAGATAGTGCATGGAGGACTTGGATTTGGAAATAAGAACGATGGTGGAGAGACTCAATTAGATTTCTCGGCTTCGTATGATCTTATGCTAGCAAATGATTAATTTAGGAAGAGAGAAGAACATTTGTAACCTTTAAAAGTTGGCCAAATGAGAGCGAGATTGATTTTTCCATCACTACAAAGGTAGATCGCTTGGCATGTAAAAATTATAAAGTTATACCAGAAGAGTGTCTAACCTCACAACATAGATTAATGGTATTGGATGTTAAGATTGGGAAACACCTATGTGCAAGGAAGGAGACTAGGAACCCAAGAATTAGGTGGTGGAACTTGAAGGGAGAGAAACTAAAGTTTTTAGGGATAAAGTCCTTAAATGAGCATCATGAAATTGGGAATGGGAGATAAATATGATGTGGACTAAAATGACTACGTACATAAGAGAAATTTTAAAGGATGTACTTGGAGAATCTAAGGATAGAGGGTTGCTAAATAAAGAAATATGGTGATGGAAAATAAAAGTCCAAAATATTGTGAGAGAAAAAAGAGCAACTTTCAAAATTTGGCAAAAGAGTAGATCTGAAGAGGATTTTGAGAGATGTAAGACCGTTAGAAAATAATTTAAGAAAGCGGTAAGAGATACAAAAGAAAAAGTTTACGATGATTTATACACAAAATTATGAACAAAAGAAGGAGAAAATAATATTTATAAGCTTGCTAAACAAAGGAAAATAAAAATAAAAGATTTGGATACAATTATGTGCATTAAGAGCGAGGATTCAAGAGTCTCAGTAAAAGATGAGGAAATTAAGAAAAGATGGCAAAATTACTTTGAGAATTTAATAAATAAAAATGTTTTGGGAAACTTAAATATAGAGGACTCGAGGGAGTATCGAGAGCATATATTTTTCTGTAGAATTAGGACCTCGGAGATTTGAAATGCTCTAGGAATGATGAAAATAGGAAAAGCTTGAGGACCAGATGATATACCGTAGAAGTTTGGAAGTGTCTTGGGGATGCAGGAGTGGGTTGGCTAACAAAATTATTCAATGAAATTTTGAGGACTAAGAACATGCCCGATTAATTGAGAAAGAGTATTTTAGTACCTATATATAAAAATAAAGGAGATAAACAAAATTGCTTCAACTATCGAGGGATTAAATTAATGAGTCATACGATGAAAATATGGAAGAGAGTGATCGAATATATACTGAGACTAGAAACTACACTATCTGAGAATCTGTTTGGATTTATGCCTGAGAGATCAACAATGGAAGCAATTTATGTACTGAGGAGACTTATGAAAAAATATAGGGAGAATAAGAAAAATCTACATATGATTTTTATAGATCTAGAAAAAGCATATGATAAAGTCCCTAGAGACATAATATGGTGAGTGTTAAATAATAAAAGAGTCAATTTTTGGTATATTGATGTAATTAAGGATATGTATGAAGGGGCAACGACCATAATTAGAATAACCACAAGAGAGATTACTGATTTTCCTATTACAGTAGGTTTACACCAAGGTTTGGCTTTAAGCCCTTACCTCTTTACTTTGGTTATGAATGAATTGACGCGAGAAATACAAGATGAGGTGCTTTGGTGTATGGTTTTTGCTGATGACGTCGTCTTAGTGGATGAGACTACAGCAGGAGTCAATGCTAAATTAGAATTGTAGAGAGAAATTTTGGAAGTTAGAGACTTTAGGATAAGCAGAACTAAAGCAGAGTACATGGAGTGTCAATTTAATGATATTCGGAACACAACTGAGGAAGTAGTGAAGCTTGATGGTCAATATATACCTAAGAGAGACCATTCCGATATTTAGGCTCAATTATACAAAGAGATGGGGAGAATTGTGAAGATGTTATATATAGGATCCAAGCAGGGTGGCTTAAGTGGAGAAGTGTCAGTGGTATTTTGTGTGACAAACGTATACCTTTGAAGTTGAAGAAATTTTTTTATAGAACGACTATTAGACCAGCAATGATTTATGGAGCAGAATGCTGGGCAACAAAGAAACAACATGTCCAAAAAATGAGTGTAGTAGAGATGATGATGCTCAGATGGATGTGTGGTAAAACAAGGAAGGATAGAATTAGAACTGAGCATATACGAGACATGCTAAAGGTTGCTCCAGTCCAAGATAAGTTAAGAGAGAATCACCTCAGGTGGTTTGGACATATCACACGTAGACCTAGTAGTGCTCCCGTCAGAAAGAGTGATTTGATAAGTATTGAGAGTAGAATTAAGAGTAGAGGAAGACCTAAACTAACTTGGGTGAAAACAGTGAGAAAAGATATAATATCTTGTGACCTTACAGAAGATATTGCGCTAAATCGAGCAGAATGGAAAACCAGGATTCATGTAACCGACCCCAACTAGTTAGGAAAAAAGTATTTGTTGTTTTTGTTGTTTTTGAAGAGAGAAATGAAGAGAAGAGAAGAATGATACAAACAGTTGAACAAACTGTCCTCTCCCACTTAGATTTGGGCGGAGCTGATATTAGCCATAGGATCGCGATCAAGTGGCTCAGATTTGTTGCTCACGAAAAGGGGATCTTCTCACCATCTCATAATAGACTTACTATATATATATAATTTAGACGTGTAGATCATGTAAACGGTTTGGATCATTCAAGTGATGTTGTGCACCACTACCGTGTACACTCGCTATTCTGCCCATCACTTGAATGATCCAAATAGTTTACATTGATCTACACGTCTAAATTAGTCTAAATAAGTAAAATCAATTCATTTGAAATTCATTTGCCCATGCATTGAAGTGTTACGAAATTTTGAGAGAGAGAGATTGAGAGAGTCACCTTCCGTTGTGCACTCGCCTCAGTGTGCACTCGCACTCGGTATTTTGGCCATCGTATCGACGATTCGAACCGTTCACATTGATATAAACGTCTAAATCAGCCTAAATATGTAAAATCAAGTTATTTGAAATTTATTTGCCCAACCATAATGCCATTAATAAAACGATATTTCAGCGATACAATTTTTTAATACTTTAATGCATGGGTAAATGAATTTTAAATGACTTGATTTTATATATTAGTACTAATTTAGACGTGTAGATTAATGCGAACTGTTCGGATCGTCGATACGAAGGCCAAAAGGCCGAGTGCGTGTGAACACAGAGCCGAGTGCGAGGGCACAGAGAGCCGAGTGATGTAAATGAAATTAGACGAGCAGCTCTGATTAATTAGGTGCGAATGACATGAAGGTTCAACAGAAACGTTTTCTTTCTTGTCCCTTTTGATTCAGTTTATCTTCCTAATTTTCTAACCCTCTTTATAAATGTTTATGCGCTATCCCCCCTCTTCCCCTATTTCCATCAACATTCTTCTACTACCAGAGGACTCCCCGGCATCTCAATCATTTACTATCTTAACGCTCTCCCTGGCCACACTCACAAACTTCGAGATTGTCGAGATCGCCGGAAACGTGGAGATTGGTGATGAAGCATATGAAGTCATGTATAAGAAACTTGTTGTTCTTCGATTTTTATTTTCTTTTTGTTTTTCCTCAAGAAAAACTTGAGTTATATATCTTTATTACTATGTGAGAATAATGTATTATTTATGTGGATGTTAAAGATTTTTATTGTTTTTGTAAACGAAGGTTCAAATTGACGATTTGGAATAAAATTTGTTGCCAACTTTTCCTTTATTCTAAATACATCTTTTACTAATTTTTTGTTCTCTGTACATGGTTTGTTTACAATTTTGGTTGTGAGAGTTCCGTTTGATTATCGATATTGGATCTCAAAAAATTGTTTGAACGTCAGGTGCTCGATATAATACTTACACCATCGTACCTACAATCCAAAACATATAGGCCTTTCCCTTGTGTTCTTTTTTGAGTAATAGCCTTTCCACAGTGTAGAGTATTGAGTACATAGCATACTAAAATCCTCAAGACATGCTTCTATATTGGGTTTAAAATAGATTTTGTTAGTCATGTGCATATCTATATAGTTGGTGCACCGGTTTTTCCTCAGATATTACAGGGGACACAAACATCATGTTTATATGCGAGATTAAGATTATTCCTTGGACATATGGAGCCAGGGTTGAACCGAAGTAAATAAAAACCAGGTTTGTTTTAAGCTATTAGTGTTTTAACTAGAGCCACTGATCAATAGCATCTTAGATCTAACGATCAATAGTAGTGTTTCTCATTTACTCATTCAAGAAGTGTTTCTCATTGGATCGCTAGCAAGCTTTGGTTGACAATAGCCCTACTCGTCAACTTCGTTGTTGTGTTATTCTGCTATCCGGATAGATTACTTTGGCAGTTCACATTCTAGCAGAAGATTCCCAAGGTCCATTCGTACAACAAAAATTTACAGGTCGCATGCCCAATTTTAACTGGGTGAATTCTCATCAATTACATGTGGAAAATTAGAATAGGAGAGTTCATATGGAACTGGGACGTCAAATACCTTACGATGGCTCGAGGTAGGATGTTTATATGACGTGGTACAAGCGTATTACAAGATTGTATGAATCTCTGCATACCGTTGTACCATCGGGGATCCAGATACTGATTTTCGCGACAGAGGTGGAACCACCACTGGCGTATTCATCTTCTCAAATGATGTATCAGGCGAAGGTTTCGTCGTATCAAGCCATGGTTAGTGTACTAAGATTTTTTTTTTAACAAGTTAACGAATTTCAATTTCATGAATGCACGTCTTATTTATTTATTATCGTTGTTTGTTGTATATATTTATTATTGTTATAGATGGATAATGCATATGAGATTGCAGGTATAGTTGCTCGTACGTTATCCAGTACTGTGCCCGAGAGCGTCAATGAGGTTATGCGAGAGTTCCTGACACCATGTCACCGCAGTCTTGAAGAGAGAAGGTGATAGGGCGAGACTTGAAGCTTTTCTAAATTCGATGATATATGTATCAAGATGTAAGAACGTGACTAGGAGATCACTTCACATCTCAGAGCCACAACAAGAACCACAGGTATCGGAGGAAGACGATATACACAGAGAAGTGCAAGATCCAGATGAGCCAGTATCACAATTGACACAAGGTCACAGTTGACGTTGAAATTCTCCTCGGAAGAGGAACAAGCCCAATTAACTCACAATGAGTTGACGCAAACCGCCCCGTCGAAAGAGGTAGTCGCTTATACTACATCAATTTTGTTTGAAGTTCACCAATAACAGGTTATGTTGAAAAATTCAAATAGAGACTTGATTCTTTTCAACAAATTTAAACATATTCATCATCATCTTAACCTATTGTCTTCAATAATTGGTTAAGCAGAAGATATGAAAGAGTGAATCGATTGTTTTTAACAAATTTGAACAGTTTCCTCTTCAACTTAACCTGTTATCACCAATAAAGGGTTAAGTTAAATTAACCGGTTATTCCCGATAACGGGTTAAGTTCAAGATTTGAAACAAAAACTTAACTTTTTAAAGGAAATTTGAACAAATTGATCATCAAGTTCACCTATTATTGGAGATAATGGGATAGGTTATCTCCACCGATCATCACCAACAACGGGTTCAGTTGAAGAATTCCAATAGAGAACTTGAATTTCTTCAAAAAATCCACATGACCTAACCCGTTATCAGCGATAAAGGGTTAGGTTAAATGAACCCATTATCACCAACAATGGGTTAAGTTAAAGAATTCAAACAAAGAACTTGAATTTCATAAATAAATCCACGTAACCTAACCCGTTATTAGCGATAACGGGTTAGGTTATCTGAACTCGTTATCTTCAGTAACAGGTTAGGTTAAAAAATTCAAACAGTGAACTTGAATTTCTTCAAAAAATCAACATAATCTAACCTGTTAATGGCGATAATGGGTTAGGTTAAGTAAACATGTTATCACCAACAACAGCTTAAGTTAAAGAATTCAAACAGAGAACTTCAGTTTCTTCCAAAATTCACATAACCTAACCCATTATTTGCGATAATGGGTTAAGTTAAATAAACCCATTATCACCAATAATGGGTTTAGTTGTAGAAATTCAAACAACGAACTTGAATTTCTCTCTCCCAACTCCAACCCTAACCCTAACCCTTGCTCTTAACTTTAACGAACACAATTTCGGTTTAACTCGCTAAATTTCACTTAAACAAACACAATTTATCTTTAACCTTCTCAACTTATACTCCACCTTCAACCCCAATCCTAACCCTAACCTTACCCCTAATCCTTGCATCTTAACTTTAACTAAAATGTCAGAGTTGGATATGTCGTTTGTCAACATACCAACTAACGTTTATTGCGCGTACATAACTAATATGAATGAAATCTTAGGTTCGAGGGAAGACTATGTCGCACTTTTTAACGTTTCCAAAAATTATTTATTCGTCACACGAGTAAAATACTAGTCTTTATTACTCTAATGTCCCTATAATTTTTGAAACTTTTATTCTTAATTAATATCTCTATAACTATCTCTTCCCAACATTTTTTTTGTTTAAAATAAATTTATTTTTTTAATTTATAAATTTTTTAATGAATTTTTATAGGTTATTATCTTTATAATTATATTATTAAATATTTTATTTATTTATTTATTTTCTTAGTACTTTTTAATGATTTTCAAGATGATTCAATTATTTAACTTTTTAAGTATCTATAATTATATTTTAAAAGTTTAGTTTTGGTTTTTTCTTTAATTTATTTTTTTGTCTTGGTATTTTTTTTTTCTATATTTGATTATTATTTAATATTTTTTATTTGTATGTTATATTTTTTATTTTGAACATGCTAATTTTTTTTGAATATTCAAGTTGAATTTTTTTAATTTTTATATTTTACTTTTTAATGCTAAATGCGTTATAATTTTGTTAATTAAATGTAAAATAAATTTCTACAACCAAAATTATGTTAAAAAATTCAACTTATCTATTATAGTGATAATAATAACAAATACATAAATAGTAATTAATGGGGAAGAGATAGTTACAGAGATAATAATAATAACACCTTTAAAAGATCAACCTTCTCGAACTTGGAGACAACAGATTATGTTAACAGTTTAGAGAATGTTATAGAGACACAGATTCACTTCATTTGTACAAAATGTATCAAGAGAGTCCAATAACGCCACAACAACTACTTTCAAGTATTCTTTTAAATAACAGGGGGATGAGTTGGAAGGGTTAAAGTGAAGTTGGGGGATGAGTTGGAAGGGTTAAAGTGAAGTTGTGTTCGTCAAAATGTGAGATTCGGAGAGTTATAGCGAAATTGTGTTCGTTAAAGTTAAGATGCAAGGGTTAGGGTTAGAGTTGGGAGAAAGTAATTCAAGTTCTTTGTTTGAATTTGAACAACAAAACCCATTATTGGTGATAACAGGTTTATTTAACTTAATCCGTTATCTTCAATAACGTGATAGGTTATGTGGACTTTTTGAAGAAATTTAAGTTCTCGGTTGGAATTATTCAACTTAACCCGGTATTGGTGATAACGAGTTTATTTAACATAACCCATTGTCACCAATAACGGGTTAGGTTACGTGGACTTTTTGAAGAAATTCAAGTTCCTGTTGGAATTCTTCAACTTAACTCTTTGTTGGAACCTAACCCGTTATCGCCAATAACGGGTTAGGTTATGTAGATTTTGAAAAAGTTCAAGTTTTCTGTTAGAATTCTTCAATTTAACCCGTTATTGGTGATAACAGATTTATTTAACCTAACTCGTTTTCTCCAATAACGAATTAGGTTATGTGGATTTTTTTTGAAAAAAATTCAAATCCTCTGTTTGAATCCTTCAACTTAATCATTGTTGCTGATAACAGTTCATTTAACCTAACGGGTTATCTCCAATAATGAGTTATGTTGAGAATTGTACTAAAAAAAATTAAATACATATTTAGCAGCATATACAGCTGCAACAATAATAACAACAAGAATTTTAACAACTTCATATACGATCTCATTTAATCATCACATACTCATCTCATTCAAAAATTCCATAATCATCAAACATCACATTCCCATACAATCGCTCGATTAGTCATCTCAGTGAAGCATAATTCATTCATTGAATAGCTAGTTAGGTTAATAACAATAATAACAACAACAATAACAAAAATATTGTGAAGAATAACAAAACATATTTACAATTCCACTTACAATAACAACAATAACAACAATAATAAAAAAAATATTACACCTAATACTTTGATTACAATTCCAGAATTAAAAAAAAACAATTACATACACAATATACACATTAAGAATTATAAATCTCTTTGAAGATCACAATCAAGCTTCCTTCTACCTGATAATGTTTCAATCAAAACCTACAACATACACTTAAAACATCAAAAATCTTGATCCCCAATCAAAGGAAATAAGTATTGTAAGTCTTCTTCCTAAATTTCACATACACAATTACAATTTTACCTCACATTATATCACTAGAAATATCTTTAGAACTCTCTTCACTGGTTGGATCCAATTCTTGTGCATTGATAGAGCTAAATAAATGACAAGATTGAGTTAGTCATGTTTTACCTATCAACTTCAACCTAAAAAAGCAAGGTTGAGTTAGTCAATATTTTTTTAGTCAAGTTATAAACATTTCAACTAAATAGAGATATTTTAACTTGCAACTTTTTTTGGACAATTTCTTGAATCGTACTTTTTTTCCTGCGAATCGCAAGCATTACACCGTCTAGATTTTCATTGCAACTTCTCTCATATCGGCTTCAATCTCTTCCCGCTATGCATTTTCTTTGGAAAGCACTATCGAAGGTCCGCCACGACAACATGAGACATATCCACATCTATTCCATATGCATGTCCACTACCTTATGCATGTTTTCCACTACTTTCGGGTTGTGCACTACCTTCGGTATGTCCACTAAATTTGGGTTGCACAAGATAAACGCCTTCAATGTCCTTGAGAATATGGTCGAGTATGTATTTTTAACTAACCCAACATTCTAATTGCACTTTATAAATACAATCCTATTTCAAACCCTAAATTGCACAAATTGAAACCCTAATAGCTGGCTAATCTCTCTTCTCTTTCTCTTTCCTCCCGTTTCTCTCTCCCCTACCACGTTTTCCGCCCAAATCCAGAAACCTTACTGTGCTTCTTCTCTGGCGACGTTCCCCCACCTCCTGATCACCGCCCTCTCTTGTCGACGCCAGCATAACAACCCCCTCTGCTCCGTTCCCCTATTTCCACACCATCCAAACCCCGACCCCTCCCTTGTTCCCTTCGAACAGCACCAACCCGAAGCCCCTTCTCCTATTTTCGTCGTGCCGCCGCCATGATGTCGTCGTCGAGCCACCTCGTCAACGTCAGCCAGATCCTGAGGCCCTCTTTGCTTTTGTTGTTGTTGCTTTAGGTTTTGTTTGCACGTATTATACACGTGTTATTTTGTGTGTTCGTGGATTCGTTGCTCCGGGATCCTTATCCCGTTATTCTTGGCATTCAATTTCATCGTCTAAAAGGCAAGTCAACTTCCCACTTGAATTGAATATTGTATCAAATACAAGTTTTTATTGAAATTCTTGCAAGTAGATCCTAATCGTCTATCGTATCGTTATATTGATTATCTTTTGTTGGGTCTATTGAGTGTTTACACAAGCTAATCCCAATATTCTTGACATCGTGCCTCTATTGACTCTATAGATTGAATCTTTAATGCATCCATATAGTATTCATGATAGGAGTACTCATATAATTGTCACACAATTAAATTATTGTAGAAAGAATTGCTAGGTTGTATTTGATTGATCAGTTATTGTTTGATTGATGTTAAATTAGTGTTGTATGTGATTTTGTTTTTATTCATCATTTTATTGCACCCATCGTGCGAATTAATAAGTTTATTGACTAATAAAATTGATACTCATCACGTTTAATTAATTTTTTTAATGAAAAAATACCGAAAAACCTGTATGTTGCTTGTTGGAAGTATTTTGTCACCTATTTTTGATCTGGTAAATGATCTTAAAATAAACAACTTTCTGAATAAGAGTTGTATCCACATGTTTCTAGTTTCAGAACATATTGAACTTCTGAATTCCGAGTTTTGTAGCAAAAGTTATGATCGTTTTCACTACAGCTGTGTTTTTATTTCCAGAATTTCAGATTCTTGTATGATTCATATTTAATCTGTTAAATGGCTGATCAAATGTTAAAATATTGCTCTGAAAATTTCCAGAATGTTAATTAACATGTTTAGGAGTCTAATAAATATTTTAAATGAATTTATTATCGAGTTTTTCTGATTCTAAAATTATAATAACTTGATGTCGAATTTCTGCCTGAACATAAAATCTGTAAAGAATGATGTGTTTGACTAGCTACTGTTGTCGAATTTTGGACTTTAATATCCGTTGGAATTGTGTGGAAGTCTAGTTTTCAGAATTTCTGACGATTTCAGTTTTCGATTTCTGTAGCAGAGAGAAATTCAATTTTAGTACAGATAATTCTTGTTTTCCAGCATTTTATATTCCAGATTTTAATAGATTAATTATTCCTATATCATAGTATTGCATTAATTGAAGTGTATATGTTGCATTGCATGATCCTAATGAGTTATTTTCATCATTCTAGTTGTTCCAATTCAAGTTATCATCCTATTGTTTTCCCTATTTCTACTATTGTTCATTTCATGTCTCGTAATTGCATAATATATTGTTGCATTGATAATATAATTAACAAGCCAAAGTTTAAGGGTTGACTTTAGTAGTGGACAATATAGAAACTGTACTCAGATGAGGGGCCCGTGTTTCCCTAAATATTGTATCAGCTATTGTTATTGGTTGATTATGGCTTACGACGGTAACCCAATATATCGTGTATTGTATCGTTGCCGAATTATCATATCGTGCATTGAATATTGAATCGTGACTATTGAATATTGATTATTGTTGCCGAGTACATGATCTATAAAATCCACCACTAAGTCTAAACATAACTTATTTGCATGTAGCAACCATGTGGTAAATAAATGGGACGCATGAAGTGCTACATTAGTTAGAATTAAAATAATTAATAGACTTAAGAATTGATACCATATCGACATTGCATGTTGTTCATCATTGTTCTATTGACATCGAATATTGGCTAAGTGTTATTGATATTGATCATTGGATATTGTTATTGATTATTGAACATTGTTTCCCACTATTGCATCGATTATCATGATATTGATTATTATTATTGTTCCATGTTATTGATTAATAGTGATCCATTGAATTCATTGTTATATCATTATTCCATTGTTTTCTTGTTTTCTCTTCTTGCTGTTCATGACTTGCTCTAAGGACAATTTTTCTTCTCTTTTTAGATGAAGTGTTCATAGGTAATGAAGGAGAATTGCCTGCTGGGATTGGAGAACAAACTTTCTAAATAACTATTACTTTATAATTGAATATTATTTCATTGAACTTATTGTATTGAGACTTATTACTATTGTGTTTGGGATTTATTATTGTATTAGGCTTATGACCCGAATTTTATTATTTGTTTTCAGATGTTGGTTTATTGTATTTGGATATTTCATATTGCTTCATTCCAAGTATTATTGTTCATGAGATTATTATTATTGCCTACGCAAATATTCTATATTGATTATATTGTTGAGTTGACCAGATAAACAGCTTATGGGTGATGTTAGTCATTCGCTGGGCCAATATTATGTACTCGTATTCTGTATTTTTGGGAAGCAGGGCATGCCAGCGGTGTGTTCTGTTTTGGGTGTCCCTCTTCTTGTCTTATCAGTGCTAGGAGGTCCTCCATCTAATGGAAGCACAGAAGAACTGTGTTGCCTTGTTCCCCGAATCTAGTAGACCCACAAGACTCATCCTGTTATGATGGAGTAGGACAAAAAAAGCTGGTTCGTTGGGTCTTGCCATGGATGATATGGAGGGCTTGAAGGACCTCATCCTTGAAGTTTTGGAATTCTGCCTTGGTGACGAGTGTTTCTTCTCTATTATTGTTTGAAGGGACTGATCGGCTTATTAGTGTTAGGCTTCTTCCCTCGCGAGGGGTAGGAGTTCTTCTTCGTCCCTTAGGAGGGGGAGATCTTCTTCACCCCCTAGGAAATGGGGTTCTTTTATACCTTTGTCTTAGAGAAGAGGGGCTCCTCTTACTTTCCTAGCTCTCTGAGGGAGGGACATAGTCTTCGACTCACCTTTTGTTCAGACGATCTTTGAAGTTAGATCCCTATTGCATGATCTGACGAAGGTCTTGTTGCGTCTAATTATCACATAGGGCATCGTAGAGGGGGTCGAGGTGTACATTGAACTCCTTTCTTCACCCATACACTGCACAAGGCACTGTTCGGGATGACTTCGTCAGGGGCTCTCATACGGTCTCTTTGGAGGGGGGGATAAGCAGGTTATTGAGGGGTTTCTACGGCTGATGAAGAGGTTGATCCAGTTGAGGGGCACAATTTTGCCGATGAGTATGAAGTGGGTCCTCTATATGAGGAGGAGGTGGAGGAAGAGAGTTGGCTTGTTGGCTGGGAGCCGCCGCCTTCCAATTTTCCCTTGGAGCTATGGCTGGAAAAAGTATTTTTCCACTTACGATGTCAATCTGCTGTTGTGTGGGAGCAAACAGATGATGTGAATGGAAAAAGTAGTTTTCCACATACGACGTCAATCTGTTGTTGTAACATAAATTATCAAATGCTAACATTTACTTTGATCGGAATTAATCATCGTTAACCGCTCCTTAATATGATTTTGTAACAATTGTGGATGCTTGGATCTTATTTGGACGGCCAAGATCACTCCAAGAAACCTGTAAAAAGTCTAAACGCATGGGTGTTTCCCGACAAAAGATCCTCAGACGCTCAAGTCAGAAGTCTGAATAATATTGTAGTTTTTGTGGGAAAATTATAATTACTTGACTATGAAGAGGGCGGGGGGCATTTATATGCTAGGAGTTAGTTACAAAAGATTAGCTTAAAAGAGTATCTTCTATGTTTAAACTGCTGATTCCAATGGTTAGGAGATAAGGTTAGTTGATAACTCTGTTGGATTGAGAATTTGGTCAAAAGGTTTTGACTAATCATGGCTCCTTTTATTGAGTTATAGATTACTCATTTCTTGTAGGTCTGTTTTGGCCTGATGGGCCCTAAAAATGCCCATGTTCTTCATACATGTCTATATTCTCTATAAAATTACTATTTTCCCCCTAAAATGTTCGAGATTCGTTCCTCAATCCGATGGCCCTGATTTGTTGTAATTTTTACTTGCATCACCCATGTAACTACTGAGACATATATGAAGTTTCACTATATGTGTATAAGAATGTCAAAAAAATAAATTGCTTCACATGAGAATCGAGCCTTTTGTTGTATCATTTATTTGTATATTGTTAGAGGGAAAGAAATTTACCACTATTCTAAGAGTATTGTTGTATCATTTCTTTCGTTTTTGTAAGTTATACCACTTTTTAAAACTTATTAAAGATCTGTCACTAAGAGCATCCACACTCATTTCTTATTTTGCCATTTTTGTCATATTTTGGGAATTTGAGAGCTGCACTCGCTTGCTATTTTGCCATTTGATAAGAATTGGGGAATAGTCGTTTCTCATATTTGAGAAACAATTTGGCAATTGCCAAAACATAGGTCATCCGTTCAATTTTTACATTTTTTTAAATGGATCGGACGAAACATGTTGTTAGTCTGATATTTTTTTTCATATTTTTAAAATAAAAAATATTGGATGGAACAACATGTCATGTCCCAAAAAAACAAAAATACAGATGAACCAACATGTTCTGTCCTATAAAAACAAACAAAAGAAAAAGAAATGGACGAAACAACATGTTTCGTCCCTTTTTTTTGGAAAATTAATCCAAATCTAAATCCTTCCATTCTTTTCATAAAAGTCCAAGTTTATAATAACTCCAAGTTAGAAAAAATTACATAAAAGTCCAAGATGCTCAAAATATTTTTTTAAAATCATAAAACATGGTCGAACTGAAGAAAATGTTCTATTCGCAATTGCCAAATTTTGCAAAGCATTACTGCAGACAAACTATGTTTTTGTCATATTTTATTTTGCCAAATTGCCAAAATTTAGAAAAAAAAAACAAGTGTGGATGCTCTATTCTGTCACTATAGCTCACTTGTAGTGACAGATTTTAATCTGACCCTATATAAAGTTGCAACTGTGTCGGGTTAGTAATACTTTGGAGAAAAAAATGAAGGCCATATTAAAATAAAAAAAGAAAAAGAAAAAACTCCTTAAACTATACTATTTCTGCAGAAAATCGTCTTGTGCTTTTTTTTTTGAACAAAAAAAATTCCCTTAAGTATGTTTTCAAAAAACTCCTATCGGGTTTTATCAAAGAAACCACTTCTAACATTTTTGCTTATATTAAATAACCTCATTCAGCTTTGCAAAGAATTTCAGAAAACAACATGCATCTTTCTTATTATTGTCAAAAAAATCTCACTCAACTCTCTTAGCGTGTAAAAAAACTTAGTAGAAAGCTCATGCCATCGGAAATGAGTTTTTTGAATACATACTTCATGGAATTTTTTGCGAAAAAAAGTTCAAGGTTGTTTTCTTGAAAAATGGTATAGTTCTGGATTTTTTTTTAAATTTAGCCCAAAATAAATTTTCAATATATGTTGTTTAAATGGTGACAAAATATATACTATACTGACACAACACGATATTAATTATTTAAGTTGATAGATTCAAAATTTTCACATTATGAGAATATTTTAAAAAGTAGTGACATAATAAAAACTATTATTGTATTTGTTACTATATATCACATATAGTGAAAAAAAATTGTTGACACATTTTCGTACTGCCTCTAGCCGATATCTTTTGTAGTGACAGCATAGAAGATAAGAAGAAATGAAATACATATTGTTAATGCACTGGTTATGGACGAAGAAGCCAACATCATGCATATTATAAAATAAAAATCGAACTGAACTGCATGAATCATCCATAGTGTGTATAGTAATAGGTATCCACAATCACTTCGTAATTAAGAAAGAGATTCAACTCTCATAAGAGCATCCACAGTCGTTTTTCTCATTTGCTATAATATGACAGCTACAGTAATAGCAAATACGATCGTTCACTGCAGTCGTCGTTTGCTATATTTTTTCTATTTTTTAGAGAGACGGGGTATCATACCCCGTCCGATCGTTTCAAATAAATTAAAAAAAGTTAATTACTTATTAACTATTAAACTATATTAATTAACTAAATTAAATAATATAAAACTAACTAAACCTAATTAATATACTAACTAAACCTATTAATATACTAACTAATCCTAAAAGGTACCCTGCCAGCATTAAATTTCCCACCATATAATCTGGACGGGGTATCATACCCCGGACGGGGTATGCGTCCCCGTCCCACCATTTTTTTTTTCCTATCGCTCAATCCTGAGCGTTCGTTTTATTTAAAAAAAAAAAAAAAAAAACAAAAAAACAAATAAAAAAAAGGGAGAGACGGGGTTTGATACCCCGTCCGGGGTATCATTCCCCGTCCGACCTTTTTTTAAAAAAAAAATTAAGAAAATAGGAGAGACGGTATATGATCGTCCGTCTGATACGATTAAAAAAATATTATATAGAAGAGACGGGGTATTATACCCCGTCCTTTATAATTTGAGAAAGCTCAGATCGTTTCTCATATTTGAGAAATGGAAATAGCAAGTTTGCCATAATATGGACATTTGAGAAACGACTGCAGCGTCTCTTTTGGCTTCGTTTGCTATAATTTGGAAATATGGGAATTTTAGAAAACGACTGTGGATGCTCTAAGTATCCAAGCTCCCATTCTCGTTTAGAACTTGGATTAATTATAGGGTTTTTCTCACATGGGTCACTAACAAATGTTTCAATTCCCTATACCTCACTCACAAATACCTTGTTTCATATAACTCATTTACAATAGAAAATCAATTTAAAATAATCACTTTTGTTATTAAAATTTAATTCCATATAAAAAATATTTATATAAAATTAAATATTTGTGAGTGAGGTATATGGCATTAAAATATTTGTTAGCGACCCACATGAAAAAGCTCTTATTAGAGCATCCACAGTGGTTTTTTATAATTGGCAAATTGCCATTTTATAAGAAACAGAAGTCTGCACTGGTTTTGTATTTTGCCATTTTATAGCAAATTTGCTATACTGGTTTCTCATATATGAGAAACGAAATACCAATTCTCAAATTATAATTGACGGGATATCATATACCGTCACTCCGATTTCAATATTTTTTAATCGAGTGAGACAGGAAAACATATACCGCCTAAAAAAAATTTTTGTTTTTTTTTAAAAAAAAGGGTCGGACGGGGAAACATACCCCGTCCGGGAGAAGATACCCCGTCCTTCCCTTTTATTTTATTTTATTTTTTAAAAATCTCCTCAGACGGGGAAACATACCCCGTCCGGAGATGTTATCCCGTCAAGGAATAAATAATTTTGTTTTTGTTTTGTTTTGTTTTTTTTGTTTCCCAAATTGCCCTTCTATCCATAGTTTACTTTCGGATTTATAGTGTTCTTTGAATATCAAAGGAGGGGGTAATTTGGTCTTTTTGCGATTGTTAATAAATAAATAACGTAGGGACGGGATATGTTATCCCGTCTCTAACTTTTATTTTTTTCCACGCGCGCAAATGAGAAAAATTTAACAAACCACCGCTGCACGATCCTCCCCCATATGCTATTACTGTAGCTACCATATAATAGAATATGAGAACCGAAAAATTTGCCGGACTGCCCTCTTTTTTGAAAATAATTAGCGAGTTGCCCTACTTTCCAAAACAATTAGCGAGATGCCCTTGTTTATGACACGTCAGCAACAAACGTTATTGAGAAAAATGACATCAATTATTTAGATGCCATTCTTCCCAATAACGGCATCTCTTTTTGAAAAAATTGTCATGTCGTTATTCCCAATAACAGCATATGTTATTTTTGTCTAAAGATCTATACTGTATCAATCGTGACTCGAGAGAGAAATGCAAAATTTAAAATAACTGATGCCGTTCTCTAAGAGAACGGCATAGATAATACTGATGCCATTTTTCACAATAACGGCATCAGTTATTATCATTTTGCACAGGTTCCTATAATCGAAAAACCCCTTCTTTTTCCCCATTCTCCCTTGCTCTTTTTTCCTTCTCCATTCCGACTCCGAAAACCCTAAACCCTCTAAAAAAAAATTCTTAAAATCCCAAGTATTTAATTGATTTGTACTCAGAGTCTACTCTTCAATCTCTAATTGAAAGTGCCAAATCAATCCGAATCCGAAATTATTGTAAGTATCCAAAAATCCTAATTTTATTTTGTAAAGTTGATTTTGATAGTATGATAGATGTCTGCATTGGTAGTATAGTACAAGTGATGTACATTTGTGTTATTGAAGTAGTAATTTTGGAAATAATATTATGGATTCTTAGTGATATAGGGTTTACAAAATAATGAATTGTTGAGAAAGGTGGAATTGTTCAATTTGTTAGGAAAACACAAAGAATATGATGATTGCTAGTTCAAAATTCATACTTAGGTTATAAAATCCAATTTTTTACAATGTTATGAACGATTCGGATTTGAGGAATAACGAGTTTGTGATTATACCATACTTAGTTTATTTTGAAAATTTTTTTACAAAAAATTATGTTGATTAGTGTTTGTTATTGTTGGCAGGCCAATGGATCGTACACAACCATCTTCGTCCCATGGGGTTGGTGCTTCTTCTAGTTCTTCGTTTGGACCACGGGGACATCCGGGTCCATTAGATCCTATCGTTCTATATCTCCAAGAAGACCATAGATCATAGGCCGTTTGGGTAGGAGATGTAGAGAAGATGAGTTTCCGAATGCACAACATAATGCCGGCTATCTGTAGCGCCCCGAATTTCCAATATAAAATTTAGAAATTACGTGGCACTTTCCCAGCGATCCACTTCAATGTAACAATATACATAGACCAAAACTCAAATCATTTTATTCCAAATTCTTATTACAATATTCTTTTTCAATTGCAGCGGAAATACAAAACACCTTAAAATACATTTAACTGTTACAACCCTTTCTCCTTACAAAATTACCCAAGGCTCTATTATAACACTCATAAAATCCAAAGCTACCCCAAGCATCCAAGCTCCCAACTCTAAACAGCTACCTGTAACACATGAGGCTAGAGTTGAACCCTAACCCCCAAACTAAAGGGGTCAGCCATAAATGGTGTGAGTGATATAAACAACAAACATAAATAAACAATAAACATAAATTCTCGAACAACATGTACTGAACAAAAATACATAAACTGAATATGTAATGTGCAACAAGAAACGATAGGCCAGTACAAGCGTGAAGTCAAGTCGAGACAATACCAACCATCAAGTATCCATCAATCAATCACTCTCAAAATAGTACAGCTCAACTGCACTGTACAGTCGACTGTTTAACGAACCAGTCGACTGTTCTGAACTAACAGTAATCCTCACATCTCAGAATGTGTCCAACCATCAATAAATCTCAATACCACGATGTATGTCCAATCAATCGATCACCAATAATGCCATAGATCGGATACCCATATATCCATCTACAAAAAAAACTAAAGATAATATAGATCGAATACATACCCGGTATGCAATCACTAATAGTGACTCTTACACCGACGAACATATCCATCTACAAACAAACTAAGAGGGTATAGATCGAATACGTACCCGGTATGCAATCACTATAGTGACTCTTACACCGACGAACATATCCATCTACAAACAAACTAAGAGGGTATAGATCGAATACGTACCCGGTATGCAATCACTATAGTGACTCTTACACCGACGAACATATCCATCTACAAACAAACTAAGAGGGTATAGATCGAATACGTACCCGGTATGCAATCACTGTAGTGACTCTTACACCGACGAACATATCCATCTACAAACAAACTAAGAGTGTATAGATCGAATACGTACCCGGTATGCAATCACTGTAGTGACTCTTACACCGACGAACATATTCATCTACAAACAAACTAAAGACTGAAAGAACACTCAAGATTATGAAGAACTCCTCAGGACCAGTCGACTTATGCGATAGTAAGTCGACTGCCCCGAGAACCAATATCCAAGATTATAACAGGTGCTATAAGTCGACTTAATAAACCATCAGTCGACTTACCCGGGACAATTACCAATAATTCTCAAGAACATTCCAAGTGTTAACAGTATAAGATGACTTATAAAAACATAAGTTGACTTATCAACAATATAAGATGACTTATAAAAATCATAAGTAGACTTATCAACAATATAAGATGACTTATAATAATCATAAGTAGACTTATCAAAACATAAGATGACTTATAAAAATCATAAGTAGACTTATCAAAACATAAGTTGACTTATAAAAATCATAAGTAGACTTATCAAAACATAAGTCGACTTAAAGGAGACATAAGTCGACTTATAAGAACATAAGTCGACTTATAAAAACATAAGTCGACTTACCCGAGAGAAATTCTACGATAACTTTGAAAAATAAATTCTAAGTGTACCAGTCGACTGAGAAGGGTCTAAGTCGACTGTCCAGAACAGATTTTCGAGAAAAACTAAAGATACAGCAACTGGGTCGTACCAGTCGACTGAATAGTAGACCAGTCGACTGTCGGCCTACAGTTTTCATAAATTAGGTCTGAATATGAAAAACAAGTCTGGTGTTTTCTAAAGGTTCATTGTTCATGAAATGATTCTTATTTAGGTAAAATGACAATCTCGAATACTTCTTCATTGCGGATCCATTATTCAATCATTCAATAACTCAAAACTCAATTCTCTTGTTCTCAAATTCCTAAATCTTACATTAGGGTTTCCTTAATACTTAATTTTTCCACCAAAAATAACCAAGATCTGATTATATACACCAGATCCAGATGTTCATACATCCGATCAAACCATACTTGAATCTTAACATGTTTTCGATCAATAAAGAGTTTGTTAAACAAGATCTACTAAACATTCGTGGATTTCTCATGCATAAAACGAATAGCGACTATTGCATCGATCACATACAAGATACGGATACATCAAACAAAACAGCACACCATCATACACACTAACAAAACTAAGTTCATATCACTCATCTTTAGAAGCAAGAAGATCCACAAAAAGCCTTCCTTTGCTAGATCCAAACTCCTTCTTGCGAGATCCAAAATCCTCTTTTATCACCAAGAAAATAATAGTATGAGATCTGAGTTGTGCCACGAATGACGGCTGCAAACTCCCTTATATAGGCCGAAAATATCATTTTTAGGGTTTAGGAATACATTTGCAAAACCATCCCTCCAAAATACAATTATATATATATATATATATATATATATATATATATATATATATATATATATATATATATATATATATATATATCTCTTCTCTTGGAAATTCATCTAAAATTCATTTAAATTAGGATTTAAAAGAAAATATACTTCTAAATCTTAACCAATACTGTTTAAAACGTCCAGAATGCCAATTTTGCAAAAAGGTCCTTCTTTTATCAAAAATTGCAATTAGATCAAATTAATTTCAGAAAAATCTGGAAAAATACTACATAATTCCAAAATCATAAATAATGATTTTTCATAAAGAAAACTTAATTATTCAAATATCTCAAAAGTCATTTGCACGTGTTTTGCACGTGTATGTACAAAAGATAAATCTTTTTTTAGAAAATATCAATTAAATCCTCAAAATTCATTTAAATTCATTTTCAAATAATTAAAAAAAAATATTTGAAAATACGGGGTTCTACACTATCCCCCGTATTGAAAATTACTTGGTTAGCAGCGGATTCAACGGGATGTCAAAGCTGGCGAAAATCATGTGCGACCACGCCCTACTTACCGCACTTGTGGAGCGATGGAGGCCGGAGACACACATGTTTCACTTACCGGTTGGAGAGATGACGGTCACCCTACAAGATGTAGCCGTGATTGCGGGTCTTCCAATTGATGGGGTGGCGGTCACCGACAACTTGATGTTCAACAAGGTTGCATTGGTATGAGATTATCTTGGCTTGGAGGTGCCTGAAGAGGACCACGGTATATTCGTTGGGGAATCCATTAGACGTTCATACCTTGACGATCAGTTCGCTAATTGATTGCCAGATGTGCCGACGGACATCCAACTCCAGAACTATACCCGCGTATATCTACTGTCGATGATTAGAGGGATTCTATTCCCTAACTCTTCAAGTGATGTAGTCCACCTCATGTACCTTCCACTCATCGCTGACCTGCAGACAGCCAGCCGTTATAGTTGGAGAAGTGCACCCTAGCCTCCCTCTACCGTGCACTCTGTAACTGTTCGATGGGGTCGATTCAAATGACCGGGCCGATGTCCATCTTGCAAATATGGTGTTGAGAACGAATACACCTCGGCCGACCCCGTGTGATGGTACTATCAGTTAGTTGGAGAGTACTACAAGATAATCCTGTGCTGAGAGCTCCTCTCGGTGCCTACTGGGCGGGGAAGCGTACATAGAGGGATAACCCACGCAGTGTACTCACATATTACAGGGACGAACTCGATCAGTTGAGGGAAGAGTTTGTCAAATGGATCTCGTACACAGATGATAGGTTGCAACGTCTACCACCCATTTGCACTGCCAATAATCAGTTGTGGATGACATTAGCTCCACTAGTAAACTTCTCAGTTGTGGAGTTTTATTACCCCGACCGTGTTCTTCGCCAATTCAATGCACAACAACTCGTCCTCGTGAACTCATTGTACGATCGTAGACTACACAACATCATGGGTCAAGGTTGTTTACCAAACATGGATTGGGCCGATCACCACCGTGCTTATGTGGGATATTGGAATGAGCGGAGGTACGAGTTGGTAGTGGAGGGTATTATACGGCCGTACAACGGATCAATGCACTCAGCTTATATGGCATGGTACCGTCGCATCACAAGGTTGTATGTCGGGCCAAAAACGGATCTTCCCGCGGGTATCCAACAACCGATACCCGCGGACCAAGTTGAACCACCACCCGCACATTCATCATCACAGCCCATGTATCAACCAAAAGCTTCATCATACCGTCTAATTGTAAGTAAGTTTGTTTGGTCAATTACATTTATTTCGATGAATTATACTTATGCTTCTTTGATTATGTCTAATTTGGTTTACTACTATAGATCGAAAACACATGGGACATGGCGAAGAAATATGCGAGTGTCTTGAAGAGCAAAGCCAATAAGGCATGCAAAGAATCGGCACGAGACCTCCTGTGCAATTGTCGTACCTCTCTTGAAGAGGTTGGAGATGGTCCACGTTTCAATGAACTTATGCGGTCAACCGAAGAGCAACGCCAACAAGTACGACCTACCGCTAGCCAAGCTCCACCTCCACCACAACAAGCATTGGAATTGGGAGAGCCCCTCGCACCTCAAACTCAACCTCAAACTCCATCACATCATCGACGAGCCAAGACCGTTCGCTTCCCGTCTCTGCAAAGCAAATTGGCAAATCCGGAGATTGAAGTAGGAGGAGGTGATGAAGAAGAAGGAGTTGGTCCAAGTGGACCCGCAACACAAGAGCCACGGGAACGTAGGCGGAAAGTTCCGGCTTGAAGGAGGAGAGCACCCCAACACTTCACGCTGAGTTAAACCGAAGCAATATTTATGTATTATTGGTCTTTTTGTAATACAACACTTTATTTAGTGCATGCTATTTAGTTGATGAATTGTTTAAGTATTTTTAAGTTTGGTGTGCATGTTTTGAAACTTCTCAGTTGTACATGTTTTGATGTGCATGTTTTGAAAGAAAATATGTGAATTGAAGAATTTTGAAGTCTGGATGAATTGGAAATTAATGAATTGAAGTATGGTGATTTAAGATGGTTTGAAGTTTTTGAATTGAAGAATCTGTACAAGTCATTGATATTTGATGTGCATTTGTTAAGTATCAGTTTGTCTGTGAAGTATGGATGATACTTGATGAAGTTGATGTACTTGATGGCTATGTAGAACTGGATATGAAATTGTCTGTGAACTTGATGATATTTAATACTTGATGAACTACTTGATGATACTTGATGAACTACTTGAAGTATGGATGAAATCTGTGCAAATCTGTGCATGTCTGTGGACTCAGTGATATTTGAAGGAAAGCATGTGAAGTCTATGCAAAAATTTGTGTAAAAGTTTGTGATGAAATCTAGATGAAAAAATGTAAGTCTGTGAACTTGATGAAGTCAAATTTGTTCAAAAAACAAGAGTAAAGTATGCCGTTATTGGGAATAACGGCATCTTAATCCTGTAACGTTCTTGTGAATAACGGCATCAGTATAGATGTAAAATTAGCAAATATGGAGTTTGCTACCAATATTTCTGTGTCCACAGTCGTTATTCAAATTAACGGTATCCTAAACTGATGCCTTATTGAAGATAACGGCATCTTTGTATAACCCACCTCCATTCCAAGATAACGGCATATATGAAGATGTCCTTAAATATGCCGTTATTCATGATAACGGCATCAATATTTTTTGCCGTTGTTCAGAAGCACGGCATTAGTTAAACATCAAAATCTCAAATTTTGAGATTTCTGCCAAACTTTCAGTCTCCACAGTCGTTCTTGAGAATAACGGCATAGATAGAATATGCCGTTATTCACAATAACGGCATCTGCTGTTTGAACAGTTGTGCATGTTTTGTTGTGATTTTGTATTTACAACAAATTTAACTATATCCACCACCGAACCAATCCACAAATCTCATTCCAAACAATTTAGACTTAAATTGCTCAACATATAAAAACAACTTCATAATTTCATACAAACACTTACAAAGGAAAATATATAACTAACATCCAATAACAAGAAAAATATTCAAGTGTGGATAGATTGTGAAGTCCCCACACTTTGTACATTCTTACAACTCCGTCTATTGTGTCCACTCACACCACATTTCGAACATACTTTTCCAACACTCCCACCTTCTCTAGCATCCATGTCATTGCGGATGTGAGTACTCTTAGGCCTTCCCTTCACCCGACGAAGACTAGAATCAACTATTAGTACCGGTGCGCTTTGGGTAGGCCAATAAGATTCGTCTGGTATAGGATTAAAAGTTGGTGCCCATGTTTTTGCTAACGAATCCGTAGAGTAGAAGGGATCTATGTACGGTTGATAATCACGCGCACGTGAAGCATATGCCGCTAACACATGAGAGCATGGAACATGGATCAGTTGAAATTTGCCACATGTACAAGTTCGGCCTTCTAGGTCCACCGTATGCCAATGTCCAGCTTTTTGATATCCACCGTCCATTCTAATGCCCGTTTTCACCCTAAAAATACCATCGCGATTATTAAACATTATGGCTTCATGTAAATTGGATTTTTCACAGCGGACATCAATTAAGTTTTGAATCCGAGGTGCCCATAGTTTACCTTCAGCGATAAGTGTCTGTGCGGCCTCACGGCAGTCGGTGAAGTACATGTTTAGACGGAAAAAATATGTTCTACAATTGCGGTGACAGGTAAGTTACGAACACCTTTTAGAACTGAGTTGAAAACTTCGGACAGATTTGTTATCATTATACCATATCTACGCCCACCATCAGCAGTAAGTGCCCACTTCTCAATCGCTTTTTCCTTCACCTATGAAGAGTTCATCCAAATTGGAAGAACCAATGGAAGACTGGCCATATTCATGTACGGTGGTACGGGACATCCATTCACTTGATTGCGATCCACGCATAGCTACACTTGTGTCCTGACTTGGCAACACGCGGGCATTGTTAACCGGCACATCAACATTGGCATCAACAACTGGAGCTTCAACGGCAATCTCCTCATCATCATCCTCAAGACCGCGTAACTCATCTTCTTCCTCTTCGACCAAGTCGTTATTTACAACGGTGTTGTCAAAGTCCTCCATAGCAATGCCAGCTACCAAAAAATTTTGTGGCAATGGGGTCGGATGTACATGCTCGTATTCGGAGGAAACAGATTTCGTTGGAGTTGTGCTAGTATCTCTAATTGTATTTGAAATCCTTGCGTGTGACTCTGCAGATGGTTTCAAAGTCCTTGTGGGCCTTGGACTTTCGATAACAACTCTTGTAGTATTTAGAAATCTCGTTTGATCGATATATAACTCAACTATATTCCAACCACAACTTGGATGAAGTGACCTAAGCAAGACAGACCTCAGAGAACTGTCACTGTCTATGGGTACCAACATGAAATACTGCCCATCCCCTTTACGAGCGGAATAACGGGCTCTCAGTTTCAAACTTATTTCACTTCTATCCCAATTGGTGACTTCATATATCTTATCTACAAATACTGCGTAACCAAAGTTGGGGGTAGCCCAAATAATTACCAGTTCCACATCACTATAAGAATATCCAATTTTCGGATCCTTAATTACTTCACCCTCATAATATAACCAAATAGGGATATCAAATTCCATACCTATGCATAAAAATTAAAACATATTCAAATCATAAACTACTCACAATAAACAAAACATTGAAATAAAAATCAAACATAAGGTGAAGATGATAATACCTTCAAATTAAACCAAGAAAAACCACTAGCAAAAATTACGTTGTGGATGAAGACTGCAAATGAGAGTGGGAGTGAGGAGGTAGGATGTATGGAATTTTACAGGACTCAAATGGTTGGAATTTTTGATTTTGAGATCTAGAGTTTGTGGGTAACAGGAGCGATGACAGAGAGAGATGTTTGCGAATCAGAAGGGGGAGGAAAGAGGAGAAGGGGTTTTTCGATTATAGGAACCTGTGCAAAACGATAATAATTGATGCCGTTATTGTGAAAAACGGCATCAGTATTATCTATGCCGTTCTCTTAGAGAACGACATCAGTTATTTTAAATTTTGCATTTCTCTCTCGAATCACGATTGATACAGTATAGATCTTTAGACAAAAATAACATATGTCATTATTGGAAATAACGGCATGACAATTTTTTCAAAAAGAGATGCCGTTGTTGGGAAGAACGGCATCTAAATAACTGATGCCGTTTTTTCCAATAACGTTTGTTGATGATGTGTCATAGACAAGGGCATCTCGTTAATTGTTTTGGAAAGTAAGGCAAGTCACTAATTTTTTTCAAAAAAGAGGGCAGTACGGCAAATTTTTCAGAAATACCACTGTGGATGCTCTTAGTGTTTTGTACGGTTGTACCCTGCAGCGGGATTTGCAAGAATTCGGTTCAGTTATTGATGGGTCAGATTGATGTAAATTAAAAAGTTTGGAAAATGATTCCAATAAAAATAATAGCTACTCCAAATACAATTTTATTTACAAGTTTTATATTTTTCTAATGCCGACTTAAGTTATAAATATACTTCAGTATCCCTAATACTATAATGCGATAGTTGGAATTGTATAATTTATAGACATTTTGTAATTTATAGACAATCAACCATCTAATTCCAACCATTCATTTTTAAGTAAGAGTTATATTAACCCTTCATTTACTTAACTGTTATTAGTTACCATAATATCCTCAAAATTCAAATATAGTGACGATATAATTAATTACAAAAAGATCACTCATATAAAATAAAAGTTTATGTCACTTTGGATAATTTGTAAAGAGTATGTGATGAGTATAGAGTTTTCTCAGGTTCGATGCCAGATTACATTTTAGTATTTACTTTTAAATATATATATATATATATATATATATATATATATATATATATATATAGAGAGAGAGAGAGAGAGAGAGAGAGAGAGTCATGCTATTATGAGATGGTGAGATGGAGTTTTTTTTTTGTGAGATGGGCGATTTGAATCATCCAAATCTAGGTCACACCGTGAACATCATTCTACATGTCATCTAGATGGTGTGCACAAAATTTTAAGCGATTTGGAGACCTGTAGCCTTTGCATCAAAGCGTTCAACACATTATGAAGATGATGTGAAATACATATATATGCATTTATTTAAACGCTTTGATGCATAGGTTAGAGGTCTCCAAGTCGCTTGAAATTTTATACACACCAACTAGAAGATATGTAGAATGATGTGAACGGTGTGATCGAGATTTGGATCATTCAAATTACTCATCTCACAAAATACATCTTCATCTCATCCATCTCACCGTCTCATTTTAGCATTTTCATATATATATATATATATATATATATATAGGGTAAAAGGGATATGAGCAACTTGCTCATTTACTAAATGAGCAAGTTGCTCATATCTCTTTTACCCTATATATATATATATATATATATATATATATATATATATATATATATATATATATATATATATTATGACGTGCATTGCACGTGCAGAATACTAGTTTATTTAGCTATTGTTATTTATTTTTATTTTTGACGAAATAATGTTATTTTTTTATTTTTTTTTGGGATAAACATTTGTCATGTATAATGAATATTAACATCAGTGATGACGATTGGAACAAATATTATATACCTTTGGTGATCGAGCTGCTATAGATGACTTTAATTCAAAGACAACTGGTTGAGAATATGACTTCCAAAGGGTAGCCAAATTGCGTTTGATATCATATAATGAACTAAATGACAAATTATTTAACTAATACAATATCACAAATGCATGAATTATTGGGTTCGCTATAAAAATTTAAAATAGTTATAGTCAATAGCTTTCATTTCAGATGGCAACAGGAGGATATGAAGTGGTGGGTACGTACACAAATAAAATTTGAAGAGCAGTAGAAAACTGCGGTTAGAAAGTATAGCGTATATGCATAAGCACAATCTCATTCCCTGAGTTAATTGTTTTTAAGAACTAAATTTAAACATATTTGCAAAAAATTGACAATGACCAAAATATTTGCAACTAAGGGATAGTTTTTAATTAATATTCTATGCTTACTATCCTACAGGTTTTTCTATAGAATGTGTGATCTTTCTGCAAATTTAAAATTTATTTTTATAATATATTCTATTTATTTTATCTAATTTATTTTTTAACTACTTAAATTGTACTAAATATGTTGAGAAAATCAGATGAGAATTACTTACTTAGAAACAAGGCTCTGATGCCACTGAGGTTGCGAAGCGTGAAATCACCTGAAAAATAAAATAAAACAGAGTATCAAAAAACTTCAAAAATGGTAGTTTCTGTAAAATAATATTCTTTAAAATAATGTGCATTTTCTATCTCAAAAATATCAAAGTAATCAAGCATGAGTACAAGATCTCTCATAGATCCTGATTCTGTCTCAGATATTCACTACTGCTATCATATGGTGGTTCTTCGAGTTCTTCCATATGTCTATTTCCTTCTTCAATATGTTCATTTTCTTCTAGAAATTGTCTATATGCAGTTGTAGGGCTCCAGATATAACTACTAAATTTACCATTTTCATAAAATAATATAGATCTTTCATAAAAAGTTAGATCATCAATTGTTTGGACATGTATATTGCTAGTTTCTCCAGGATTTATTTGATTTATCGTTATAATTATTACTCGTTGTACACTAAAGAAGAATAATTTGAATCCATAAGAATCATTCATGTTTGTTACTGTATGAGGATAATAAACATAAAAAACTAGCATTCTATCACTTCCTTAGTAATTAATCATTAATTCAAAAATTTCTGAGGCAAGACTGAAACTATTATTATCCATTAATCATTTCTAGCAATTTTGTGATTTAAAACAATAATTACAAAATCAGGAGTAGAAAGAGATTTCTAAGGATACTGTAAAAATCAAAACAAAACAGCCCATCATGCTTCCGGCCTAATTAAACCTCTTTGAGCTGCTCTGTACCAGTTACTACCAGCGGATAAAATACCTCTGGTATGCACCCCGATTTCAGTGCTCATTTTACGTTCCTCCCATCTCAAGACTACTATGCTCTCTAAGAGAGCTTCATCCAAGAGATACATCTGGAACAACTAGTAGCACTTCAATAGGCAACCACAACCTAGCTCGTTTCCTGCTAGTAGGAGTATAGCTTAACTATAGAAGGTTACAAATGGATCTTTTTGCAAGATCCTTCAGGCAGAGCCTTACAAAACTCTCCCTGAGGGTAAGATGCTAATTATTCATACCTTATATTCTTCATGAGCTTAAGAAGAAAGATAGTCTTTATTGATTCCACTTTCTTACAGACGTTCCTTACAAGCTTATATGTATGTTTTTCTCAATAAAAGATATGCCCTCTCCTTTACCCAGCTTCCCCTTTTATAGGAGAAGGAATGGATTTACATCAGTTACAATTATTGTTCCCATTACATCACTACTTACATCATAGATAAATAATTGAGCAAATTACGATACTGCTTACGTTAAAGATTATTTTCTTGCTAATATCCTCACGTGCTTCACATCAAAAATGGCTCTTTGTCAGCCTTCTCTTATTCTTTTCTGCATTTTCTGCATTCATGTTGTGGTTCCATCCTCATCAATCTACAGTAGTGGACAGCTGTCTCTTCTGTTATTGTCATGGCTCCTTTATGTAGAATTTGGTACCAGCTGTCAAAGACTTCTTTCTTTGACTATGGTTGTTTAATCTTTTCTATGTTTTAAATCATTAAATTTTGTGGTTCAGGGCTATCATAGATCCATATGTTACTGTCTATATTTTGTATGTCATTCAGTTCACAATACATTGTTCTAAATCTCATATCTCTTCTTCCTGGGATAAGTTTTTCAAATTCTTCTTTTTTATATGATATAATATTCATTGCTCCAAACAATATTTGTGTAGTCATCCTTATCTTTATAATATGCTCAGCGGGTAGTTCTTCATCAACTTCAAGGAATTCTAATAGCGGAAAATACCCTGACATATATTTTGGAGGCCATGGTAAGACCAAAATAACTCTTAGATGATTTATATACTTCTCTTGGCAGCTGGCTAAGTTCTTCACATTCTCGTGATGGGTATATGCAGTGGATAAGTCCTCTTTCGAACAATACTCTTATCGTTTTTGGATTTGCTCCTGGTAGTATGATCGCTTTGTTCATTTGTTGTCGAAAAATTATTTTGATAAATTGGTTGACCTGAGTGGTCTCGCATAATTTCTCAATTTGTTGTAAAATTAATTCATTTTTGGAGTATTTTGGAAGACCCGTGAGTAAATTCTCTCTGTAGGTAGTAGATAGTATGGATGTGGAGTTTCCTGCTTGCATGGCTATTTTTGTGATCTCACTTGTATTTTGTGGGTTAATAGGTTCACTCCCATATCAGGAATGGGGGTTACAACTACCATTCAAGATTTACCTCTTTTTTCTTCTAAATGTTTTCTTACCATGAATGATGGTGATGAATGTGGACTTTGTGATTTTCTTATGTAATTATTTTCCATTAATTCTTTTATATGTATTTTGAACTCTTCTAGATCGGTTGGAGTGTGCCTTATAAGTTTAATTTTTATTATTTTGTTCTTATCTATTAACTCTATATGTGCTGTGGATTTACTTAGTCCCATTTTGCCAAGGGATTCTCTCTGCACAGATCTTCTAATTATTTTTGTAAAATTTCTTTTGTATTTATTTCTTGGACTTGTTGTATTCTAGTTTTGTATGGTAAATATTCACCACGATGGGTTGAAGAAACCTTGGTATACGGCAGGTCGGTCCTAGAATAAGGTTGGGTTATCCTAATTTCTATTGCTTGGTGTCTACAAGGTGTTGTAAATATAACTGATTTATGTGATATGGTTATAAGATAGTATTGTTGGAAAAAGTTATTTCCTAATAACACCTCATTATTCATATCATCAAACTGGTATATTATTGGTATTTTCAGTATGTAATTTTCTATTTGTTTATTAACATTTTGTTGATACTTATCAAGTACGATAGTTTGTCCAGTTAATCCGGTTATTGTATTTTTATTATATCCATCTTGTCTCCATTTTGGTAGTATATTTTCGCAGCATAGACTAGTGCTTGCTCCGGTGTCTATTAGACTATGATAGTTTCTTGATTTGTATCATTCGTAAACAAATTCTGTTAGTATGTATAACGTGTTCTTTGTTGCTCTTAATGGATTCATTTGCTCAATATTCTATTTATTACTAAACTTTCATTATTTACTGTTATTATGATTTTTTTCTTCTTGAATTGAGTAAGTTTGTACTGATGTAAGGAAATCAGTTCCTAATAACATTTCATTAACATCGTATTCTGGGTCGTGTAAATGTAATAACATTTCATTTCTACCATTTATCCTAGTGGCAATATTATTTTATGCACAATTGGATGCCTATTATTGTAATATGGGTTTTCTAATGGTATTAATTCTGTTGTTTTTATATTTGTTTGTTTAATATGTGAATTAGTAGCTCATGTATCCACTAAGGCTACTTGTTTATTCTATTTTCCACTTTCATAATATTATATTTCTATTTTAAATTGGTTATTGTTCTGATTGTTTAATGTATTTATTATTGGTATTAATTCCAATACTTGTTATTTATTTCTTATCGATAGTGATCTCTTTCCAAACATTATTTGTGGTACTTTTCCTTTTGCAATTTCATTTTCTTTATTAAAGTCGAATTCTATGTAATTTGGTATAGTCATTTCAGGATTTTCTCTAGCTGGTTTGTATCTTATAATTTCGCTCGGTGCTACTTTAAAATTATCTGTATTTCTATTTTTTACTTCATGCTTACTAGTGAAAGCATAAATATTTCTTATTTGTATGCTCATAACTTTGCTTTTCTCTGTCAATTCTATTCCTGATAATCTGTGGTATATGACTAGACTTTTATTCTTATTTTCTTCAGCCATGCTTATAGAGAAATTAGGTTTTATTGTAAATTTTTTCTTTTGATACATTAAATTTTCTTGTACTATTTCTATTAAAGTATCTTGTGTACTGGATATTATTCTATAATCCATTAGGTATATTTCTAGGGGTGTATTTATTCCTTCCTTAAAATAAGCTTTTATTATTATTTGTACAGCTCCTAAGTGTATATATCTTAATGTTAAACTGGTTTTCTCACTTATTTTTTTCATCTCTTGTCTTATTATTCTTTCGGTTATTAATGGGATTATGGTTTTTCCTTGTGCTTATTCAATATCTATAGATTGTTCATTATTCTTGGCTATTATGATGGTACTTTTCTTTCTTTCGAATATTGGTAGTTTAAATATCTCTTTTGAGTTTATATCTAATTTGGTTGCTCTTATTTTATCGTACTTTTGTATGTCAAAGCACATTCTTTTCCTTACTTATTCATTATTTCTTCTCTTTCTAATTATTCTCATATTTCTGTTATTTTTGTTATCATGTTTATTTCACATTCTTCTGTTTCACCTTCACTACTTCCACTATCTTTTTCCAATACCATTATTTCTTTATCCTCAATTATTTCTGACCAATCTTTCTCATATTCTATGAGTTCATAATTTATGTTATTCATTTCTTCAATTTCTTCTACGTATTTTATATTTTCTTTTTTCATTCTTTTAGGACAATTTGGTGATATATGTCATACTTCTCCACATATATAACAATTACATTTCTCTGGGTTTTTTGTATATTGTCTATTTTTATTTATTCTTCTAAAGTATCTTTTATAGGGTTTTTTATATCTCTTAAAAGTTTTTCTATATTTTGGTTTATATTTTTGAAATATGTGTTTACTCTTCTTTGTATAATTATAGTTATTGTTACATCCCAATGATTCAGTCTTGCATCTTCACAACAAATTCTTTGTTTATATGTTCTGTAGTATTTCGTTGTTGCTCTAGCATCTTGGCACACTTTATCTCTATAATCTATATAATAAATTACAAAGAAAGCTATCAAGTGGCTCACAATCAATCCCCACAAAATCAAAGGCCCATATCAAATCTCACAAAACAAATTTTCCCTCCAAAATTCCAAACCCAAAAACAAAATTCCCCCCCTAAAAAACTCATTACTTTATTACTATCTATCTCTTCTCTCTTTACCTTTTCATATTTCTCTCTTTCTCTCTCTCTCTCTCTCTATTCCATTTTTTCTTTATTTACTTAGAAATTTAGATTTTAAGATTTCGGTTTGTAAATTTTCAGAATTTTTATGGCAAATATCTCTTCAACAATTAATTTCATTATTTTCCATACTTAAAGTTCTAAGAAGTTAGATTTTATACCCCCATTTATAATTATTTTTCAACATATACTAATGGAAACATAGACTTTTATTTATAACTAATTATTGTCATACTATTCAAACTTGAGCTACATAATTATTGTTTTATTGTTTACATGGCTTTTCGTGTTTTGTATCGTTCCGAAGATGTGCCGTACGCACGTGCCCACGGAAAAATCTAGTCTTTTACAAATTGTAACCTATACCCTAAAGTATCTACTTGTGGTTTTACTTTCTCACCTATGTATGCATTATATATGTTTATATTCCATGAATCATGTAGTTTTAGAAAGAATGTCCAAGATTGGCTCCGTTCTTCTTTTGTATAATAACTATCTTGAAAATATTCTCGTTATTCACAAGCATAATTGTCAAAATAACACATATCGCTTATTTCTAAATTGTTTAGTTTCCATCTTACTTGATTCTTTTTGTATGTAGTGTGTTTTTCTCCTTTATCATAGACACTGAATTCTGTTCTTATTGCTATTTCATAATTTGTAATTATTTCTTTCAGACCTAAGGTTCGTTGTGCTGAGTTTTCTTCTGTTCCTTTATCATCATTTGGTCTTGATTTTATTCTAGTATTTCTTTCTTCTTCCTTTAGTCCATTTCACCATTTTGCTACTACTCCTATAAAGGTTGCTTCTATAAATTTCTCAAATGCGTTTCCTGAAAGATTTTGCCTAAATCCTACTATTAGTGAGGCCTTTACCCATTCTTCTATTGTTCTATCTATGTCTTTTACGCGGTCTAGATATAGTCATTCTTAAGTTCTTGCTATTCCTTTTTCGTAGTGTTCTGTAGGTTTATATTTTGGGGTATCTTTTTCTTTCTCTCTTCCTAACTTTTTTTTTTGTGTTTTGCCATTTTGACAGTAAGTGATAAGATCTTTTGTTAGGTGGTGGTCTTAAGAATTCGTACATATCAGTTTGAATTTCTATAGGTTTTGCTATATTTTTTTCTTTATCTTGATCCATTTTTATTTCTTTATTCGTTATATCTAGATTTTTTAAGGCTTCATCTACTTTCACTGAATTGGAATTTGCCATTAAATCTTCTATTTCTAAAATATTTATATTAAGTTTTGTTATAGCTTCTAACTCCTTCATTCCTTCTTCAGTTATGCCTAATTCTTCTTCTGTGTCTTCGGTTATATATCTACCAATTTCTTTTATGTCTTATTTATAATTTTTAAATCTTTTCCTATAGTTCCTACAAACTTAGGACCATTGCAATCTTCTTTCAAATCTTGTATGTTTATCATATAAATTTCTGTCCCTATTTTTGGATTTAATATTACTACTTTATTAGCCATATACTTAGCCTAATATTTTATATGCTAGCAGGTGTTGGTAATACTAACTTGCTTCTTCGTTTCTATAATCTAATACCTTGTATGATATCTCTTTTTGTATTTCCTTAGGTAGTTTTTTTGTTATTTTCACTACAACACATAGGGCTTTCTACAGCGAACTTATTATAGCATTTAAGTGTTAATGCTATTGAAAGTGATCAATAATAGCATTTTTGAAGAAAATGTTGTCTTTGATTAATTTTGAAATTTACTCTTAGTTATGACAGCATTTTTAAAATGCTATATTATTTACGGCATTTTAGAAACGCTATTATATCTGTAAATAAACAAAATAGATATGGGCAAAAAAGAAAATTATAAATAAAAACTCCAAATCCATCAAAACCCTTTTAACTTCTCCCTCTCTTCCAAAACCCCTTCTTCACCAAATCGATCCCTAATTTCCCCTCCTCTGCGCCTCCCGAATCCCCGACCCTCCATCCAAATGTCTCCCCGTGCCCCCGTGCCCCCGTTGCCCTACCCACCGTCGCCCTCTCCTCCTCCCCGCGCCCCCGTTGACCTACCCGCCGTCGCCCTCTCTTCCTCCCCGCCGTCGCCCTCTCCTCCTCCCTGCACCCCCGTTGCCCTCTCTTCCTAACACAACCCTTCTTCATCCTTGGCTTGGCAGGTAAACACAGAAAGAAATAGGATTTTTAGCATAGCACTGTATGGGATGTATACACTTTACTTCATGATTAGCTAGGAATAGATATTGTGTGTATATACTGTTCTCGTTCGGCACTTGGAATTTTTCCTTTTAAGTTGATCTCTGTGTATAAAAAATGCTCTTGGTTTCATTTGATTGTAACCAAGAACTTCTTTCGGTTTATTAAATCCCTTTCTAATTTCCACCAATCTATTAAGATAAATGATAATCAGGACATAATGAATGTAAAGTTGTCTATATATCATTGGGGCATATATTTTAGTCAAATGTTTAGTTTGAAAATTGTGCACCTGTATGTTTTAGTTCGTTTTGTAAATAAATTACAGGCTCTCTTCACCCTGCTTCTCTGTTATTAAAACTTATTTGTTTCAATTTTACTTGGATGACCTATAAAGTAGCACACTTATTACATCCTTACATTTAGTTACAAGTCCATCTATAGTATAAAGAACTATTTTGTAGCCTTCTCTTTCTGTGGAACTTCTTGTCTGGAGTTACTTGGAACGGCAAGAGGCTGTTTACTATTATCGATCCAGCTTTATTGTGATGGTAACTGCTTTACAGTGGAAAGTTAGTCACAGTAGACAAACTTTTTGCAATTGAAAGTTCTTATTTGAGTTAAGGATGACATTAGGTTGCATGTATGTTTATCATTATGGCTTAGTTCCACTACATTAACATTTTTTGCTAGTAATGTGTGTACCTCTTGATATGCAACTGGTGAATGGATATGACATATTTAAAAAACATATTTTTAAAATCATATCAATTATAGTTTGATCCACGTTGTCGATGTGTGTATTGTTGGTGTTATCTTGTTAATTTCTCCTCGGTTGTCATCTCTTCAAGGTCAGAGGAACTGGTGTGTCATCACAATGAATAAATATTGGGTTCATCTTAACAAGTAATGAAATCTGACCCAAATTAATATTTTAATATATAATAGATATTAAGATATTACATGTTTTCATGACCACTATTTTATAATTTATAGAAATACAACAGCATATAAAGTGGCAGTTCATCAGTTTGTGGAAATTGCGAAGTCAACTGCTGAGGACCCAAACTGGATTATATGTCCATGCAGAGATTGCCAAAATTTCTGTCGTGGAAATGAGGATATGCTTTTACTTCATTTGCTCAAGCGTGGAATGGATATGACTTACACAAATTGGATTTGGCATGGGGAAGGATTGAATGCGAAGAGTTCTACTAAGGAATCTGTATTGCCAGATAGAATAATTGAAGATGCATATGTTGATAATGAGGGTATTCATGAATCTAATGGTAAAGAGGGAGAGGATGACTTAACAAATATGTTGAAGGACGCTAATATTCCTTTATATCCTGGTTGCACTAAATACAGTAGGCTATCAGCAACAACTATTCTATATAAGCATAAATCCATGTATGGTGTTTCTAACAAATGCTTTAATCATCTTTTGGAGATATTGCATGATATGTTACCTGATGAAAATACAATTCCAGAATCCGCACGAGCTGCACAGCAATTAATTAAGTCATTTAAACTTGATTGTGAAATCATACATGCATGCGTCAACGATTGTTGCCTATTTAGAGGTGAGTTCAAAGATGATGATGAATGTAGGAAGTGCCATGAGTCACGGTGGAAGAAGGATCATCGGACTGAGAAGATTCTTATTGGAGTGCCAGTTAAGATTTTGAGGTATTTTTCAATAATTCCAAGGTTTAGAAGAATGTTCCAAACATCAGAACTTGCAGAAAATTTACGGTGGCATCACAATCATAAAAGTGAAGATGATAAAATTAGGCACCCTGTTGACTCTTTGGCTTGGAAAAAAATTGATAATAAATGGCCATCTTTTGCTGCCGAGCCGCGCAACCTTAGACTTGGTCTGGCTGCAGATGGGTTTAATCCCTTCCGTGGTCTTAGCTCCTCACATAGTTGTTGGCCTGTGATGGTGGTAATATATAATCTTCCACCAGGGTTATGCATGAGAAAGGAACATATTATGTTATCATTGTTGATTTCAGGACCACATCAACCAGGAAATGACATAGATATTTATTTACAACTACTGATAGATGACTTGCAGGTTTTATTTGATGTGGGTGTACAAACATATGATGCTTTCACCAAAACATTTTTCAACTTGAAAGCAATTTTGATGTGGACAATCAATGACTTTCCAGCTTATGGTAGCCTGGCTGGATGTACTACGAAGGGAAAACTAGCATGCCCCATATGTGGTACTAATACTTGTTCTAAATGGTTGAAACACAGTAAAAAAAATGTTTACCTGAACCATAGACGGTTTCTTGGACCAAAACATACATTATGGTTCAAAAGAAGTTGGTTTGATGGGAAACAAGAGCTTGAGGAGCCACCTAGATTAATGGTCGGATCAAGAATTTTGAATGAGATTAAAAATATTGAAAATGATTTTGGAAAGGGGTCAAAGAAAAATAAGAGAAAGTTGCAATCTGTACAGATTTGGAAGAAGAAGTCAATATTTTTTGACTTGCCTTACTGGGAGGTAATATATATAACCCACTTTATTTATCTTATTATCTAGTTTTTCATTTTTTTTGGCAATTAATTAACATTATGTTTCTTATATATCTCAATTGTTTTCTTTTTGTTCAATTTCAGCATTTAGTATTGCATCATAATTTGGATGTAATGCACATTGAAAAGAATGTGTGTGATAGCATTATTAGTACTTTGCTGAATGTGAAGGGAAAGACAAAGGATGGGATAAATTCACGTATGGATTTGGAAGACATGGGAATTAGACATGGCTTGCATCCAAAACGGAAAAATGGAAAGAGAACTTATCTGCCACCTGCACCACACACTCTTTCGAAAAAAGAACAACAACTGTTTTGTAAACGGTTATTTGACCTTAAGGTACTTGATGGTTATAGTTCAAATATTGGGAACTGTATATTAGTGTACGAGTATAAAATTATTGGCCTCAAGTCTCATGATCATCATGTGTTAATGCAACAATTGTTGCCTGTTGCATTAAGAGGTCTTCTCCCAAAAGGGCCTAGAAATGCAATATTTCGACTATGTGCATTTTTCAATGCATTATGTCAAAAGGTCATTGACCCGGAGGAAATGTTAAAACTGGAGGCAGATTTTGTTGAGACTTTGTGCATGTTTGAAAGGTTTTTTGTTCCTGCTTTTTTCGATATTATGATTCATTTGACAAATCATTTGGGGGCGAGAAGCCCGATTATGTGGCCCAGTTCAACAAAGATGGATGTATCCCTTTGAAAGGTAACATATTGATTATTTTGTAATTCTATTTGTACTATGTAGTTTTTATCATAAAATATTAATTTTATTTTCTGTAGACAAATGAAGACATTCAAAGGATATGTTAGAAATTTGGCACGACCTGAAGGTTGTATAGAACAATGCTATTTATTAGATGAGTGCATGCAATTTTTCAGTAAATGCATGAGTCAAGTGGCTGATATGGATAATCGTCCAAATAGAAATCAAGATTTCGAGAATGATGTGATACTTGAAGGTCGGCCAATTTTCAAAGGAACATCGATCACTTTGGATTATCAAAGGCTACAAAGTGCTCATCGATGTCTACTATTTAATATGGCCGAGGTTGAGCCATATTTAGAGTAAGTGTAGTACGAAAAGTAATTTTCAATGATAATGTTTTTACATAAGAGCATGTAACCATTGTTAATTATTTTAGGATACACTTGAAGGAGTTGAAGCGTTTGGACAAACGTCTGGTCAAAAATGATACTTTACTTCAAGATAGACATTCAGAAGAATTCTCAGACTGGTTAAAAGAAAAGGTCTAATTATATATATAATCCTTGAATTTTTGGCTTATTATATATTACTACCTATAATTCTAATAGTGTATCATTGATTATGAACAAATTCACGGGCAGACTCATGGTATGCCCACTCATAACATATCCAGAACGTTAAGAGGGCTTGCACAAGGTCCATCTGTGCATGCTCTCTCTTATTCTGGGTTTGTTGTGAATGACTATCGCTTTCACATAAAAGATGCATTCAAGTCAACTCAAAATAGTGGGGTTTCATATGAGACAACAATTGTTAGCAGATCGAGCTCGAAGGATAAGCACCAAAAGATCAAACCAGTTGTTTATTATGGAGTGATCAAAGATATTATTTTACTGGACTATTTTACTTTTCAGATTCCTGTTTTATTTGGTCATTGGGCTAATCCGAAAACTGGTGTCAAAATTGATGAAGGTTTTACTATGGTTAACCTGCACCAAGGACAACAACAATTTAAAAATGACCCATTTATTCTAGCGTCACAAGCAAAACAAGTGTTTTATTCTAAGGAAAGTGATTCATCTAATTGGTATGTTGTTCTAAAGGCGCCACCAAGAGGTATTAATGAGTCGGATTTGGATAATGAGAGTGTTTATTCAAGACCATTAGATGTATCCTTACTTGATAAGAATACTGATGATGAGGATAATGAGTATGTTAGAAAGAACTGTGAGGGTATCTATGTGTAATTTTTCATATTGTTTTGTTGCACAACTATTTATATTTTTTATCATAACTTCATAGTGAAACTTATTATAACTGATTCTGCCACAATTTCTATAATCACTCGTTTACTTCATTATTTTTATATTTTTGTTAGTGATAATTTGCATGTTGAAATTTCTAATTATGATGATGAATCTTTCTAATATGTTCATTTTTTTCCTGTTTTTGGCTGTCTATTTAAGTGAGGTGTCTTTCTTTCAAACATGGCTTGAGAAGAGGTAAAAACTATTATCAACTATTTATCCACGTATACAATAACATATTTATTATGTATTATTCACAATCATGTTCTTGTTTGGATCATTTGTAGTGCTCAAAACAAGGAGGTAAAAGGAAAAGAAGGGATGAGGAAAAGAAAATGAGAAAGGATAAGGGAAAGAAAAAGAGAAGGGGAAATGATAAGGAAAAGGAAAAAGAAAATGGAAGAATAAAACTGAAAGAGAAGGCATCAAATGATGTGATTTGTATATCAGAACATGTAGACTCTAATGTCATTGGCGATGCGACTCTAAATGAATTGAGAGAAGAAACATCGAAACAAGCACAACAGTCAGAAGGCACGACCAGGACTCGCGGACACACAACTTGCAGTAATTTATTGGCTGTCAGTGGACAAAAGTTGGAAGTGACATTAAATGATCTCGGTCAACCTGTTGGGGAAAACTCAAAAAAACTATCTTCTTTTGTAGGCGTTTTAGCACATCAGATGGTGCCGCTGAAATATGTTGACTGGAGAAAGATATCTGATGAGACTAAAGAATTTTATTGGCAAGCAATAAAGGTAAGATATATATATATATAGATATATAGATTTGTTATATATATATATATATATATATATATATATATATATATATATATATATATATATATATATATATATATATATATATATATATATAGATTTGTTACCAATATATGACTAAGACAAATATATGGCTAAGACATCGGATGATCAGAAATGCATAATAACTAAGAAGTATACTCAAAAGCAAGCAGAAATGCAAGGCCTCACAGACCATATGTTTTTTTTCTACTTGATTCATCTTTGCTTAGTTTCATCAGAAATAAATTTTGTTGTTAAAAATTATATGCACTTTTTTCACCTTTTCCTTGATTTTGCATATGCATCTACTCACACACGTACATCTTCATGATATATAGAAGTATATTTATGAAAAGTAGCCATGATAGTCAAGCCTTAACTTGTTTGTTGAGTGTTGACATAAAATGTTCTATTCTGATAAAACCTGATGGGTACAACATCACCAGGCTAGTTGTTTTTCTAAAGGAAATTAATTGCTTCAAAAGTATTTTTATTGCATACAATTCTTTGTGCTTATTTAGTAAACTAACAGAGTAATCCACAATGCTTTATTAGTAAACTAACAGCAATGCTTCAAAAGGTTAACTTCATTTAATTCTTTGTGCTTATTTTTATGATAATAATTTATATATACACATATTACTTCAGCAAAAGTTCACATTCAATGGACGTGATAGAGAAGCAAAAATAGAATTTCCAAAAAGAAAACATCTGAAATTGTCTTTTAAGTATCTTCAAGGAGATGGTTGGGATGAAGTTTTTGTAGATTTAATATAGTAGTTAAGTAGTGGAATTTGTAGGGTTATCTATCCATACTGCTGTCATTAGGTTACTTTGGTTATGAAATTTCCATACTACTGTCATCAGGTTACTTTTGCTAGGAAATTTTATTTAACAATTTTAAATAGCATTTATTAAGCATCTAGAATCTTGCGCAATGTTGTGGCAAGCAAACAGCAGAGCGAAGTGGGATGTAGGGATTAGGCTTTTGGGGCCAGCAACGGCAAAGATTATTTTATAATAAAATATATATAACATATATATAAATAAAAATTAAAGAAATATTCATAGTTAGACAACATTTTAGGGAAAGTGCATGAATATTATTAGAGCAATATATGAAATTATCATCAATTTAGAAGAACCATAAAAAGCAGACCTAACAGTACTGGCTATTCACTGTAGTTCTTGATGGGAAGGCTAAAACGCTTAAAAATCTTACTCTGAAGTGGGGACTTTATGCAACACTTTAGTGAGGCTTGGTTTGCTTTAGAAAAGTTGTTTCAGACAATATTCCACATTTCCATTGAATATTGTCTGTGGCAATGATGCCAATGATAGCAAAACTTTCTTTAAACCTCTCCAATTCCCACTATCTGCCTAATTCATGCATCTTTTTTCTTAAAGAATTATCTTTTGTTTTTGAAGAAAAGAGCTATCTTTTGTTATGCATAATACTTTAAAAAACATGGATCAGTGATTATTTGAACTGCTCTCATGCAAAACACTACAACTTATTCCAAAAGATGCATAACAAAAGATATTATGCATAACAAAAGATAGTTTGATAAATGCATGAACTGCATTCCAAAAGTGATTATTTGAACTGCTCTCATACAAAATGGATGAATAATCACTGATCCAAGCTGTCAAAGCTTGTCATCGTTCTCTTTTTATTTACAAGTTTGTTAGTTTCATATAACTGTCTGATTTTTAGGTTCTAAATCTGTACTTTCTTCTGTAAAAATATTAATCACTACTGTTTTTCATCATGTAGTGTTTAACACTGCTTTGGTGAGAAGTTTCCTAATAAGAACATTTACCTGGGTCCTGGGCACCTTAGATATGATTTCCTTGACTAGTTCATCTAATTATAAATGCATGTATGAAGTCGTTAGGTCTGTCTGGATATTTTTTGAGTTGTTCTGTGGGGGGTGTTTGGTTTTGTTGTAAGTGAAGGTGTAATTCACAAGTGCAAAAGAAATTTTAATTTGCCTCCAAAGGTTGAGTCCAAAGTTCTTGATTACCATAAAATCTTCAAGGTTTCTTCCTTTTTACATTGCCAATATACTACAACTTATTCCAAAAGATAGAAGATATACTATCTTTCGGATAAAAAGAAACTGAGGGAAATTTGAATTCCCACTTGCATTTGCAACTATACTGCCTTCCATCCAACCAAACACACCCTTAGGGCTTGCAAATGTTAATTATGATATCGCATTTCTCTACCTAAGCAATTATCTATGTGATTGTTTCCATTCTGTATATATAGTAAATGGGAACTGTGTTTGAGGATTGTCATTTTTTCTTTTTCCGTTGTCAAGGCTGTAACCCCCCAACCTCAAAACCATGTTTGAAATCCTCGGCATGAGAATCAGGTACCAGTATGTCATTTATCGAGTGTATCAGAATATATGAAGAGAGACAAAATCCTGATATGATACTGCCAGGTTTTGAGAATTTTGGAGACCAAACATGCTGATCTCACTTAAATAGATACCTTTACATAATCTTATTTCGAGTATACAATTTTAAAGCTTCTTAGATTGTACTCAGTAACTATTAGATCAACCTCCTTGAGTTAGGAGTTATGACTACATGAATCTTATGTTTGACATTTTTTCTTCTACATTTGCAGATTGGAGACGTCGTTGATGAAACGAAGAGTGCGAGTTGTGTTGATGTTAGGCACTCAAGAGTTTTTTGTCGTCAGTTTTAAGTTTGCGAGTTATGTTGATGTTAGGCACTCAAGAATTTTTTGTCGTTAGTTTTAAGTTTGCGAGTTGTGTTGATGTTAGGCACTCAAGAATTTTTTGTCGTCAGTTTTAAGTTTATTGGATGAACTTTTCTATCAGTTTATTGTGTACATATTTCTATGTTGGTATGTTTTTATATATTTGTACACAAATTTGTAAAACTTTTATAGTTATAATGGTGTATTGACATTTTCGATAAATCGATTTTTATTTGTGTCCGTAGGATTTTTTTTTGTATACAGTTAAAATGAAATAGCGTTCTTAAAATGCTGTAAAAAACCACAAATATCAAAACGATAGCGTTTTAAAAATGTTGTATGTTTGATTCTATTACTGGATTCTCTAATGATAGCGTTGCCAAAACGCTATAAACTTTATAGCGTTTTAGCAAAACGCTATAGAAACTATAGCGTTTCCGGAATGCTATAGATTCTATAGCATTTTGTAAAACGCTATAGATTCTATAGCGTTTGGTCAAAACGCTATAGACTTATTATAGCGGGGCTTTTGATAGCGTTTGTAAAACGCTATCATAGGTCTACTATAGCATTTTATGAATGCTATCAAATGTCATATTTGTTGTAGTGTTTACTTGTTATTAACAAATATTCTGATATTTCCCTATTAGTTGTATGCTTTCTTTGTGTTAATCTTTTATCAATGTATCTGATTTTAAATTTTGATAGATTTTTAATCTTAATTTCTTTATTTTTTGTGAAATATCCAGTTTTTAAATAGGGTAGTGAGATATGTAAATGTTTAGTTTTAATGTTGTGTAAATATCTTCAAAGTTAGGGTCTTTCTTGAAAAATTACTTCCAAATGCCTTATTTTTATAAATAGTTTGAAGGATGTCCTATATTTGCAAATATTTTATAAAAATGTCGTACATATAAAATTGAGTCTCCATGACCTTCCGAATTTAGCAAAGGGTATCTTTTCAGGTCAAATATCCCATGGAAAGTACTTGCACTTTTAGAAAGTGAATACCAGCTTCAATCACAATAAGAGGAGTAGGGGTGCTAATTTGCAGTCCTATATCTATGAGTTAGAGCATCCACATTCGTTTGCTATTTATTCATTTTATCCATATTTTAGCAAATGAACTGCTGCAGTCATTGGCTATTTATTCATATTTTGGCATTTTCGACGGAGAAAATTCTCATATATGAGAGAAGATTTGAGAAAATGCCTAATATAGAAGACGAATCTTTATAGGACGGATCTTGAAAATCCGTCCCATTTATAATTTTTTTTTTCTTTTTCGGACGAAACTTGAAAGTCCGTCCCACGAAATTTAGTCATTTTCCGCTAAAAAAATTGCCCCAAAAATGGAAAAACCCCTTGGACGGATCTTGAAGATCTGTACATGAAAGTGGGACCCATTTCCAATTTTTTTCACTAAGAATTTCTTTTTAATTATTAAAAAAACCAGGGAAATTATTTAAAATTCGTGGTACAGATCTCGAAGATCTGTCCGATTATATATATATATATTGCCATATTATAGCATTTTATCACAGCAGTAAACTCGCTTTGCTATATGTATAATATACATTTAGCTATTTTTTAGAAAACCACGACTGTGTATGTTCTTACAGGGTATACATTGTTAGAGATATGGTAAACCTTGTTCGGAATACAAACAATGCATTAAATATGATGGTTTTTTTTGAAATATTTCTTCTATTTATTTTACATGAGTCACAACAAATGATGCTAGTTTTATAAACAAAGAGGACTTAATAGGAGACAAAATTCTATTCATTAGTTTTAGATAAGTTTGCACTTATTAGAAAGTGGGTACTTATAGAGCATCTGTAGTCGTTAGACTCAAATTTTTCTATATTTAGCTTTTAGAAATAGAAATTTTGAGTTTGGTTGTAGTCGTTGAAACCCAAAATTTGGTTCAACGATAGATGATCGTTTTATTTTTTAATCTTAGTCGTTGGTTTGAAATAAAAATAAAAATTTAATCCAAATCATTTATAAAAACAAAAAATTGTATACATACGAACACATAATAATTCCTATAGTCTCATTCCATCTCATCCCTTGATCAAATAATCAAACCAATCCCAAATTAACTTTATATGCATAAATAATCCTATATGGTGTAATTCGGAGACATTAAATTGACCAAAAGGGGGCAAAAATTTTGGGACGCAATATCATGTTGCGTCCGTGGCTTTTTTTCCATTTTTTAAAAATTTCAATTGGATGCAGGATCTTCTTGCATCTGATTGATTCAGCATTTTTTTTTGTCAAACGCAAAATGATTTTGCTTCCGATACATTTTTTTAAAAAAATTGATCGAATGCAAGATCATCTTGTGTTCGACCTATGTTTTTTTTATATATAAATTTTATTCTTCAAACGCAAGATCATCATTGCGTCCGAGACAATTTTTTAGAATGGACACAAGATGATCTTGCGATTTCTATATTTGAGGATTTCCTACATCTTCTCTCGAATATAGACGGCCTTTGTAGCGTTTTTTCCAAATTTTGGAAATATAAGGAACGACTACAGCATGTCGTTCCCTATATTTTCCAAAATTTGGGAAAAAAGGGAACGACTACAGATGCTCTTACAAAGTGAATACATGAACCTCTCTCCCATTACAGAAGTTATGGTAACTACTAGATGGAAAACTATATGCTAGTTTTAGTAACTCAGTACTGAACTTAAAACTATCTTATTGGGTTCTTAAGAGCATCCACAGTTGTCTTCTATATACGGATAAAATCCATTTTATAGCAATGAGAGTGCTGCAGTCGTCTGTTATTTTGCCATTTTATATATTAAAAAATTGCTACAGTAGAAAGCTATCTTTGAGAGGAGATATAACAATATGTATATTATAGCGGACGGAACATTATGTTTCATCCGTCGTATTTTTAATATTTTAATCCATCGGACAAAACATGATGTTTCGTCCCAAATATTTTATAATAATTTTTTTGGGATCGTACAGAGCCTGGATTGATTTGTTTTAGGATTCTATGGGTTGGATTGCATATGATTTTCCATGGTTTATTGATTGGGACCAATGAATTTTATATGAATTATTGATTGACTCATATGATTTTCTATGGGTTACTAAACTATAGAAATAAAAACCAACGACTGTCAGAGCAATGGTTCGTCTGTCAAATTTTTTCCCTCCAACGAAACATCATGTTTCAATTATGCAAAAAATATATTAAAATATACTATACATACAAAAAAAATATATAACTTTTTTTCGGAGGAAACATGATGTTTTGTCCAATCAATTTTTCATCAACTTTGCAATTTTTTACCATTTCACGGCTGCAGCGAAACCACAAATTGCTATTTCTATTTATCCATTTTGCTATTTTTAGCTTCAATAACTGTGGATGCTCTATTGGGTAGAATATTATTGAGTTAGCTTATGCTTGGATACTACAACAACAACAACAAAAACAACAACAATAAAGCTTTTTTCCCAACTAGTTGGCATCTGCTACATGAATCTCGATTTTCCATTCTGCTCGGTTAAGCGCAATATCTTCTGTAAGTTCACAAGCTATAATATATTTTCTCACAATTTCCATCCAAGTAAGTTTAGGTCTTCCCATACTGCTAACTCTACCATCAATATTTATCAAATCACTATTTCTAATGGGAAAACTACTAGGTCTACGTGCGACATGTCCAACCCACTTGAGGCGATTCTCTCTTAACTTATCTTGGAGAGGAGCTACTTTAGCATGTCTCGTATATGCTCGTTTCTAATTCTATCCTTCCTGGTTTTACTACAGATCCATCTTAGCATCCTCATTTCCGCTACACTCATTTTTGGGACATGTTGTTTCTTTGTTGTCAAACACTCTGCTCAGTACATCATTAATGGTCTAACCGTCATCCTATAAAAATTTTCCTTCAACTTCAAAGGTATACGTTTGTCACACAAAATACCACTCAGACTTCTCCACTTAAGCCACTCTTCTTGGATCCTATGTATAATATCTTCACAAATCTCCCAATATCTTTGTATAATCGAGTCAAAATATAGGAAACAGTCTATCTTAGATATCTCCTTACCATCAAGGTTCACTACTTCCTTAGTTGTGTTCTGAATACCACTAAAATTACACTATATATACTCTGTTTTAGTTCTGCTTATTCTAATGCCTCTAACTTCCAAAGTTTCTTTCCACAGTTCTAATTTAGCATTGACTTCTGCTGTAATCTCGTCCACTAAGACGATGTCATCGGCAAAAGACATACACCAAGGCACCTCATCTTGTATTACTCGCATCAGTTTGTTCATAACCAAAGTAAAGAGGTAGGGGCTTAAAACTGAACCTTGGTGTAAACCTACTAATAATAGGAAAATTTCTGGTATCTCCTGTGGTTGTTCTAGCTGTTGTCTTTGCCCCATCATACATATCCTTAATTACCTCAATATAATGAATAATTACACTTTTATTATTTAACACCCACCATACTATGTCTCTAGGGACTTTATCATAAGTTTTTTCTAGACCTATAACACCATATGTAGATCTTTCTTATTCACCATATATTTTTACATTAGTCTCTCCAGTTCATAAATTGATTCCGTTGTTGACCACCCAGGTATAAATCCAAACTGATTCTTAAACACTGTATTTTCTAGTCTTAGTTTATATTCGATCACTTGCTTCCAAATTTTCATCGTATGCCTCATTAATTTATTCCCTCGGTAGTTGGAGCAACTTTGTATATCTCCTTTAATTTCACATATAGGTATAAAAATACTCTTTCTCCATTCATCGGGTATTTTCTTAGTTCTCAAAATCCCACTGAATAATCTTGTTAGCCAACTTAATCCTGCATCCCCAAGACACTTCCAAACATCAATGAGTTTATCATCGGGTCCAAAAAAAACTCTATTTTCATCCTTCCCAGAGCATTTCCGAGGTCCTAATTCGACAGAAAAACATATGCTCCTAACTTTTCCTCGAGTCCTCTTTATTTAAGTTGTCTACAACCATTTTATTTAATAATTTTCAAAATAATTTCGCCATCTTTCCTTAACTTATGGTTAGATCGAAAATCTATTATATATGCTACATAAATGCATTAAACAGGAGACCACAATGTGGTCGAGACCCTTGCTCTCCAATTCAAGTGAGGGTATTAGTGTAGAATAGACCATTGTGGTAGGGTAAAAATGGCCTGGGGCCCAACCAGGGCCCAATACAACTCTCACTCAAAAATGGTAGAAACAGCAGTCCAGTTCGGCTTCGAGTCACTGCAGGGTCGGCGCCGAACCTCAGGTTCACCCACACAGATCTGGTCTCCTCGTATCCGATGAGCGGCGATGGACCTCGGCCTCCGATCCACGACAGCCCGCCGGGCCGTCCACCCATCCCGGTGTAGTATGAAGATGACTTGGCGCACCCTACGCCACCAGATTCTCCCGGAAGCACAGAAGCCCCATGATCTGCCATGTCAGCTCCAAATACCACCAAGGGCTTTTGCCACGTCAGCCCTATACCACTCCTGGTACTGCCACGTCTGCCCTAAACCCCCTGGCCTTCTGCCACGTCAGGCCCATGGGCTTTCGGGTTCAGACCCGGCCCCCAAGCAGATCCAAGCCCGGTTGGAATTCTCTATAAATACTAGACCCTCACCCACCTTTTCAGGTAATCAATCTTTTTCCACTTAAATTCTCCTAGTTATTGCTACTGTCTCACAGAGACTGACTAGATCGTCGGAGGGTCCGCCACCGGGATAAACCCCGGTGTTTCAGGACCGTCTGCAGGTACACAAGACCTCAGATCCGAGCCGAAGCATCCACCGCACTCCGAGCCAGTCGCAGGAGCTGCCAAGTCACTCCGAGGGTCGTCTGACAGGCAGCTTTCTCCTTCAATACAAATCGAGTCCGAACTCACACCTGGTGCATCCATACGTCTCCCAGAAATAAACCGCATCAGGTTGGCGCCGTCTGTGGGAACTGCTTCAGAAGCCGACCCGAGCACGACCATCAAGGCACCTCGACAGCCGAACTCTCATGGCCTCCAAGGGCAAGGGGGCTGCTTCCTCCGTCAACCGACGGGACTCGCCCCCACCAACTGCTAACGCCGGACCACACACTTCAAAACACAGGGCTCACCATCAGGGGTCCCAAAGGAGCGTCACCCGTCAGGTCCAGCCCAACCTACGGGGAGTAATCGTCAACCGACAGATTAGCCGCAGCAGGGGAAGGGCCACTTCCAACCCGGCCCCGAACCATCCAAGACCACCGCCTGAGGGACGGAGGTCAGCACTCAGCCGCATCGGAAGGCAACCTTCAGACCGACCAAACAGGGTCGAGGGAGCCCCCGTCACTCACAAGGAATTCCAAGACTTCCGGAGAGAAATTCTCGGGGCCCTCCGACGGGCCCCCAGGGAGGAAACCCTCCACTCCCAAACCGGGTCGGATGCCGATGCCAGTGTGTCGCGCCCTTCAACAATCCGGCCAGAAGACGATGGCGTACTCCTAAGGCGCCTCCAAGAAATGGAGGATCGCCTCGCTCATATAGGAGACGGCGACCAACGAGTGGCTCAGGGGTACAGACCTGTCCGTCCTCCCTTCTCCGCCCCCATCCTCCAAGCGGAAATACCCAGGAATTTCCGACCACCTCAATTCGAGACCTACGACGGCGAGGGAGATCCCGCTGATCACATGGAGGGTTTCAAGACCCTCCTGATGATTCACAGCGCCTCGGATCCCCTGCTATGCCGAGCCTTCCCCGCCACTCTTCGGGGTCCGGCTCGTGAATGGTACTCGAAACTCACCCCCGGCTCCATCTACTCCTTCGACCAACTAGAGGGCAATTTTCTTGCCCACTTCGTCACCAGCCGGAAGGCAGAAAGGACCAACGCTTCTTTACTTGGACTCAGACAGATAGAGGGAGAGTCACTCAGAGTGTTCGTCCGGAGGTTTACCACGGAGGCAAGGTCGGTCTCCTCTCTTGATCCAGGCGTCGCCTCTGCGGCATTGCGGCACAACGTCCGTCATGGACAGCTAAAAGCTTCACTGGCGAAGAGACCCCCCGTCGACTTTCCCGACCTCCTCAACAGGGTCGAGAAATACATTAGGGCAGAAGAGGCCCTTAGCCCCGAAGATGCTAGGGAGGCCACCGGGAAGGGAAAACGGAAGGCCGAAGAAGTCGAACCAACAAAGAAGGCTTCGAGGGACGCAGGGGCCATGAAGAAGATCCCACCGATCCCCCGCTTTGAGAGGTACACCCCCTTGACACATAACGTATCAGCCATCCTCTTAGAAATCGAAGACAAAGGCATTGTTCGACTACCTCCCCGACCTAACAACAGCAAGAACCGAGATCAGCGCTTCTACTGCCGCTTCCACAGAGACCATGGGCACGAAACCGACCAATGCCGGGCCCTGAAAGACGAGATTGAGGAACTCATCTCTACGGGGTACCTCCGAGAATTCACCCGAGAAGTCCCACGGGATCGGCGAGATACTAGGAACCGGAGGCTCTCGCCTCCGAACCCTACTCCGAACCGCATCCAGGGTCGGGATCCCGAGTCCGAGGGAGCCGCGGATACGCCATTCATCTTGCACTGTGTCCACGGAGGACCAATGGCAGGAGAATCGAATACTTCTCGAAAAGCCTTCATCCGAGAGGTGAATGCTGTCCAAGACAACCCCTCGCCCAAGCTACAGCCAATGCCGGTCTCATTCTCAGGAGAGGACCTCGAAGGCATTCGCCTGCCCCACTGCGATGCCCTCGTCATTAGCCTCCACATGGCTAATTGTGAAGTTCGCCGAATCCTCGTCGACAACGGCAGCTCGGTTAATATTCTTTTCCTCGAAGCCTTCGAGAATCTCAAGTTACCTAGAGGCAAACTCAAGCCGGCCGGATACACCTTGCATGGGTTCTCCGGCGTCCCTGTCGTGATAGAAGGGATTGTTACCCTCGACGTTACCGCAGGATCGGCTCCCGTTAAGAGGACCGAGTCTATGGACTTTATGGTGGTCAACGTCAAGGCGGCTTACAACGCTATACTCGGCCGACCCGGACTATGCTCCCTCCAAGCAGTGCCTTCGGCTTACCATCTGAAGCTAAAATTTCCCACCCCACAAGGAGTCGGCGTCGTCCGAGGCAGCCAAGAAGCAGCGCGATCGTGCTACATGACCACCGTCGGGGGAGGTGTATTCCCCCTCGATGCCGTCGAACTCGAACCTCAGAGGGACGCCCCTGCTCCCAAACCTAAGAGGGACGCCGTCGAGTTCAAACCAGAAAGGGACGGCCCTACTCCCGGACCTGTCGTCGAGCTGGAGGGATTCCCATTTTGACGCCGAGCACCTAGTGAATTTCCTTGAGGGACGAGCTTAAGTTCTAACTTAGCTAGAAGTAAACCTTTTGTAAAGCTTTCGTATGTAAAGGACCGGTTTAGCGGCCCTCCCTATCTTATACTAAGGGAATCTCTTTGTATCATACTCCAAACGCCTCGGCAGATCCGACCTAATACCAGACAAGGGGATCGACACCCAAGTCTTCACCCCGGTATCATCCCCGACGCCTCGGTAGGTCCGACCCAACCCCAGGCCGGGAGACTTCACAACACCCCACGCCGATCCCTCACGGACCAACAGGGCTGAACCACTCCCTTCATCATTCCGTACACTATCAACCGGACCAACGAATGAAATGAATTCCTTATTCATACTCCTTTATTGGGTTATGAGAAAACAAACAAAGACCGTTACAGAAACACTCCTCTCATCTCAAACTGTAGGAAGCCGCCCTCTCAGGTCCCCTCTGATCCGACGAATGGCGAGATCACTCCAATCGAACAACTTGGAACTCTCTCCTTGTCATAAATGTCCTTCGGTTCGGCCACGGTCGACACACCGGCCACGGAACTCTGGGCATCGGTGGGCCGCATGCGCTCCAACAGCGGCAGCGCAGAGGGTACCCCCTCCGCTCGCTGACCACCCGAGGAAGGTCTCGAGACGCCCAGCATCGTCCGATAGCGGTGTATCTCCACCTCCTTCTCCACTATCACATCGCGAAGAAGCTTCTCAGAGGAGGGCCTCTGCACCGAGGAACTCGACATAGTATATCCGAGTCCGACACCCACGAGTTCCCGATCCACCATCGCCCTCCTCAGCCGGCTCGCCTCCTCACCAAGGGCTTCAGACATGTTCCTGTAATAATTAAAGGCCGCATCAGCGTTACGGGCCCTCTCACGGTACCGAACCAAAGTGGCCTCCAATGCCTCAACCTTGCTCCGGAGCCACACCACGTCGGAACGATGGGGGTCCGCCTCGGAAAGGGAAGCCACAACCTACAAGAGAACCAACTCAACACACATAAGCAAGGGGGTTCGGAAATATCCGAGGTCAAAACACTTGGCCAGTCAAAAATACTTTTTTATAAATTGTGCTGCTTCTTACAAAAAAGGTGGTGGCCAGTCCGCAGAAGGCAAATACAATCGAAGGGGGGAAAAAGAAAGATAAAACTATACAACTTGTTTTCCCACCTCGGCATCGGTCGGATTCGCAGAAGGGTCGACAGCCGGGTTGCCAACAGGCCCTTCTTCGGCAGGAGTCTTCGGTGTCCCCTCGATCTCCATGTCATACTCAAAGTTGGACAGGTCGACGGTCGGGTAGAAGTGCCTCACATGACTGAGGGCCTTCGCGTAGCACTCATCCTGGGCCTTGATCACCATCCGCTGACCCGCATCCGTCAGCTCTTCCTTCTCCTTGGCGAACGCAGACGTTAACTCCTCCTTCTCCTTGGCGAACTTCTTCTTCAAGGAGACCACCCTCTTCCCCCACTCCACGTTCTTGGCCTCGAGCTCGAGCTTCATCTGCTGCTCCCTCTTATGCGAACCCTCAAGCTCGATCCGCATCTCCTTCATCTCCCGCTCGCTCTTATCCTCCTGAGCTCGCTCTTGCGACAGGGACGCTTCGTAGAGGTTCTTTACGTTAGCTCCCTGCATACAAGCCTGCGACCGACAAGCACAGATAAGAAGAAAACTCCCGAAGCAAGATTAACAAGAAGGATAAGGTCGACAAGCTTACCAGCACGGTGGCCTGCGCCAGGCGCGTAAACGCCACCTCTACGGGCTCGCTCTCCATCACCTGGCGATCGCGAGGGGTCGCCAACTTCTCCACCACCTCAATGGCCTGGACTTCCTCCGTCAGACAGTCACCCATCCGAACCGACTAGTCCGGTGCCCACCGTTGCCTCAACATCTCCACCACCGGGTCCTCTTCCTCGACCTCTACCAGGGGACCTTTCCCCTTGTCGAGATCGGGTGCCCGCGCTTGGCCCTTGCCCCTCGAAAGGGCCACCCCCCCTGCTCGTCTCCGAACGAGTCCTCTTAGCCCTCGGGTCGAGCGGGGCCTCCAAGATATCTAGGGGCGGCTCCCTCAGCTTCTTCGTCGCCTCCCCCTTCTTCTTCTCGGCGTTCTCCTTCTTCATGGCGAGCCTCCTTGCCTTGATCGATGCTTCGTCCATATCTACAGAAAAAACCATTAAGAGCAATGAGCAAGAAAGTACGAAAAGATCGAGAGAAAAGAAACAACTACATACGCAGAACGGCTGGGCTCAGTCCAACGCTCGCCAGGTGGGCCTCCGTCACCTTCGTCCAATCAATACTAGGGGACAGACGGAGGTGCTCGACGAACCCCCACTCCTCGGCCGTCAGATCCCTCAGCCTCGGCGGTTGATAGCTCGGCTTGGAGTGGTTCCATCAGGTGGGAATGTCCCAGGGCCCTTCACTCCGGATCACCAGATATTTTTTCTTCCAATCTTTGATGGAGTCCGGGTGGCTGTGAACGACCTTCCCCTTACTCCGGGGGGAGATATAGTAAACACCCTCGGCCGCCGAGCTAATCATCAACATCGCCCGGAACACATTTAACCGCAGGGGTACCTTTTGTTCCTCGCACATCAGTACAAAACAGATAATCTGCTTCCAAGAGTTCGGCCCGTACTGCATCGGCACCAAGGAGGCCCAGTTCAGCACTTCCCGAACAAACGGGTGGACTGGCAGTCTCAGCCCGGAGATGAAGGCGTCCACTGGGAAGACGTAATACCAAGCAGAAAGAGGATCGGTTGTGCGCAGAGTAGAACTCGGCAACATCAATTCGTAGCCAGGCCCTATGTGGTACGCCAGCTGCAAAACCTCCAAGTCCCCACCCTCCAAGACGGTCGGAATCGCGTCCATCATCACCCTCTTCCGACTCGGAGAAGAGGGCTGCATGCCAAAGAGCTCCCTATCAGATAGGTCGTCGGGATACTGACGGAAAGGCTTCAGCTGTATGAGCGAACCTGTCATTAGAGTACGGTGAACAGGCACCTGGCTCGAATCACCAGTCCTCGACCCCGCCTTCCTCGTAGCCTTCTTCCTCCTCTTGGTTCGCTTCGGCGAGGGGATAAATATTGGCCCCAGACCGGTCGGCATGGAACTCGGACCCGCGCCCTTAACTGTGGATCTCCTTACCGAGTCGCCCTTGCCTCCCTCCTCCTCGGAAGCCAACTCCAGAACACGGACACCATCCGAACCATCACTTGCCTCCTCCGACTCACTACTCTCCACCACGAAGGGATGCCGGGGGCGTAACGGCCTCACATTGTGTACCTCCTCCTCACCTACTGGTTCCTCCCACGAAACCGAATCGGAAGGCTCCGTTGCGTGTACTGACTCCTCTTCGAGCACGGGCTCCTCCCACGACGTCGATTTGGAGACAGGTTTCACGTCCCCCCTAGACGTCGACGACGACGAGCCGGACTGAGCCCTATCCATCTGTGCCTAAACAAAACAGACTTACCAACTAACCTGGAGTCACTTCGGAAGGGCGAGTCTAGTACAACAAACTACAGGGACGAGTGCGGAAGTGTTGGGAAATTTTTGAAAAGGAAAGCAGCAAGAAAGAAGTGGGCTAAAGGGGGAGAGGGGGGAATATTTATAGAAGATGAAAACGACTCCTCGATTTCCGCAATTACTGTTCACCTATTGACGTGCAACTGCCGCCTAGAAAATCGCGCCACGTCCTTGAAACGTGCGCTGCTGACGTCATCCAATGCCAGGCTGGCAGCCAGACGCAGGGGTCGGTTCGGATGAGGTATTCGGCGGAGAGAACATTTTACTTAAGATTTAAGGCGCCGTCCTTCGACAGACGCCCCGGGCTCCAGGGCTCGGTCGGTTCCCCTCTCACCCGCGAGCAGCTCGGGGCTTACAGCCTCGTCAGCCGAAACCCCGAACTGTTCGAGGGTGAGACAGAAACCACCATCACCTGGAGCCCTATCGGAAGACAGATTAGCCAACCTCCAATCGGAGACGACCCATCCATCCGAGGCTCTTCAGCCCCAAGTTCGGAATGTGGTTGATGCCCCTCCCGTCTGGATCTCTCTCGGGCCAAACAACCATATCAAGGTCGTCTGACCCGAAAAAGGATCCAGACGGCAGAGCCACCACCAATCCGAGGCTCCTTATCTACCGGTCCGAATTTTGGTCGTTACTCCTCTCGCCCTGATCTCCCCTGGATCTGGCTAGCGTATCAAAGCCATCAGATCCAAGAGAAGATCCGGGCGGCAGAGTAACCACCTCTCCGACACAACCGGGGGTAAAGTTTTGCAAGAGTCAGACGTCCGCCGGAGCAGACACCTCTGATGGCCAATAGACCACCCTTGCTGTGATCCAACCCACTGCGGAGGGAAGGGTACTTATAGCCTCCCCCATAGGCCGGCCTTTATGACGTAGGGAAAACCAAACGACGGAAGCCCATGCGCCAGGCATTTATTAGGCGGCGCAATTAAGGCCCCTGGGAAATTGGAACATCACGCAGATCCCGGAGCGCCTTCAATGCTCCGCAAAGACAGCGGGCTACCCTGCTTAAAAATTCCTAAGGCACAACGGTTCGCCCACACCCTTGCCGACCCGTAACCCCTCGCCAGCTCGAGGCCAAGTCTAGTATCAGGATAGTCTTCTCGGAAAGGCTCAACGACCCGCCCTCACCCTTGTTGATCCATAATCCCTCGCCAGCTCGAGGTCAGGTCTAGCACCAGGGTAGTCTTCTCAGGAAGACTCCACGGCTCGCCATCGCCCTTGCCGACCCGTAATCCCTCGCCAAGCTCGAGGTCAGGTCTGGCACCAGGGTAGTCTTCTCAGGAAGGCTCAACGGCTCGCCAACACCCTTGTTAGCCCGTAATCCCTCGCTAACTCGAGGTCAGGTCTAACACCAGGGTAGTCTTCTCAGGAAGGCTCCAAGGCCTGCCATCGCCCTTGCCGACCCGTAATCCCTCGCCAAGCTCAAGGTCAGGTCTGGCACCAGGATAGCCTTCTCAGGAAGGCTCAACGGCTCGCCAACACCCTTGTTGGCCCGTAATCCCTCGCCAGCTCGAGGTCAGGTCTAGCACCAGGGTAGTCTTCTCAGGAAGGCTCCAAGGCCCGCCATCGCCCTTGCCGTCCCGTAATCCCTCGCCAAGCTCGAGGTCAGGTCTGGCACCAAGGTAGTCTTCTCAGGAAGGCTCAACGGCTCGCCAACACCCTTGTTGGCCCGTAATCCCTCGCCAGCTTGAGGTCAGGTCTAACACCAGGGTAGTCTTCTCAGGAAGGCTTCAAGGACCTGCCATCGCTCTTGCTGACCCGTAATCCCTCGCCAAGCTCGAGGTCAGGTCTGGCACCAGGGTAGTCTTCAGGAAGGCTCAACGGCTCGCCATCACCCTTGTTGGCCCGTAAGTCCCTTGCCAGCTCGAGGTCGGGTCTAGCACCAGGGTAGTCTTCTCAGGGAGGCTCCACGGCTCGCCATCGCCCTTGTTAACTCGTAATCCCTCGTCAGCTCGAGGTCAAGTCTAGCATCAGGGTAGTCTTCTCAGGAAGGCTCCACAGCTCGCCATCACCTATGCCGACCCATAATCCCTCGCCTGCTCGAGGTTAGGTCTGGCACCAGGGTAAATCTTCTTCGGAAGTCTCAAACAGTTCGCCATCATTCTTGCCGACCCGTAGACTCTCGCCGGCTCGAGGTTCGCTCTAAAACAAATCAGGACAACCCCCTCATGAAGGCCCAGTGGTTTGCCATCCCATTTTTACATCCGTAAACACTCCTCCACGGCTAGCTCCCGCACCCCCGCAGGAGTGGGGGGCTTGTGTGGTAGGGTAAAAATGGCCTGGGGCCCAACCAGGGCCCAATACAACTCTCACTCAAAAATGGTAGAAACAGCAGTCCAGTTCGGCTTCGAGTCACTGCAGGGTCGGCGCCGAACCTCAGGTTCACCCCCACAGATCTGGTCTCCTCGTATCCGATGAGTGGTGATGGACCTCGGCCTCTGATCCACGACAGCCCGCCGGGCCGTCCACCCATCCCGGTGTAGTATGAAGATGACTTGGCGCACCCTACGCCACCAGATTCTCCCGGAAGCACAGAAGCCCCATGATCTGCCATGTCAGCTCCAAATACCACCAAGGGCTTTTGCCACGTCAGCCCTATACCACTCCTGGTACTGCCACGTCTGCCCTAAACCCCCTAGCCTTCTGCCACGTCAGGCCCATGGGCTTTCGGGTTCAGACCCGGCCCCCAAGCGGATCCAAGCCCGGTTGGAATTCTCTATAAATACTAGACCCTCACCCACCTTTTCAGGTAATCAATCTTTTGCCACTTAAATTCTCCTAGTTATTTCTACTCTCTCACAGAGACTGACTAGATCGTCGGAGGGTCCGCCACCGGGATAAACCCCGGTGTTTCAGGACCGTCTGCAGGTACACAAGACCTCGGATCCGAACCCTCTGATCCGAGCCGAAGCATCCACCGCACTCCGAGCCAGTCGCAGGAGCCGCTAGGTCACTCCGAGGGTCGTCTGACAGGCAGCTTTCTCCTTCAATACAAATCGAGTCCGAACTCACACCTGGTGCATCCACACGTCTCCCAGAAATAAACCGCATCAACCATGTTCTCCAATTCAAGTGAGGGTATTAGTGTAGAATAGACCATTAGTAATCGAATATAATAGGTGCAGAGGGTTAAAGTATTGGATGTACTTTTACTAAAGTGTAGAGATGGCAACCGGGCCGGGCTAACTCGCGACCCTCCCACGACCCGCTCGCCAAAACACTACCCGTTAAGATACGGTTCGGGTCGAGTCTAACCCGCAAGACTAAGCGGGTCGACCCGGGTCGTCTAATTTGGGTTTCCAACCCGTTCAACCCGGTCTGTCAATCCGGTGAACAGTGCCCAACCCGCCCACCAACACGCGGGTTTCGAACCGTTAGACCCGTATGGGCCAAACGTTCAACCAGCGGGTCTAATGGATGAAAAAAAACAGAGGCTTGCTGTTCTATCCCTTTTTTGGGGTTTTTTTTTTGTATTTTCACCCTAAAAATACCCCTTAAACCACTCTAAAAATTTCACACCTTACTCTCTTACTCTCTATACTACTAATACTCAATTCTATCTCAATTCTTTGAAATTTTGTCAACAAAGAAGCTAGCAAAATAGAAGCGACAAATTCCAATCGTATCGAATTCAACTTTCAACTACGTCGACTTCAAGTCTTCAACTCCTCCAACGCTCCAACAAAGAAGCTCTCTTTCTATCTATAGACGAGTCTAGACTTCTACTTGTACTTGTACTTTTATTTTCACTCTCTTTCTATATACGAGTATCTGCAAAGTATGGTATCAAAATTTCACAACCCTCTTACTATCTTTATATTTTTTTGTAGTCTAAATTTTTTGTATCATATTAGTTTGTTGGTTTTTTGATCTTCTCCCTCACAACCCTCTTATTGTTTTTTAGATTTTTTAAAACTTATCTCGCCTAGATTGTATTTAATTTTTTCACATACACTAGTATATCAACATGTCTACATCACGAGGTAGTGGCCATAGCCAAAGTGGAAAAGATACCATTGGCAATTCTCGTAAGCCTCCTATTGTCCCAAAAAATGAGCCCGCCAAAGAGTACCCTATGACCGGACACATTAGTACACACGATGTGTTTGTGGGATACATAGACATAGAAGAAGAACAACAAATACAAGCAACCGAAACAACACAACCGGGTAGTAGTCGGAAAACTAGAGGGAAAACTAGTGATTGTCACAAATTTCATGATTATATTCTGGAGGAAGAAAATCCAAGTGTAAGTATAAAAATTTGTAAAACATGTTCGAAGCCATATAAATGGAAGAAGGGTGAGGCTACGGGTACAATAAAATGACACATCCAAAATGTATAAAAAAACTTGTTGTAGACCTACCCGGCCAACAAAAAATAAACCCTACGACCGGTGTAATTGATAGCCACTCTTATGATCCCGAACTTATTCGTCGAAAAATGGCCCGACTAGTAATTAAGGAAGAGTTACCATTTTCCTATTCCGAGAATAGGGGCTTAGAAACTTTTGATCAAATCGCATTAAACCTGTATTTTAAAAGAATCCCTAAGAATACTTTGAAGTCAGATTGTTTTAAAATGTACAATGAAATGAGAGAAGCTTTGATTGCCATATCATTGAGTTTAACTTGTAGAGTTTCTTTAACTTCCGATTGTTGGAAGGGTTGGAACAATATTCCAATGATGAGAATAACTTGTCATTGGATCGATAGTGATTGGATTCTTCAAAAAATGATCATATCATTTGCCGCGTTGCCCTATTCCCTTAGTGGTAATGAAAGCAAATTGTATTTTAGAAATTTGTGATGTTTTTCATATTTGTGATAAAATTATGTGTATAAGTTTTGAAAATACATCTAACAACAATGCATCATTTAGTATATTACAAACCGCATTAAACCCTCCATCTGATAATATTTTTCATATTAGATGTGCATGTCATATTTTAAATGTATGCGTTCAAGTTGCATTAAAAATAGCCGACCTATATATAGTTAACATTAGAAATTGTGTACATTTTATTGCATTAAGTGTCCCTATATTTCAAGAATGGAAAGCATGGTGTAGGTTTAAAAATATGCATTTTAGAAAATTTACAAAGGATGTTAAACACCGATGAAACTCTACTTATGATTTGCTACATGTTATTACGGAATATAAAGCATGTATAAATAATTTTTGTATGCCAAAAAATATTTCAATTTTTTAAATGACTCCCGAACGTTGGTTTTATGCCGAATCTTTGTTAAAATTTTTAGAACCTTTTAAAACCGCAACTTTAAAATTTTCAAAATCTTATGAATCTACTTCTAATAGAATTTTTATTTCAATAGTTACTATGATGCAAACTTTCAAAGATTTGAACGATGATGATTTTATTGGTCATATTGTGAAACCTGCATACACCAAAATTTCGAAGTATTTTAATCCTCCTCCTATGATGTATTGTATTGCAACTGTGATGGTTCCTCGTATCAAATTAGAAGCTACGAAGAGTTTGATTGAAATATTTTTTTACTTTACTTGGGGAAGATGAATTGAAATTGATTGTGAAACATTTTTAGCTAAATTTAAATCGACATTAAGTAACTTAGATGATTATTATGATAGAAGTTTTGCATCTAGTAGTACAACTACTTTAGTTACTTCTTCTTCTGCTACTTCTAAAGGTAAGGGAAAGAGTAAATTAGATGATTCCAAATTTAATTTACTTGCTTAAATTCAATCAAAAAAATCTAGGACTAATCAACCAAATGAATTACATTGGTATAATCAACAAGATTCTGAAAGTTTTACTTCTTCACTAGATATTTTACAATGGTGGAAAGACAATGAACATACTTATAGTATTATTAAATATATGGCTAAAGATCTACTAATTCCTCCTGTCTTTACAGTTGCTTCAGAAAGTTCATTTTCTACAAGTGGCAGCGTTCTAACAGATTACAGAAATTGCTTGAAACCTCAATCGTTGGAGATGCTTATCTGTACGGAAGACTAGACGAAAGCCGAAAATAAGACTCAAGGAAATAGTTTCGACACGTCTACAAGTGGAAGCAATTCGCCGGAACTGTTGGATCCTGTAGGCAAGGCAAATAACACTAGAAGGGGGGTGAATAGTGCTATTTAAAAATTAATTAAGAAATGAACTTTTCGTTTTGTTCAGTCAACTTAAAAAAGAATACAGTCGGCTGGGGTGTCAGATAAAATGAGTATTTTATACAAATCTGATCAGTCGACTTATAGCGGAAACTTAGTGGACTTACCAGACAAGTGTTCGAAGAGTATTTTATACAAGTCTAATCAGTCGACTTATAGAGGAGACTCAGTCGACTTGCCAGACAAGTTTTCGAATAAAAACACAGAAAACTAAATGCAAGTGAAGAAAATACAACCACAGAGAGAGTCAACCACAAAGTACACAGCGATGTATCCTGGTTCGGTCCTCCCGACCTACATCCAGTCCCCAAGCAGCCCACTTGAGATTTTCCACTATTCTTGATGAAAATACAAGAATATCCTATGGCGTTTGACAACAACCTTGCCAAACCCGTAGACCTCTCTCACTACTAGAGAGAGCACACTCACTCTACAACCTAGAGTAAAAAAATCGACTCTACAACCTTGAGCCCAACTCTCCAACCGAGAGGACCACTCTCACAACCCGAGAGTGAAAAACAACAACAAAAGAGTTACAACAACCTATAGCCTTGTTTGTGATTTGTGATTTTTGTATGGTGGCTAATAGGTCAACTTCTGAAATCAGTCTAAAATGAATTTGAAGTTATACTAGATTGATTTTCAAAGAACCAAGACTTAGAGAATATGAATGCTTTTTAGAATGCTTTTTCTTTTCAAAAAACAAAAGCTTGAAACTTAAGGAAAATGCTTGGAACCTTTACCAAGTGATTTGTACACTCTATTTATAGAGTTAGACTCACTGGATGTTGAGAAGCCGTTGCACCAACTGTCAACCAACGGAAATAAATGTTTTGAATTTGAAAAAACAGGTTGTAAAAATAGAAAACTTTCAAAACGGCCTGAACAGTCGACTGGGTTGCCATAATAAGTCGACTGGTCAGAGCTTGTATGAGTTCAGACAGTTTCATACTAAGACAGTCGACTGGTTCCAAAGAGTGGTCGACTAGTACTCAAAAGTTGATCTTATTCAAGCTTGTTTCGACCTTTTAACTTTTGTAAAACACTCAAATATTAAAAGATATGTGTGAGTGTGTGTGTGACAAGGCTATTACAACATTTCTAAGACTCAAAGAATAAAAATTACAATTGTTACAAGACACTTTAATACAAAACATTTTGAAGCACTAGTTTTGTCTGGAACTTGAGTCTTGAGCTTGAGCCATTGTCTTTATGTCTTGAAGCTTGCTTGATCAAATGTGACTTGAACTTAGGTCTTTATAGTTTGATCGATTCTTTTGAAAGCTTCATTGGATCAACTTTGCCTTTGTGTATTGCATCATGGTATTTGTCTTTGATACATCCTGCAATATATATAGGTGGTAGCACAACTTTGCATTGTGTTGTAGTCAACAAAACCAAGAATCAACATTCTCCCCCCTTTTGATGATGACAACACAATAGCTTACAATAATAATAATTAAAAATGCTCCCTCTAACTAATGTACAACATGCACAAGTAAAAAATTTGCACAAAACAAACACATATCATTTTCTCCTCAAAACAAACACATCTTTTCTTGACATCAGCAAAAAAGAGGAAAAGAGACAATAACAAAATGGAAAGCATTGCATAAAGAACAAACACATTTCAAAAACATAACAAATTTAGACAAAGGAAATTAAAGTACATGGTTTTAAATACTGCATAAAAGAAAAATACATAAAATAAAACAAAAAATTACAACAAAAGATAGAAAATTCATCAAGTCCGTCTTCGTCTTCGTCATCAGCACCTTGGGAGGCAGGAGGAGGAGGTGGAAATTGGTGGGTGAACAAGTGGGTTAGTTAAGCAAGACTGGCCTCAAGAGTATCCTGACGATCCATGAGATAGTTGACAGAATGATGAAGACTCTCAGGATCGGAAAAGACAGCTCTAGGACGATATGAACTAGAGGCAGAAGACCTACGACCTGAAGTGGATAAAGGAATATGAGGGACATTCTTTCAAGGAGGAGAGTGAAGAATCTTCATATGAGCTAAACTCACACAATTAAAAGACTCATAATGAGTGACAACACTAGACTCAGAAGTAAGATCAACTTCATAGAAGTTGAAAATATGAGTAAGTATTGCACCAAAAGGATGAAAAGAAGTATGATGTAGTGCCCCGAATTTCTAATATAATAACTTAGAAAATACGTGGCACAATTCCTAGCATCCACTTCAATGTAATATTAAACACAACCAAACACTAATAAAATTTTTCAACTTTCATTACAATAAACATTTACATAGCACAGCTGAATACAATAGATCTTAAATCACAAACTCTTTTCTTTACAACACTTTACAATTTACATAAGTCACTATATCAATTGAACTCAAGCATCCAAATCCCAAGTTCTAAGCAACAACCTGTAAATATGAGGCTAGAGATAACCCTAATCCCCAAAACTAAAGGGGTCGGCCATAAAGGTGTGAGTGACATAAAAATAATCAAGCAACATAAATAAACATGAAGCATGGAATTATGAACAACACGTACTAGAGAAAATAATAAATGAATTAAGAAATAACAAGGAAACATGAAAAACATCGAGTGTAGCTAGACTAAGTGTCAAGTGTAGGAAACAGGAAACCACATGCATAAAACCAAGTCAAGAAAACACAAGTCTATATGCTGACTCCCTAATGCATACTTGTCGAAGTCTATGCATCCCACTCTGCATAGGTCCGGTGCAAGCCCTTAACGTCTCCACATTATAGGGTTTAATCCCCCGCTATGCAGCTAATCCTAATACGATGACTACTACGAGATAACGATAAACTGTGATTATTAGCCCATGTCCCGATAATTCCGGAGGTCAATCTCTATCTACAGATAATTCCGGAGACTATTTCACTCACACCTAGGAATCTTCGAGAATACCCCACACCGTAAGCAATGGCACCTCATCACACGATACCACATGTGCGTCGCCTCGACCCCGATAATTCCGGAGATCAATCCCACACTACAGGTAATTCCGGAGATTATTTCACTCACACCTGGATAATTTCGGGGATTATCTCACACCGCAAGCCATACTGAGGTCCATAACTCATGTTCCCGTTCATCATATCACCACTAGTGCATGTCTTTATCATTTTGGTTATTTAATTACTTAACGAATCTCCTAGAGTTGGTGTACCCTACCGGACTTAACTCAATAACTGATCAACTAAAATGCCTCAACAGGACCAACATAAACAACTCAACCGCCAGTATACTAGGGTCACGCACATCCTCTAGAGACTCAAACTCAAATATCCAAACCAAACTTCCAACATAAATTGCTCAACTCAACCTCTTGAAAACATATGTTCAATAGAAAATATGGTATGAAGTAAGAAGTTATAGATTGAAGCATTTAGAGAATAAATCATTTGGAAGAACATTCAAAAATACAAGGTACATCAATTTCAGTCGACTATAAAAAAGGGTAAGTCGACTGTCCAGTGATAAAATTCTAGTAGCTTGGGAAAATAAATCTAAGTATTATACGTCGACTAAAAAGAGTTATATGTCGACTGTCCAGAACGTAAAATTACAATAACCTCAAAAATATAATTCTAAGTGTACTAGTCGACTGAAAATGTCCTAAGTCGACTGTCCAGAACGTAAAATTACAATAACTTCAAGAAAATAATTCTAAGTGTACCAGTCGACTGAAAAGGTCCTAAGTCGACTGTCCAGAACGGATTTTCAAAAAAATTTAGAAAACATAGCATCCGGGTCGTGTCGGTCGACTGAGAAAAATACGCCAGTTGACTGTCGGCGTACAGACTGCATCCATTTGGTTGTGCGCATTCAACCGATATGTAGTTTTACTTCATGAAAATGATTTCTACGAAAAACATATTTCTTATATAGTCAAATACAACTTGTAGAATACAAAATTGTCCATAAAACTAGATCGACTACTTGAAATCATAAAAATAGAGATTTTGTTGATTTCTTTCAATTAAAACATGGATTTGTACATATAATCAAAATTGAGTTTTCTTAAAATAATTTACTGATTGCTAAAATAGTTCGTATTCAGATCCAAACAATCTGAATATCAAAAACTCAAGAAAATCCAAATTTGGGTGTATTTCCTCAACTCAACTAAATTATCAAATTCCGATTTTCATGTCAAGATCTCTTGATTCATAACTTTTCCACTCAAATTTCTCAAAACTGAATCTCTCTACAACTCACAACCATAATCGATTGACAACATCACCATGCCCAATTTGTATTCAACCAAATACTCAAAAGTCATAAAGGTCTCACCTTTATTAGATTCATGCATAAAATTCACCATATTCATTCAATCCGATTCAAAAGAAATAGACTACCCACATGCAATTTTATTTACAAACAACTAGGGTTTCACAAGATCCAATTTTCATCCATCCATCCAATTCATAATATACATATTCATATTCAAACCCTAAACATGCTTTCTAGAAATAAAGTTCAACATCCAAGATCCATGAGGACATTTATATCATTCACATACATAAATCAAACAAAAAACCATTTGCATCACTCACATACAAAATACACAAAGTAAAACAAACATGTCACTCACCTTAAATGAAGAAACCTTGATAAGAAACCTTCCCTTCGCGAGATCCAAAATCTTCTCCCAAATCCTCCAAAAATAATAAACTTTAGGCTGTGCAGCGAAAGAAGGCTACGTTTCTTTTTAAATACCCAAAAATAGGAGTTTTAGGGTTTTAGACACATTTACAAAATACCCCCCTTGAAAATACAACTTTACATAAATAGATCCCTATATTTGAAAACTCGATAAAATCATTTAAATTGAGATTTAAAACCAAAATAAACTCCTCAACTCCAGTTGGCACTGTTCAAAAGTCCAGAAAATAGATTTTGCACTTTCACCCCTCAAAATAATAATTTTGCAAAAAAGTCCTTTTTCTCAATATTTGCAAATAGATCCAATAAATATCAGAAAAATCTGAAAAAATTATAAATAAATCCCAAATAATAAATAATGATTTTCCATAAAAAAAATTGGCTTTTGAACTTCTCAAAAAAAATTGCACGTGTTTCGCACGTGTAAAAAGATAAATTTTTCTGAAAATATTTATTTAATCTCCAAAAATCATTTTAATTCATTTACAAGCCTTTAAAATAATATTTAAAAATACGGGTACTACATATGAGCCTTATGGAAACGATTGAAAATGACTCGACTCCAATTTATTTGGATGTTGCCAAAAATTGCATAGACAGCTTGTTGCAACTCGTGGGAAAATTGATCATAACTCCCTATTTTAGGGATAATGTTATACGACAAAATTCTTGCAACTAGCTTAGCAAGCGGTGTAATTGATTGGTTAGTCATTGGGGGACCGCGATTTGGAAAAAAGATTTTTGAAAAGATAGAATCGTCATCCATATCAATCTCCCCTAAATCTAACCCTTCTTATGGAATACCCAAAATAATTCCCAATTTTTCAGGAGTTAACCTCATATGAATATTTTTTACCGTAGTAGTAAGAAATATTTCGTTACCATCCACGGAAGTGGCTACTCTCATATTTGTATAAAACAAATATATAAGTTGTGGATAGTAATAAGGTTGATTAATAATGGAAAGCAAGTTAAATAACCCACATTATTCAAACAATGGGGCTAAAGGAACCTTTCTAAATCAGGAAAATTGACAAATCTCCCCGTAAAGATAGCAATCTGACATATGAGAAAGAGTTTCGCAACAAGGTTGGGGTTCCTAAGATATTGAAGGTAATTGCTAAAGGATTGACCTTCCTCAACATTAGAACCACGAGCTCTCCTTGGAGGCATGATTCAACTCTAGAAAATTTAAAAGGGAAAGAGGTCAAGAAATTATACCCAACAACTAAAAAAGAAAGAGAAGCACAAAGCTTCAACCAACTCGAAAATAGACTTCCGCAAGTGAAATGTACTTGAAATTTGAACACAATCTTCAAATTTTTGAGCACCAAAGCACTGAAATCGCCAAGAGGAGATACCAATCGACTTCTTCTTCTTTTTGAGAGAGAGAATGTGAAAAATAGGAAAGTGAAAGAGGAGGGGTAAAAACTAAGGCTTTACTTAGAATAGAGGGCTGTGAGCAAGACTGGAGTTGATCAAAGGATACGATCAGCCAACGGGTAAGAAAAGGTAAAGAGAAATGCCTCAAAAAGTTCATCGTTTTGAATCAGAGAGACAGACTGATGTCGCGACAGTCGACTAGTTTTGAGGAACAGTCGACTTAGTCGAGAGCAAATAAAACAAACAAAAATATCAAGTAATACTTCTGTCAGTTGTCTGGGTACAATCGACTGTCCAGAGCATAAAATTCAGCCAAGAATATATAAACAAAAAGTACTTGGTCAGTCGATTGAGAAATAGTTTTAAGTCAACTTACACAAGATAAAAATTTAAGAAATATCATAAAAACTGCAAATTCATAGTTCTCTTCTTAAGGTGATAAAAGTGTCCTCCTTAAGTGGTTTAGTAAAAATATCTGCTACTTATTTATCAGTAGAAATAAAGTCTAAAGATATATCTCCCTTTAAAACATGATCACGTAGAAAATGATGTCTAATATCAATGTGTTTCGTACATGAATGCTGAATCGGATTTTTAGATAAATTAATGGCACTGGTATTATCACACATTATAGCAGGTTTTGAAAATGAAATACCACAATCTAATAAGGTTTATTTCATCTACAAAATTTGGGCACAAGCCAAACTTGCAGCTATATATTCAGCTTCTATAGTAGATAGGGATACCGAATTATGCTTTTTACTACACCAAGATACTAGTGAGTGTCCCAAAAAGTGACACGTTCCACTAGTACTTTTACGATCAGTTTTACTGCCAGTAAAATCAGCGTCACTATATGACAAAAGTTGAAAATTATCGGTGCGTGGATAAAATAAACCATACTCAGATGTGCCTTTAATGTATCTTAAAATACGTTTCACAGCTTTTAAATGAGACTCTTTAGGACTCGACTGATATCTAGCACACAAACATACACTAAACATAATGTCTGGTCTACTAGCAGTTATATATAAGAGTGGGCCAATCATACCTCGATAGACTTTTTGATCGGCACTCTTACCTAATTCATCTTTGTCAAGTGTAGTAGTAGTAGCTATAGGTGTGGTCTTACTACTTGTGCTATCCATGCCAAAAGGTTTGAGTAATTCCTTTACATATTTTCCTTGATTAATAAATATGTCATTTGGTGACTGCTTAATTTGTAGTCCAAGGAAATAATTGAGTTCACCCATGTGACTCATCTCACACTCATTTTTCATGGTATTAGTAAACTCTTGACATAGACTACTATTCGTAGAGCTAAAGATTATGTTGTCTATATATATTTGTATGATTAGAATGTCGGTCTCTATTTTCCTAATAAACAAAGTAGTATCTATTTTACCTATTTCAAAATCAGTTTCTAATAGAAAAGTCTTCAATCGATCATACCAAGCACGATGTGCTTGTTTAAGACCATATAAAGCCTTTTTCAATTTAAAAATGTGGTTTGGGAATTGTTCATGTTTGAAACAAGGTGGTTGCTTAACATAAATATTTTCCTTAATAAAACCATTAAGAAAAGCACTTTTAACATCCATTTGGAAGAGTGTAAAGTTCATAAAACATGCAAAAGATAATAAGATCCTAATTAATTCTAGTCTAGCAACAGGAGCATATGTTTCATCAAAATCTATGCCTTCTTCTTGATTATACCCTTAAGCAACTAATCTAGCCTTGTTCCTAACGACTTGTCCTGATTCATCTAACTTGTTTTTGAATACCCATTTGGTACCAATTATAGTATGGTCAGGAGGTCGTTGAACTAAATCCCATACATCATTTTTTATAAATTGGTTTAATTCATCTTGCATGGCATTCATCAAAAATCATTCTCACAAGCTTCTTATATATTTTTCGGTTCAAAATCCGACAAGAAAGTCGTATGAGAAATCATATTAACATGAGATCATGTTTGAATACCACGTGAGATGTCACTAACTATTAAGTCATGAGGATGATCTCTACTTAAAAAAACAATTTGGTAAAGTTTGAGTCATCACAGCAGGATCAGTCGACTTGACTAGTCCATCAGCCAACTGATTCACATCAGTCGACTTGATTTCCTTATCGGTCGACTTATCCGCTAGGGTAGTTTTCTCTAGTGATTTAATTACGTTATTTAAAGGTGATGAATCAGTTTCATCATCTTCAATAACAGTAGATGAAGTCAAAGATTCATCAAATGAAACATGCATGGATTCTTCAATAGTCAAAGTTGACTTATTGAAGATCCTAAATGCCTTACTCCTATTTAAGTATCTAATAAAGATACCTTCATTAGATCTAGGATCAAACTTTTCTAAATTATCTTTAGTGTTTAAAATAAAACACTTGCAACCGAATACTTTTAAGTAAGATACTTTAGGAATCCGATAAAAAATAGTTCATAACATGTTTTCTTAAGCTTAGGCCTAATCAAAATTCTCTTTAAAACATAACATGCTGTTGAAACAGCTTCAGCCCAGATGTACTTAGGCAAATTGCTTTCAATAAGCATAGTACGTGCACAAAGTTCTATTTTTTCTTTCAACCACTACATTTTGTGGTGAAGCTCTATGAAATGCAAATGAATGTGTTATACCATTCTTATTGCAATATTCTGAAAATGTTTCACTCTCAAATTCTCCACCATGATCACTTCTAATAGTGACTATGGTTAGAGATTTTTGATTTTGAATCTGTTTACAAAATTTTTTAAATACTTCAACGACATCATTCTTATGTTTTAAAAAAAAAACCCTATGTGAATCTTGAAAAATCATCTACTAAAACAAATACATACCTACTTTTATTTAAAGAAGCGACTATAGTATGACCAAATAAATCCATATGGATTAATTCGAGAGGCCTACTAGTAGAAATCATTTCTTTTGTCTTAAAAGTAGATTTGACTTGTTTACCTAGTTGACATGCATCACATAACTTATCCTTTTCATAGGATAGTCTTGGCAGTTATTTAACTAAGTTGTATTTAGACAATTTAGCAATATTTTTTATATTCACATTACCAAATCTCTTATGCCAAAGCCAAGAATCATTGTTAGAAGCTACTAAGCAAATATCATTCGAAAAATCATTTGATTTTAAACATAACTCATAAATATTATTTTTCCTAAATGCTAGAAAAATTACATTTTTCATGGTAGAATCATAAATTAAAAACGAATCTTTTTCAAAAATAATTTTATATCCCTGATTACAAAATTGGCTTATACTTAACAGATTATTCTTAAGACCACTAACAAGAAAAACCTTTTCTATATTAGGGGTAGTGTTCTTACCGACCATGTCTATTCCAATAATCTTTCCTTTGTTGTTGTCACCGAATGGGACTGTTCCTCCATCACTCTCTTATATGGAAGATAGAATGTTGGCATGACCAGTCATGTGCTTGGAGCATCCGCCGTCAAGTATCCAACGTTCTCTTTTAGGTACCTATAAAAAAAATCATTGTGAATATGGTACCCTTTTTATTGGGTCTGAAAAGGATTAGTTTTTGGAAAACCAAACCCAAAATGAGTTTGGTTTACCACTAAATGCAGGAATATAATCTACAGAATTACATACAGTAAGAACACATGAATTTATATAAGTAATTATATCTTTTTGACTCAGGTTGACTAGAACTCATATATTTTTGCTCTGTCCAGTCGACTTTATCGAACCTTTCAGTCGACTGTTACTGAAATTCAGCCAACTGGGAGGTGAAATAAGTCGACTTATCTGAGGTTTTTGTCTCTTTGAATAAGACTCTGAACCGCTGGACAGACAACTGAAATTGGGGTTCAGTCGACTGGTCTGAATGACAGAGTTACTCTTTTTATTGAAAACAATAGTTTTTGGTTTTTCAAAAAACTCATATAATTTATTCTTAACACTAAAAATAGATTCAGCTTTATTACTACTAGTGTTATTAGAGACATGATGTTTTTCAAGAGACTTTGGAAAACCAAGTCCAAATCTCTTATTAGTTTGAACTTGATTTTGGAGAACTTCATTTAAATTTTCATTTCCTTTGTTAAATTTAGATACATTCTTGGATATCTCTTCATAATTTTTTTGAGAGATACAAAATCTATATCTAAATTAGAAAGTCTAGAATTTAAAGACTTGACTTCAACATTTAAGTCAAGATTCTTTTGAGAAAGTGTTTGATTAACTTTCTCAAAATTTCTAACTCTATTTTTTTCTTTCTTAAGTTCTTAAAAAATCTCATTAAAAGTATCTAATAAGTCATTTGAATCAAAGTTATCACTTACTTCGTTTTGTGTAGCCATAAAGCATACATTAGCAACTTCGTTTGTCTCTTCATTTTCTTCTTCCGATGAAGAGTCGCTATCGTCCCAAGTTGCTTGATACGGCTTCTTGTTCTTCATGTACTTGTTCCTTGTGTACTTTTCCTTCTTGAAGTTGGAAGCCTTTCCTTTAGATTTCGCATTCTCAAGTGGACAATCCTTCTTCATATGACTTGTCGTGTAACACTTGAAACAAGTTGGAAGTTCATTAGTATCTTTAGATTTGGAATTAAACTTATCTTTCCTTAGAAACTTTTTAAATTTTCTCGTGAACATGGCTATCTCTTCCTCATCTTCTTCTTCATCTTCGGAGTCCGACATGGCCTTGAATGCGAGTGTCTTTTTCTTTGATTGTTGAGGTTCTAGATCCATCTTGCGCTCTTCAAGTTGAACTTCATATGCCATAAGATTTTCCATATGATTCTCAAGAGAGAGTTGTGTTAAATCGTTGGCCTCTTCTATGGTGGTGGTCTTCTTCTCCTATTCGGGGGTTAAGGCACGAAGAACTTTCCTTACCATTTCGGCTTGAGTGTACGTCTTTCCAAGAGCCACAAGAGAATTTGTAACATCCGTGAACCTTGTGATCATATCTGACATATTCTCGTTCTTCTTCATGCGGAACATCTCGAACCTGTGAACAAGAACAGATATCTTAGAATCTTTAACTTTATTAGTACCTTCATGAGTTACCTTGAGTGTGTGCCAACTTTGATACACCGTTGTTGCATTAGACACACGATTGAACTCCTCCTTGGTAAGAGCACAAAATAGAGCGTTCATTGCCTTTGCATTGTTCATTATTTTGCTCTTCATGTCATCGTTCCATTGTGCATAAGAAATTGCAGGAGCGGTGTACATGGTCTTCGTCATGTTCCATATCTTATAGTTGATGGCCTGAAGGTAGATCTTCTTTCTACACTTCCAATAGTTGTAGTTGGTTCCATCGATTAGGGGTGGCTTTTGTGTGGATTGGCCTTCATGGTATTGGCTTGCATTAGAAGTAGTTGTCATTGCACTCAACCAGGCTCTGATACCAAGTATTGGATCCTGTAGGCAAAATAAATAATACTAGAGGGGGGGGGGGGTGAATAGTGTTGTTTAAAAATTAATTAAGAAAATAAACTTTTCATTCTGTCTAATCGATTTAAAAAGAGAATACATTTGACTGGGGAGTCAGATAAGATTAGTATTTTATACAAGTCTGACTTATAGCAGAAACTCAGTCGAATTACCAGACAAGTGTTCGAAGAGTATTTTATACAAGTCTGATCAGTCGACTTATAGAGGAGACTCAGTCGACTTGCCAGACAAGTTTTCGAATAAAAACACAGAAAAATTGAAATGCAAGTGAAGAAAATACAACCACAGAGTACACAATGATGTATCCTTATTCGGTCCTCCCGACCTAAATCCAGTCCCCAAGCAACCCACTTGAGATTTTCCACAATTCTTGAAGAAAATACAAGAATACCCTACGACGTTTGACAACAACCTTGCCAAACCCGTAGACCTCTCTCACCACTAGAAAGAGCACACCCACTCTACAACCTAGAGTGAAAACCCGACACTACAACCTAGAGCCCTACTTTCCAACCAAGATGACCACTCTCACAACGCGAGAGTGAAAAAAACAACAAACGAGTTACAACAACCTATAGCCTTGTTTGTGATTTGTGATTTTTGTATGTTGGCCAATAGGTCAACTTCTAAATCAGTCTAAAACGAATTAGATGTTATACTAGAATGATTTTCAGAGAACCAAGACTTAGAGAATATGAATGCTTTTTAGAATGCTTGTTCTTTTCAAAAAACAAAAGCTTAAAACTTAAGGAAAATGCTTGGAACCTTTACCAAGTGATTTGTACACTCTATTTATAGAGTTAAACACACTGGACGTTGACAAACAGTTGCACCAACTGTCAACCAACAGAAATAAATGTTTTGAATTTGAAAAACAAGTTTTAAAAACAGAAAACATTCGAAACGGCTTGAACAGTCGACTGGGTTGCCATAATAAATCGACTGGTCAGAGCTTATATGAGTTCAGACAGTTTCGTACTAAGACAGTCGATTTGTTACAAAGAGTGGTCGACTGGTACTCAACAGCTGATCTTATTCAAGCTTGTTTCAACCTTTTAACTTTTGTAAAACACTCAAATATTAAAAGATATGTGTGAGTGTGTGTGTGACAAGGCTATTACAACATTTCTAAGACTCAAAGAATAAAAATTACAATTGTTACAAGATACTTTAATACAAAACATTTTGAAGCACTAGTCTTGTCTTGAACTTGAGTCTTTGACTTGAGCTTGAGCCATTGTCTTTATATCTTGAAGCTTGCTTGATCAAATGTGACTTGAACTTAGGTCTTTGTAGTTTGATCGATTCTTTTGAAAGCTTCATTGGATCAACTTTGCCTTTGTGTATTGCACCATGGTATTTATCTTTGATACATCCTGCAATATATATAGGTGGTAGCACAACTTTGCATTCTGTTGTAGTCATCAAAACCAAGAATCAACAGGAACAACAATAACAACAACCATAACAACCAACATGAAGATTTGAAGACCAACAACAACAACAACAAATTGAAGACCAACAAATTGAAGAAAATTATAAATGTATAAAAAAATCGTATAAAATCTTTATTTCTTATAAAAAAATTATGTAATTGAAAATAATTGAATTTGTATAGAAGATATTTGTTATTTTATAGAACAAATTAGTAGAAAATCTTTGTTTCTTATAAAAAAATTGGGAAACTTGTATCAGTTGAAATCATGTTAATAATATATACATTTTTGGAGGCAATTTCACTATTTGATTCTTATCATTACTATTACATTTTTAAAGTTTAAAAATTTATATATTTTAAATAGCCGGACCAGTTGGGTGGGTTGTTAAAGCATCCACAGTCGTGTGGTATATTTGCATAAAATACATTTTTTAGCATTTCGATTGCTACAGTGGTATGCTATTTATGCATTATTTGCCATAATCTCTACAGTAGACTGTTTATATATGGGAGAGAACATAGCTATATGGGTTTATAATATTTTTAATCTATCGAACGAAACTTGAAGTTTCGTCCGATCAAAATAGATGCATTTTTAAAATTAATAAAACCTCGGAAATGTGAAAAGTGCTTGGACGAAACTTGAAGTTTCGTCCATGAATTTAGAATATTTATTAAGTCAATTAATTAAGTAGTTAATTATACGTAGTATGCTAATTATCTCATTTAATAATTAATTATAGGCTTAGTTAATTATACTTAGGGGGTTAATTACACTTAGAGCATCCACAGTCGTAAGAGCTAAAATATGCATATATGCATAATTGAAAATAGCATTCTGTTGTTTCGCTGCAGTGGGTAAAAGGCAAAATATAGCAAAGTTGTAGAAAATACGAACGTGTTTCGTCCGTTTAAGTTCCTGTGATTTAAAAAAAAAATCATTTTATAGTAGTTTTTTTAAATTTTATTTTAAAAAAAAAAATTGGTGCGACCCACCAATGGGCCGAAACATGATGTTTCGTCCCATGGGCCCGAAATCGGTGGGAGGGTCTTAATTAAGATATAATTTCATTAATTTGAACTAATCTTAATTGTTTAACTAATTATTAAAGTAATGATCTAACTAAATATATAATTAAACTACTTAATCACCTAATTAATTAACTAAATTTTCAGTTTAAAAAAAATATGGTCTTTCTCGGAAGAAACATATCATGTTCTGTCCAATCCTTTATAAATATTATAAACTATTACAGGCGAAATATGATGTTTCGTCCTGTATATTATGAATATTGCTATATCCATTCTCATATATAGCAATCTACTGTATCGAAATCGTTAAGATATGCATAAGTAGCTAACGACTGTAGCGCATTTTTCTCTAAAATATGCATATTGTGCATAAAAGCTAAATTAAAAAAAAAAAACCACTGAAGTATTGGTCATTTTAAAAAAACCCCACTAAAATTTTTTATTTTAAAAAAGCCGCATTGAACTATGTTATCAACAAACCCACATTGACGGAGTTAGGTTTCCGTTAAGGTTTATGTCAAAAAACCACATTCATCTTTCATTTGTGTTAAAAAAACATCACTTAACCAATCAGATGTTTAAAAAAACCTCACTGAACTATTGCATCAGTACAATGCAGGAGACATAAACCCTAACGGAAGTTAACTCCGTTAATGTGAGTTTTTTGATAATATAATTGAGTGCGGTTTTTTTAAAATAAAAAAGTTTAGTGGGGTTTTTTTTTTAAATGATCAATACTTCAGTGGGTTTTTTTAAATTTAGCCTATGCATAAATGCCTAACAATTGTGGATGCGCTTAGGGGGTTGAAAGTGACAGGACCCAACGTGGGGATTTATATATATAATTTTTACACTTAGAGGGCTGAAAGTGATCGGATCCGATGTGGGGATTTAAATTTTTTTATATATATATTTTCCGCTTCGACGAAGCTTCAAGTTTTGTCCGTGGGGATTAAAAAAAAATCTCGCTCCGACGAAGCTTCATGTTTCGTCCAAGATTGAAAAATAATAAAATATACTATTCAACATAAAAAAATTATACAAAATTTAATTTCTTCTAAGCGTCCGATCAACTTTTTTGCTACTTTGCTATTTTTTAGTATTTAGCAACTGGAGCGGAACTGTAATTTGCTATTTCTATTCATGTATTTTATTATTTTTTCTCTTTTATGTGTGTGGATGTTCTTAGAGCATCCACAGTCGTTTTCTATATCTGCCATTTTGCCATATTATAGCAAATGATGCGCTGCAATCGTTTCTCATTTTGCCATTTTTGGGCAAACGTTCTATTCTCATTTCTCAAATATGAGAAACGAAATGAACTTTCTCAAATTATAAAGGACGGGGTATGATACCCCGTCTCTCCGATTTAATAATTTTTTAATCGATTCAGACGGAAGATCATATCCCGTCTCAATAATTTTCTTTTTTTTTATAAAAAAAATAGGCCGGACGGGGATACATACCCCAGACGGGGTATGATACCCCGTCTCTACCATTAAAAAATAAATTTTTTTTTAAAAGGCCTCAGACGGGGAATGATACCCCGGCCGGGGTATCAAACCCCGTCCCTCCACTTATGGCATTTAATGCTGATTGTTCTATTAATGTTGATTGGTAGGTTTTAGGAGTAGTAAATGTAGTTTAATTAGTTAATTAATTAGGTTTAGTTTTATTATATTATTTAATTTAGTTAATTAATATAGTTTAATAGTTAATTAGTAATTCTTTTTTTTTAATTTATTTTAAACGATGAGACGGTATATCATATACAGTCGCTCGCTTTTTTCTAAAAAATGAGAAACAATATAGCAAACGACCACTGCAGCGATCGATCTTATTTGCTATTACTGTAGCTGTCATTTTATAGCATATGAGAAAAAGGACTGTGGATACTCTTACTCATCAATTAAATTAGAAGCCTCGAAAAATTCCAAAATAACTTCAACATATCAAAGTCAAACGTCTCAAAATTCTCAGCCACTAAAATATCCAACGGCACTAAATTCTCCCACGCGTGCACTTCAAGTGCCATACCAAAATGATTTTATTTAAACACTTTATGAAATTGAGTTTTTTTCAAAAATATAAAATATCCAACAATTCCTTGGATCCATAAAATTTTTATATAGGGCATGGTCTTTTTGAGAAATGTTACACATATATTGTCTATCCTAAACGAGTAATGCTAGAGCCACTATCAATTTCACTATATTTCTCTTCACTATCTTAGGTGGCACGCTCCAATAAGTAGAAGAAGATAGAGTAGGTTGGAGAACTCTCCAATAATAGTATGCCACCTATGGTAGTGAAAATGATAGTGGCTGAAGCATTACTCATCCTAAACATACATTTAGGATTTAGCTTGTCTTTCGCTAGTCGTTAAATCCATCATTCGCTAAAACATGAATAAAAAATTTCAATAATTACTTTGATTGAGATTTCTTTAATGAGATAACCAAGTCACATGGGCTGTCATTGACTCACCCATATCTACACAGTTATCAACGTATTAAAGTCTGGACTGTAGAGAACCAAGTCCTACAAAATATCAGAAACCATTCATATTGCATTAGTGTAGTTGGTCCAGAGTCCAGACCTAAAATAAATAAATAAATAAATAACTGCCACTGAACACGAACCAAGTCCTACAAAATATCAGAATGCATTCATATATTAGTGTAGTTGGTCCAGAGTCCAGACCTAAAAAAAAAAAAAAAAAAAAACCAAAACAAAACAAAAAGCACTGCCACTGAACACTATTTGGGTTCTTCTAGGTAATATATAATTCAATTATTTTATCTGATCAAAGAACAAGTTGAAAATTTTATGTTATCACCTACATTAATGGTACCCAATGATAATTAGAATGCATTCCGATTTCCCGAATGTCTGGACAAGATGATCGAAGAAAAGCTGCTCAACGGTGCAGAGATATAAGATTAAATTTGAAAAAATAGCCTCTCAACTATCTGCATTTCAAAATAACACTCTTCAAATATCAAATTATGACATAAAAACAACATAAAACGACATAAAAAAGTTACTTTCAAAAAAAAAGAAAAAGGCAAAAATAAAGGTGACTTCCTGCACCTTCTTCCTCCATCTCTCAATGCTCAGATCCGGAGCCCCCTCTCCATCTCTCCATCCCTTCCTTCTTTAATGTTGTAAAGCTCTTCACGACCTCCATACCCTTTTCCCCTTAAGGCGTTGGATCCACTTTTTGCCTTGCCACTTTCCCGCTCCTCCGGAGCTCCCCCTTTGAGAAGTCGATCATCGGCATTTGTCCTGGTCTTTGGGCGGTCTTGGGTACTGCTTTTCCCCTCCGCTCGACCTATCGCTCGTCCCTTTCGTTCGCCCCGGTCGATCCATCCTCAACTCCGACGTTCCTCTCCCCGTTCCTTTCAGATCCTCGTTGCTCGGCGCAGGCCCTTCCATCAGCTCAGACTCCTCACAAGTCCCCAACTCCCGCCAACCTCCGCATCTCCGTCGCAGTGCTGTTTCTTCGGAGGTACTTGGTTTTAGCTGCTGATTCCACTTCCCATCACTGTAAGTTTATTTTTCACTACTGTTTTGCTCTGCGGTTTTCGTGGCTTGGCTATTTCTCTCCGTGGTGGTATTGGTATTACTCTATTACTGTGGTTATTCTGACCATAGATTCGAGTGGTTACGAACTTCAACCGATCTTCTTCCCCATCTATCTTGGGACCTTACTTCCCTCTCTATACCTAGTTTCTTCTCTACTTCCGTAAGAGAGTATCTGTCTTGTCTCCTCATCTGATTGTGAGGCATCTGGTTTAGTGATTCCCCCCTTCCTGTGAGCTCCAGCACTGATTCTCCATCTCCTTCTCTGCTGCGAAGCTCCCATCAGGTGGTCCTTTTGTCCATTGTGGTTTCATTATTGGCCGATGGACCTCACGTGGGTTGAAGTGGTAAAAAAAAGAATATTAATACCAAAAAAAATAACTGTGATTTTTCCTCTCTTTCTGGGCCTGCCTCTAACTGGCTTTCCAAGCCCAGAGTCGAGAAGGTTCCCGGTCTCTCTAAGACCTCCTTCTCCCGCCTTTTCCCTCCGACCTCTTCATCTTCCTTTCCTCTTCGTTCTTATTCTCACCTTCTACCAATTACTTTCTACCGATGCCTTCAACCTAGGCACTTAAAGAAAGATTGCTCTTCCAAGATGAAATACTTGTTTTGCCTCAAGTCTGGTCACACACGTCACCGTTGCTTCTCTCTTCAGAAGCTGCTGGGCCTAACCCTGGGAGCACCCATATCGGATCAGGTTCTTGCCACTCTCGACTTCCCCGCCCTGCAGCGCAAGCTCGCGGAGGATAAAGAGGTCAAATCCAAGAAGCAGAAAGTCTCTTCTAGGTCCCCATTACTCCTTACTCCTATTGCTAATCAGTTATCCGATAGCATCCCCCCTCCTCCTCCCGCACTGACTGCTTCCCAGAGCTCCCGTTCCAAGCCTATAGTCACTCAGGTGTTCATCCTGAACATGGAATTGACTGATAGGTTAAAAAAATTTGACACCTACGGTGCCATTTCTTTCAGTGGAGGTTCAATCTCTTTCTTTACATTAAACTCATTTCTCAGTATTTCCTGTAATGTGAAAGAATAAGATTGGGTTCTCAGCACGTGCTCTAACGGTGATGTGGTGATCCACTGTCCCTCCCCCAAAATTCTTGAAGAACTTACCAACAACTCTTCCCTCTCTATTGGAGCTATCACCCTCTCCACCCGGAAATGGGTTCAGTTTAGCCCTCCGACTCAGGCTAGCAGCTCAGCGACCACTAAGGTCACCCTCTTAGTCCTTCCCCCTTTATGTGAATCGTTGAGATTGGTTGGTGAAATGTCAATATGTTTCAGTGAGATCGTTAGCATTTCCTCCTTGTTTAAGCTAGCATCGGGAAGTCTTCAGGTGGAAGCTCTTTTTCGATGCCCTAAGCACTCAGACCGGATTGAAGTCTACTATCCGAGAGATGGTTTTTCTTCCTTCACAGTCTCCGTGCAATATCACGACTCTGTTAGCCTGAGCGGAACAATTCTGCCCCTTTCCACTGGTATTCCGAAGCTAGCTTTTAAGCCTTCTACCATCTCCGCTCCCTTCCATCTTGGTTCCTTTTCACTGTCAAAGTTGGAATTGGCCAATTTGAATGGTTCTCATAAGCCCTCAGCAAGGAAAAAGTATCTGCTTCCTAGCAAGACCTTTGCTTCCCCCAGCAAAAAGAAGATTTCACCTCCTAAAGCTCCAAACCTGGTTTGGATTAATCCCGAAATTTCTTCTCTTCAAGTTGGGACGGTGACTGCTCCAGTTTCTTCAACTACGGTTGTCCTACATCCTCTTCCCCCCCTTCTGGGTCCTCCGAAGCCCTCTCATGTAGAGAGTCTTCCCCCAGCACTTCCCCTATCCTCCTCTCCTCCCAATCCCTCTCATCCCGTTCCTGTCTCTCTCTGGCCGTCTTGGGAGGTCAACCCTCAGTACGCATCTGATTGGGACAAATTTCAAAAGCAAGCTCACTTTCCCAGCATTTGAGAGTCGGCACCGATTCTTCCCCCCCCCCCCCCCCCCCAATCAAAGTCAAGAGGACTCAATCCACAAAAGAAGAGGGATGGATTAATCAGGACAACTTGCCTGGAGAAGAAGAATCAGAGCTGAATCTTGAGCAATCTCTCAAGCAGGTTTCCCCTAAACTTCTTTCTGTTATTTCCCTTCAAAATGTTTTTTTTTGAAATTGGTTGGCAGCAAGAGATTATTTTGAATTTTAGCTTTTTTCTATTCTCCTTCTCCGGGTCTCTCTTTCCCCCATTATCGTTTTTACGAACTTCAATTGGTTATCCCCTGACTTGGCGATTTTGGTTGGGGAAAAACTGGATGGTTTGCCTATTGGGTCGTACTCCTCAGACCTTCTTTATCCAACTTCGCAGTCTCTGGCTGTTCTTGCGCAACCTATCCCTTCGACAGTTCCCTATTCAAACCCACTTATATCGCATTTCGACTCTGTCGACAAGCATCATCCATCCTCTCCTCTTAAGGAGGAAAGGGGTTCCACTTCGCTGCTTTTTTCGCCCGGTAAGCTACCAAACCGTCTCATCAGATCAAGCACCCGCATTAGGGCCAAAAAAACTGAGCGTGCTTATTCAGCTCTTCCCAATGGCTCATTGCGGCAAGCAATGGATCTCTCTGGATTCAATCCAACCCAACCCCAACCACATTCTCAGCAAAATCTTTTAGGCTCTATATTCTGACCGCAGTTTTGCTCATTGTCAGATAAAGATATGGCTAGTCTCGCCCAGGAAATGGGATTTGTGCTAGACTCGTATTCGCCTTTGATTTTTTCCATTAGGCAAAAAGAACGTAATAGAGTTCGAGAGCATCAAAATCTTAATGATTAGTCTCTCTTGGAACATCTGGGGTCTCAATTGACCCATTAAAAAGAGGACAATATATCAGTTAATTTCTTCCTCTCACTGTGACCTTATTTCTATCCAAGAATCAAAGATCGATTCCCCTTCACCTTTTACCTTTCGCGCTATCGGCGGATATCTCTAAATGGATCTCTTTAGACGTGATAGGTTCTAGAGGAGGTATCCTTTTCAGCTTTAAAGAATCGATTTTCTCTCTTATAGCGGTTCGACGCCTTAATTTTTTCCTTATCGTCCAACTGCACTGGACGACCCTCAACTGCACTCTTTCGGTTATTTCGGTTTATGGCCCCTCCACATCAGATAGGCTTACCCTATTTTCGCAAGAATTCCTATCCCTTCACATTTACACCAATGGCCTTTGTTTTTTTTTTCTGTGGAGACTTTAACGTCACCAGGTTTGCTTCCGAAAGGTCGACCACATCTTCTTCTGACTATCACTCCGGTAGTTTTAACGATTGCATCCGTACTCTACAATTGTCCGATCTTCCGCTGAACGGTAGATCTTTCACCTGGTCTAACCTTCGTCAATCACCGACGATGGCCAAACTCGACCGTTTCCTTATATCCCAAAACTGGATTTCCAAGTTTCACAACACTTTCACCAAGGCATTACCCAATCCCTCCTCCGACCACGTTCCCATCGCTCTCTACTCTAATTTCCCCTTCTCTCATCATCACAATTTCCGCTTCGAAAATTTTTGGTTACAAGACCAACTTTTTGTCAATCATATAGTGGAATGCTTATCTTCAGTTACTGGCTCTTCTGGCCTAGGTAGCATCCTCCTCAAACTTCACTCTATAAAATTTGGTTGCAAAATCTGGCATTCCGAAAGACAAAACAACATCACCTTCCTTAAAAATTTTCTTCCAGCTTCCATTGATTCCATTGATAGGCTGGAGGAACAGGGTCCCTTATCTGATCCCATGCGTTCCGAACGCCTATCGTGCAAGCGAGATTATGCCAACATCCTTCATCAAGACTATATCAAATGGGCTCAGAGAGCCAGGAATAGATGGTTAAAAGAAGGTGACGGCAATACTGCTTTCTTTCATAATTTCGCGTCGCATAGGCAACGCTGTAATCGAATCTCGTCGATCGTTCACAACGGGGTTGATCTTAACTCCGATCACGAGATCCATACTGCTTTACTTTCTTTTTATAAAAACCTCATTGGGTCGCACAAACAGCGCTCTATTAGCTTTGATTGGAGTCATCTTTACGATACTCAGTCACAGGACCTCTCTTCTCTCGAGACCCCTTTTTCCTTGGAAGAGATTAAATTGGCTGTTTTTTTTATTAAAAAGCGACTCAGCACCAGGACCGGATGGATTCCCCACATTCTTTTTCCAAAAATTCTGGTTTTGGCTTAAAGTTGATATTCTCCTTATATTTATAGAACTTCATCAGGGAACCTTTTCTTTCGACCGTATCAATTATGCACATATTATGCTCATCCCCAAAATGGTGGGAGCGCACTCTCTCACTAACTTTAGGCCTATTAGCCTGATCAACACTTCTTTCAAAATTATTATGAAAGTTCTTTCCGCGAGGCTTAGCGTGGTTTTATCTCCCCTCATCAACTCTGCTCAATCAGGTTTCATCAAGGACCATTTTATCCTTGATAGTATAGCTTCGGCCCAAGAGATCATCTCTCATTGCCACAACACTAACTCCGAAGGAATCCTTCTCAAACTCGATTTCCAAAAAGCTTACGATAACGTCAGCTGGGATTTCTTGTTTGATATTCTAATTAATCGAGGATTCGGTCCCAAATGGATCGCTTGGATTAAGTCCAGCCTTTTCTCTGGCACATCTTTCATCATCATCAATGGCTCTGAAGGTCACAAATTTAAAATTAAATGTGGCCTCCGTCAAGGTGACCCACTCTCGTCCCTTTTATTTTTCCTTGTCGCAGATGTATTTAGTAAGCTTCTTCGTAATGCTTGGGAACTGCAGGTCATTCAGGGCCTAGGTAGTTCGCACATTTTAGATGGTTTCCTTAACCTACAATACGCTGATGATACTATCATCTTCGCCGAACCAAACTCTCACTCTCTTCGGAACCTAAAGTTGCTTTTTTACTGTTTTGAACTAGCATCGGGCCTATCGATCAATTTTCAAAAATCTTCGGTCCTCTGGCTGGGAGGTTCTCCCAATCAATAGATCGAGGTCTCCAATTTCTTTAAATGCCCTATTGCCTCTTTCCCCATCACGTATCTGGGTATCCCCCTACGATGGGGTAAATTACATATCTGATTGGTCTCCCATGGTGGATAAGGTTGAATCTAGGCTCAATATTTGGGCTGGAAAACTTCTCTCCCGTGGTGGTAGATTAATCCTCCTTAACTCGGTTCTCTCCTCTATCCCCTTTTATATGATGTCGTTCTATTATGTCCCCTCTTGGGTCATCAAGAAGATCGATCAAATCAGAAGTAATTTTTTCTGGACAGGGTTCTCCAATTTCAAGACAGGCTCCCACATTAGCAATTGGAAATTAGTCTACTCTTCCAAAGAGGCAGGGGGTTTAGGGGTCTTGAACCTTAGGCACCATAATATCGCTTTGTTGGGTAAATGGCTTTGGAGATTTTTAAAATATGATCATTTACCATGGATCCAAAGTATCAAGGCCAACTGTTTTTCTACTCCCCATTTGTGGGATTTTCCCCCTAGTATTCTTCGCAACGCCTCTTTGTTCTGGAAAGGGGTTTGGAAAGCGGCTGCAGCTTTCCAATGCGACATCTTCCATGACTGTTGTGACGGATCCAAAACCAAATTCTGGACCGATCTCTGGATTGGTAATACCAAACTCGCCTCCGCTTTCCCATCTCTCTTTTGCCTGGCATCCAATCCGCTAGCCACGGTGGCAGACTCTTTCACCTTTATTAATATGCAAAGACATTGGATCATCCCTTTCTCGAGCGATCTTTCTTCCCACCTAACCTCTGAGCTTAACGACCTTCTTTCCTCCCTTAACAATTTCGAGTGGCACTCGAAAGAAGAGTTTTCTTGGCATTGGAACTCGTCACGGACCTTCTCGGTTAAATCGTTTTATAACTTTCTTAACTTTTGAGGTGTCCACTCACCTTTTGCTGAATTCATTTGGGATACTTGTGCCCCTCTTAAGGTAAAAATCCTCTCCTGGCTCATTCTTAACAACAAGCTTCTCACCGTCGAAATCCTCAACAAAAGAAATTTGGTGTGGGGACAGATGTGTCCCCTTTGCTCCGATTTTTTTGAGGATGCAGATCACCTGTTTGTTGGTTGCGAGTTCATTAGACCCCTGTGGAAAATTAGCTCTCTAGCTTGGAAAGTTACCTCCATCCCCTCCAATTTATCTTCTTGTTGGACTATTCTTCCAACAAATAAGAAGTACCGCAATTCGTGGAACCTATCGGTTCAAATTATCATTTGGATCATGTGGTTGGAAAGAAATAACAGATTATTCAGGCACTGCGCTTCACCTATCTATCCTTTAATTGAGGAATTTTTATTTCTTTTTAATTTCTGGTCTTCGACGTTAAAAATCGAAGCGAGAGATTCTCTTTACGGTCGAAGACTAGACGATTCCTTAATTTGTCTCCGCAACCTTAATGCTTTTTAATTTTCTAAGTTTTACGTGTTTCTTGATAGTTTCTGATGTTTTTTCACAGGGTTGAAGCAGGCTCTGGATTGTCTTTTTTGGATGCTACCTCATGTGCACTTTTTATCTAGCTTTGCTTCGGACGTGCATGTTGAGCAGCGGATGTTTATTTTCTTTTCTCTTCCCTGTCTATAGGTCTTTATGTTGTCTTCTGTTCCAGTTTTATCCTGGCTTGGATCATAGCAAGGAATTTATTTTTGGTATGGTTTGTTCCTTTTTTGTTGGATCCCCGGCACTTTTGCGGGCAGGCGTCTCTTGCCTGAACCCCGGGAAGAATTCGATGCTAGGTTGTGTGTTGTGATGGTTTTTTATTGTGCTATATTATGAAGCTTGTCTCTATGTTTCTATTGGCTCTGTGGTTTTTGCCTTGCGTATGATCTGTACGCTTTCTGTGAGTTCATCAGCGGAGGTGCTTGCCTCCTTGCTTTTTTATTTTAGTTTGTGTTTCTTTTCGATTTACTCCTACACTGGTTTCTATATTACGTGTATGCTTGCTATTAACTTTTTTCTTCCAGGTTCCGTTTCGGTGCGACCTTTCCTGGTTGTAGGATGTTGGTGAGCTTTTTGGGTAGGGCTTTATCCTTAGTTTGCTTGACCATGCCCAGACTGGTTGTATCCTTTTGGGCGTATTGAGCATTTTTGGCTCCCTTGCCCATCACGGCGTCCGGTAATAGCCAGGTATCGGAGTTTTTATCGCTCAAAGATGTTCAGCAGATGACTCTAGTTTTGATCTCCTCTGACCGCTGTGTCCCTGGAGGATGAGTTCCGCTCTTGCCTCACCGGAGTGTACCTCTGGATGTTAGTGGCCTCTCATCTGTAACTGATTGGACCTAATTCGATCTGTAAGGGTGTCGAGAGGGCGCATCGCACTCTTGCGGCTGGCATCTCAGTATGCTAACCATCTCCCAGTCTTGCTCTCTGTCTTCTGTGTCGTTGTTTCTACTGTACTAGTTTGTTTATATTTTTTTCCTTGCTCTTGTTGTCGCTGCTCTCTTTTTGTCGCCTGTATCAGTGGGTTTTACGACTTGTAAAACTTTTTTTGTACAATCCTTTGTTTTTATAATATTATTGCCTGGATGGAGTCGCAAGACTCTATCCGTTTCATCAAAAAAAAAAAAATCAAATTATGACAAAATACTCCTCTAACTTTGGAAAAAATACCCCTCCACTTTTTATAATAATTTGATTAATTTTTCTGTACAATCAGTTTAGTCCATTTGACTAAGAAATGTTGATGTATATATTTCAAAACAGCAAAGCTGAGGTTAGTTTTTATAGAATCTAATTATGAAGGTGTTTTTTGCAAGAAGTAGAATAGTTCAAGGGTGTTTATTTTGAATTTTTTCCCAAACTGTCCCACTTTTTGAAAGTTTTTCCAAACCGTCCTACTTTTTTTTTAAATTTCCAAACATCCCACTCGGTCTTTGAAAGGCCGAGTGTAGTTAAAACTCACGTGGTCTTTCAAAGACCGAGTCTTACTCTTCTATTTTTCGAAGTGTAAGACTCGGTCTTTGAAAGACCGCGTGTATTTTAACTGCACTCGGTCTTTCAAAGACCGTGTGCTTATTTTGATAAATATTTTCGAAAGTGGGTTAGTTTGGTAAATACTTTCAAAAAGTGGATCATTTTGGTAATAAGTTTGGTTTGTAGAAGGAAAAAATACCAATTAAGAACTAGAGACTATTTAATTATATAGCAAGTGTTACATAATACTAGCAAACCACAAGCACCAATTTGATTATTTGGAAACTATGTCTAATATTAAACTATTATTGTATAATCAAATTAAACTTTATAAGAACCTAACTAATAGTAATAACACTTTAACACTAGTTAAAACACAATATGAATAGAGAAATATGAAATAAATGAAAATAGTGAATATTCTAGTTAACTATGAATGTCAATAATAATTATTGGAAAGTACTCAATATTAAACATAGAAAAGGGAGTTCCTGGTCTAGGCCCCCATCTTTTTCGAAAAGTACTATTTTCCTTCCATAGACTTTGCGTCTTAAATTTTATGAACCTAAAAAAATATTGTAATTTATTTAGTGTTTGCACCTTTAATTTTAGTACTGCAACCATAATCTAATAAGGTTTGAGTCATTACAACAGGATCATTCGACTTGACTAGTCCATCAGCCGACTGATTTACATCAGTCGACTTGATTTCCTTATCGGTCAACTTATCCGCTAGGGTAGTTTGCCCTAGTGATTTAATTACGTTATTTAAATGTGATGAATCAGTTTCATCATCTTCAATAACAGTAGATGAAGTCAGAGATTCATCAAATGAAATATGCATGAATTCTTCAATAGTCAAAGTTGACTTATTGAAGATCCTAAATGCCTTACTCTTATTTAAGTATCTAATGAAGATACCTTCATTAGATCTAGGATCAAACTTATCTAAATTATCTTTAGTGTTTAAAATAAAACACTTGCAACCAAATACTTTAAAGTAAGATACTTTAGGAATCCTATAAAAAAAAGTTCATAACATGTTTTCTTAAGCTTAGGTCTAATCTAAATTCTATTTAAAACATAACAAATTGTTGAAACAGCTTCAGGCCAGAAGTACTTAGGCAAATTGCTTTCAATAAGCATAGTACGTACATAAAGTTCTATTTTTTCTTTCAACCACTCCATTTTGTGGTGAAGCTCTAGGAAATGCAAATGAATGTGTTATATCATTCTTGTTGCAATATTCTGAAAACGTTTCATTCTCAAATTCTCCACCAAGATCACTTCTGATAGTGACTATGGTTAGAGATTTTTTTATTTTGAATCCGTTTACAAATTTTTTTAAATACTTCAAAGGCATCATTCTTATGTTTTAAAAAGAAAACCCACGTGAATCTTGAAAAAATATCTACTAAAACAAATACATACCTACTTTTATTTAAAGAAGTGACTATAGTAGGACCAAATAAATTCATATGGATTAATTCGAGAGGCCTACTAGTACAAATCATTTCTTTTGTCTTAAAAGTAGATTTGACTTGTTTACCTAGTTGACATGCATCACATAACTTATCCTTTTTATAGGATAGTCTTGGCAGTCCTTTAACTAGGTTGTATTTAGACAATTTAGCAATATTTTTCATATCCACATGACCAACTCTCTTATGCCAAAGCCAAGAATTATTGTTAGAAGCTACTAAGCAAAATTCATTCGAAAAATCATTTGATTTTAAACATAACTCATAAATATTATTTTTCCTAAATGCTTGAAAAATTATATTTTTCATGGTAGAATCATAAATTAAACACGCATCTTTTTCAAAAATAATTTTATATCCCTTATTACACAATTGGCTTATACTTAACAGATTATTCTTAAGACCATTAACAAGAAAAATCTTTTCTATATTACGGGTAGTGTTCTTACCGACCATGCCTATTCCAATAACCTTCTCTTTATTGTTGTCACCGAATGGGACTGTTCCTCCATCAATCTCATGTATGGAAGATAGGAGGTTGGAATGACCAGTCATGTGCTTGGAGCATCCGCTGTCAAGTATCCAACGTTCTCTTTTAGATACCTATAAAAAAAAATCATTGTGAATATGGTACCCTTTTTATTGGGTCCGAAAGGGATTAATTTTTGGGAAACCAAACCCAAAATGAGTTTGATTTACCACCAAATGCAGGAATATAATCTACAGAATTACATACACTAAGAACAAATTAATTTATATAAGTAATTCTATCTTTTTGACTTAGGTTGACTGGAACCCATATATTTTTGCTCTGTCCAGTCGACTTTATCGAACATTTCAGTCGACTGTTACTGAAATTCAGTCGACTGGGAGGTGAAATAAGTTGAATTATCTAGGGTTTTCGTCTATTTGAATAAGACTCTGAACTCTGGATAGACGACTGAAATTGGGGTTCAGTCGACTGGTCTGAATGACAGAGTTACTCTTTTTATTGAAAACAACAGTTTTTGGTTTTTCAAAAAACTCATATAATTTATTCTTAACACTAGAAATATATTCAGCTTTATTACTACTAGTGTTATTAGAGACTTGATGTTTTTCAAGAGACTTTTGAAAACCAAGTCCAAATCTTTATTAGTTTGAATTTGATTTTGGAGAACTTCATTTAAATTCTCATTTTCTTTGTTAAATTTAGATACATTATTGGATATCTCTTCATAATTTTTTAAAAGAGATACAAGATCTATATCTAAATTAGAGAGTCTAGAATTTAAAGACTTGACTTCAACATTTAAGTCAAGATTCTCTTGAGAAAGTGTTTGAACAACTTTCTTTAAATTTTTAACTCTAATTTATTCTTTCTTAAGTTCTTAAAAATTCTCATTAAAAGCATCTAATAAGTCATTTGAATCAAAGTTATCACTTACTTCGTTTTGTGTAGCCATAAAGCATACATTAGTAACTTCGTTTGTCTCTTCATTTTCTTCTTCCGATGAAGAGTCGCTATCGTCCCAAGTTGCTTGATACGCCTTCTTGTTCTTCATATACTTGTTCCTTGTGTACATGTCCACCTTAAAGTTGGAAGCATTTCCTTTAGATTTTGCATTCTCAAGTGGATAACCTTTCTTCATATGACCTGTCTTATTACACTTGAAACAAGTTGGAAGTTCATTAGTATCTTTAGATTTGGAATTAAATTTACCTTTCCTTAGAAACTTTTTAAATTTTCTCGTGAACATGGCTATCTCTTCCTCATCTCCTTCTTCATCTTCGGAGACCGACATGGCCTTGAATGCGAGTGTCTTTTTCTTTGATTGTTGAGGTTCTAGATCCTTCTTGCGTTCTTCAAGTTGAACTTCATATGCCATAAGATTTCCCACAAGATTCTCAAGAGAGAGTTGTGTTAAATTGTTGGCCTCTTCTTTGGTGGTGGTCTTCTTCTCCTATTCGGGGGTTAAGGCACGAAGAACTTTTCTTACCATTTCGGCTTGAGTGTACGTCTTTCCAAGAGCCACAAGAAAATTTGTAATATCCGTGAACCTTGTGATCATATCTGACATATTCTCGATCTCCTTCATGCAGAACATCTTGAACATGTGAACAAGAACAAATATCTTAGATTTTTTAACTTTATTAGTACCTTCATGAGTTACCTCGAGTGTGTGCCTACTTTGATATGCCATTGTTGCATTGGACACACGACTGAACTCCTCCTTGGTAAAAGCACAAAATAGAGCGTTCATCGCCTTTACATTGTTCATTGTTTTGCTCTTCATGTCATCGTTCCATTGTGCATAAGAAATTGTAGGAGCGGTGTACTCGGTCTCCGTCATGTTCCATATCTCATAGTTGATCGCCTGAAGGTAGATCTTCTTTCTATACTTCCAATAGTTATAGTTGGTTCCATCGAATAGGGGTGACCTTTGTGTGGATTGGCTTTCATGGTATTGGCTTACATTAGAAGTAGTTGCCATTGCACTCAACCAGGCTCAGATACCAAGTGTTGGATCCTGTAGGCAAGGCAAATAACACTAGAGGGGGGGGTGAACAATGTTGTTTAAAAATTAATTAAGAAAATAAACTTTTCGTTCTGTCCAATCGACTTAAAAAGAGAATACAGTTGACTGGGGCGTCAGATAAGATGAGTATTTTATACAAGTCTGACTTATAGCGGAAACTCAGTCGACTTACCAGACAAGTGTTCAAAGAGTATTTTATACAAGTCTGATCAGTCGACTTATAGAGGAGACTCAGTCGACTTGCCAGACAAGTTTTCGAATAAAAACACAGAAAAATTGAAATGAAAGTGAAGAAAATACAATCACAGAGAGAGTCAACCACAGAGTACACAACGATGTATCCTGGTTCGGTCCTCCCGACCTACATCCAGTCTCTAAGCAACCCACTTGAGATTTTCCACAATTCTTGAAGAAAATACAAGAATACCCTACGACGTTTGACAACAACCTTGCCAAACCTGTAGACCTCTCTTACCACTAGTGAGAGCACACCCACTCTACAACCTAGAGTGAAAACCCAACTCTACAGCCTAGAGCCCTACTCTCCAACCAAGAGGACTACTCTCACAACCTGAGAGTGAAAAACAACAACAAACGAGTTACAACAACCTATAGCTTTGTTTGTGATTTGTGATTTTTGTATGGTGGCTAATAGGTCAACTTCTGAAATCAGTATAAAATGAATTTGATGTTATACTAGACCGATTTTCAGAGAACTAAGACTTAGAGAATATGAATGCTTTTTAGAATGCTTGTTCTTTCCAAAAAACAAAAGCTTGAAACTTAAGTAAAATGTTTGGAACCTTTACCAAGTGATTTGTACACTCTATTTATAGAGTTAGACACATTGGACGTTGAGAAACAGTTGCACCAACTGTCAACCAACGAAAATAAATGTTTTGAATTTGAAAAACAAGTTTTAGAAACAGAAAACTGTCGAAACGGCTTGAACAGTCGACTAGGTTACCATAATAAGTCGACTGGTCCGAGCTTATGTGAGTTCAGACAGTTTCGTACTAAGACAGTCGACTGGTTCCGAAGAGTGGTCGACTGGTACTCAACAGCTGATCTTATTCAAGCTTATTTCGACCTTTTAACTTTTGTAAAACACTTAAATAATAAAAGATATATGTGAGTGTGTGTGTGACAAGGCTATTACAACATTTCTAAGACTCAAAGAATAAAAATTACAATTGTTACAAGATACTTTAATACAAAATATTTTGAAGCACTAGTCTTGTCTTGAACTTGAGTCTTTGACTTGAGCTTGAGCCATTGTCTTTATGTCTTGAAGCTTGCTTGATCAAATGTGACTTGAACTTAGGTCTTTGTAGTTTGATCGATTCTTTTGAAAGCTTCATTGGATCAACTTTGCCTTTGTGTATTGCACCATGGTATTTGTCTTTGATACATCCTGCAATATATATAGGTGGTAGCACAACTTTGCATTCGGTTGTAGTCATCAAAACCAAGAATCAACAGGAACAACAACAACAACAACAACCATAACAACCAACATGAAGATTTGAAGACCAACAACAACAACAACAAATTGAAGACCAACAAATTGAAGAAATTTATAAATGTATAAAAAATCGTATAAAATCTTTATTTCTTATAAAAAAATTGTGTAATTGAAAATAATTGAATTTGTATAGAAGATATTTGTTATTTTATAGAACAAATTAGTAGAAAATCTTTGTTTCTTATAAAAAAATTGGGAAGCTTGTATTAGTTGAAATCATGTTAATAATATATACATTTTTGGAGGCAATTTCACTATTTGATTCTTATCATTACTATTACATTTTTAAAGTTTAAAAATATATATATTTTAAATAGCCGGACCAACCCGCGACCCGACCTGACTCGACTTGGGTTGGACCCGAATGGGTTCACGGGTTTGGCGGGTCAATATTTTGCATATTCAACCCGGTCCGGCCCAGCCTGGTTATCATTCAGACCCGACCTGAACCCGCCCTACTCGGGTTCCAACTCGGACGGGTTCTACCCGACCTGACCTGGTCGACCGGTTTGCCAACCCTACTAGAGTGTATGCATGGCTGGGTGAGGCCCATGGGTACCAAGTTATTATTTTAGCTTCATTTTAAGTGTGCATTCACTGTTCTTTTCCGAAAGGCCAAAATTTTAAAAGAGTAATGCTTCATTCACTATCAATTTTACTATCATTATTTTCGCTATTTTATGTGGCACACTCCTATTGGAGAGTTCATCCACCTATTCTCTCTTTTCCTACCTATTGAAGTGTGCCACCTAAAATAGTGAAGAAAAATATAGTAAAATTGATAGTAAGTGTAGCATTACTCATTTCAAAAATCACTCTCATTTTTAGTTTAAAATCCAGAAACCCACCTTTATTTTTATTCACAGCACTAAGGCACTCTATTTTTGAAAAAAAAACAACAAAGTCTATTAGGATTCTGTTAGCTTTAGCATGAAATGTCCGTAATGCCCCTCTTTAATTATTGCCACAGGAAATTTTAAAAAAAAATCAAGGATAATACAAACAAGTTGGATGGGTTATTAGAGCATCCAGAGTCGTGTGGTATATTTGCATAAAATACTTTTTTAGCATTTCGATTGCTATAGTGGTATGTTATTTATGCATTATTTGCCATAATCTCTACAGTAGACTGTTTATATATGAGAGAGAACATAGCTATATGCATATTATACAGAACGAAATTTTAAGTTTCGTTCGAAATATTTTATAATATTTTTAATCTATCGAACGAAACTTGAAGTTTCGTCCGATCAAAATAGATGCATTTTTAAAATTAATAAAACATCGGAAATGTGAAAAGTGCTTGGACGAAACTTTATAAGTTTCGTCCATGAATTTAGAATATTTATTAAGTCAATTAATTAATTAGTTAATTATACTTAGTATGCTAATTATCTCTTTTAATAATTAATTATAGGCTTAGTTAATTATACTTAGGGGGTTAATTACACTTAGAGCATCCACAGTCGTAAGATCTAAAATATGCATATATGCATAATTGAAAATAACATTTTGTTGTTTCGCTGCAGTGGGTAAAAGGCAAAATATAGCAAAGTTGTAGAAAATACGAACGTGTTTCGTCCGTCTAAGTTCCTATGATTTAAAAAAAATCATTTTATAAGAGTTTTTTAAAAAAATTATTTTAAAAAAAAAATTGGTGCGACCCACCAATGGGCCGAAACATGATGTTTCGTCCCATGGGTCCGAAATTGGTGGGAGGGTCTTAGTTAAGATATAATTTCATTAATTCGAACTAATCTGAATTATTTAACTAATTATTGAAGTAATTATCTAATTAAATATATAATTAAACTACTTAATCACCTAATCAACTAACTAAATTTTCAGTTAAAAAAAGAAGAAGAAAACATGGTCTTTCTCGGAAGAAACATATCATGTTTCGTCCAATCCTTTATAAATATTATAAACTATTACGGACGAAATATGATGTTTCGTCCTTTATATTATGCATATTGCTATATCTATTCTCATATATAGCAATCTACTGTATCGAAATCGTTATGATATGTATAAATAGCTAACGACTGTAGTGCATTTTTCTCTAAAATATGCATATTATGCATAAAGGCTAAATAAATAAAAAACCCCACTGAAGTATTGGTCATTTTAAAAAAACCCCACTAAAATTTTTTATTTTAAAAAAGCCGCACTCAACTATGTTATCAACAAACCCACATTGATGGAGTTAAGTTTCCGTTAAGGTTTATGTCAAAAAACCACATTCATCTTTCATTTGTGTTTAAAAAAAATCACTTAACCAATCCGATGTTTAAAAAAAACCTCACTGAACTATTGCATCAGTATAATGTAGGTGACATAATTCCTAACGGAAGTTAACTCCGTCAATGTGGGTTTTTTGATAATATAGTATAGTGCGTTTTTTTTTAAATAAAAAGGTTTAGTGAATTTTTTTTTTTAAAATGATCAATATTTCAGTGGATTTTTTTAAATTTAGCCTATGCATAAATGCCTAACGATTGTGGATGCACTTAGGGGATTGAAAGTGACAGGACCCAACGTGGGGATTTATATATATATTTTTTACACTCAGCCCCACATATATATTTTTTACACTTAGGGGGCTGAAAGTGACAGGATCCAATGTGGGGATATATATATATATATATATATATATATATATATATATATATATAGAGAGAGAGAGAGAGAGAGAGAGAGAGAGAGAGAGAGAGAGAGAGAGAGAGGTTCGGGTGAGAACCATGTCCTGGGGTGAGAACTTAAGGGCCTATCCCAGCCATTCATCTGCGTAATCTTAACGGTCAAGATTTTTTAAAATTAAACAATAAGATTAATTAATATTTGCATTAAGATGTCAATCCCTTTAATTAAGCGCTGGGGACCGCGTAATAAAAGGAATGAAAGATCACAGATTATTAGGCAACATATATTGCCTTTTTTATTTTATTTAAAAGAAATGAAGATCACAGATTATTAGGCAACATATATTGCCTTTTTTATTTTATTTTCAGCCGAACCACAATCTTCATCAGGATGAACAACATTTGTTGCTACGTACAATGTTGCTAAATATGAAATTTTTGTTGCTACGTACAATGCAGTTAGTTGCTATTCAAAAAACATTCAGTTGCTATATTGATATAGTCAGTTGCTATACTGACAGCATGTACAACATAAGTTTGCAAATTGATAAACAAAGAATATATATATATATATATATATATATATATATATATATATATATATATATATATATATATATATATATATATATATATTCCTGCTAAAATATGCACTAGTTGTATCTACTTACAATACAGTCAGTTGCTATATAGTGAACGAATTGGTGAAGGAACGAATTGGTGAATGATTCTGCAGTTGCTATTAATTTGGGATACAAAATCTTCTCCAATATTTTACGGGAATAAATTATTTCTCTCTCCAGTTTGACTAAATTTTTCTTAACCGTCACACAAAAAAAACGGGAATAAATTATTTCTCTCTCCAGTTTGACCAAATTTTCCTTAACCGTCACACAAAAAAAAAATTTCTGTAGAGTATGATCTATTACCTTATTATGTACTTGCATAATCTCAACTATACAAAATGATTTGATGAGTGGTTGGGAGAGGCCCTTAGGTTCTCACTCCAGGGTTGGTTCTCACCCGAACCGACCCCTATTTATATATATATATATATATATATATATATATATTCGCTTCGACGAAGCTTCAAGTTTTGTCCGTGGGAATTAAAAAAAAATCTCACTCCGACGAACCTTCAAGTTTCATCCAAGATTAAAAATTAATAAAATATACTATTCGGGATAAAAAAGTTATACAAAATTTAATTTCTTCTAAGCGCCCGATCAAATTTTTTTGCTATTTTGCTATTTTTTAGCATTTAACTACTGCAACGGAACTCTAATTTGCTATATCTATTCATATATTTTATCTTTCATAACTGTGGATGCTCTTACTCATCAATTAAATTAGAAGCCTCGAAAAATTCCAAAATAACTTCAACATGTCAAAGTCAAACGTCTCAAAATTCTCAGCCACTAAAATATCCAACGGCACTAAATTCTCCCACACGTGCACTTCACGTGCCATACCAAAATGATTTTTTTTTTATATTTTTTTTTTGATTATACTGGGTTTCCATCCCCTCTATGGGTCAGACTAATCCCAGTCCCGTGACAAGGAGCCCCAACTTTGGTTGGGTTTGTGCGCCAGCCCATCTAGCATAGCGGTCACTGGCCACCCAGAGGTATTTAATCCCCATCTTTTGGGAACCGTAGGGTTCGAACCCAGGATCTTGGAGGAGCACACTCCAAGTCCCATCGCTCTTACCACTAGGCCACTTGCGGTGGTTACCAAAATGATTTTATTTAAACACTTTATGAAATTGAGGTTTTTTCAAAAATATAAAATATCCAACAATTCCTTGGGTCCATAAAATTTTTATATGAGGCATGGACTTTTTGAGAAATGTTATACATACATTGGTTTCTATCCTAAACATTCATTGAGCTTGTCTTTCAATAGTTATTGGATCCATCATTCACTTAAAGATGAATGAAAAATTTCAATAATTACTAAAAGACAAATTCAATATATATTTAAAGTAAAAGTTATTATATGTATACCATTTTCTGGTTTTTTTTTAATACAATCAAAGGCTGAGATTTCTTTAATGAGAGAATCAAGTCATATGGGCTGTCATTGATTCACCCACATCTACACAATTATCAACGTATTAAAGTCTGGACTCTAGAGAACCAAGTCCTACAAAATATCAGAATCCTTTCATATTTCATACTCTCTCCGTTCCAGATATCCAGGAGTTTTGCACACAGATTAAGGAAGGGTGAGATAAACATTTATTTTCCTTTACACCCTTATTAATAAGTTTTCATGATTTAATTACTAATTCTCTTTCCAATGGAAATTATGATTTCAAGAAATTGTAATTAATATTTTCTCAATTTCAAGACATTCTTTTTACACCAACTATTTGAGATGGTGAGTTGGCATTAATTTTTTGGAGAAAATAAAATCTAGAAAGTTTAAAGTACAATTTTCTAAGAATGTTTGATAGGATTAAGATGAGTAATTAAGATAAAATATCAACATAAATAAGGGCTTTCTTGGAAAAAAATAGAAAAATTTTGGATAATATCACTTAAAGTGAACCAAGAAAAAACCCCTAAATCTATCTATATATTGTAAAATAATAGAAACAATACACAAAGAAAATGGAGACAAGATGAAAGAAGATTATTCTCATTCATAGATTTTTCATGTTTTGTACAAATGATTCACCCAATGGCCTATTTATAGGCTTACAAAGAATACAAAGAGACAATTACATAATTATTACATATGAATAAATATGAATAAATGTAGTGGTGGTGGTGGATAATGTGGAATGAGTGGGGGGGGTTCAATAGACAATTCACACTTAATAATTTATTTATAACACTCCCCCTTGAATGTCTAAGAATATGCCTCGTTAAAACCTTACTAGATAAAACCCAAATGGGAAAAACCCTAGTGAAGAAAAAAGAGTACATAATCTTTAACAATGATATGCAATGAAGATGCTACATCGTTAAAAACCTTACCAAGAAAACCCAGTGGGACAAAACTTGGTGAAGGAAAAAAGAGTGCAGCGCATATCATCTCTCCCCCTGACGAGATCATCCGATTAGGACTTTCAAAAGTCATATCTCGAATCTCGATCAATTCTACCATTCTTTCCAAAAGTTGGGGTGATAGGGTCATAGCGAGCAATCTTCTGGATTGTCGCTTGATTTTATTTGGTTTACAATGATTTCACCCTTTTAATTGAAACATGAGTGAAGAAGAATTTCTGGTGAAATATGTTTCGGCTGATCGCCTTTGAAGAAACCCTCCTTTAATTGAGCTTTAAAGTTGTATTATCTTCAAATAACGTGGTGAGTACTTCTTGATCGATTGAGGATGACACGTTCTCCAAATATATAAAGAAGTTAACCGATCAAACAAACACATATATGCCTCGCATGGAGCCAATATTTCTTGATTGATATCTGGCTTTATAATGATATGATAAATACTCTGCATTTGCATAACCAATCAAAACTGGTATGGACAAATTAGAATAATATAATCCCATATCCATGGTCCCTCGAAGTTATCTTTCATACCAGTCCAATGACTTCGAGTTGACGAGGAACTTCATCTTACCAGTAAACCAACCGCATAAGGTATATCATAATATTCATTATTGATAAGATATATTAGTGCTTCAAAACTGATATTGCACTAAGAAATGGTACTCTAGGACCAAGCAATTTCAATGCCTTTCAAATGTTTAATTTGAAAAACCTGAAAACAAAAATGATGACAAAACAAGAAATTTGCTTATCCAAGGTCTTTTCGTCTTAAGATATTTTTTTAAACATTGCACGGCTTGTACAACTCTTCAGGAGTTCCAACAGACTTTGACCTTGAATATTTAATAAATATATGTGAGCTTATATGACTATTATTATGGTCACCTTTATCGAAAACTCACTAAGATGGTTATATCACATTTTGTTCCGATTGTTTTAATCCATACAAAGCTTTGTTTCACTTTATTGATTAAACTTCCCGGGAATAGTTATTATGTGCTTCTGGCACTTTAAATCTTTCAGATAGTTTTCATATTTATGTCATGGTAATACAAACCATACAGATAGTTTGTGATCACATCTATAAGGCACATTTCCAAATATTCATGTACTGCCAGACATATCAAATATCGAAATGTTATTGCATCCACCACAGGAAAATATGTCTTTCATAATCAACACCAGGCATCTGGGTAAAACCTTGTGCGACAAGCCGTGCTTTATATCTAGTAATCTCATTTCGTTCATTTCTTTTTCGTACAAATACCCATTTATAGCCTACTGGTTTGATCTCTTTTGGTGTTCGGACTACAGGTCCAAAAACTCCTCGTTTTTCAAACGAGTCTAATTCAGACTTAATTTCCTCTTTCCATTTTGGCCAATCATTTCTATTTCTACACTCTTCCACAGAGGTAGGTTCATGATCCTTGTTTTCATTTATGATATTGCGCGCTATATTATATACAAAAATATTGTCGACAATTATATTATTCTGGTCCCATCTTCTTCCCGTAATGACAAAGTTAATCGAGATCTCTTTATTCTTATTCATTTCAGGTACCTAATGATTCTCTATATTATTAACTATATTAACGGTCTCTTCTGAAGAGACATCCTTGTTTCGACCATCATTTTTATTTGCTCCTTATTTTTCTGAGGATGTTTATAATTTTCTTTGGAACCAAGTGATCTACCACGCTTCAGACGTGCCTTAGACTCACTAGTAATTATAGGTAATCCTTCAGGGATACCAATTTTGATTAGAGCATTATCAGTTGGAACTAAGATTTGGTCAGTAAATGTCTGGCAGTTAATTGACATTATCTTGCAACTGAATTATCCTTTGAAATTTTGGTTCAAACTAATGTACTCGAGGATTAAAACTCTCAATGATAATTCCATTATATTTTTTTTTCTAACTGTTTATTTCCTCCCCCTGATGTTGAAAATTAAAGTGACAATCTGCAAACCTTGCAGTAAATACATCTCTAGTCACAAGTTCCATAAACGTGATTATAGATGGAAATTCCCAACATATATTCCCATTCTTCTCTCAGCCCCCCCCCCCCCCCCCCCCCCCCCCCCCCCCCCCTTTTTATTATTATTATGCATTGTGGTGGATAAATTGATAAATGGGAAAAAAAATATGTGGTTCCTGACCATGAACCAATTGTCAGGGGAATAATTATTATAATTGGTTGGCCGGATGCATGTAAGTTGTGATGAGTACAAAACGGCATGTCCCCAAGTCCAAACAGAGAGATTAGATTTCATATTCATATCTCTCACAATTCAATGTGTTCGTATTTGAAAAATCTTCTGGTTTTTCAATGGACTGCCACATGAATTCTCAATTATTTTCGCATCAGTAATGAATCGGGATGGTCTAACCGGTCATGCCGAACCTTAACCATCTTTGTAAACTTATGGTTTACAATATCAGTAAATTTCGGGTTTACTGTGATATGATTCAACCATTCTTGTATAATACAATTTAGATCAGAAAGTGGAGTAAACTTTTCAACACACACCTTTTGATTGTCATACTTAAGGTAACACGTATACCTTGTTCATTCGTAGTCTTATATCTAAACAAATTTATCGAGACTTTAGAGAAAATGGTGTATTTTGAATTCTGAATTTTGTGCCTTCAGGCATCATGGAATTAGCTCTTCAAGAGCTTACGAAATTTAACTCTTCAAGATTTCTAATTTCACACTACCAAATAAATTTATATAATATTGGTATGTGCTTCGTCATATCTCAAATGAGAGAATATGTATTATACAGTGTGTGTGGTAATAATGTCTTCAAGACATTTGTCCCAACTCGAATCTTGAATTTATACATATAAAAATAATAATAAAAAAAGAAAATAAACAAACTTGTAAAGCAATATATCAAGCATATATGATAATATTAAACTTAAATAAACATAATATTATCATAACTCTTAACAGATATAAAAAACAAAAACAAAACTTATAAATAAAGTAATTTGAAATGATAAATCATTTTGATCACTTCTGGTGATCATAATTTTTTTATCTTCAGGATAGTATATTATCACTTCCGGTGATTATTACTTCCATCTTCAGAATGGACAGAATCTGCCACTTTTAAGTGTATCATATCATTGAGGTTATGACCATCAGTTAATTCTTTCCTTTATTCTTTAATGATTCTTGATATGGATCAACAAAATACATTACCGTACTACAGATACGCGACCGATGGTCTTGCATCATACGCCAATGATGGATTGTTTATACATTTTATTTTCCTTTCATTTTCCAAGTCCTCATCTATGGCCACAATGATGGGTACCCTCATGGCTAAAATTACTAGAACAATTATATAGCATCACATTCACTTCAGGGAATGGAGCATGTTCAATATATAAGACGAAATCGTCATTTTTACATACATTTATAGTTAGCCACAGTTATACATATTTAGATCTACAGGATCGTCATCAATTCATACTCATTGTATTGTTATTATACAAACAATATTTTCTTCATTTCGAGAAATCTTCGAGATCTTTAATTTTGATATATCAAATTCTCACATAATTCTTTTTGCTAGATGAACAATATTTTATTTAAATTTCAAGAGATCTTCAGGATTATTGATTTTGATACAATCATCTTTCACTCATTCAGGGAGATTGTGACAAAAGAAAATTATAGCTTTCGTTATATCTTTCGTATGATCTCATTTCGATGATTCTTTGAATCCATCAATTGTCTCTTTGAGACTTTCGATATTCAAATGAATTTCAACATCCAAAACTCATGACAAGTAATTCTTGTCAGTTATTATCAAGAGCTTTGAAAAATAAGAACATAATAAAATTATATGCATATTTAGAAATAACAAGACGAGATCAAAATATAACTTTTCTGATACACAAGATCCATAAAAAATGGCGAGTGTAGAGCATACTAAGTTATATTGATCTTAAGGAAATGATCAAAAGTATATATAAAAAAAAATGAACTCGATATTAACATACTTACATATATAAGACCAAACATTTTTCTTTTTCTTCGGATGAACATGAGACTCGAAAGGTAGAGACTCGTGCTGATAACGTATTGTAAAATAATAGAAACAATACACAAAGAAAATAGAGACAAGATGAAAGAAGATTATTCTCATTCATAGGTTTTTCATGTTTTGTACAAATGATTCACCCAATGGCCTATTTATAGGCTTACAAAGAATACAAATAGACAATTACATAATTATTACATATGAATAAATATGAATAAATGTAGTGGTGGTGGTGGAGAATGTGGAATGAGTGGGGGGAGTTCAATAGACAATTCACACTTAATAATTTATTTATAACACTATAACTATTATAATGGGAGAGATGGGGTTGTAAACAAATAAATAATTTTTTATTCCTTAGTGTGTGTGTGTCAACACGTGCAGTACGCACGTGTTGGTAGATTTTTTTTTGTCCTTTTCATTCCCCTCCCCATTTTCCCCACGTGCATCGCACGTGCATTACACTAGTAACTATTATAATGGGAGAGATGGGGTTGTGAACAAATAAACAATTTTTTATTCCTTAGTGTGTGTGTCAACACGTGCAGCGCACGTGTTGGTAGATTTTTTTTTGTCCTTTTCATTTCCCCTTCCCATTTTTCTCACGTGCATCGCACGTGCATTACACTAGTATCACTTAAAGTGAAACTGAGGGAGTATTGCGAGTCCAGACCATACGGTAATTGAAAAAAACAAAACAAAACAAAGCAAAAAACTAAAAAGCACTGCCACTGAACACTATTTGGGTTCTTCTAGGTAGTATATAATTCAATTATTTTATCTGATCAAAGAACAAGTTGAAAATTTTATGTTATCACCTACATTAATGGTACCCAATGATAATTAGAATGCATTCCGATTTCCCGAATGTCTGGACAAGATGATCGAAGAAAAGCTGCTCAACGGAGCAGAGATATAAGATTAAATTTGAAAAAATAGCCTCTCAACTATATGCATTTCAAAATAACACTCTTCAAATATCAAATTATGAAAAAATACTCCTCAACTTTGGAAAAAATACCCCCTCCACTTTTTTTAATAATTTGATTAATTTTTCAGTACAATCAGTTTGGTCCATTTGACTAAGAATTGTTGATGTATATATTTCAAAACAGCAAAGCTGAGGTTAGTTTTTACAGAATCTAATTATGAAGGTGTTTTTTGCAAGAAGTAGAATAGTTCAAGGGTGTTCATTTTGAATTTAGCCGGAGATACGAATTTATTTATATGGGAGATCTTCCGTTGAAAAACCGAAGATGTGTAAACAAAGTGCATTTCACAAGCTGCTATTGCCAATAACAGCTTTGGTGGTTTGCATTTTGTTTGCACAGAATTTACATTTGCAACGAAAGATCTTCATATATATATATATATATACTAGGTTTGCCCGTTGACACGTGCCGTAGGCACGTATTCGGAACGGTGCACCCTTTTTGATCATATAAAATAGTTTTGGAGGTCGAGTAAATTAATTGAATTAGCAAACATATTATATGAGAAACCATTAAGGTCCAGCAAAAAACATATTATATGATTTTTTTTAATTTTTTTGAACTATTTTTAAAGTTTTTAATTTTTTAATTTTTTTAGTTTTTAAATTTTTTATTTTTTAAAAATTTTAAATTTTTTTTATTTTCTTAATTTTTTGAATAGAAGAGGGAGGGAGAGAGAGAGAGAAAAAAAAAATAATTAAATAAATATAGGAGTTGTTTTGGGTGGGGATTTGAATTTGAGTTTTGGAAGAAAACTTTTGGGAGGGAAAATATGTTTTGTGAGGTTAGACCTGAGCCTTTGATTTTTTTGGGGATTGAAAGAGAACCACTTGATAGCTTTTTTTGTGTTTTATTATATAGATAAAAGAACTAATTTTTTTGTAATCCTACACTTATAATCAAAGACTTTTTCCGAAAATAACTAGATTTTTCTCCAAATAACTAGACAAAATGGTTAGAAGCAGGGACTGCATTAGGTACATAGATATAAATAAACCTAAATGAATATAGCAAATTAAATATGTAAATACCAAACTATTTCTTACCTCTACATTTATACTCCCTCCGTTCCACTTTAAGTGATATTCAGTAGTTTTGCACACAGATTAAGAAAGGGTGAGATAAACATTTGTTTCCCTCTATACCCTTATTAATAAGTCTCCATGATTTAATTACTAATTCTTTTTCCAATATAAATTCTGAATTCAAGAATTTGTAATTAATGTTTTCTCAATACAAATTCTGTTTTCAAAAGAAAATAGAATTGCTAATTCTTTTTCCAATACAGTTAGCATTAAATTTTTGGAGAAAATAAAATCTAGAAAGTTGAAACTACAATTTTCTAAGAATATTTGATAGGATTAAGATGAGTAATTAAGACAAAATTTCAACATAAATAAGGGTTTTCTTGGAAAAAATTGGGAAAAAATTAGATAATATCACTTAAAGTGAAACAAGAAAAAAATCCAAAATATCACTTAAAGTGAAACGGAGGGAGTAATAACTAGTAATTTGCACGTCCAATGCACGTTCTAATTATTATTTTTTATATAGTAATAATAAGACATAATCTGACATCGAATCTAAAACATCTCTTTACTCATCGTATACTTTTTACAAATTACTCATGGGTGCACAAACTTTTATTTTATATGAGTAATACTTTTGTAAATAATTATGTCGTAAATAAATTTATACTTTGAGGGTATTATGATAACAAACAACAATTGAGTAAATAAATGGTTAATCTAATCCCCACTTAAAAATGAATGATTGAGATTAGATGGTTAAATGTTTACAAATTACAAGTTGTCTTAATTGACAACCCCAACCCTCTCATTTGAATATCGGAGATTAGAGATTAGAGAGTTTCATAGTTTGTACTGAACTATCTAACATCTAGATTTGAATCACTTAATTTTTTGTTGCAATTGTAGTGACCATTCGGTCATAAAATTAATAATGAAGTTAAAAATTACAAATATATTTAACCTCTCATGTATATTGCCCATATTAACTATCGTATGCAGGGAAAAAAATTAATTTGAAGGACAAAACTTATCACATCTATTAGATATTTGTTATAGAAAATTAAGCAAGTAATAGATGAAAAGAAATATATTACCCATCTCGTATAATTTGTTGTCAAGTAGATATATATATATATATATTTTTTTTTTTCTTTTCTTTTTTTTCTTCTCCTTCTCAATTTTCTTTTACCATTCCATATCCTCGGCTCACAATATAACACTTCACCTTTGTAATTTGTCTTGAGATAAAGATCACTAACAATAAGTTTCAAGAACAGTGATCAGTGAACATGATGAAATCAAAGAGACTAGTTGTTTAGCAGCACCTTTTGAACCATCTTTTCAAAGTTTAAAGAAGCAGGGCCACCCTTCTCTGTAGCCTTAACTGCACCCTCTTTCTGCTTCAAAGCCTTCTTTCTCATCTCCTCTCCCTTTTCACCTTCCATTAACTCCTTTATCAACCCTGCTACCTCCTCTCTTTTCACATTGCTATCTATTTCCAACCCGATCTCCCATTCTGCACATACATAGCGACAGTTTGTCTGTTGCTCCGCAAAGAACGGCCAACATATCATCGGCACTCCTCCACAGATGCTCTCCAGTATTGAATTCCAACCACAATGTGTCAAGAACCCTCCAATTGAGGAGTGCGATAGAACAGCTTCTTGGTTGCACCAGCTCGCAAGTATGCCTCTTCCTTTCGTCTCCTTCAGAAACTCCTCGGGCAAAATGGCCTGCTCACCTTTGACAAGGTCGGGTCTAATCACCCACAAAAATTCTCTTCCGCTCGTTGCAAGTCCCCATGCAAACTCCACCATCTGCTTGTTTGTCATAACGGTTATACTACCGAAGTTGACGTATACCACTGATTGCGGTTTTCGGCCTTCTAACCAGTCGAGGCAACAAGTATCCTCTTTCCATAGGCTTGAGGTCAAGGAATTGACGGGATCGTTGGATGACAGTTGATGAGATAGCAAGGATAGAGGTCCAATTGTGTAAATTGGTGGGAGAATTAGAGCCATTTCATCTAGGACTGGGCCTTCCAATTGGTCGAAAGTGTTTAGGATGATGGCCGATCCCCGGGATGCTCTGCTAGTTTCCCGAAGTAAAAACCTAAGCATCACATCTTCGGGGTCAGTTGTTCGAATAAAGCTTGGGAAGTCCTTCAATCGCATTTTGTTCATTCCAGAGATCAAATCGATGGGAGTGTCCATATATCCGTTCGTTAGATCATCCATATCTGCAGAAAGAGACATATCAGTTTCCCAAACTTGTTTTTGACTAGAGAATGACAAAACAAAATTTCGACATCTTGTTTCATTACAAAGTAATAACAAAATTATATATGGATCGAGTAGATAAGTGCACACAAAATTACACCATATCTAACAAAAAATATCTAAAAAGCAAATTGAAAATTTAAAAAAAAAAAAAAAAAAAAAAACCTCCTCACAAGTACCAAAGCACTTATAGTGCAAGTGCAAGGCATCATATTCGATTCCGGTCTAATCATTGAGATGTTGAAAAATTGAAAAATCCGTTTCTTTCCAAAATGGATTGCTATGGCAAATTGTTAAAAAAAAAAAAAAAAAAAAAAAAATGAACACTAGGATATATAAGTGTATTTGCTTCATGTGCATCTCAAATAATTAATTTCTTGATATATCTTCGAGGATTTCTTGATTTACTGAGCCTCGGTCTCAAAGTTGTTTGCTTAACTTCAGAAAATTCATGGTTTACATATACCTTTGAGAGGAGCAAGACCTCGAGAGAGAAGATGCCGGTAATGGAGGTAAGCCATGAAGCCACAAGCACTCGTGGTCCAAAAAAGCACATCTGGGATGCCCAACTCTTCTGCAACATCGAGTGTGAAGCTCATGACTCCGTCGGACACGATACAAGACACAGGAGGCAGAGTTCTATTCAATCGTTCCAGCAATTCACGGAAAGGCCCAAGACAGTTCTTAGTGGTGGAGTCGCAAAGGGACGGAATATCCTGAGTACCATCGACGTCAGAAGGTGGTAGACCATCGGGGATTGTTTCAAACCGAAAGTCGCCAGTGCCCTTGACGGAGTCGGGCCCGTGAGACCGGATGAACCGGAGGTGGTTGTACTCAGTGTTGACAAAGGTGATGTGAAAGCCTTTGGAGTGGAGGAGTTTGGCTACTTTTAGCATGGGGTTGATGTGACCTTGGGCTGGATATGGGATTAAAACAGCATGAGGCTTCTCAACTCGAGTAGAATCCATTTTTGTCTCTTGAACTCCGAATACTTTCTTTTGATAGTCTTAAGAGATCTAACAAAGTTGGTTTGATTTATGCAGGGCAGAGGAAGAAATTTTTCGTGCAAATCAGTACTTCAACAATGTTTATTTTCATATTTAGGGCTTTGAGTGGGCTGAACGATCTTTTTGTTGGGCTTTCCTGTAAAACTTTCTCAAGGGAATCTCTGAAAAAGAAATATTCAACCGCGATTTTTATCTGTTAACCCAAATCTAAACCGAACTTCAAAGTATGGATTTATAAAATTAGATTAATTTTTTAGGTATTCATGACACCGATACTCATGAAAATGACACAATCATGTATCCCCCAAACCGTTTGTCGAAACAGAAATCCATCATTACCAACCGTTTCCATTTGGATGAATAAGCTTTTGAGAAAGCCCAAAATGGCATGAATAGTTTCTCCCTAACTTAAAGGGTTAAGGACCAAATGACATATTAAATTTATCTTAATTATTAAATAGCACCTAAAGTTTTTATATTTCCAAAATGGCATCCTAAGTTTATATAATTGGACCAAGCTGTACCCGACGTTAATTTTGGTTATGTATTGAACGGTATGAGGGTAAAATTTTTATATTACGCCCATGACTCTTTAGGGTGCGTTTGGCTTAGCTTTTTTTAGTTTTAAAGCTACTTCAGCAGGAGAAGCTAGAAAGTACAGCTTTGAAATTAAAAGCTGAAGCTATTTGGGTAGTCAGCTTTTTTTTTAACTTTAAAGCTACTTTTAAACTAAAAGTTGTTTGGCAAAGTTCGGTTGAACAATCAGAGATAGAGCATGAAGTATCAAAATTTTTTTGATCATAATTTCTTCAAAATTATCCAATTACAAATATGTAGAGTTAAGTCTACAAATTTATCGAAAATTTTCCAAACTTATTCTACACTAAAGTTTTCATCTTTTTTCTAATCAAACTTCAAACAAGCCCCAAGCAGTAGCAGTATCTGATCAATTGAAATACGTACTACATTGCAGCTTCTTCGTCGATAACATCCCATCAGGATTTTCAAGAACTCCATGGATTTGGGTGTGAGGTTCCCCTTCAACCAGCCCATGAAGATCTACACCAGCCTCTAGAATGCCGATGACTGGGCCATAAGAGGCGGTCTTGAGAAAACCAACTGGGCCAATGCCCTATTCATTGCATCCTACCGTGGTTTCCACGTGGATGGTTGTGAGGCCTCTGTCGAGGCCAAGTACTGCGTTTCACAGGGCAGGCGTTGGTGGGACCAAAAGGAGTTCCAGGATCTTGACAGATATCAGTCATTCTTCCTCTGCTTCTTCTTCAGCGGCGTCGATGGATCCGACGTGGATAAGCACGATCCCATTTGGAAACTTGGACGACGGCGGCGAGGTTCGACGACGGCGGCGGTGGTTCGAAGGCGGCGGCGAGGTTCGGCGGGGGAATGGAGGAAGGGGAAGGGAAAGGGGAAGGGGAATTTTTTTGATCTTTGGTTTTGGGTAAAAAAAAGAAGAAAAGGAGAAGCCAGAAGCTAGAAGTAGATCTAGAGGGCTTCTTTTGGAGCACATTTTCTTAATAAAAAAAAGCTACTTCTACTTTTTTTAGGCTTTTCAAAAATGTGTTTGGCCTAGCTTCTCCTTCTAAAGGAGAAGCTAAGCTAATTTTAAGCTGGGCCAAATACTACCTTAATGTTGTTGTTGCTGTTGGGCAAATGTCTGAATCACCGGGGTTAGCCCCGGCGATAAACACTCCGACGCTCAAGTTAAAACTCAGAAATATATGAGAATTTTTAGTGGCAAAATACTAATTACATAAGGGCTAATTTCTAGATATTGATTTATCTGTATTTCTCGGTGTTTTAATAGAGTTTGTTATTCTCTTCTTCATGAAGTGTGTAACACTCTGAATTCCATTTACATGTAATTTGTAGTACAACATGATTTTTTACTTCATTTCGTACAATTTTACAAGGAAATTAAAACTTTTTATTACTCAACAATGTTTATTACAGAGTTACACAGCAGAAGCTAATTAAAATACAACATGGAATACAACTCTAATATCAGCAGCTTTAATCAGGAATATAATCTTTATCATCAACCGTCTTTAAGTCCTTGCCAATCCAATCCAAATCCTGCACTGAAAATCTGTAGGCACGTTAGTTGCTTACAACCGACGCAATATTATAAAACAGCAATCCTTACTATGCCGTAATATAATGTTTTTCTTACTTTAACAATCACACAATTAAATACATATAAAAGTGTAAAAAGTGACTATCCTAATCATGTCAGTGTATGATATGACTTAATATCTAATGCAGATATTATACTACATTGACACTAATACATACTTGTTCGGATTCTATGCACCTCATCCTACATAGGTCTGAGGGCAAACACCTACGTACTCCACATTAAAGGGTTTAATCCATCGCAATGAAAAACTTCTCGCTAACAAATCAAGTTTTAGCCATTCCACGAGTACAGATTCCAGCCATGAAGTCCACCGTCAAGTTTATACGGAAATCCTCGTTGTGCGAACATCCCGCAAGTGTCCTTCTAGCCCCGGTATACGAATATACACTGGAGAACGGCCTCCTATCCACTTGACTATTCATGATCCTTGAGTCCACCGTCAAATCAATCATAGCCCCAGATTTAATTAAGGCTCGTTTCCATCGCAAGCAACCACAGTCCCAGAGTCCACCGTCAAACTGGGTCTATAGTCTTGGAGTCCACCGTCAGACTATAATAGTCCTGGAGTCCACCGCCAGACTATATAGAGGCAACTCACTTATGTTTGCCCAAGTTTTATTACATCTCCATTTAGTGCCGAATCCATAAGTTTAAATATGAATAAATAATACTACCTAGAGCTAGCTTACCCTCCTACCGGACTTACTTAAAAATACTGAGAACGACAGCCTATATTGGCCAGTTCTCAAATCAATTATTCATTTTCAACATTTGTTGGTACCTGGGTCTCACTAATCCTCTAGAATCAACATTTTTTCATGTTCAACATTATGGGGTACACATATCCATATAATTCATATTCTCAATTTCATGTATTCATATTTCATTCAAATTCTTTCATTCATTCTTTTTTACCAACTATGATGTAAATACTTCATGGTTGATCACACAACCAACAATTCACTTTAATAAGCTTCAAAGTTTCTTCAAATAAATAAACCTTTTTCATATTCATCCATATTTCAATTATAAATCTCAATTCTATTAAAAAAAGTAGATTTATTAATTTCATAACAGAGTCTACTATATCTTTGTAGTAAAAAATCACTTAGAATCATTCTCAATTACTTAGTCTAAATTCATTTGCAAAACAGTAAATTCAAAACCAGAAAACTGCAGTTCATACTTCTTGTAAAAATCATAGAAAATCATATACTTCACGAAACTTTGTGTTCTTTAGATCAAGAAAGGTATAAAGTCTACTACAATTTCTTAGTTATAAGTTTCACCAAAATATTATATTTTTAACCCTGAATTCTTCGAAATCTACAGTAGGGTTGAAATATTGAAATAATGCCAATTGTACAGTCTTGTAAAATTTATTTTAAATTCAATAGACTTTATAGAAAGGTTAACGAGTCTACTCTAAGTTCTTAGTTTTGACTTTTCTCAAAATACTTCATCTAAGATGTTGAAATGATCAAAATCCGAAATGTATACAGATTTCTAGCAACTAGTAACTGCCAACCAGTCCTACGTTTAAATTTTATTAAAATAGTAAATTCCATTAAAAAATTATGAAAATTTAAACAGATACTCCTGACATATACGAAATGTCCCCATAAAAGTTTTAGTTCTAGATTCCAACTATTTTATTAAATGTGATTTTTTGAAGTGCAAACAAAACTCAAAACAACAACTTTCTTTACATAGATCAACAAGTTTGTGTATGAATTTATCCCCGAATTTATTCAATCTAATAAAGATGTATTACCATGCACCCAACATCATTTCAACTTTTCTTCATAACAATCTTTCAATTAGCATGCATTTCTTTTTCATACTCATATCTATCAAATATTCCAAATAACATCATCACAAAATTAATTATAATTCATATGAATTATCAATTTCATGCATCAATATTCCTACACATGCATCTATATAATAAAACACAAAGAAAGCTATCAAGTGGCTCTCATTCAATATAGTAGAAATCAATGGTCCAGATCTAACCTCACAAAACATATTTTCTTGCCCAAAAGTTTTCCCCCAAAAACTCAAATTCAAATCCCCCCAAAACAACTCTTTTATTTATTTATTTATTTATTTCTCTCTCTCTCTCTCTCTCTCTCTCTCTCTCTCTCTCTCTATCTCTCACTCTCTCTCTCTCATTCTCTCTTTATTTACTCAGAAATTTATATTTTCAGATTTTTGGTTTGTAAATTTTCAGATTTTTTATGCATTTTTTTATTGCTCATGTTACATTAAAAATAGTAAATATCTCATCAACAGTTAAATTTCATCATTTTCTACACTCAAAGTTCTAAGAAGTTGGATTTTACACCCTTATTTATAATTATTTTTCAACATATACTAATGAAAATATGGACTTTTATTTACAACTAATTATTGTTTTACTGTTCAAACTTGAGCTACATAATTATTGTTTTACTGTTTACAAGACTTTCATATGCTGTATCATTCCGAAGACGTGCTGTAGGCATGTTCCCATGGGCAAATCTAGTATTACTACATTTTAGAAAGTTCAAGAATCACCCACCTTAATGGAAGAACAAGTGGAAAAAGACTCCTAGAGAGTGGCTCATAGCTCCAGCACAAAAGCTCTTCTCCTCCTAGCAAAGCAAGACCGAGCCTCCCATCTTGAAAAATTCCGAGCTCTCTTTCTTTTCTCTCTTTCTTTTCTTCTCTTTTATTTCTCTTTTGATTTTTGGTGTAAGGTTCATAAAGTAAGGGGTGATATTTATAAGGTCAAATGGGTGAATGAAGATACACCAATTACCCAAATTTAAATGCTCATTATCAAAATTAAACACCCACCATAAAACCAATAACACAAAACCCTTCCAATTCATGGCCGGCCAACACTTGGATTTCCCCATGTGCACTTTTGTGCACGTGCACACCCCCTCATTCATTTAATTATTTGTTTATAACCTAAATGTATATATTTGTTATATGACAAGTGTGGTGACACATTTAAAAGTGTATTCAATATAAATTTTATCATGGGCCTTTATTTTAAAATTAGTTTCTCTTGGGCTTTTAAAATAGATTATGGCCCATGGATTTAAAATCAAAATAAATAACTTAAATAAAATGAGAATATATATAATTCTTAGAAAATTCTTTATGGACTAAATTGCTTGAAATTTGCGCATGAAATGCACACATAAAAAAATATATTCAAAATATGAAATAGATTTGATTAACGGAGAAATGTTTATAAATACTCGGAATATAATATACAAAATTATTTATTTTGGTAATGTTACAGATATTTTGCGTAACGGTGAAATTTACGTAATCGACACGTGTATTAAATGTTTGTGAAATGTTCGTAAAAACACAAAGATTAAAATTAATATTTTTGAGTTGGCTAAAAATATGATTGAAGTGAGTTTTGAGAAAACGGAAAACATATAAATAATTAGAATATGATATTTATATAAGAATACGTTATGAATATTACTTGTAATGGTATAAAATACACGTGTGTAATACAAAAGGGCAAAATTATCATTACTCAATTTTGCGGAGTGTTACACTCCCCCCTCCCCCTCAAAACAGTTATGTACTCAGACTTTACTAGGAAAAAAAGTTATATTTTGTACACACCAAAGAAAAATATCATTATTGTATATAGAAAAACTGGCAATACTACGAAAAGAAACAAAGTTAATTTATATAAGAAAACCATGAGTATCAAAGTTTATAAGAACGGAACAAGAAAAACAAGAAAAATGGCATAAGAAAAGAAATGTGACCATAAATGATAGGATAGACTGAGAGAAATTTTCATACAGAAATAATATTTGATAAAGTATTAGATAAAAAGGAAAATATAAATTAAGTCACTAATTGTGAAATAATTTGGAAAATAACGCAATTGGAAGAAAAATAAAGAGAAATATAGTCAATGGATATTTTAATAAATTATTAATAGGCTTAGTAATCAAAATTTTATCAAAGCAATAAGTGGTAGAATGATTAAAATCACAAACTGAACTGTATCATATATTACGAGATAAAAATTGAACTAGCAAATCAAGAGAACAAGGTTTGAAAAAAATATATGAGCATGAAATTTAGTTAAGAGTATAAAATAATTTTGTATAACAAGTTAATATCATAAAATAATTTGTAAAGTAAATACAATAGTTATATATACGATTTAGAAATAAACGAAAGTGGGGGGTTATTAAAGTAGAAAAATCTATCTCTGTTGTGGGTTTGCCTCGTTGGTATCCAATTGCAGGCATGTCAAGTTGGAGAATTGCCTCTACGATATCTGATTGCAGTTTGCCTTATGGACATTCGGTTGCAGATATTGCCTCCCCGACATCCATTTGCAGTTTGCCTCCATTGATGTCTAGTTACAGATTTACCTTCTCGACATTAGGATGCACCAAAATGGGAGATGGGAAGATATAATCTTCCAAATGTACTTGAATATTGATTGTTTAATAAAGTATGATGTTACTTTTTTTGAAATTGGTGATATGAAAATAGAAGTAAAAGTTGAGATAGTAAGAGTAGAAAATTACAACGATAAAATATTCAAATAAATGATAGTTTTTAAATATCGAATATAAGGTATGTTACAAAATAGTAGGAAGATGATTTATAATGTGTGGAAGTATGTCATAACTATACAAGTAAAACATTACGATCTTGTAAAAACTAGACGGAAATGAATAAGACGATGTAAAATAGTGGAAATATAGTATCGTGAAATCAAAGTATTTGTAAAGTGAATGTAAACATACAAAATTAAAATTCAAAATATAATAGAAATAATAACAAACAAAATGATAGTCTTAATAATAATTTTTTAATATGTAGTGGTTCAAAACTTAATAGAATACGTAAGAGTAATAGTTAAAGCGCATAAAAGAAACATCAGAAAGAAAACGAGTAAGTCAAACTTTAAAGATTAAGATCAAGGGTTTTAAATGAAATAATGAATATCAAAGTGAATTAATAGTATAAGATTTTTGTTTTGTTTTTGTTTTTTGTTTTTTTTAAACGATGAAAAAGTATTACGATGAAAATCCATGAAGAAAAATAAAAAAGAGAAGTGTGTCCACGTGTAAGGCATCATGAATGTAGGTTCAAACCAACCATGCTTCCGCGCGCCACTCTGATACCAAGGAAAAATATGCTCCATTACAATATCACATCAATGTATACAAGGAGAGTATCATGAATGCAAGTTCAATAACTTCAACATTCATTGGGTCAGGGTTATTAGCCATCTTATAGAGTAAGAGAGGAGAAAATATCAGAGTATAGAGCAACACTATTGTAAATCACTTACATTTAAATCTCTATAAGCTAAACTCACACTTCTAATGTCCACCCTAATGTGTCGTCCTTATAATTTTGTACTACTTACTGAGTCGGCTCTGATACCACTTGTAACACCCCGAATTCCATTTACATGTAATTCTTAGTACAACAAGATCTTTTACTTCATTTCGTACAATTTTATAAGGAAATTAAAACTTTTTATTAAACAATAATGTTTATAACAGAGTTACACAGCAAAAGTTAAATAAAATACAACATGAAATACAACTCTAATATCAGCAGCTTTAATCATGAATATAATCTTTATCATCAACTGTCTTTAAGTCCTTGGCAATTCAATCCAAGTCATGCACTGAAAATCTGTGGGCATGTCAGTTGCTTACAACCGACGCAATATTATAAAACAGCGATCCTCACTATGTCATAATATAATGATTCTCTTACTTTAACAATCACACACTTGAATGCATATAAAAGTGTAAAAGTGACTATCCTAAACATGTCAGTGTATGATATGACTTAATGCCTAATGCAGATGTTATACTACAATGACACTAATGTAAACTTGTTCAGATTGTATGCTCCCCATCCTACATAGGTCCGAGGGCAAGCACCTACGTACTTCACATTAAAGGGTTTAATTCATCTCCATAAAAATCTACTCGGTAACAAATCAAGTTTTAGACATTCCACGAGTTCAGATTCTAGCCCTGGTGTCCACTGTCAAGCTTACATGGAAATCCTTGTCATGCGAACAACCCGTAAGTGTCTCTCTAGTCCCGATATACGTATATACACTGGAGAATAGCCTCCCATCTGCCCGACTGTTCATGATCTTGGAGTCCACCGTCAAATCAATCATAGCTCCGGATTTAATTAAGGCTCATTTCCATCGCAAGCAACCACAGTCCCAGAGTTCACCGTCAAACTGGGTCTATAGTCTTGGAGTCCACCGTCAGACTATATAGAGGCAACTCCCTTACGTTTGCCCAAGTTTTATTACATCTCCACTTAGTGCCGAATCCTTATGTTTAAACATGAATAAATAAACTACCTAGAGCTAGCTTACCCTCCTATCGGTCTTACTCAAAAATGTCGAGAACGAAAGCCCATATTGGCCACTTCTCAAATCAATTATTCATTTTCAGCATTTGCTGGTACCTGGATCTCACTAAGCCTCTAGAATCAACATCTTTTCACGTTCAACATTATGGGGTATGCATACACTTATAATTCATATTCTCAATTTCATGTATTCATATTTCATTCAAATTTTTTCATTCATTCTTATTTACCAACAATGAAGTAAACACTTCTTGGTTGATCATTTAACCAACGATTCACTTTAATAAGCTTCCAAGTTTCTTCAAATAAATAAACCATTTTCATATTCATCCATCTTTCAATTATAAATCTCAATTCTAGTCAAAATAATAGATTTATTAATTTCATAAAAGAGTCTACTATATTTTTGTAGTAAAAAATCACTGAGAATCATCATCAATTACTCCGTCTAAATTCATTTGCAAAACAGTAAATTCAAAACCAGAAAACTGCAGTTCATGCTTCTTGTAAAAATCATAGAAAATCATATACTTCACGAAACTGTGTTCTTTATATCAAAATAAAAGTATACAAGTCCACTACAATTTCTTTCTTATAAGTTTCACCAAAATATTGTATCTTTAATCCTGAATTCTTCGAAATCTACAGTAGGGTCGAAATATTGAAATACTGCCAATTGTACAGTCTTGTAAAATTCATTATAAATTCAATAGACTTTACAGAAAGGTTAACGAGTCTACTCTAAGTTCTTAGTTTTGACTTTTCTCAAATTACTTGTAATCCCTGCCTTTCATTTTATGTATTTTTGGATGTATTTTTTTTTCTTCTTTTTGAGAGTTTATTCATATTGTATCTCTTTTTGAACCTTGTTTTGGATCTCCATTATCAATATATCCATCTATTTGATTTTTTGCCTTTATTTGATCTTCTTGATTCTTTGTCTGTCTATTAATTCATCTCCGGTTAATCGAGCTATTATTATTTTTTATCCTCACAAATTGCTTATTCACATCCTATTTTATTGATCTATTCATTTTTTTCCTAACTCATTTGTTGGATCCTTTAATTTAAACGCTATATTTCCCTAAATCCATTTTAAAACCCAAAAGCTTATTTAATCATAACCATGAACCCAAAACACCCTACCCGCTTATGCCCATTTAACCCAATACCCGGTTGCCCCAACCCGTTAACACCCTATGTACACAATTACCCACTGTGAATACATTTCCCAAACATTATCTTCATCCTATTTCTATAGTTGCCTACTGCATTGCCCTGTTCACAGAAACCCTAGCCGACATCCTCACTTCATCCCCTACCTATTTGCATCCCAACTTCAACCCATCCCCTCACCCTATACTCGTCCGGATCCTCTTCCTCTACCCCCCGGTGCACCTCCCTATCTCGCGATCCCACAGCGACCGAGACAGTAGCCCCCCACAGGCTGCTGCCTCACCCCGACACCGACCACAACAAACAACAGCACAGCACCGCACCACACTGTGCTGTGCCCTTCCTCCGTCGACAGGCCAAACCAGCAGACAGTAGCATTGACAGCGTGTGCTCCCCGCCGTCGTCGTTTCGTCGCTTGCCATCGCCATTTCTCTCGACGCGCGCGCACCCCTCCGCTACCCTATCTTGTGTGCGTGTGTTGGTTATCACGAGTTGTGTTCGTAGTCCGTCGTTCGTTCTTTCGTTGAGTTCGTGCCCGGGAATCTGTTCCCGTTATTCATGCTCTTGCTTCGTCATTTTCATCATCAACTATAATGCAAGTAACTTGTATAAATTTCTTTTGCATATACAAGTACTAAATACCGCCTGTAATGTAGTTGTATTCTAGAGACAATTCTTATACAACACCCCTATTATATCTTGTCTCTATGTGTTGATCCGCCCGTAGTTATCTCATTCCACAGACGACATAAAATTTAACTTAGATCTAATTAATCTCTGTTGCATAAATGTAAGTTGGTTGTGAACCACAATATGATGTGTGAATCTTGCATGCTTGACGTGTTACTAGTAGTATATCCTGTTGTTGATCTGTTAAACAGCCTATACCATATTGCTTGGACATCTAGTATATCCTACTTCACACTTTGTTATGATTGGGATGTGTTCCATATGATCTAGTTGATTTTATGCATGAAGAATAATCCTGTCCTTGTTGTTACCCTGTTTTTGTTTAGTATTTTAGACCCTATTAAGGACAGTATATGAAAATTATTTGTGAATATGAATTATAAATAATTCTATCTACTTTCCATAATTTCTGACAGATCTCAATTTCGAGTTGTGAGTTGCAAGTTATGGCTATTTTACTACAGAGGTGTAGACAAATTACAGATTCTGCTTTTTATGAATTCTGGTGTTAAAGATAATATTGATGTTAAAGATAATATTTTGATCCAATATTTTGCTGAGTATAACTAGACTTGATTGGGAATAACCCCTAATTTTTGTGGATTTAATTGATAACTTTTATAAACTATTCTATACTTGCAAACAACTACTATCTATGTAGAATTTTCATACTGTTCCGTAAAGAAACATAATTTCGACCTGATTTCTGTTTACTTTTTATAAAAACTTTGTGAATATGAATTGTACACTACTGTATCTATTTTATCACCCTCTTGAAGGATCTGGATTTTGATTTATATTTTGTAATCTATTGCTGTTTTAGTACTGCTGTGTTTATGATTCCAGATTTACAAAACTGCTGTATCTTGCTGCTTTCTGATTTTAATTGAGTATACTATCTATGTTGGAAAATTATGAAACTTTATTTTCTGGTACTAAACATATTAGGGAATATCCCAGATTTTTCTTGGATTTAATCCGTGAGTTTTTATGCCGTTTTCCTGTTTATGAATGTAAACTTCTGATTTCTGGCTGAACATGTTTTTTGGATACAAATATGTTTTAAGTCTTATTTTTGTGAAATACCATATGACTTATATATATTCGCTGGATTCGGCCGAGAGTCTATTTTCCAGATTTTCTGACAGATCCAGATTTTCCCACTTGTAGCAACATAAATTCTAGATTTAGTACAGTACTGACTTACTGTCCTAAACTAGAATTTTCGTTGTTCTACCATTTTATGAGTTTTCTTTCATCTGTGCATGTTTATCTTTCAATCTGAACCTATTACTTGTTAATGCCATATTATTCTCGCCCTGTTTGGTGACACATACATGCCTATCTGATAATAATAACAAATAATCAAGCCGGGGTTAAGAGAATGATCTAGTGGTGGAAAATATAGAAATGTGTACTTGGAAGGGGGCCCGTGTTTCCCATCTGATTATCTGTTATTTGTTACTTGTTCATGACTACATGATACGCGACTCTGTTTATCTAATTACCTGAATGCACACTTCCCTATAGGAAGGTGTACTCAGAAGAGAACCCATAGGTTCTATATGTCTGTTATCTGTATCTGTTATCTGTCTGTCTGATACCTGAGCATACAGCTCTATACAGTACACTAAGAAATCTGAACGTAATTTGTTTGAATATAGAAACCATGTGGTAAAAGGTTGAGACACATGAAGTGCTACCTAGATAGAACTAAACCACAAGACTTGTGATAACATGACATCTGTTGCATACTGACTTGTACATGCTACTTGACATCTGTTATCTGTTTACCTGTTGCATGATACTTGACATCTGTTCCATATCACCTGTACCTGTTAGCATACCATGTTACTTGATTCTGTTTTCTGATTCATGTTAGATATTCTGTTTTGATGTCCTATCTATCCCATGCTATGCTTGTTTTCGCTGTTACTCTATATTTGTTTATCTTTCCCTGTACTTGTGTCAGCACTACAAGTGGCCCGTAACTTGCATTGATGGGGGTTTGTTTTCTTTTTCCTCTTCCTGCAATTTGTTAAATTCCAGATCATGGTGACCAGTTGCTTGATGGAGTAGGTGATCTGAGATTTTAGATACTCGAGTTCTTGCTACTATTATTATTATTTCCTGTTGCTTGTTTTGAATAAATGTATCTGCCACTTGGATTATTTTGTATTGGGCAATGTGACCTGGAATTATTGACTTGTTCAGATCTGGTTTATTTGAGATTTATTAAATTTTGTTTCAAGTAAATTCTGTTGGTACATTAATGTATTTTTGCATGTGTGGTTGACTTCTCCTTGTTTACTTCATGTTATTCTTGTGAAATGTTGTAAAGATCCTGACAGCTTATGGATGATGAAAATTATTCGCTGGGCTTAGACACGTATCCGTATTCCATATTTTTTTTAGGAAGCGGGGCGTGACATTACTTCATCTATGATGTTGAAATGATCAAAATCCGAAATGTAAACAGATTTCCAGCAACTAGTCAACTGCCAACCAGTCCTAAGTTTAGATTTTATTAAAATAGTAAATGACATTCAAAAATTATGAAATTTTTAAAAAAAATGCTCTTGACATGTAAGAAATGTCCCCATAAAATTTTTATTTTAGATTCCAACTATTTTAATAAATATGATTTTCTGAAGTACAAACAAAACTCAAAACAACAACTTTCTTCACATAGATTAACAATTTTGTATATGAATTTATCCCCCAATTTATTTAATCTAATCATGATGTATTACCATGTTGGATCCTGTAGGCAAGGAAAAAAACACTATAGGGGGGGGGGGAATAGTGTTGTATAAAAATAATTGCTGAATTGAAAGTTATCTTCTGTCCAGTCGACTGTAAAAGAGATATCAGTCGACCGGAGTGTCAGAGTAGAAGAGAATTTTGAGACTATTCTGATAAGTCAACTTAAATAGGAAAGACAGTCGACTTGCCAGAAGAGTTTTTAAGACGATTGTTATACCAGTCTGATCAGTCGACTTAGGATGGAGATCCAGTCGACTTATCAGAAAGATTTCGAGTAAACTGAAATGCAAGTAATGAAAAAAGTTCAAAGAGATACAACCACAGAGATACCAATCACAGAGTATATACGATGTATCCTGGTTCGGTCCTCCCGACCTACATCCAGTCCTCAAGCAACCCACTTGAGATTTTCCACTATTCTTGAACATGTACAAGAATACCCTACGGCGTTGGACAACAACCTTGTCCAACCCGTAGTCCTCTCTCACTACTAGAGAAAGCAAAACCCACTCTTTTACCAAGAGTGAAAAACTAACTCTACACCCTAGAGTCCTACTCTCCAACCGAGAAGAACCACTCTCACAACCGAGAGTAAAAGAAAACAATAAAGATGTTTACAATCAACCTATAGCCTTGTAGTGTTTGTGATTTTGCAAGTGGCTAATCATTCAACTTCTGAAATCAGTCCAAAATGAATTCGATGTTATGCTGGACTGAAATCAGAGAACCAAGACTTGGAGAATTTGAAAGCTTTTGAACTCTTGTTCTCTTTTTGAAAATAAGGACTTGAAAGCTTATCAAAAAGAGAGTAACCTTTTCCAAGTGATTTCTACACTCTATTTATAGAGTTAGAATCACTGGACATTGAGAAACAGTTGTATCAACTGTCAACCAACGGAAATAAATCTTTTGAATTCGAAAAATCAAAATTTGAAATTAGTAAACTATCGAAACGACTTGAATAGTCGACTGGGTTACCGTTATGAGTCGACTGGTCAGAGTTTAAAGAAGATCAGATAGTTTTATACAGATTTAGTCGACTGGTCCTTAACGATAGTCGACTGGTACTCAACAGCTGATCTAGTTCAAGCTGTTTCGACCTTTAGATTTTGTAAAACACATAGTTATAAAATTATGTGTGAGTGTGTGTGTGTGCGTGACAAAGTTGTACATCAATCTAAGACTCAACAAAGAGAAAAATTACATTTGTTTTTACAAGACACAAAATATAAGATAATGAAGCTTTGGTCTTGACTTGAGTCTTGAGTCTTGAGTAAAGCTTTAGCCATTGTCTTTGTATGAAGCTTTGCTTGATCATTCTTTAGCTTTAGAACATTGTGACTTGCTTAATCAATTTGCTTTGAGGCCTTTATGTATCATACAAGATAAGCTTTGATACAACCTACAATATATGAGAAATAGCACAACAAACTTTACACTATGTTGTAATCATCAAAATCAAGAATCAACATTCTCCCCCTTTTTGATGATGACAACACAATAACTTACAATAATAGAAATAGATATTACACATGCTCCCCCTATCAAATGTACAACATGCATAGGTTTAAAAAACATGCACAAAGATCATGCACAAAGATATGCTAAGATATGCTACTCAAAACAAAAAAACACATAACAAAGAAACACATACTAGCACAAACAACAAATACTAGCACTTTTTCTCCCCCTTTGTCATCAACAAAAACAACAAAAAATAGAAGGGAAAAAAATTATAGCAATGCAAGAGAAACAAAAGATAACAAACAAAGCCAAGTTTTTAGACTTAGAATAAAACTAAACCAAGTTTATACATTGAAACTTAAAAGACAAAGTTCAAAAGATTACATAAAGGTAGAAAATAAAAGAAAATAGCTCATCAATCTTCTTCATCTTCATCTTGGCCACCATGAAAGGGAGGAGGAAATTGAGTGACGAACAGGTGGGTAAGATGAGAGACATTCGTCTCAATAACATCTTGACGATCTATGAGGTAATTAACAGCATGATAAATACTGCGAGGATCATCGAAATCTGCTCTAGGACGAGAGGAACTAGAGGCTAAAGACGGACGGACTGAAGTAGCTAAAGGGACAGGAAGGGAAGTCCTAGAAGGAGACCTAGGTGGAGAAGAGAGAAGCTTCATGCGTGCTAAATTTGCACGATGAAAAGACTCATAGTGCTTTACTACATTTGTCTCAGCATCGAGATCAACGCCATAAGCACAAAAGACGCGAGTAAGATGGGCACTAAAAGGAAGAAATGAAGTATGAGCCTTATGAAGCCTAGAGAAGATGACACGACCCCAATTGATATTAATTTTGCCGAATATTGCATAAACAGCTTGTTGCAACTCCATGGAATACTGATCATAACTCTCTATTTTGGGAATAATATTATATGATAGTATGCGTGCAATGATTTTAGCAACAGGGATAATGGGCCTATTGGACATAGGAGGCCCATGATTCGACAAATAAATTTTAGATAAAGTGGTGGCATGATCCATCTCAATTTTTCCTAAATCAAGCCCTTCATCATTCAAACCCAAAATGAGATTGATTCTTTCGGAGGTTAGTTTCATCTTTATATTTTTGACAGAAGTATAGACAAAAATCTCACTACCATCATCCGATTGAACCACTCTCATATTTGTATAAAACAAATAGATGAGTTGAGGGTAGTAGTAGGATTGATTTACTAAGGACAAAAACTCATATAATCCACATTGTTGAAACAATGGGATGAGAGTAAACCCATCAAGATCCGAAAAATTGACAAAACGACCTGGAAAAATCATAATGGAACACATAATGTACCATTTTTCAACAAGGTCAGGACTTCTAAGATATTGGAGATAGTCTCGGGAAGATTGCTCACCCTCTACATAAAAGGTTTTAGACCTCTTTGGAGCCATGAATAAAGACTACATAAACAAAAAGAGGGAAGGAAGTATACCAACAAAGAGACTCTAGAAGAATCAAAAGAGCTTCAAGTGGACTTGAACACCACAAGAAATCAGAGGAGTTGGAGCTTCAAATGACTGGAAATCGATAGCAGCAGCAGCAGCACCAGTTGACTTATCTTCTTCATATCTGGGAGACAAGGATAAGGTAAAAGTGAAAGAAAGGGGGGTAGGTTTAGGGTTTTTACACAGGAATGTATGGCTGAGATCAAGGAGAGGAATAGCAACGGCTCAGATATGGTCAAAGAACAGTAAAAAAGTGAACAGCCGCCTCAAATGATGGGCCAAAATTCGAATTTGAAGAAAACTAATTCGCGATAGTCGACTGGTCTTAGAGGGTAGTCGACTTAGTCGAGAGCAAAATAAAAATAAAAAAACGAACATAAAACTAATACAACTGGTCAGTCGACTGGGTACTGTGCACAGTCGACTGTCCAGAGCATAAAACTCAGACAAAAACTTAGAAAAATAAAGATACTTGGCAGTCGACTGAACAATACTTGTAAGTCGACTTACCAGGAAAAAATTCAAGAAACATCATGAAAACTACAAATCCTTAGTTCTCTCCTTAAGGTGATAAATGTGTCTTCCTTAAGTGGTTTAGTAAAGATGTCAGCTATCTGTTTATCAGTAGAAATAAAGTCTAAATAAATATCTCCCTTTAAAACATGATCACGTAGAAAATGATGTCGAATATCAATATGTTTCGTACGTGAGTGCTAAACCGGATTTTTAGATAAGTTAATGGCACTGGTATTATCACACATTATTGAAGGTTTTTCAAATGAAATACCATAGTCTAATAGGGTTTGTTTCATCTACAAAATTTGGGCACAAGCCAAACTTGCAGCGATATATTCAGCTTCTGTAGTAGATAGGGATACCGAATTTTGCTTCTTACTACACCAAGAGACTAGTGAATGTCCCAAAAAGTGACATGTCCCACAAGTGCTCTTGCGGTCAATTATACTACCGGCAAAATTCGCATCACTATATGATAGAAGTTGAAAGTTATCGGTGCGTGGATAAAATAGACCATATTCAGATGTGCCTTAAGGTATCTTAAAATATGTTTAATAGCTTTTAAGTGAGACTCTTTAGGACTTGACTGATATCTAGCACACAAATATACACTAAACATAATGTCCGGTCTACTAGCAGTTATATATAAGAGTGAGCCAATCATACCTTGATAGAGTTTTTGATCGAAACTCTTACCTAATTCATCTTTGTCAAGGGTAGTGGTAGTAGTCATAGGTATGGTCTTACTACTCGTGCCATCCATGTTAAACTATTTGAGTAATTCCTTAGCATATTTTTCTTGATTAATAAATATGCCATTTGGTGACTGTTTAATTTGCAGTCCAAGGAAATAGTTGAGTTCACCCATGTGACTCATCTCAAACTCGTTTTTTATGGTCTTAGCAAACTCTTGACAGAGATTACTATTAGTAGAACCAAAAATTATGTCATCTACATATATTTATATGATCAAGATATCTGTTTCTATTTTCCTAATAAATAGGGTAGTGTCTACTTTACCTATTTCAAAACCCATTTCTAAAAGAAAAATCTACAATCGATCATACCAAGCACGTGGTGCTTGTTTAAGACCGTATATAGCATTTTTCAATTTAAAAACGTGGTTTGGGAATTGTTTATGTTCGAAACTTGGTGGTTGCTTAACATAAACATCTTCCTTTATAAACCCATTAAGAAAAGCACTTTTAACATCCATTTGGAAGCGTGTAAAATTCATAAAACATGCAAAAGATAATAAGATACAGATTGATTCTAATCTAGCAACAGGAGCATATATTTCATCAAAATCTATGCCTTCTTCTTGATTATACTCTTGAGTAATTAGTCTAGCTTTGTTCCTAACAACTTGTCCTGATTCATCTAACTTATTCTTGAATACCTATTTGGAACCAATTATTGTATGATCAGGAGGTCGTGGAACTAAATCCCATACATCAATCCTTATAAATTGGTTTAACTCATCTTGCTTGGAATTTATCCAAAACTCATTCTCACAAGCTTCTTGTATATTCTTCGGCTCAAAATCCGACAAGAAAGCTCTGTGAGAAAACATGTTAACATGTGATATTGTCTGAATACCATTCGAAATGTCACCAATTATTAAGTCATGAGGATGATCTCTAACTTCAACAAAAGATTTTGGTAAAGTTGGAGACATCATAACAGGATCAGTCGACTTGACCAGGTCATCAGTCGACTTATTTACAGCAGTCGACTTGACTTCCTTATCGGTCAACTTATCCGCAAGGCTAGTTTGCTCTAAAGATGTAATTAATTTATTTAAAGGTGATGAATCAGTGTCATCATCTTCAATTAAAGTCAATGAAGACAGAGATTCATCAAATGCAACATGCATGGATTCATCAATAGTCATTGTTGACTTGTTGAAGATCCTATATGCCTTACTCCTATTTGAGTATCCTATAAAGTTACCCTCATTAGATCTAGGATCAAACTTATCTAAATTATCATTAGTGTTCAGAACACTTACATCCAAATATTTTGAAGTAAGAGACCTTAGGAACTCTATCAAAAAATAGCTCATAACATGTTTTCTTTTGCTTAGGCCTAATCAAAATTTTATTTAAAATATAACAAGCTGTAGCAACGGCTTCAGCCCAAAAATACTTAGGTAAATTACTTTCAACAAGTATGGTACGTGCACATTCTTGCAAAGTCCTATTCTTCCTTTCCACCACTCCATTTTGTGGTGAAGCTCTAGGAAATGCAAACGAATGAGTTATACCATTCTTATTGCAATATTCTGCAAACGTTTCATTTTCAAATTCTCCACCATGATCACTTCTAATAGTGACTATGGTTAGAGACTTTTGATTTTGAATTCGTTTAAAAAAACTAGCAAATTCTACAAAAGCATCATTCTTCTGTTTTAAAAAGAAAGTCCAAGTGAATCGTGAAAAATCGTTTACTAAAACAAATACATACCTACTTTTATTTAAAGAAGTAACTCTAGTAGGGCTAAATAAATCCATGTGGATTAAATTCGAGCGGCCTACTAGTAGAAATTACTTCTTTTATTTTAAAAGTAGATTTAATTTGTTTACCTAGTTGACATGCATCACATTGTTGGATCCTGTAGGCAAGGCAATAAACACAAGAGGGCGGGTGAATAGTATTTTATAAAAATTAAAAAGCGGAATTAAGATTTTTCTTCTGCTCAGTCGACTTGAAAGGATAAACCAGTCGACTGTAGCGACAAAAGAAAAGTGTTTTTAAGATGAGTCTGAGGAGTCGACTTAGAGATGAGACAGTCGACTTATCACACAAATTTCACAGAGTAGTACGAGTCTGACCAGTCGAATTACAGGAGTACACAGTTGACTGTCCAGACAAGTTTCATAGAAAAAATATAAACTGAGAAAAATGAAATGCAAGTTCAGAGAGATACAACCACAGAGTGCATACGATGTATCCTGGTTCGGTCCTCCCGAGCTACATCCAGTCCCCAAGCAACCTACTTGAGATTTTTCACTATTCTTGAAAAAGATTACAAGAATACCCTACGACGTTTAGACAACAACCTTGTCCAACCCGTAGTCCTTTCTCTCAACCAGAGAAAGCAACCAACTCTTCCACCAAGAGTGACAAACCTGACTCTACACCCTAGAGTCCTACTCTCCAACCGAGAGGAAAAGAAAAAACAATAAAATTGTTTACAATCAACCTATAGCCTTGTTGTGATTGTGATTTTGTACGTGGCTAATTGGTCGACTTCTAAATTCAGTCCAAAACGAAATCAATGTTATGCTGGACTGAAAACAGAGAACCAAGACTTTATGAGTTTAGAAAGCTTTTCTCTCTCGAATGCACAATATTTAAACTTTTTCTCAAAAATGCTTGGTAAACTTTAAAGGTGATTCTAAGGCTATATTTATAGACTAGAATCCCTGGACGTTGTAAAAATAATTTTTCATAACTGTTAATCAACGGATAAATAACGGATAAATGTTTTGAATTCGAAAATCAGCTTTTGAAATTAGTGTACTGTCGAAATCACTTGAACAGTCGACTGGGTTGCCTCTATGAGTCGACTGGTCAGAGTTTGAATAAGATCAGGCAGTTTTGTACAGACTCGGTCGACTGGTTATAAATGGCAGTCGACTGGTACTCAACAGCTGATCTAGTTCAAGCTGTTTCGACCTTTAGATTTTGTAAAAAACACACAGTTATAAAAAAAAATTATATGTGAGTGACAAGGCTGTACATCAATCTAAGACTCAACAAAAAGAAAAATTACATTTTTACACGACGCACAAATATAAGACTTGAAGCTTTGGTCTTGACTTGAGTCTTGAGTGAAGTTTTTAGCCATTGTCTTTATCTGGCGCTGTGCTTGATCATTGTTCAGCTTTAGAATATTGTTTGATGCCTTTGTGTAACATATTTGATAACTTTTGATACAACCTGCAATTATATAAAGCATAGCACACACACATTTTGCATTGTTTTGTAATCATCAAAATCAAGAATCAACATTCTCTCCCTTTTTGATGATGACAACACAATAGCTGATAATAAAAGAAAATAGAAAAAAATACAAGCGTACAAGCATTCATATGCTCCCCCTATCAGAAATAAATCATGCATATATTTTCACAAGACTTAAGGCATGCATAAATTCTCACAAAAATTAACAAAGAGAGAATGATAGAGACTGATATTGAGAGACTGATACTGATGTTCTCTCCCCCTTTGTCATCAACAAAAAAGAGAAAATGGGAAGAAAGAATATGTCACACAAACAAAATAACACAAAGAAATTAATTCATAACAACTGAATCTTTAGTTCAAAACTAGTACAAAATAACAAAATGCAACAAGAAGTAAAAAAATAGCAAAGAAAAATAAAAATAAAAAACTCATTAGTCTTCGTCTTCGTCATTTTCGTCATCTTGAGATGGAGGAGGAAATTGTGCAGTGAATAGATGAGTAAGATGGGAAATTTGAGATTCAAGAGCATCTTGACGATCCATGAGATAATTGACAACATTATAAATACTGCGTGGGTCATCAAAATCTGCTCGGGGGCGAGAAGAACTAGAAGTTGAAGATGGTCGAGCTGAAGTGGCTAAAGGAACTTAGGTTTGGGGGGAAGTCCTAGTGGTAGACCTAGGTGGAGTGGCAAGAAGCTTCATGTGTGCTAAACTTGCACGATCAAAGCATTCATAGTGCTTGACAAAATTTGTCTCTGAGTCTAGATCGAAAACGTAAGCACAAAAGACACGAGTCAGGGCACCAAAGGGAAGAAAAGTGGAATGAGACTTATGAAGTCTAGGAAAAATAATACGACCCCAATTGAGATTGATTTTACCAAAAATTGCATAGACAGCTTGTTGTAATTCCATGGAATACTGATCATAACTCCCTGTTTTAGGGATGATATTATATGATAGTATCCGTGCAACAAGTTTTGCAATAGAGGTAATGGATTTATTTTTCATAGGGGGTCCATGATTGGACAAATAAATTTTAGATAAGATGGAGGCATTGTCCATCATGATTTCTCCTAAATCAAGTCCCTCATCGTCTATACCCATAATCAGATTAATTCTCTCGGATGTGAGTTTTATCTTCTTATTTTTGACAGAAGAATAAATTATTACTTCTCAATCATCCGATTGAACAACCCTCATATTTGTATAAAACAAGTAAGTAAGTTGAGGGTAGTAATAGGGTTGATTTTCTAGAGACAGGAAATCATAAAGACTGCAATGTAGAAATAATGACACAAGGTTAAATCTATCAAGATCCGAAATGTTAACAAATCTACCCAGAAAGATAACCGTAGAACAAATGATAAACCATTTTTCTACTAGATCTGGACTTCTAAGATACTGAGTGTAGTCTTTCGAAGAAGAACCCTCATCTATGTGAGAGGTTTTAGATCTCTTGGGTGCCATACTATGAATGAAAAAGATGGATGAAAATATACCAACACGAAGATGCAAAGAATCAACAACAAGAGAACTTGAAATCGACTAGAAGGCACTGGATAAGATCCTCTCAAGACGGCAGCAGCACTGGCAGTCGACTTCTTTTCTCTTCTCTTCTTCTCTTCTTCTCCGGATCTGGGTAAAATTTGGGTAAAAGTGAAAAAGGAGGGGTAGATTTTTAGGGTTTTACCTATGATAGCTACGGCTGTGATCAAGGGAAAAAGGAATCAACGGTTGAGAATGGTCAAAGGCGAGTACAAAGATGAATAGGCATCACAAAAACTGTGCGACGATTTGAATCGGAAGAAAAAATGAGTCGCGACAGTCGACTGGCATTTGTAGGCAGTCGACTTAGTCGAGTGTAAAAAAATGAACATATTATTAACACAACTGGTCGGTCGACTGGTTTAGAATCACAGTCGACTATCCAGGGTAAAAAAAATATAGAAAACAATTCGTGGAAGTCGACTGAACAACTTGTGTAAGTCGACTTAAGAAAATTCAAGAAATATCATGAAAATCACAAATCCCTAGTTCTCTACTTAAAGTAATAAAAGTGTCTTCTTTAAGGGGTTTGGTAAAAATATCAGCTACCTGTTTATCAGTAGAAATAAAGTCTAAAGAAATGTCTCCTTTTAAAACATGATCACGTAGAAAATGATGTCGAATATCAATATGTTTTGTACGTGAATGTTGAACCGGATTCTTAGATAAGTTAATGGCACTGGTATTATCACACATTATTGAAGGTCTTTCATAAGAAATACCATAATCTAATAGGGTTTATTTCATCCACAAAATTTGGGTGCAAGCCAAACTTGCAGCGATATATTCAGCTTCTGTAGTAGATAGGGATACCGAATTTTGCTTCTTACTGCACCAAGAGACTAGTGAATGTCCCAAAAAGTCACATGTTCCACTAGTGCTCTTGTGGTCAGTTTTACTGCCAGCAAAATCAGCATCACTATATGACACAAGTTGAAAATTATCGGTGCGTGGATAAAATCAACCATAATCAGATGTGCCTTTAATATATCTTAAAATTCGTTTCACAGCTTTCCAGTGAGATTCTTTAGGACTTGACTGATATCTAGCACACAAATATACACTAAACATAATGTCTGGTCTACTAGCAGTTATATATAAGAGTGAGCCAATCATACCTCGATAGAGTTTCTGATCGACACTCTTACCTAATATATCTTTGTCAAGGGTAGTGGTAGTAGCCATAGGTGTGGCCTTACTACTTGTGCTATCAATGTTAAAACGTTTGAGTAATTCCTTTGCAAATTTTCCACTATTCTTGAGATTTTTCACTATTCTTTGCAAACATCCAGTCCCCAAGCAACCCACTTGAGATTTTTCACTATTCTTGAAATAGATTACAAGAATACCCTACAGCGTTTAGACAACAATCTTGTCCAACCCGTAGTCCTTTCTTTCAACCAGAGAAAGCAACCCACTCTTCCACCAAGAGTGACAAACCTGACTCTACACCCTAGAGTCCTACTCTCCAACCGAGAGGAAAAGAAAAAACAATAAAATTGTTTACAATCAACTTATAGCCTTGTTGTGATTGTGATTTTGTACGTGGCTATTTGGTAGATTTCTAAATTCAGTCCAAAATGAAATCAATGTTATGCTGGACTGAAAACAGAGAACCAAGACTTAGTGAGTTTTGAAAGCTTTTCTCTCTCGAATGCACAATATTTGAACTTTTTCTCAAAAATGCTTGGTAAACTTTAAAGGTGATTCTAAGGCTATATTTATAGACTAGAATCCCTAGACGTTGTAAAAACAGTTTCTCATAACTGTTAATCAACGGATAAATAACGGATAAATGTTTTGAATTCGAAAATTAGCTTTTGAAATCAGTAAACTGTCGAAATCACTTGAACAGTCGATAGGGTTGCCTCTATAAGTCGACCGGTCAGAGTTTGAATAAGATCAGGCAGTTTTGTTCAGACTCAGTCGACTGGTTATAAATACAGTCGACTGGTAATCAACAGCTGATCTAGTTCAAGCTATTTCGACCTTTAGATTTTGTAAAAAACACAGTTATAAAAAAATTTATATGTGAGTGTGTGTGTGTGACAAGGCTGTACATCAATCCAAGACTCAACAAAAAGAAAAATTACATTTTTACAAGACGCACAAATATAAGACTTGATGCTTTGGTCTTGACTTGAGTCTTGAGTCCTGAGTCTTGAGTGAAGTTTTTAGCCATTGTCTTTATCTGGAGCTGTGCTTGATTATTGTTCAGCTTTAGAATATTGTTTGATGCCTTTGTGTATCATATTTGATAACTTTTGATACAACCTGCAATTATATAAAGCATAGCACAAACACATTTTACATTGTGTTGTAATCATCAAAATCAAGAATCAACACACATAACTTATCATTTTTAAGGGATAGTGTTGGCAGCCCTTTTACTATGTTGTACTTAGACAATTTAGAGAGATTTTTCATATTCACATGGCCAAAACGTTTATGCCATAGCCAAGAATCATTATTAGAAGCTACTAAGCAAAAATCATTCGAAAACTCATATGCCTTTAAACAAAGTTCATAAATGTTATTTTTCCTAAATCCTTGAAAAATTATATTTTGCATAGTAGAACCATAAATTAAGCATGCATCTTTTTCAAACATGATTTTATAACCCTTGTCACATAGTTGGCTAATACTCAACAAGTTATGCTTAAGTCCAATAACTAATAAAATATCTTCTATAGAAGGGTTAGTGTACTTATCGACCATACCAATTCCAATGACCTTTCCTTTGTTGCTGTCACCAAAAGTGACTGTTCCTCCATCAAAGTCTTGAATGGAAGATAGGAGGTTGGCATGACCAGTCATGTGATTCGAGCATCCGCTGTCAAGTATCCAACGATCTCTCTTGGGTACCTATAAAATATTCAATGTGAATATGGTACCCATTTCATTGGGTCCAAAATAGATTAGTTTTCGGAAAACCAAACCTAAGAAGAGTTTGATTTTTCACCATAAGCAGAAATATAATTAGCAGAATTACATACAGTAAGCATATATGAATTAATATAGGCAATTGTATCTTTCGGACTCAGGTTGACTGGAACCCATACATTTTTGCTTTGTCCAGTAGACTTTATTATACCATTCAGTCGATTGTGACTGATATGCAGTCGACTGTGAGGTAGTATAAGTTGACTTATCTCAGATGTTTGTCTCGTTGAATGAGACTTAGTACCTCTGGAAAGGCGACTTATGAGTGGGTTCAGTCGACTGGTCTGAACTATAGATTTGCCTTTATCATGAAAACTTACAGTTTTAGGTTTTTTAAAAAATTCATATAATTTATGCTTAATACTAGAAATAGATGCAGTTTTATTTACACTAGTGTTCTTAGAAGTATGAGATTTTTCAAAATATTTTTGAAAACCAAGTCCAAACCTTTTATTGGATTGAATTTGATTTTGAAGAACATCATTTAAATTCTCCTTTTCTTTATTAAATTTAGATACAATCTTGGATATCACTTCATAATCTTTAATTAGATACACGAGATCTATATCTAAACTAGAAAGACGAGAATTTAAAGATTTCACTTCTTTATCAAGGTTAAGATTCTCCTGAAAAAGTGTTTTATTAACTTTCTCCAAGTCCTTAACTATAATTTTTTCCTTTTTTAGTTCTTGAAAAATCTCGTTGAAAGCATCAAGTAAACTATTAGAATCATAGTGATTACTTACTTGATTTTGAGATGCCATAAAACACACATTAGCAACCTCGTTTGTCTCTTCATTTTCTTCTTCTGATGAAGAGTCGATATCATCCCAAGTTGCTTGGTACACCTTTTTGTTCTTCATGGACTCGTTCTTTGTGTACTTGTCCTTCTTGAAGCTGGACGCCTTTCCCTTAGATTTTACGTTCTCTAGTGGGCAATCCTTCTTCATATGGCCTATTTTATTACACCTGAAACAAGTTGGGGGTTCATTAGATTCCTTAGATTTTGAATTAAACTTACCTTTCCTTAGGAACTTTTTGAACTTTCTCGTGAACATGGCAATCTCTTCCTCATCTTCTTCTTCATCCTCGGAATCTGACATGGCTTTGAATGCTAGTGTCTTCTTCTTGGATTGTTGAGGTTCTTGATCCTTCTTGCGCTCTTCAAGTTGCACCTCATACGCAAAAAAGATTTCCTACAAGATTCTCAAGAGAAAGTTGTGTTAAATCGTTGGCCTCTTCTGTGGTGGTGGTCTTCTTCTCCCATTTGGAGATTAGTGCACGAAGTACCTTCCTCACCATCTCGGCTTGAGTATACGTCTTTTCAAGTGCCACAAGTGAATTGGTAATGTCAGTGAACCTTAAAATCATCTCAGACACATTCTCATTCTCCTTCATGCGGAACATTTCAAACCTGTGAACAAGAATAGATGTTTTAGATTCTTTTACTTTATTTGTTCCTTCATGAGTTACCTTAAGTGTGTGCCAAATTTGATGTGCGGTTGTTGCATTAGACACACGGTTGAACTCCTCCTTTGTAAGGGCACAAAACAGCGCATTCATCGCCTTTGCCTTATTCATTGTTTGGTTCTTCATGTCATCGTTCCATTGTGTATATGGAATGGTAGGAGCGGTGTACTCGGTCTCTGTCATGTTTTCCATTTCATAGTTGATGGATTGAAGGTAGATCTTCATTCTACACTTTCAATAGTTGTAATTGGTTTCATCGAAGAGGGGTGGCCTTTGTGTAGATTGGCCTTCATGGTATTGATTTGCACTCAGCCAAGCTCTGATACCAAGTGTTGGAACTTGTAGGCAAGGCAAGAAACACTAGAGGGGGGGTGAATAGTGTTATATAAAAAATAATTGCGGAATTGAAAGTTATCTTCTATCTAGTCATTTGTAAAAGAGATATCAGTCGATCGGAGCATCAGAGTAGAAGAGTATTTTTGAGACTAGTCTGATAAGTCGACTTAAATAGGAGAGACAGTTGACTTGCCAGAAGAGTTTTTAAGACGATTGTTATACCAGTCTAATCAGTCGACTTAGGATAGAGATCCAATCGACTTACCAGAATGATTTCGAGTAAACTGAAATGCAAGTAATGAAAAAAGTTCGAAGAGATACATCCACAGAGATACCAATCACAGAGTACACACGATGTATCCTGGTTCGATCCTCCCGACCTACATCCAGTCCCCAAGTAACCCACTTGAGATTTTTCACTATTCTTGAAAATGTACAAGAATACCCTACGGCATTAGACAACAACCTTGTCCAACCCGTTGTCCTTTCTTACCACTAGAGAGAGCAAAACCCACTCTTCCACCAAGAGTGAAAAACTGACTCTACACCCTAGAGTCCTACTCTCCAACCGAGATGAACCACTCTCACAACCAAGAGTAAAAGAAAATAATAAAGATGTTTACAATCAACCTATAGCCTTGTAGTGTTTGTGATTTTGCAAGTGACTAATCGGTCAACTTCTGAAATAAGTCCAAAACGAATTCGTTGTTATGCTGGACTGAAATCAGAGAACCAAGATTTAGATAATTTGAAAGCTTTTGAACTCTTGTTCTCTTTTTAAAAATAAGGACTCGAAAGCTTATCAAAAAGAGAGTAACCTTTTTCAAGTGATTTCTACACTCTATTTATAGAGTTAGAATCACTGGACGTTGAGAAACAGTTGTACCAACTGTCAACCAACGGAAATAAATCTTTTGAATTTGAAAAAATCAAGTTTTGAAATCAGTAAACTGTCGAAATGACTTGAACAGTCGACCGGGTTGCCGTTATGAGTCGACTGGTCAGAGTTTGAAGAAGATCAGACAGTTTGTACAAATTCAGTCGACTGGTCCTTAACGGCAGTCGACTAGTACTCAACAGCTGATCTAGTTCAAGCTGTTTTGACCTTTAGATTTTGTAAAACACACAGTTACAAAATTATGTGTGAGTGTGTGTGTGTGTGTGACAAGGCTGTACATCAATCTAAGACTCAACCAAGAGAAAAATTACATTTGCTTTTACAAGACACAAAATATAAGGCATGGAAGCTTTGGTCTTGACTTGAGTCTTGAGTCTTGAGTGAAGATTTAGCCATTGTCTTTGTATGAAACTTTGCTTGATCATTCTTCAGCTTTAGAACACTGTAACTTGCTTGATCAATTTGTTTTGAGGCCTTTGTGTATCATACAAGATAAGCTTTGATACAGCCTGCAATATATGAGAAATAGAACAACAAACTTTGCATTGTGTTGTTATCATCAAAATTAAGAATCAACATACCATGCACCCAACAACATCATTTCAACTTTTCTTCATAACAATCTTTCAATTAGCATGCATTTCTTTTCATACTCATATCTATCAAATATTCCAAATAACATCATCAAAAAATTAACTACAATTCATATGAATTAACAATTTCATGCATCAATATTCCAACACATGCATACTACTACATTTTAGAAAGTTTAAGAATCACCCACCTTAATGTAAGAACAAGTGGTAGCAGACTCCTAGAGAGTGGCTCCTAGCTCCAGCACAAAAGCTCTTCTCCTCCTAGCAAAGCGAGACCGAGCCTCCCATCTTGAAGAAATTCCTAGCTCTTTTTTTTCCTCTCTTTCTTTTCTTCTCTTTTGTTTCTCTATTGATTGGTGTAAGGTTCATGAAGTAAGGGATGATATTTATAGGTCAAATGGGTGAATGAAGAGACACCCATTACCCAAATTTAAATGCCCATTATCAAAATTAAACACCCACCATAAAACCAAAAACACAACTCCCAACCCTTCCAATTCATGGCCGGCCAACCCTTGGATTTCTCCATGTGCACTTTTGTGCACGTGAACTCTACGTGCACAACCCCTCATTCATTTAATTATTTGTTTATAGCCTAAATGTATATATTTATTATATGACAAGTGTGATGACACATTTAAAAGTGTATTCAATCCAAAATTTTATCATGGGTCTTTATTTTAAAATTAGTTTCTCTTGGGCTTTTAAAATAGATTAGGGCCCATTGATTTAAAATCATAATAACTAACTTAGATAAAATGAGAATATATATAATTCTTAAAAAATTCTTTATGGGCTAAATTGCTTAAAATTTGTGCATGAAATGCACACATAAAAATAAATATTCAAAATATGAAATAGATTTGATTAATGGAGAAATATTTATAAATACTCAGAATATAATATACAAAAATATTTATTTTGGTAATGTTATGGATATTTTGCGTAATACCGAAATTTACGTAATCGACACGTGTATTGAAAGTACATGCAATGTACGTAAAAATACAAAGATTGAAATTAATATTTTTGAGTTGGCTAAAAATAGGATTGAAATGAGTTTTGAGAAAACAGAAAACATATAAATAATCAGAATATGATATTTATATAAAACTACGTTACGAATATTACTCGTAACGGTACAAAATACACGTGCATAACACACGTGTGCAAAATTATCATTACTTAATTTTGTAGGGTGTTACAAAGAGATCGGGTCGGTTACCTTTCTCTGGATAAAGAGATATGGTTAATTGACTTTTTTCTTCATTAAGAGATAGAAGTTGTTATGGAGATAGAGTTATGACTCCGCTTGTAAAAAGAGATGGTTTTTAAATCATTTCTTTGGGATAATTATGAGTTTAAAATGATATTTTGGATAATCATGAACACCTTCATACTGGGCCGCTATGGCAATCCGGTATGACAAATATATTTTAGGTCGCTGGGCTTGAAATAGGTCCCTCTCCTTTTCGCAGACCCGTTTCTGGTGGAATTTTCTGTTTTACCCATGAGAGCTTTATCATTCATGCCCGATTTGAATGATCCCGATTTGGTTCTAGTTTTACCCATATCACAAGCCCTCTACTCATGAAGACTGAGTCTCATAGCCTTCGAGGACTAGTTACTTATCGAAATCCTCAAAGATGTGTGAATCTTCCTCGGGGTGTAACGATGTTGTTCTGAGTTTTTAAAATACCCAAAATTATTCTTAGAATTTTCTGGAATTTTTTTTAACTTTTCCAGATTTTTCTGAATTTTTTCCAATTTTCAATTTTTTTTTTCTGTTTCTTATTTCATTTCTGGATTTTTTATAATTAATTATTTGAATTTTTAATTAATTATCCTAAGTTTATAATTATATATTCAAAAAAATTTAATACTTTTCCGAATTAATAATTATTTTTAAAAATTTTCATTAATCAATTTGAACTTTTAACTATATTGGGAAATTTTAAATATTAAATACTAATTATTAAAAAAGAAAATCAGATCAAACTTGTTGACATGGCGCGATGCGGGTTGTTGATCGTGATGACCTCAAGCACTGAGGAGATCGAAATGGCAGGGATCTTGCACTGGCTACTCGATGCGAAGCCATAGCGGGTATGAAGCAGTAGATAAGATCTTGAGGAGATCAAGTGTAATACCCTGATTTTTCAATTAATGAGAAATTATTTATTTTGCACGTGTTGTGCACGTGCAATATTTTTTTGTTTGGACTATTTTTGATGTGTGTATTTAAATATAATTTTCTCAAATTATTTTAGTACAAAAAGCCTTCTTTAAAAGCCTTTTCTTAAAAAGCCCAAAAGCATTTTATTTTATTTATTTTTATAAAATATTTTGGCCCAAAAAGAAAGCCCATGAATTAATTTATTTTAATTAAACTTGTCATGTAGAAGACTTTTTTTAACAAATCTATTTTTATACAAATTAAAAGGGTACAAATTTGGCCTAGTTGCATGCACGTGCACTACACGTACACGTGCATTGCACTCTTCTATGGTGGCCGGGTATCAATCTTTTGGAGGGATTTTTGATTTTGGGTGTGGATAACATGGTGGTAGTTTCAAAGAAGTGGGTAGTTCTTCTAACTCCTACTTTGATCTAGTCCCTTCATCCTACAACCACCAAAATGATCTTGGCCCTCCATTCCACTCATCTTTTAGTATAAATACCCCCCTTCTCATGGCTAATTTTTCATATGCAAAGTGTATTTCATAATTATAGTATTATCATTGTGAGAGTTATAAAAAGATAAGAGAATTGTGTGGGCTTTTGTTGCTTGGAGTGGCCGGCATCAAGGAGGGAAGCTTTCGGTGTGGATTTGAAGGAGCATTCGGCATTGGCTTGGAAGCTTGGAGTTGTGCACTCTTTGGCTAGGAGGTGGTGCTTTCGTCTACAAGGACGTAGTTGCTTTGTTTGTGTTTTCTCTCCAATTGAGGTGGGTAAAACATTTTATATTTCTAAAGTAGATCCATGATAAGTTTCCCCCATTAAAGATGCATGAAAAATATTAATAAGAGCCCACTTGAATTGAATAGTTAGCATGTAAATTGATTGAAATGTAGTGATTAACTTATATGGCTCTAGTGTTAAGATTAAATTGTGTGTAGATTGCCCCATGTTTACTAGTGTGAAGTTGTGATGGTGATTAAATTAAAATGAGTATGTTGTTATTGTGATTAGAGACATAATGTATATTTGTTAATGGTGATGAATAGACCTTTATCTGGATATGAATATGGGCTATGGAAATCATATGTGATGGTTGAATTAAGAACTAATATCAGTAAATTATCACCATGAAATTAGTGAATAAAAAGACTAGTAGATTAATTATATGGCAATGTTGAAAATACAAATTTTTGTAGTTTAATGAATTAATTTTGGATTTTTGTGTGTGAAAAATACATTTCATTAGCACCAAAAAAAATTATATTATTTTACTGGTATGAACTTTTATGACTGAGGATTTAATCTGGAAGTTTTTAGAAAATTTTACTAAAGTAATAAGAAGCTATGGCTTATTGAATATCGAGTTATTTTTAAAACAGTACGAAAATAATACAAATGGACTTTTATTTGGGTTAGTGACAACCCGAGCCAGTGGCTCAGGTGGTCTTGGACCCCGGTTTGCTTCTCTGTGTTGCCCAGTTCGAATCCCAGGCCGAACACTTCTTTTGTTAAATTACCCTAAAAACAGTAACAGCGAACTAAGGGTTCATATAGACCCTAGTCACTCTATGGACGTGTTCAGCGACCGGCCTAGTGGTCGGGGCTCTGTGCTGTCTTGGTGCGGCGCCTGGTTCGATTCTTGCCTTCGGCATATAAGGAAAAATAATTTTTTTGGGTGTTTTTGAAGTCCAAAAATTATGAAATAAATATGGTCATTCTCATAAAATTACAAGGAATTTTATAAGAGTGATTTGGGTATTTTTAGAATGAAATACAATATGGTTTGTGAATAAAAGGCATAAATGGAGCTTTGGTTATGAGATATACACTTGTGGATTTATAACTTATAAAGATAGGCTATTATAAAGTGATTGGCAAAAGTGCTTATGGTGTGACATGATTTTATTTATTTTCATTATGAGTATTGTGCAAGATATGAAGTATGAAGGTTGAAATGTGATATTATGAAGTTGTATAAATTCATGTATGGTTATGAAATTAAAACCATGATTTATGAAAGAGGAAAAGAAATTGTTGGCTATAACTATGAATTGTTTTCATTATGAACTCGTGAATTAAAAGTATTCATTGTGGACTTGTGAATAAAGGGTAATCATGAATTGAAAAAGAATGAGCATGAAAACTCGACATGGAAATTGTCAGGAGTTAAAGATTGTGAAATGAAATTTGAAATAGAGTAGCTAAGTCTCCCCGGCATTGAGAAAAATGAATTGAATTGAAATTAGACCAAGGTTGGTCATGTTGAAACAAATGAATAAGTCCGGTTGATGGAGAGGCTAACTCTAGTGATTATTTTGTTCATGATTTTTAAATAAAACTAAGGACTAGTACATAGTGGAGATGTGATGAAAGTAGAAGAAAAACATGAGTATGAGGGCCAACGGATAGCGGTGTGAGAGCGATTCACAGGTTGCCTGCTTAATGCGTCAAGACATGGCGTGGGCGCTACTCCGAAATTATCGTCCCGGTGGCGACGCTCGTGGGATGTTCGAGTGGCTATGGGTGGTGCCATTGTTCCATGACGGAGGCTGAATTGTCCATAGGTTGCCTGCTCGATGCGTCGTGACAGTGCGTGGGATTCCCCTCCAGGCTGCCTGGACATGGGCTCATAGATCATAGGACATCTAAGACACTACCGTAGTTACAGTAGTAGTTTAAGACATAACGGGGGATTGAACCCTATCAAGATGAAGAACGAATAAGGGCTTGCCCTCGGACCTATGTAGTATGGGATGCATAGAATCCGAACAAGTGTGCATTAGTGTCATGTAACATAATTAACTGCATTAAGGAATAAGTGCACAATCACACCACGACATCAATAGGGTAGTCCCTTTAGTTTGAAATGTGACAAGTTTGTGTTTGCTAAATATGAAATGTTAAGTTATACTATTTCCGGCAAAGCGAGGACGGCCGTGTATAATGTTCATCGGTTGAATAAACTGACGTACCCACAGTCTTATATGCAGGTAAATATCATGTTAAAGATTAAAGAGGATGGATGCTTAGAGATTACATTATGCTGTTGTATTTGTATCAAATTGTTGTATTTTACTTCCGCTGTGCAAAAGAAAGATGTAATTATGATGTAAACTCTGATGTATGATGAAAAGTTTTTATTTCCCTGTAAAAGTGTACTAAAGAAAGTGAAAAGATCCTGTAGAACATCTCGAATTCAGTGTACTTGGGATTCGGGGCGTTACATCAAGACCCTTGATTGTGATGAGCGTGGATTTCGTGATGATCCAACGGTCCTGAAGCAACTCTTCCTTCACCTTACCTGGAGCTAAGGTTACTTGGTGTGACACCGGGTATAGGGGTAGCGGGGCTGACGTGGCGCTCTACGGAGGCTCCATGTGGACGTTAACTGGCCAATGTTGACCTGGTCATGGTCTTTTTTCTATAGGGCCTCTTAGGCTTTTTCTCCTTTGTTTTGTTTTGTTTTGTTTTGTTATGTTTTGTTTTTTTTTTTTGTGTGTGTGTGTGTGTGTGTGTGTGTGTGTGTGTGTGTGTGTGTGTGTGTGTGTGTGTGTGTGTTGGTCCTCTTGGGCTTTCCCGACTATTGAGGGGCCACTATGTGGAAGCCCATGGGTCGGGGTCTAAGGGGTTTTAAAACCCCTGACCCCCACCCTTTTATCCTCATTCATCTTCTTCTTCTCCGACAATTTCCTCTCCCAAAAAACTCCAACGGATTTTATCATTCTCTAGCGAACTTTTCCGACCGAATGAATCACTTCAGGTAATTTATATTATTATTTTTGGATGTCTAGCATTTTTTCAGGTGACTTCTCCTCATCAGATCAACCTGTAGAAAAAATGTCTACCTCTCGACCTAGTATAAAAGATAAGGGAAAAGGGGTAGCGGAGCAGTCTTCTATGAAGGTGGAGACAACTATTGAGATAGATAAGAGGGTATGCAAGTTTGGGAGATGCCTGGGTCCTCTTTTGGGTCTAACTCGTCTTGGACAGTATCCCGATGACTTAGGGGTTCTAGTAGAGAACGGTCTTTGATACGAGGAGCCCGAGTTCCAAGAGGTGTCCAAGGCTGACTCTATCTTAAGTATTATATCAGATGTAGATCTTCATCTGATTAGAGACAGTTTCATGATCCCTTCTCAATTTGACCTTCCCCTGGAGCTAGGGTATGTTCGACACTCCCCAACAAGTACTGCTTCTTTTCTTTCAACGCCCTTCATTTCGGCCTTCGTTTCTCGAATCATTCTTTTGTCAGAGAGGTTTTGAAGTGGTACACGATCATCCCAGTACATTTGTGCCGAATATGTGGAGGCAGATGAGTGCCTTCATTCTACAGTGTCCGACAATGGGTGCCTAGCCAAGTTTAGCGGTGCTTAGGGCACTTTTTAGGCTTCATCAAAAGAGCAAGTCGGAGTTCTGCTTCTACCTTAATCCTCATGTTGGGGTGAAGCTGATCGTGGTCTTAGATTTGATAAAAAACTAGAAGGAGAAGTTCTTTACATTGTGTTGCTCGGAGCAGTGGGGGATCCTCACTAAGTGCCATACAGCAGTACCATGGCGGGTTAGGACAGAATCAGTGTTGGGGGAGGCAAAGATGAAGTTTTGTGAAGACCTCCTTAAGCAGGAACCATTGAGGTGGAGATATGTCACGGAGGAGGTTTTCTTTCAGGAGGGTATAAGCCCAATAGACCATAGTATGACTTTCGCTTTTTATTTGCTTAAGTGTTTTGGTGTCTTGTTTCCCTGAATTTTACTCCTTATTTTGACGTCTTCCCTTGTTTCCTTTAGAAAATACCAATAGTATGGACTTTGCGGTGATCTTGGCCAAGCGCACCGAGCTTAGCTCTAAAGCGCTTGAGGGGAAGAAGCGGAAGCGGACATTGTCCCGGCCCGGAGGTGTGGCAGCAGCTAGGAGCTCGTCTCCTTCCATACCTGTAGTGGATCTGGGCTCACCCCAAGCGTCTTTTAGGAGTCCCACACCCAGAGGCATTACTTTGGCATCTTTGGTTGAGAAGGAGTGTTCGCCTTTGACTATTATACCTTACACAGGCTCTCTGACAAGCTTAAGGCAATTTATTCCCCGGACTGGACCATCAAGTAGCACGAAAGCTTTATCGAGGATGGGGATAACTTCATGGAGGTAGTTTGGCACTCCTGATCCCGAAGGACAGGGCTAGGATGGCCACAGAGGGAGTTGACTCTTCTGTCTTGGAGTTAGCTTGAGCCAACATGTCTGTAAGTGTCGTTGTTTTGCTTTCTTTCGTTCATTCTTGGAGTTTTTTTGTGATCCTCTTGAGTTTTGAAATTATTCGCTATCTTTTAGATCACCTGCTAGCTTAGTAACCTATTTAGATAGGTTATAGAGGATGAGAAGCACTGGGGGTTGTTGACCGACAAGGCCAATCTGGAGAAAGTGAAGGCCATGAGGGCCTAGGAGGCAGCTGAGAAGCAAGGGGAAGCTCTCGGAGAGCAAGTCGCCCAGCCTGAGAATGAGCTGAATAGGAAGGAGGAGGAGGCGATCAAGGTGCAGTCGCCCGTGTTAGAGCTAAGGCGGAGGACCACATGTTTGCTAACATGAAGCAGTCCTATAGCAAGGCCATCGACGATGTTGTCGAGCACGTCCTCCACTTCGACAAGAATGGGTACCATCTAAACTTGGAGCCGGTACCGGGGGATGATAAGGAGGAGGAGGAGGAGATGGATCAGGCAGAGACGACCGATGTGGAGGTGGAAAGAACCGTAGGGGGTGCAGGAGCGAAGCACCCCCCCCCCCCCCCCCCCCCCCCCCCCCCCGCGGTTCATCTGCCGAATTGAATCCTTGACTCCACTTCTTCGCTTTTTGACTTAGTTTTTCTTTAGTTTCTTGTTGTATGTGACAAATAGCGAACTGGTCACCACTTGATGTATCTTTATTTTTTTGAATTGCAATGAAAACTCATTTAGTCTTCAATACTTGTGTTCGTTACCGACGACAGTATTTTATTTTATTTTATGTGTTGGTGTCACGCTTTGCTTCCCAGTGTACAAAATTACGGGAACACAACTATGGCCCAGCGAATGTATAAGTATTCTCACTTACATCATCCATAAGCTGTACAGTCATGATCTCAACAAACATATAAAACACATCCACACAGGCAATAATACTAATCACATGAATATGAGTGAAATAAAATAACCAATATCTGAGATGTATAAACTTCGAGTCAAAATGCCCGAAAATACAATGTACTAGAAAGAAAGCAATCCGATAAGCAGTTCGCAACGATAACTAAATAAAATAGCGACTGACAATAAAACAATATAAAGTACCAATGACGCAGCATTTCCATCACAATCATCTAGAAGGTCTGCTTGTGAAGTCCTTCAAATATATTGCCATCAGTACCTGCATAAACATCATCTGAGGTGTTGGTAGTGGTGATGGTGTGTGTGTGTGTGCGGGGGGGGGGGGGGGGGGGGGGGGGGGGGGGGGGGGTTCTGTTAGAGCAAGCTTCAGAAGGAAAGTAGTATTAAGCAGGGAAAAAATAAGGTATGATATATCAAGAAACAAGGAACGGGAATGATATAATCATGGAAAATGCAATGAAATCAATAATCGATAAGGTATAATCATGATTGTAAGTATAATCAATCAATAGTTAGCGATTTAGTGGCTGGTAATCAATAGTCGGTAATCAATAATCAGGAATTAGTAATCATGAATCAGCAATTAATGTTCGGTAAACGGTATCGATGTCAATTCTTTGTGTCAGTCTTAAGTCTTTTATTCTTTTATTAACCTATATAATGCACGCAATAATGCATTTCATACCACATGTTTGGATGCATCACAATCAAGTGACATTTGGACTCAAATAGTGAAGTCTACTGGATTATATACTCGAGTATTCTCGTGACAGTAATTAGTCATTGGTAAATATGAATGGTAAACATGATCGATAAACATGAATGGTAAACTTGATCGGTAAACATGTTTTGTAAATAGTAATACAGGGAGCACCGCCCCCTTCCGAGTATACTCTCCTATATTGTCACTATTAAGTCGTACCCTTTATTACCTCGACTAGTTATTTTTTTACTATGATTAATCATGAACATGCAGTCCAGACAATTAGTGGGAACGGTGGTATCAAGACATTCAATTCACTTCTTAGGATATTGGTTTCTAAAGGTGGCCCTCCCTCGATTCAAGAGGTGACCACCACAGATTTTAGAGGTTCCCCCCACCAATACATACGATATGGCACTTAGTTCTGCCATCCAAAATACTGGAACAATGACTATAACAGTAACGATGCATTTAATAGTAGTATCAAGATGAAAATAGAGAAAGTCTCAAGGGCGGTAATCATGAGCATGTCAAAAGGTGAAAGCAAATACATGTATGAAGGAAGGAAATCATGAAAGTATCAAGTGGTAGATTCAAATGCATGATATAAGGCAATCTATTGATCTACTGTACCTGAATAATTTATTAAGCATGAATAATAGTGTATATATAGTTCAAGAACATAAGATACAAATTTGGGTAGCAATACATGTCAGCACTAAAACTCACTTTTCTACCACTACAGGAAAGAAAAACCAATGTTGTCAGAGGTTCTAGAAAGTGTACTCTCTTCTGATTCTAACTTTTATTCACTTTACATATTCTATGTTCACTACCTATGCCTACCGGTCGATTCTCTACACGTCTAGTGTTTAGGTATCAACATAGGGTCAGATTCTCATGCTTATAATTCAACTAGAAAATCATTATAAAATCCCCAAAAATTCATAAACTAACTCCTAACAACGTAAATTAACAATCAGGTTAATCTCAGGTTTTAATTCCACTAACAATCTATTATTTCTATTAATCCACCGGGACGATACACCTCAAACAGTATTCTGAAAATTTAGACGTTACAGTACTAAAACATCAATATATCCCAATTTATATATCGGTTTGTGAACCAAAAGATGTTATGGGTTCTACACTCAGAGGGCTACAACATACACATATAAAGCTCTAAATTTGGTTACATGAAACTAGGTCAAATCCTAGTACAAAGTCAGGAAAAAGACATGGCGGAAAATCTAATACTTTATATTTTGAAATCTCGATTCACAAAAAATTGAAATTTATGACTAGAAAGAAGTTTGAATTTATATTCAGTAATTGAATTATATTTCTATGATTAACATTTCTAGAGCATGGAAATACAATCAAAATAAATCTTGCAACATGATAGATTCATATATATACAGATCACTAAGTTGTGCTTACATGGTGTATGCAATATGGTGTCATGACAATGAAATTATATGGGTCTTTCTATGAATATTAAATCGATGGAAGTTAAATAGGATAGTTACTCGGGAATATAACAAGTGGTTCAATATTAGAATCAATTAAGAAAGGATTATAAACAAGAGTTGATAATACGATAGATCAATAAGAATCAGAACTACTTGCAAGAGTTTAAGAAAATGCTTGCCTCTATACTATAATTACGAATGTGTACGAACAACAGGAAGAAGAGAATCAATGATGGCAACGACGGTGGCACAAGGGCATCGAGCGACAACTGCGACAACGATAGTAATATGGCAGCAACGCAACGATAGTGAGCAACGGCAGCAACGAGGTGAGATGGGTTGATGGATTTGATGTTTGGAGTTGAAGAGGCAACAAGTTGTGGGGTTGATGGTCAAGTATGGTGTGCGGGTGTGGAGGCAGCAAGGTAGTGGTTGGATGGAGAGCTTGGAGGTCGGGTATGGTGGCTGTCAGGTGGAGTTGAGGTCGGCGGAGAAGAAAAGGCTACAAGGTGATGGGTTTTGATTGTAGTGGAGGTTGGGTATAGTGTTTGGTTGATGGTGCTCAGGAATAGGTAGTAAGCAGGTGGTCAGGTGTTAAGGGTAGGAGATGAAGGTGGACGATGGTTTATATTGGAGGCAGGGTCGGGATGATGGTGTGCGGGCATTGGGTTGCAGGATTGGAGGTAAGGCAGTTGGATTTCAATGGAGGCAACAAGAGGAGGTCGAGATTGATGGCAGCAAGACAGAGGTGTGATGGATGAAGGTGGAAATTGGGTTCGGTGGAGTTGTGTATGGGTTTGGAGAGAAGTTGGAGGGTTATAGATGAATGGAGTTCGGTTGTTCGGGTGGATGAGAGGTTGACGAAGAATTCGACAGTGAGGATTTCAATGGAGGCAGGTGGTAGTGGTGTTTGGAGGGGATGAAGGAGTTGGGGTCCGGGATTGAAGAGGAGATGGAGTAGGCAGCTGAAGTGAGGGAGAAGAAGATTAGGGTTAATATGTTGTGATTAGGTGATGGAGATTAGGGTGGGCTTGGGCTTGGGCTTGGGTTTAATTGAGTGGGTTAAGTTCTGGGTTTGGGTTTAGAATAATTGGGTTTCGGGTTCAGGTTTGAATTCAAATAGAAGATGTACAATAATAGAACAAATTTAGGCTCTAACATTAATTAACAAATAGTTAAATAGTCTAGTGTATAAAAATGAGTTCAAAAGAATGAAATTTTTTATATAGATAACTGAAATAAAAGAAATTCGTCTGAAGATACATACAATTGAAATAGGGAGTTACGGTTGGGTTGGAACTCCTGAGCATTTTCATCTCTCGTAGCTTTGATTGTCACCGTTGTAGTGACCCATGCTATTTTCTGTTAGCATGTTGTTGTGTATATTGGGAGTGATCATTGCGATGGAGAGATTACCCATTCCCCATACTAAGCTGCATGTGGTGGAGTTTAGGCTTACTCATTTGCGGGGAAGCTATTCAAGGCCTAAGTGGAGTTGGCTACTTGAGGAGAGTGTTGATCAAGAGGAATACCGAAGTGGGTTTCCTTGGAGATTGCCATTCAGAGACGCCTCCACCCAAGGTGGAGGGAAGCTTGCGTGAAGGTAAGACTCCTCTTGCTGGGACGACCGTTGGGAGGGGCTTAGAGATTAAATCCCTTTGCCATTCTTTGCTTGCGGTTACCACCAAGAGCGATGAATTGAAGACCGTAGTACTTGAGAAGAGCTTAAAGGTTGCTCATCAGAAAGAAGTGGTCCCTGAATTCTCAAAAGAGCCTTATCGGGACTGTTCGGCGCGGACTTGTATGCTTTGTTGAAAGATTAGGGTGATGGATGCCCACCTTCGGAAGAGGCTTATTAAGAAGGAAGTGGAGATCTATCGGCGAAGCAACTTCTTGAGAGGGCTAGGACTAGGATCACTTCTTGCTCTCGTGACGAGATGAATCAGAGGAGGTTATTTCATGAACCGACGTTACGTCTACGAGGGATCTCAAGTGTTACCTCGATTGGAAAGGCGATGTGTGTTGATGACCACGCAGCTCAGACTTAATCTATGGGTTTGGTCTTTTCTTCAGATCGTTTGAGAGACTGAGGTGGGCTTTGGTAGCCAGGGGGCCGTAAGCTGCGCGTGTCCTTTAAAAGGAATATCTCCTTGCCACGAGGGAGTAAATATGACTCTGATGGAGACTTGCAATCTTGTTGATTGCTTCTTTTGAACTTTTTGAGATGCTAATGTGAAATGAAAATATCCTGAGTGTACAAGTATTGTCTCTTATTATCTTTGAGTAGTAGCTCTTTGTGTTAGAGTAGTTGTGGCAACTCTAGTAGAAGGTTAAACCTTTTGTGCTCTTATTGTGGTAAGTTTCGGGAGTGTCCTATGGGAGGGGCTTGATCCCATTTTTGTTAGTCTGGGTAGCTAACACGCTTTGATAGCTTGTTCTGAATAGCAAGTCAAGTTCTTTAACTCGGTTTCTTGTAAACTTTGTGCCAAGGGTGTAAACTTCGGGCTTGTTTTTTAATTGTTTCGGGATCACAAGTATGGTGATCCACAAGTATGTACTCTGAACAGGTTTACGATGAGTTTTAGGAGCAATCAAATGGTGAATCGAGCCTTGCACTTGCTCGGTGGTAAGTTGCTAGAGCGACTCTAAAAACCATGAGTATGAACTCTGAACAGGTTGACGAAGAGTTTTGAGAGCAATCGAATGGCGAGGTGTGCCTCCCCTTGCTCGGTGGCAAGTAGCTAGAGCGATTCTATGAACCATGTGTATGGACTTCGCACTTGTCCATTGGTTGTTTTGGGTGCAGTTCGAATGGCGAGGCATGCCTCATCCTTGCTCGGTGGTAAGGAGCTAGAGTGACTTTAAACATGAGTACAGACTCTGAACAGGTTAACGATGAGCATTGAGAGCAATCGAATGGCGAGGCATTCCCCGTCCTTGTTCAGTGGCAAGTGGCTAGAGTGCTCTATGAACCATCAGTATGGATTGTGAACTTATCCGTTATTTTTTTATGGAGAAGATTGAATGGCGAGGCTTGCCCTGCCCTTGCCTCATGGCAAGTGGCTAGAGCGACTCTATGAACCATGCGTATGTACTCCACACTTGTTTGTTGGTTGTTTCAGGAGCAGATCAAATGCTAAGGCATGCCCTGCCCTTGCCCGGTGGCAAATGGATAAAGCGACTTTATGAACCATACATTCCAAACAGGCTGATAATGAGTTTTGGGGTAATCGAATGTCAAGGCATTACCCACCGTTGCTCGGGGGAAAGTGGCTAGAGCGATTCTATGAACCATGAGTAAGGACTATTAGATCTTGTAGGCAAGGCAAGAAACACTAGAGGGGGGGGGGGGGGGGGGGTGAATAGTGTTGTATAAAAATTTAAAATGAAATTGAACTTTTTCTTCTGTCCAGTCGACTTAAAGAAATAAATAAGTCGGCTGAGGCATCAGATTAGAAGAGTGTTTTAGACAAGTCTGATCAGTCGACTTATAGCGAAAACAGTCGACTTGCCAGACAAGTTTTCGAATAGTATGTTATACCAGTCTGAACAGTCGCCTTAAAGAGGAGATGCAGTCGACTGTCCAGACAATTTTTGCAGAGTAATTAAAAAGAAAGTAAAGAAAGTGCAAGTTTAGAGAAATACAACCACGCACGATGTATCCTGGTTCGGTCCTCTCGACCTACATCCAGTCCCCAAGCAACCCACTTGAGATTTTCCACTATTCTTGAAAAAATACAAGAATACTCTACGGCATTTAGACAACAACCTTGTCCAACCCGTAGACCTCTCTCACACTACAGAGAGCAAACTCACTCTTCCACCAAAAGTGAAAACTTGACTCTACAACCTAGAGCCCTACTCTCCAATCGAGAGGACCACTCTCACAACCCGAGAGTGAAGAACAACAACAAAAGAGTTACAATCAACCTATGGCCTTGTTTTGTGAATGTAATTTTTGTAAGTGGCTAATTGGTCAACTTTTGAATTCAGTCCAAAACGAATTCAATGTTAAATTGGACTGAAAATCAGAGAACCAAGACTTAGAAGATTAGAGTGCTAGTTTGAATACTTGTTCTTTTGAAAGCAATAAACTTAAACATTTTATCAAATGCTTGGAACCTTTCAATGGTGATTCCTAGGCTTTATTTATAGAGTGGAATCCCTTGAACGTTGTAAATCAGTTTATAAAACTGATTTAAAACGGATATAATCTTTTGAAATTCGAAAAACAAGTTTTGAAATCAAAATACTGTCGAAACGACTTGAACAGTTGACTGGGTTGCCATGATGAGTCGACTGGCCAGCGTTTGAAAGAGTTCAGATAGTTTCATACTGGTACAGTTGACTGGTGCCATAAGGCAGTCGACTGGTACTCAATAACTGATCTAATTCAAACTGTTTCAACCTTTAATCTTTTGAAAAACACTCAATTATAAAGATGTGTGAGTATGTGTGTGTGACAAGGCTATTACATCAATCTAAGACTCAAAAAAGGAAAATTACAATTATTTTACAAGACATGTAGTATAACACATTAAAGCATAGGTCTTGTCTTGAGTCTTGAGTCTTGAGATGGAGCTTAGCCTTTGTCTTTGTCTTTGAAGCTTGCTTGATCAATCTTGAGCTTTATAACTTTGTAGCTTTCTTGATCAATTTGCTTTGAGAGCTTCGTTTGAACACTTTGCCTTTGTGTATACATAGTATTGATACAACCTGCAATATATAAGAGGTAGCACAACAACTTTGCATTGTGTTGTAATCATAAAAACCAAGCACCAACATTCTCCTTCTTTTTGATGATGAAAACACAATAGCTTATAATAATAGAAATATTACACATGCTCAATGCTCCCCCTAACTAATGTACAATATGCATATGTTGAAAAACATGCACCAAATACACAAACATGCAAAAATAGCTATTTGTCTCCCCCTTTGGCATCAACAAAAAAATTGGAGGAAAAAATAGTAAACACAAAGGAGCATTTGCAACATAATAAACACATCGCAAAGCAAAATACATAGAAATTTGAAATACATTGTTCAAATGACTACATAATAACAGAAAATACAAAATAAGTAGAAAAATACAACAACAAAAATTCAGCTAATTAGTCTTCGTCGTTGTCATCTTGGGCACCTTGAGAGGGAGGAGGAAACTGAGAGGTGAACAAGTGAGTGAGATGGGAAAGACTAGCTTCAAGAGCGTATTGACGATCCATGATATAATCAGCTTCAGTGAGATGGATAGAAGTGTAAAGACTCCAAGGATCATCAAAATCAGCATGAGGACGAGATGAACTAGAAGCAGAAGATCGACGAGCTAAAGTGGCTAAGGGGATAGGAGGTGTATTCCTACGAGGTGGAGAGGTGAGAAGTTTCATACGTGCTAGACTTGCACGATCAAAGGACTCATAGTGTTTTACAACACTCATCTCCGAATCGAGATCAACTTCAAAAGCAGAGAAGATGTGAGTGAGTAAAGCACCAAAAGGAAGAAATGAAGAATGAGTCTTATGAAGACGATCAAAGATGACTTGACCCCAATTTATTCTTATATTGCCAAAAATTGCATAAACGGCTTGTTGCAACTCATGGGAATACTGGTCATAACTCCCTATTTTGGGAATAATGTTATATGACTGTATGCGTGCAACTAGTTTAGCAATAGGAGTAATTGATCGATTGGTCATAGGAGGACCATCATTCGGCAAATAAATTCTAGACAATATGGTGTCATCAATCATCTCAACATCCCCTAAATCAATCCCTTAATCAAATATACCCAAAATAAGACTTAATCTAGCAGGGGTGATTTTCATGCGTTTATTTTTTACTGAAGATAGTATAAATATCTCACTACCATCCTCCGATGTGACAACCTTCATATTTGTGTAAAACAAATATATAAGGTGAGGGTAGTAAGAGGGTTGGTTCACTAAAGACAATAAATCAAATAACCCACATTGTTCAAACAATGGGGCTAGAGGAAACCTATCAAGATCCGGAAAGTTTATAAATCTACCTGGAAAAATGATAATTGAACAAATAATGTACCATTTATCAATAAGACTATGGCTTCTTAAGTACTGAAGATAGTCTCTTGAGGATTATCCCTCCTCCACAGTAGTGGTACGAGATCTTTTAGGAGCCATTACGCAAAAACTCTAGAAATAAAGAGATGGAGGATTTATACCAACAAAAAGACACAAAGAGATGCACAAAACTTCGGGGATCTTTGAGAGGACTTCTGAAACACAATATTTTGGATCAAGGGTTGAATCTTGGGGCTCCAAAATTCTGGAATCTCCAAGCAGCAGCAGCAACCGACTGGGAGACTTCGGAAGGGAGAGAGACAGTGATGAGTAAAGTGAAAAAGAAAGAGATAGAAGTTAGGTTTTTTTCTCAAGGGTAAAGGGCTAGGATCAGATTTGGAGAACATCGAGGGACGAGATTGGTCAAAGGTGAAAACAGGGTAAAAGAGTTGCTTCAAAAGAAGTGCCAAATTTTGAATCTGAAGACAACTGATTTGCGACAGTCAACTGTTTGGTTAGGACAGTCGACATAGTCGAGAGCAAAAATAGATAAACGAAAATAGTAAAAATACAACTGCCAGTCGACTGGATGACTGTTCACAGTCGACTTTCCAGAGCATAAAAAATCAGGAAAATTGATATAACAAAAAATACTTGGTCAGTCGACTGAAATAAATTTGTAAGTCGACTTACCAAAGTTAAAATTTCAAGAATCAACATTAAAACTACAAATTCCTAGTTCTCTTCTTAAAGTGATTAAAGTGTCTTCCTTAAGTGGTTTAGTAAAGATATCTGCTACTTGTTTATCAGTAGAAATAAAGTCTAAAGAAATATCTCCCTTTAAAACATGATCACATAAAAAATAATGTCTAATATCAATGTGTTTTGTACGTGAATGTTGAACCGAATTTTTAGATAAGTTAATGGCACTGGTATTGTCACACATTATAGCAGGTTTTGAAAATGAAATACCATAGTTTAATAGGGTTTGCTTCATACGCAAAATTTGGGCACAAGCCAAACTTGCAGCGATATATTCAGCTTCTGTAGTAGATAGGGATACCGAATTTTGCTTCTTACTGCACCAAGATACTAGGGAATGTTCCAAAAAGTGACATGTTCCACTAGTGCTCTTACGGTCAGTTTTACTACCGGCAAAATCCGCATCGCTATATGACAAAAGTTGAAAATTATCGGTGCGTGGATAAAATAAATCATACTTAGACGTGCCTTTAATATATCTTAAAATACGTTACACAGCTTTTAAGTGAGATTTTTTAGGACTTGACTGATATCTAGCACACAAACATACACTAAACATAATGTCTGGTCTACTAGCAGTTATATATAAGAGTGAGCCAATCATACCTCGCTAGAGTTTTTGATCGACACTCTTACCTAATTCATCTTTGTCAAGGGTAGTGGTAGTAGCCATAGGTGTGGTCTTACTACTCGTGCTATCCATGCCAAATCGTTTGAGTAATTCCTTAGCATACGTTCATTGATTAATAATATGCCATTTGGTGACTGTTTAATTTGCAGTACAAGGAAATAGATAAGTTCACCCATGTGACTCATCTCAAACTTATTTTTCATGGTATTAGCAAACTCTTGACATAGATTACTATTAGTAGAACAAAAAATTATGTCATCTACATATATTTTTATGATCAATATATCGGTCTCAATTCTCCTAATAAACAAAGTAGTGTCTACTTTACCTATTTCAAAATCCGTTTCTAAAAGAAAAGTCTTCAATCGATCATACCAAGCACGAGGTGCTTGTTTAAGACCATATAAAGCCTTTTTCAATTTAAAAACATGGTTTGGGAATTTTTCATGTTCGAAACCAGGTGGTTTCTTAACATAAACATCTTTCTTATATACCCATTAAGGAAAGCACTTTTCACGTCCATTTGAAAAAGTGTAAAGTTCATAAAACAAGCAAACGATAATAGAATACGGATTGATTCTAGTCTTGCAAAAGGAGCATATGTTTCATCAATATCTATGCCTTCTTCTTGATTATAACCTTGAGCAACTAGTCAAGCTTTGTTCCTAACGACTTGTCCTGATTTATCTAACTTATTCTTGAATACCCATTTGGTACCAATTATAGTATAATCAGGAGGTCGTGGAACTAAATCTCATTTATCATTCCTTATAAATTGGTTTAACTCATCTTGCATGGCATTCATCCAAAACTCATTCTCACAAGCTTCTTATATATTCTTCGGTTCAAAATTCGACAAGAAAGCCGTGTGAGAAATCCTGTTAACATGAGATCTTGTCTGAATACCACGTGAAATGTCACCAATTATTAAGTCATGAGGATGATCTCTAATTTCAACAAAAGATTTTGGTAAAATTGGAGACATCACAACAGGATCAGTCACTTGACTAGTGCATCAGTCGACTTGATTTCTTCATCAGTCGACCTATCCGCAAGGGTAGTTTGCTTTAAAGATGTAATAACCTTATTTAAAGGTGATGAATCAGTTTCATCATTTTCAATTAAAGTTGATGAAGGCAGAGATTCATCAAATGCAACATGCATGGATTCTTCAATAGTTAATGTTGACTTGTTGAAGATCCTATATGCCTTACTCCTATTTGAGTATCCTATAAAGATACCCTCATTAGATCTAGGATGAAACTTATCTAAATTATCATTAGTGTTCAGAATAAATCACTTACATACAAATATTTTGAAGTAAGATACTTTAGGAATTCTTTCAAAAAATAGCTCATAACATGTTTTCTTAAGCTTATGCCTAATCAAAATTCTATTTAAAACATAACAAGCTGTAGCAACGGCTTCAGCGCAAAAATACTTAGATAAATTGCTTTCAACAAGCATGGTACGTGCAAATTCTTGCAAACTCCTATTCTTTCCTTCGACCACTCCATTTTGTGGTGAAGCTCTAGGAAATGCAAATGAATGAGTTATACCATTCTTGTTGCAATATTCTGCAAACGTTTCATTCTCAAATTCTCCATCATGATCCCTTCTAATAGTGACTATGGTTAGAGACTTTTGATTTTGAATTCGTTTACAAAAATTAGCAAATTCAACAAAAGCATCATTCTTATGTTTTAAAAAGAAAGTCCAAGTGAATCGTGAAAAATCATATACTAAAACAAATACATACCTACTTTTATTTAAAGAAGCAACTCTAGTAGGGCCAAATAAATCTATGTGGATTAATTCGAGATGCCTACTCGTAGAAATTACTTCTTTTATTTTAAAAGTAGATTTAATTTGTTTACCTAGTTGACATGCATCACATAACTTATCCTTTTTATAGGATAGTTTGGCAGCCCTTTAACTAGGTTGTACTTAGACAATTTAGCAAGAGTTTTCATATTCACATGGCCAAATTGCTTATGCCATAGCCAAGAATCATTATTAGAAGCAACTAAGCAGAAATCATTCGAAAAATCATTTGACTTTAAACACAATTCATAAATGTTATTCTTCCTAAATCCTTGAAAATTTATATTTTGCATAGTAGAGTCATATATTAAACATGCATCTTTTTCAAACATGATTTTATATCTCTTATCACATAGTTGGCTAAGACTTAATAAGTTATACTTAAGTCCACTAACTAGAAAAACATCTTCTATTGAAGGATTAGTGTGCTTACCGACCATGCCTTTTCCAATCACCTTTCCTTTTTGTTGTCACCGAATGTGACTGTTCCTCTATCAATTTCTTGTATGGAAGATAGGAGGTTGGCATAACCAGTCATGTGCTTTGAGCATCTGCTGTCAAGTATCCAACGATCTCTTTTAGGTACATATAAAATTTTCAATGTGAATATGGTACCATTTTCATTGGGTCCAAATGAGATTAGTTTATGGGAAACCAAACACATAAAGAGAGTTCGATTTTCCACCAAATGTAGAAATATAATTAACAGAATTACATACAGAAAGAATGTACGAATTAATGTAAGTAATTCTATCTTTCAGACTCAGATTGACTGGAACCCATATATTTTTGCTCTGTCCATTCGACTTTATCGAACCTTTCGGTCGACTGTTACTGAAATCCAGTCGACTGGGAGGTAGTGTAGGTCGACTTATCTGAGGTTTTCGTTTCTTTGAATGAAACTCAGAATCTCTGGATAGGAGACTGATACTTGGGTTCAGTCGACTGGTCTGAACTATAGATTTACCTTTATCATTAAAACTTATAGTTTTAGGCTTTTCAAAAAACTCATACAGTTTATTCTTAACATTAGAAATAGATACAAATTTATTTACACTAGTGTTCTTAGAGACATGAGGTTTTTCAAGAGACTTTTAAAAACCAAGTCTAAACCTTTTATTGGATTGCACTTGATTTCGGAAAACATCTTTTAAATTCTCCTTTCCTTTATTAAATTTAGATACATTCTTAGATATCTCTTCATACTTTTTCTTTAGAGACACAAGATCTATATCTAAACTAGAAAGACGAGAATTTAAAGATTTCACTTCTTTATCAAGATAAAGATTCTCTTGGGAAAGTGTTTGATTTACTTTCTCCAAGTTCTTAACTCTAATTTTTTCTTTCTTAAGCTCTAGAAAAATCTTGTTTAAAGCATCAAGTAAATCATTAGAATCATAATCGTCACTTACTTGATTTTGAGACGCCATAAAGCAAATATTAGCAACCTCATTTGTCTATTCATTTTCTTCTTCCTATCATCCCAAGTTGCTTAGTATGCCCTTTTGTTCTTCATGAACTTGTTCTTTGTGTACTTGTCCTTCTTGAAGTTGGAAGCCTTTCCTTTAGATTTAGCATTCTCTGGTGGGCAATCCTTCTTCATATGAATTATTTTGTTACACCTGAAACAAGTTGGAAGTTCATTAGTATCCTTAGATTTTGAATTAAACTTACCTTTCCTTAGGAACTTTTTGAACTTTCTCGTGAACATGGCTATCTCTTCCTCATCTTCTTCTTCATCATCGGAGTCCGATATGGCTTTGAATGCTAGTGTCTTCTTCTTTGATTGTTGAGGTTCTAGATCCTTCTTGTGTTCTTCAAGTTGTACCTCATATGCCATAAGATTTCCCATTAGATTCTCAAGAGAAAGTTGTGTTAAATCGTTGGCCTTTTCTATGGCGGTGGTCTTCTTCTCCCATTCGGGGGTTAGTGCACGAAGAACCTTCCTCACCATTTCAGCTTGAGTGTACGTCTTTCCAAGCGCCACAAGTAAATTTGTAATGTCCGTGAACCTTGTAATCATCTCAGACAAATTCCCGTTCTCCTTCATGCGGAACATCTCAAACCTGTGAACAAGAACAGATATTTTAGATTCTTTTACTTTATTTTTTCCTTCATGAGTTACCTCGAGTATGTGCCAAATTTGATGTGCAGTTGTTGCATTTGACACACGGTTGAACTCCTCCTTTATAAGGGTAGAAAATAGCGCATTCATCGCCTTTGCATTGTTCATTGTTTGGCTCTTCATGTCATCATTCCAATGTGCATATGGAATGGTAGGAGCGGTGTAGTCGGTCTCTGTCATGTTCCATATCTCATAGTTGATGGACTGAAGGTAGATCTTCATTCTACACTTCCAATAGTTGTAATTGGTTCTATCGAAGAGGGGTGACCTTTGTATGGATTGGCCTTCATGGTATTGATTTGCATTAGAAGTAGTTGCCATTGTGCTCAACCAGACTCTGATACCAAGTGTTGGATCCTGTAGGCAAGGTAAGAAACACTGGGGGGGTGAATAGTGTTGTATAAAAATTAAAAATGGAACTGAACTTTTTCTTCTGTCCAGTTGACTTGAAGAGATAAATAAGTCGACTGAGGCGTCAGATTAGAAGAGTGTTTTAGACAAGTCTGATCAGTCGACTTATAGCGGAAAATAGTCGACTTGCCAGACAAGTTTTCAAAGAGTATGTTATACCAGTCTGACCAGTCGACTTAAAGAGGAGATGTTGTCGACTGTCCAAACAAGTTTCACAGAGTATTTAAAAAGCAAGTAAAGAAAATGCAAGTTCAGAGAAATACAACTACAGAGTACACACGATGTATCCTGGTTCGGTCCTCCCGACCTACATCCAGTCCCCAAGCAACCCACTTGAGATTTTCCACTATTCTTGAAAAAATACAAGAATACTCTACGATGTTTAGACAACAATCTTGTCCAACCCGTAGACCTCTCTCACCACTAGAGAGAGCAAATCCACTCTTCCAGCAAGAGTGAAAACCTGACTCTACAACCTAGAGCTCTACTGTCTAACCTAGAGGACCACTCTCACAACCCGAGAGTGAAAAAGAACAACAAAAGAGTTACAATCAACCTATAGCTTTGTTTTGTGATTGTGATTTTTGTAAGTGGCTAATTGGTCAACTTCTGAATTCAGTCCAAAACGAATTCAATGTTATATTGGACTGAAAATCAGAGAACCAAGACTTAGAAGATTAGAGTACTAGTTTGAATACTTATTCTTTTCAAAGCAATAAACATAAACTTTTTATCAAATGCTTGGAACCTTTCAATGGTGATTCATAGGCTTTATTTATAGAGAGGAATCCCTTAAATGTTGTAAATCAGTTTATAAAATTGATTTAAAACGGGTATAATCTTTTGAAATTCAAAAAACAAGTTTTGAAATCAGAATACTGTCGAAACGACTTGAATAGTCAACTGGGTTGCCATGATGAGTCGACTAGCCAGAGTTTGAAAGAGTTCAGATAGTTTCGTTCTGGTACAGTCGACTGGTGCCATAAGGCAGTCGAATGGTACTCAACAGCTGATCTAATTCAAACTGTTTCGACCTTTAATCTTTTGAAAATCACTCAATTATATAGATGTGTGAATTTGTGTGTGTGACAAGGCTGTTACATCAATCTAAGACTCAAAAAAGGAAAATTACAATTGTTTTATAAGACATGTAGTATAACACATTGAAGCATAGGTCTTGTCTTGAGTCTTGAGTCTTGAGATGGAGCTTTAGCCTTTGTCTTTGTCTTTGAAGCTTGTTTGATCAATCTTGAGCTTTAGAACTTTGTAGATTTCTTGATCAATTTGCTTTGAGAGCTTCGTTTGAACACTTTGCCTTTGTGTATACATGGTATTGATACAACCTGTAATATATAAGAGGTAACACAAAAACTTTGTATTGTGTTGTAATCATCAAAACCAAGAATCAACATGGACTCCACACTCATCTGTTGAGGTGCTCAATGTAATACCCCTAGATTAACATAGTCTCATATCGGATTTGTTAAGTGAGTGATGAGTGTTTATATAGAATTGCCAAGGATCCAAGGGTACCTACTAGTTTATAGCACTTTTGATGAGTTTGTATCCTGTGGTTGGACCATGGTTAGGTTCTGTAGGGTGTGTAGGCGCGCGTATGTGTGCAGGCTGCTAAGCAGACTCAGAGCATTACAAATGGCATCAGAGCTGACTTTTGACAATGATGGTGGTGCCACAGTGGATGTACACACTGACAGGACCAAAAACTATACGCTAAGTAAGGCCAGGGCAGTACGAAGGCAGGTTCAGGGTAGTGGTATCCATGTGGATCACATCGGCTAGAAAGAAGGGCATGGATTGGATGCGTGTCCCGTTCTTAGCATGCCAAACGCCAAGTCCCAAAGGTGGGATGATTGTAATACCTCTAGATTAACATAGTCCCATATCAGATTTGTAAAGTGAGTGATGAGTATTTATATAGAACTGCCAAGGATCCAAAAGTACCAAAAAGCTATAACATTTTTGGTGAGACTGTGCCCTGTGGTGGGGTCATGGTTAGGTTCGGTAGGGCGCGTGTACGCATATAGGTGTGCAGGCTGCTAAACAGACCCAGGGCGTTACAATTAATGAGTAGATGGTGTTGATTGGAGGTAACAATGTGTCTGACTCATTATTTGCATCCGGTAGAATTGTACAAGAATTTTGCAAAAAATACTAAATTTTTATTTAAAAAATATAATGGAGTGGCTGCTTTGATTGCTAGCCTTTATTACATGCTATGACAGTTATAAGTGACGACCTTTATTACATGTTTGAAGCTAACTACTGGGGGCGGGCATTAAGAACCCTCGTTATACTTCATTAGATGCTCGATTCTAAGTTCATGATATTTTCTCTGCCCCCACCCTCCCAAGATCTTCCAGTCGGTAAACTCCTGGACGGACCACTTGTGAGACCTTGCTTGGTCCTTCCCAATTAGGGGTGAGTTTTTCCTTCTTGCATGGGTTGGATCTCTCAAGCTTTCGAAGAACAAGGTCCCCCTCTTTGAGATTGGCTGGGTAGACCTTCTTATTGTAGAACTTCTCTAACCCTATGTTGGTAGATATGTCTTCACAGGAAAGACTTCTCTCGCATTTCTTCAACAATATTTAGATTGGCCTAGAGGTCATTTGAATTCTTCTCTTTGTTGAAGAATAGAAGGCAAGGAAAAGGTAATCCTACTTTCAAAGGGACGAGTGCTTCCATGCCGAATGTGAGGTTAAATGGGGATTCTTTTGTATTCTATTTGTGATTCTGTAAGATCACAGCATGCTTGGGAGTTCTTTGACCCATAACCCCTTCAAAGCTTCACAAGGTCTCTTCTTGAGTTCATCCATTATCGGTGACTAGTGTGCAAGGAATCCCAAATGGGCAGACTATGTTCTTCCAGAAAAATTGCTGAATCTTATGCTCTGTAATGGATGCTAGCAGTTCTGCCTCGACCCAATTTGTGAAGTAGTCAATGGCTACCACTAGGAAGTCCCATTGTCCACTAGTAGGAGGTAATGGTTCGAGCAAGTCTATTCTCCACATGGCGAAGGGGATGAGGCTTGACATAGAGCTGATGTTGGCTTGGGGAACCCGCATGATGGAGGAGTTCTTTTGTTAGGGGATGCATTGGCTGACGTATGCTGGGGTATTGTTGAGGAGTGTGGGCCAATAGTATCTGTGATTAAGAATGTTTGGTGCGAGAGACCTCGTGCCTAGGTGACTGCCTCATATTCCTTCAGGTACCTCTTTGAGGGTGTAATCAGCATCTTCGGGGGAGAGTGATCATAGGTAAGGAAGACCATCAACTTGGGTGTAGGAGCACTTGTTGAGGTCTCCTTCAACAAGTGTGTTTATTTTATCTCTTACCCAGATCTTTCTTACTTCTTTGGGTTCTGATGGGGTTGTCGAGGAAGTTGATCAAAAGTTTCATTCAGCAGTCCATGGGTGTTTGGGGGGTGATGAACATGAGCTCCACTATCTCTTCCTCAATGCTCAGCCCGAGTAAGACCTCAATTTGCACAGTATGGTCAATTTTGTCGAATGATGAGGATGCTAGCTTAGTGAGGGCACATGCTTGCTCGTTTTCCTCGTGTGGATGCGCGTGACTTCGACTTCTTTGAAACTAGACATGAATTTCTTCACGTAGGATAAGCACTTGATCATGCGGTCATCTCTGGCCTCATATTCCCCCCCCCCCCCCGAATCTGATTCACTACTAGTTGGGAGTCGCTGAATACCCCGACTCTTCGTGCCCATGCTTCTCATGCTAAGACGATTCTAGCGATGAGGACTTCATACTCGGCCTCATTGTTGGAGGCAGGGAAGTTTAGGCACAATGAGTACTACAGGGTGAACTCGTCTAGACCTATCAAGATGACTCTGGCCTAACTCCCTTCAAGGCAGGAGGATCTATCCACATAGACTTTCCAAGGTGGGGTTTGTCTCCTTCCTCGGGGGATCAAGGATAGTGCTTTCGACGATGAATTCGTTCAAGGCATGGGCCTTGATTGTTGTTCTTGGTCGATAAGTGATATTGTATTGACTTAACTCAATAGGTCACTTCATAAGTCTCCCAGAGACTTCTATCATGTACATCACTTGCTTAAGTGGCTAATCGGTGAGGACCCAGATGGAGTGCACTTGGAAGTAGAGGCAGAGCTTTCGAGCATTGTAGAATACCTTGCTTACATAGTAGATTGGCTTTTATACCCTATATTCATTCCTAACCAAGATGGCACTAAAGGTCTGATATGAAGTAGCCAAGTAGAGGTAGAGGACCTCTCCCCGCATGGGCTTTCTGAGGAGTGGAGGATTGAAAAGGTGTGCTTTGAGACGTTCGAAGGTTACCTTTTGTTCCTCTCCCAACTCAAAATTCTTTGCTCCTAGGAGATCTTTGAAAAAGGGGAGGTGATGCTGCGAATTTCTGGTGTGGGAGCAACAGATGATGAGTTCTTGTATTTGATGGAAAATTCAGATCTCAGCGGTAGATCTGATCCAGATGAGAAGCTAGTATTTGACTGGAGTATATGGATCTAGTGGTTGTTGCGTTCATTGTTGGCCGCCGTAAACCTGAAAAAAGCCTGAAACATTAGGAGTTTTCCCAGTGATAGACCCTCTAACGATCAATTCAGCAACCAGGGATGTGAAATAGGGTTTAATTGTCAAATATTGATTTCCCGGTAACTGAGGAAGGGAGCCTATATTTATAGGCCGATGGGAAATTAGTTAGGAAAAGATTTACCAGTTTTGATATCATGCTTTGCGTAGTTCTTGATACTCTCCCGATACCTTATTGATATATTCTTGATACTTGCCCTGATTACCATTATGTTTTTAACATATCATGCATCGTTATTATTATACTCACTTATATTATTTTAGATGACGGAACTAAGTGCCACATGGAACTAAGTACCACATGGAACTGAGTGACACATGGAGCTAAGTACCACATAGAACTAAGTGTCACATCTTAAAAATTGATGAGGACCACCTCTAGAATCTGCAGGGGTTACCTCTAAAATCCGTAGGGGCCACCTCTAGAGTTCAATATCCAAAGTAGTGACATAATAAAAGATTGACAAGCCGAGGTAATAAAGGGTATGACTTAGTAGTGGACAATCTAAGAAAGTGTACTCGGAAGGAAGCCAGTATTTCTCGCTTTATTATTATCGATCATTGTTCATCAATTATGGTTTATCGATTATTGTTTGTCATTATTGGAAGACCAGTGTTTTTATTGTTATTGAATGACCTGAGTATAAATCATGTATACTTCACCACTTAAGTCCAAATGTTAACTTAATTGTTATGCACCCGAACCTGTGCTATGGGACTCGGATTCCGTGCATTAGTTAATAAAAGACCGATAGACCTAAGATTGACACTGAGCATCAACACTTACATTATTGATTATCGACTATTGTTTATCGACCATTGCATTATTGATTATCGACTATTGTTTATCGACCATTGCATCATTAATTATTGACTACTGATCCTTTCACTGACTATTACTTATTGACCATTGCTGATCGATTGATTATACCTCACAGTTATGATATCTTTATCTTACCGTCATTACTGGTATTGTACATGATCATATCACTAAAATATTCATATTGCTTTTTTCCTTTCTTTCTTCTATATTTAATTTTATTGCTTGTTACTATTTGTCGTCCATAGCTTATTCTAACGGATGGCGGCGCCCCCCCCCCCCCCCCCCCCCCCACCTCCAACTGTAGATGTTGTGCTTTCATGTATTGGGGAGGTAACTATAACACCCCATAATTTTTACAATATATTGAATTAATAAATAATTTTTAAATCAATTTATTTAATTATTTTGAATATTTGTAAAATCGACATTTTCACATGTGCAGATATTTTTGAAGTGCAAAATTCCACTTTTGAATTAATGAATAAATTATCCTATTTATAATTAAGTATATTCTAAATTTTGGAATTTTCCTAAATAAAGAAACTATTTTTATAAATAATTTGAAAGAAAGGGACCTTTTTGTAAAAATGGTTTAAAGATGAAAATTGAACTTAAAATTTGTTTTATTGCATTTAGGGCCTTCTATTCAGTCTTGGGCTCTAAGGAATTAGATTATTTCCATATTTAGTTAATTTTTATTGATTTAATTGAATAAATATATAATTACGCAACTTTTAGATTTTTTGGGGCTTTATTGAAAATATTCTTCTTGAAGTATAAAAGTCAGAAAATCTATTTGGGAAATCAAGCATTTATTAGTAAATACTATTTAGAAATTTCCTGATCTTTTTCGAATAATTTATGACATATTTGCAAATACTCAAAAATGAAGGACTTTTGTGCAAAATTGCCACTTGGATTAAAAACTCCAGAATTTTCTTGAAATTTTGGGCTGCATGTGGGCTGGTTAGATTTGGGTGTGAAGAGATTAAATTATTTTACTTTAAATTAATTTGAATAACTAAAAATTGGAAGGGATCCATATATGTAAATAAATAATCTTCTTATGGGGAGAGGTAAATTTGTAAACCTTTTTGAAACCCTAGACGTCAATTCCGGCCTATAATAAGGTCAGCAGGTGGCCACCCTTCTTGTGCACTCAAATCATCTCTTTCTCATTATTTTTTTGGAGTTAAAGCTTGGATCTTGGACTTTTGCAAGGAGGAGGCATTTCTTTATTTCCATTACTATTCTTCAAGTTGATCTTCTTTGAGGTGAGTGATACTTCTAGTTTTTTAATGTGTTTTACTCATATTATCATGATGGATGAACTTATGGATGTTTACATGAACTAAAGATGAAATTTAACTAAAGATGCAATTTTTATGAGAGTAATCATGTTTTATTAATTTTGAATGTTGAATATTGATAAAGGATGAAAAATATAACTTGGGATCTATGGATTTAATTGTAGTTAATAAAGATATGTAGAAATAATTAGATTTGCTCCATGCTCTTAAATTCATGCTTGATTGATTATGTCACGCCCCGCTTCCCAAAAATACAGAATACGAGCACATGACATTGGCCCAGCTAATGACTAACGTCACCCATAAGCTGTTTATCCGATCAACTCAACAATATAATCAATACAGAACAATTACGCAGACAATAATAATAATCTCATGAACAATAATACTTTGATTGAAGCAATAGGAAATATCCAAATACATTAATAATCCAACATCTGGAAACAAATAATAGAAATATTCGAGTCAAAAGCCCACAATACAATGAAATAACAATAGTCCAATAATTAAGTCTTCATGACAAAACAATAAATTATTATGCGGCGATGCTATCAATTACTTCACCAATGTTGTTCTCCCAATCCATCAGGCAAGTCATGGAAAACAAGTAGAGAAAGTAAGGAACAATAGAATAACGATATAAAAATGAATTCAATGGATCAATAGGAATCAATAACATGGGACAATATCAATAATCAATAACAACGATGGTTAATGCAATGATCATAAACAATGATTCAATGTTCGATAACAATGTTCAATGGTCGATGTCAATAACACTTAGGCAATATTCGATATCAATAGGAACAATGATGAACAATATGCGATGTCGATGTGGTGTCAATTCTTAAGTCTATTAATCATAACTAATGTAGTATTTCATGCGTCCCATTTATTTACCACATGGTTGCTACATACAAATAAGTTACGTTTAGACTTAGTGGTGAATTTTATAGATCATGTACTCGGCAATGATATACAATAATGATCGATGATTTAATGACCGATGACCGAATCAATTGAGATACTGTAATCAGTAATTTAGAATCAACTGATGATCGATATGACTGATATGACCGATATGACCGATATGACCGATAAATAGGGAAACACGAGCCCCTCCTCCTTGTACAGTCCCTATATTGTCCACTACTAAAGTCTACCCTTAAACTTCGGCTTGTTAATTATTATATCAATGCAACAATACAATATGCAATTTGAGACATGAGATGAACAATAGTATTAATAGGAGAGAAATATGACGATAACTTAGGACAATTAGAATGATGACAATAGAATATTAGGATCATGCAATGCAACATACACACTTTAATTCATGCAATACTATGATATAGAAACAACTAATTTATTAAAAACTAGAAGATAAAATTAAGAACACACACATACACTAATTTAACATCAATCAAACAAAAATCGATCAGTCCAACATACAACCTAACAATTATTTCTACAATACATTAATTGTGTGAAAATTATATGAGTACTCCTATCATGAATATTATATGTATGCATGAAAGATTCAATTTTTAGAGTCAATAGAGGCACGATGTCAAGAATATTGGGGTTAGCTCGTGTAAACCCTCAATAGACCAAATGAAAGAAAATCAATACAATGATACGACAAACAATTAGGATCTACTTGCGGAGTTTCAATAAAATTCTTTAATTTGATTCAATTAGCAATTCAAGAGGAAAAGTAACTTGCCTTTTGGACGATTAATTTGAATACCAAGAATAACAGGATGAAAATCCCGAGCGACGAACACGAATCTGCAATCACACGTGCAAAAGAGATAGCAACAAGATCAGAAGGAGTGGCTACGACCAACAGCAAACAGCGAAAGCAGTGAATAACAAACAGCAGCAAGATGAGCAAGACTCCAAGCGGCAAGCAACACCGCACACAGGAAACAGCTGATCCCGAAACAAAACAGCGGACAGCAAATTCAACTAATCCCAAAACAGCAATTCCAACAGTGAAGTAAAAGGACGGGCAACGATAACGACGACTGGCAGAATTGGGTACCGGTGGGGGATGGTCGACGGGTGACTGCAACAGGCGGAGAAAGAGGAGCAGTCGAGGAGTGGATGGTGGTGTAATGGCGGTGACTCGATTGGTTCAAAAGCAGAGGAGGAGGAAAATGTCGATGGGTTCGAAGCGCTGAGGCTGGAGGTAGGGGACGACTGCGAATGGGGAAGACGACGAAGGGATGGCGGTGGTCTTCGGTGGTGGCACAGGGACAGTGGCGAGGATCGATGATGGGTTCGATGCCGGGGTGGTGGTCGGCCTGGCTGTTGGCAGCACTGGGGCATTGCTAGAGGTCGAGGGGTGATCGGGGGTGGTCTAGTGCAACCATAGAAAGAAGAAGAAGGGGGCGACTGGGGTCGAGCGGGAGGTGCGGATGGCGGCGCGCCTGCTGTTGTTCGATGATCGGAAACGGGGCCAACAAAAGGGGGAGGGGTCGACGGTCTGGGGTTGCTGTGTCGACGGGAAGGTTGAGCAGCGGGAGAGGTTGAGGATGGGGGATGAACAGGAAGCTGATGGGTTTCGGTTGGAAAAGAAGAAGAGGAAGAAGGGTGAACAGGGATGGGGTTGCGGGGTTCAATAGTAGATTGTGGTAGGGTTTGGGGTAATGGCGGCTAGGGTTAATGATCGCTAGGGTTAGGGTAGGGGTGGATTAGGGTTTAATTAGAAGATTAGTATTTTTAGGGAATTAAAGATGTAGGGTTAATGGGTTATTGGGTAGGAATCCAATAGGAGAATGGGTTTAAAGGGTATGGGTTTAATTCCAATAAGAAAATAGACGATAGGGTTTATAAAATATGCATATAAATATACATTAAATCACATAATAAGATACATATAGTTAGAGTATGTTCGGGATTTACAAAAATAATAATAATAATAATAATGATAATAAGAATAATAATGCTAATAATTACAATAATAATAGTAACAAAAATATTAATAATCATAACTATACTAATGATAATAAATGCAATTAAAGTAATAACAATAATAATAAGATTAGAATAATCCAATAATAATAATATATTTGGTTTGGGCTAAAATGTAAATAGTCGATCAATTATGAATATAAAATAAAGTTAAAATATACAATTATTCGAAGTGAATAGAATTTTTGATTAGAAAATACTTTAATAAAAGATCCGAAACGAATTTAGTACAAAATAAATTTATAAAAAATCAAATTATAGAAAATACACGGAAAATACTTATTAGTGGGAATGGGGGTTACAAATTATAAAGTTGAGATCATTTCATGTTATTGATTGTTTTTATTCATCAAAAATTAAAACTAAACATTAGGGTTGGAATAATTGTTGTTTGGATTTAGAGAAATTTACTTTCAAGTGGTTTGTGCATAAAAGAATATATGGAAAGAAATATAGACGAAATTATATTCACACAATAAAAACATTTGGGGTTAGGGTTTGGGGTTGAACCCCGGGTTAGGGTTGGGAGGCTTGGGTGAACAGTACCAGGTACTGTTCAAACCCGCAACCCATGATGCTGATTTCTTTGGGTGTTTTCCGATTTGTTTTGTTGTTTTTCGTGTGGGTTTAGTGTATGAATTTGTGTGCTATATATGGGAGAACTCTAGTATACATATGGGAGCATCTATATATGAGCTTAAACAAATATATATATGTGGTTTGATCGAGTTTAAGGAGTTTTTGTGGACATTGTATGATCGGACTATCGTCTGTTTCAGTTTGGAACGAGATTTCGACATAGTTTCTATTGGAATTACCAAAAACTTATAGAATAGAAATTGTAGATTACTGTGTCTAGTTTCCAAAACATCTGACGGATCCTCAATCTGACTTATAGATTGTAAGATATGAAATTTCTACCATTATACTGTTGAAATTCCAGATTTTTAAAATAATGGTTAGTTTTAGAATTTATCGAATATGAACTCTTTAAACTTTTTTATTTGATTCCATATTTTTATAGTAGATTCCTCGTTGTGTGCTGGATTTAATTTGATTTTTTCCAGAATTTAATATTGATATTTGAATGTACTGTTGATGTGTCTAATTTTTATATAAATATTTGTACTAATTTACCCATAAAAATCGCTTGTATTCGTCTATTATGTTAATAAGTTATCTTATTTCCATAGATTTCATTTAATTAATTATTTTTGAAGGAATAAGATTTTTGATGCAAGAAGTTAAGATTTTTGTTAAAAATCAACAAAAAAAACAAACATAATGATTTATTGATTTGTTGAATTTAAATTTTACAATTTGGTCACGAGAAAAATAAAATATAAATTTTAATTTTCCAATTGAGCTAAAAGTGCAATAAATAATTTTAAAAGGGTTTAAATGAGCTAATATGATTTTTAGTTAGTTTAATTAATTTTAAACTAATTAATTTTATTTTTATTTTTAAATCCTAATTTCTGATTTTATTTTGTGTGTGCAGCACGTGTTTTAAGAAAAGGAAAGAGACGAAAAGGAAGCAAGAAATAAAGAGAAAATCATACAAGGAAATAAATAAATGAAGAAGAGGGGGTTTTCTGCAAAAATAAACCCTAAATCTCTCTTCCATGTCCTATAAATACAATTGAAAGAGAAACTACAAAGGGAACGCTTAACGAAGAGGGAGAGCGACGACTGACCTCTTATTTTTCTATAAAAAAAAGAAACCCAAGCAACGGAGAGAGAGGAGCAGCACAGCTGGCTTTGTGCTCTGACACACACGTAGGAAGAGAGAAGAGCAGGAGAGAGCTGGTGGGCGCGGTGGTCAAGACAGATAGAGAGAAGTGACATCAGCAGATAGGTGCAGGGTCTTGGTGTGTGGCTCTGTGTGACGCGGCACGCGTTTCGAAGTGCTAACATCAATGAAGCTGACGTGGCGACGAGAAAGAACGAGACAGAGAGAAGAGCAGGAGGGAGGGAGACTTCGTTGCTGTGCTACTGACGTGGCGATGCTAACATCACGCTGACGTCAGCGGTGCTCGGACTTGGAAAACGACAAAGGGACAGAGAGAAATTGGGGGAACTTTTGTGCAACTTGGCTGCATGCAATTTGAGGCATCTCGATTTGCAAATTTTTTACAAAATAGTTTTTCCTTTATTTTTTTTTTCTTCTCTTCGTCTAATTTTATTATGCAATTCAAGACAGTATTTGTTAGTTGCAAATTTATTATGAACCAATTTTATTTTTCTAGAACTTTGATGTAGCATAGTTTTGAGAACACAATTTTAAATTCCATATTATTTTTCTATTTTTCCATGGTTGTGTGTTTAATTTTTGATCTTAATGCTTACAATTGGTTGACCGACGTTTGTATGATTTATTGGATCATGGAGAGACCGAGAGGTAATTTGTGATTTCGAACTATAAAATTAAATACCATTGATTGAGAGAAATTAGAGATGATTTACCGCGATTGATGTGACCGTTAAGAAATCACAAGACTTAATGAGTCTTCAATTAATTAAATTTGTGCATGAACTATGACAAACTGTTAGTTGGAGATATTTTTGGTGTTGTTCGAGAGAAAACTTTGAATACTTGGAAATTTTGGTCTACAACTTGGAAAAATAATATTTTTATTCACTTGGAATTATAAATTGTGTGTGATTAATTAGGTTTAATCAGAAGCCCTAAAATTAATTTTGCCATTAACAAATCACAAAAATTTCAGATTCCGAACATTTTAGTTAATTTAGTTAGTTCTTTAGATTAATTTAATTTAGTTGTTTTATTTAGAAAAAATCGGTTTTCCAAATAGTAGCTCATCTAGTAATTTCATACTCAATAAAATAATTAGCTTTGTGGGTTCGACACTCTTTTCACTTATCTATACTACTTGTTGCGATTTTGTACACTTGCAAATATTCACATCAAAGTTTTTGGCGCCGTTGCCGGGAACTAGTTATTCTTTTATTGATATTTAAAATTGCTAGATTATTACTGGTTTGGATTTTTATTTTTATTTTTATTTTATTTTTATTATTATTTTACCTCTTTATTTTCTTTTGACATACTTTTATTTTCATTTTTATTTTCTTATTTTATTTTTAGTTTTTCTATTTTTATCAATACTTATATTTCAGGACATTCAAGTACATTATCATGGCGAACGATGAAAACAAGGCTTTGAGAGATTATGCTATGCCCTCAATTCATGGAGCAACATCAAGCATAAAGAGGCCTACAATTGAAGCAAATAACTTTGAAATTAAATCAGCAATTATTCAGATGATTCAACAGACTGTTCAATTTTGGGGACTACCGCACGAGGATCCTTATGTTCATATTGCAAACTTTCTAGAAATTTGTGACACGTTCAAGTATAACGGAGTATCAGATGATGCAATTCGATTGAGACTCTTTCCATTTTCACTAAGAGATAAGGCTTGGCTTGGCTAAATTTTCTTCCACCCGGTAATATTACTACTTAGGAGGGACTTGCAGTTGGCTAAGTATTTTCTGCCGGCAAAGACAGCGAAGCTAAAGAATGATATTACCATATTTATTCAATTTAAAACCGAGTCTTTGTATGATGCATGGAAGAGGTACAAAGAGTTATTAAGAAAGTGTCATCATCATGAACTACCGAAATGACTGCAAATTCAAAATTCTATAATGGTTTGGGAGTTACAAATCGATTTATGGTTGATGCAGCAGCGGGAGGTGCACTAATGAGCAAAACTCACAAAGCAGCCTATGAACTTTTAGAGGATATGACATCTAATAATTATCAGTGGTATTCAGAGAGAACAATGCTAAGAAAAGTGGCTGGAGTTTTTGAACTTGATCCTATTACTACTTTAACTGCAATAATTGATATTTTATCCAAACAATTAGGTAATATGAATGTTAATTCTATTCAAACTAATATGATTTGTGATGATTGTGCAGGAAATCACTCAAGTGCAGATTGCCAAGGGGGGAACCCTTTTGCTCAATCAAATTTCAATCAAGCAAATTACGTGTCCAATTTTCAACATTAAAACAATCCTTATTCGAACACGTATATCAAGAATGGAGAAACAACCCCAGTTTTTTTTGGAACAATAGTCAAGGAGTAATTAGACCACCTCAAAATTTTCCACAACAAGAAAAGAAGCCGACACTAGAAGAGATGTTCATGCAACACATGCAGAAGACAGAGCAATACATAAGAAGACATATTTGGCAATCCAAAATGTTGCAATTTCAACTTCAGCTTCAATTCGCAATCTTGAGGTTCAAATTGGTCAAATTTCAAATATTCTTAACGAAAGAACGATAGGAACATTACCCAGTAATACAGTGACTATTCCCGAGGAGCATGTCAAAGTAATAACACATAGAAGCGGGAGAACAATTGAGCAACCATAAGAAGAAATTGCCGAACAAAATTTGGTTAAAAAGGAAAGTGAGATCGAGCAAATTGTGGAGGAACAAATGCAGCATGAGCAAGTAACTTTTAATTTCTTTAAATCCATGAAGTTCCTTACCGAAGAACAGTCATATTTTCAAGTACGAGAAACTGATTTAATTATGGGTGAGAAACATAGTACTAAAGTTGGAAAGTTGCCAATCGAAGTATGTCCAACAAATTCAGCAACTCTTGAATATGAAAAAGAAAAAAAAATTAAAATATGTAATATATTTGGATGCTGCACCATCTATTCATCCATTTTCTCAGCTAACATTCAAGGAGGTGGGGATATCAAAGACTCCATCTTCAATAAAGAAACTACTGAAATTCGAGCCGCTACCATCAAGCTTGACGGATGCACAGAAAAAATTGAATCCACATATGAAGAGAATTATTGAAAAAGAGGCTCGTATGTTGTTGGATCTTGGCGTTACATAACCACCGCATGCCACGACGTCTGGCTGAAGACTTAAAACTTAGCACTTCTTGGGAGGCAACCCATGTTTTCTTTTACTGCATTTAGATTTTCCTTTCTTTTAGTTTATTATAATTATAATTTTTTTATTTTATTTTGTAGAATTGCATAAGCTTGAAAGTTGTCGGGAAGAGCTGTTTTCTACACCTACATTGATGGGTGTTTTTTAGCAAGATGGAGTCAAAATCTGGAAAAGTGCTTCAAAGAGCGATTGTAGCCTATTGTCTTAGCTTTCCAGCATAAAAAAATCAGTCCATTTGGACATCTACAGCTCCAGATATTGCTGAAATACTGAACGTCGTGCGTGCAGAATTTAAAGACGAATCAGGAGAGAAATTTTGAACTTTTTGCATTCTTGTTGCTTTTGTTTTTCCTTTTCCATTGAGGACTATGTGATATTCAAGTTTGGGAGAAGGTTTACAAATTTAATTTCTATTTTTTTTTAAAAAGAAAAAAAATAAAACAATATGGATTTCAATTAGGCTTACCATTACACTTTTGAGTTCTTTATTGTGCTAAGCATTAAAATAATTTTTTTGGATAGACAATTGCTTATAAAGCAAGATTAAGCATATTTATTTACTTTAGGATTATTGAATTTCAAATTTTCTTACAAAATTGTATGAGTCATGTGATTATACATAAAAGAAAAATGTGATGCTTTTTCTTGTGATTATCTCCTTTGATCTAGTCCTAAATAGAGTTTAAGTAAATAGAGTGATAATGATTTATAAAAAAAAAATTATGAAGAAAGTCTATCTACTCCAATGTTTTGAGTTACTAAGTAACTAGAGGTATTCATCACCAATGTTTACTTTTACTTCAAACGGTAACTTGAAATATGAGTATGCAAAGCACTTTAAGTTTGTGACTTGTTGAGTAACCGGGTGAATTCATCACAAATATTGTATTCGCGTCAAAAGGCAAGTGGCAACTTAGATAAGAAGAAGAAGAATAAGAGAAAAAAAAACTCTAGTTTGTTACTCGGTTTGCAGTAGTCAGAAGGGAAAATCACAGATGAAGTTGTTGCATACTATAATTACATCAATTGCATGACAAATACGATTGGGTTGAGAATTATGAATGAATAATTGTACTGGATAAAGTGGGTATGCTTGGTTTTACTTTATTGCTATTGTTTATATTTTTAATTGAAATTTTGATGCTTGCATGATGAGATCTTTTGGTGTGATGAGTTGAGCCTATTATTGATTATTATTCTTTTACTTATGATTTTACTTTTTGCTCGAGGACAAGCAAAATCTGAAGTTTGGCGGTATTTGATGTGTCTAATTCTTATATAAATATTTGTACTAATTTACCAATAAAAATCGCTTGTATTCGTCTATTATGTTAATAAGTTATCTTATTTCCACAAATTTCATTTAATTAATTATTTTTGAAGGAATAAGATTTTTGATGCAAAAAGTGAAGATTTTTGGTAAAAATCAACAAACAAAACAAACACAATGAATTATTGCGTTGTTGAATTTAAATTTTACAATTTGGCCACAAGAAAAATAAATATAAATTTTAATTTTCCAATTGAGCTAAAGTGCAATAAATAATTTTAAAAGGGTTTAAATGAGCTAATATAATTTTTAGTTAGTTTAATTAAGTTTAAACTAATTAATTTTATTTTTATTTTTAAATCCTAATTTCTGATTTTATTTTGTGTGTGCAGCATGTGTTTCAAGAAAAGGAAAGAGAAGAAAAAGAAGTAAGAAATAAAGAACAAATCATACAAGGAAATAAATAAATGAAAAAGAGGGGATTTTCTGCAAAAATAAACCCTAAATCTCTCTTTTGTGTCCTATCAATACAATTGAAGGAGAAGCTACAAAGGGAACGCTTAATAAAGAGGGAGAGCGACGACTGACCTCTTATTTTTCTATTAAAAAAATAAAAAAAGAAAAACGAAACCAAGCAGCAGAGAGAGAGGAGCAGCACAGCTGGCTTCGTGCTCTGACACACACGCAGGAAGAGAGAAGAGCAGGAGAGAGCTGGTGGGCACGGTGGTCAAGACAGAGAGAGAGAAGTGACATCAGCAGAGTGGTGCAGGGTCTTGGCATGTGGCTCTGTGTGACGCAGCATGCATTTCGAAGTGCTGATGTCAGCGAAGCTGACGTGGCGGCGAGACAGATCGTAACAGAGAGAAGAGCAGGAGGGAGAGAGACTTCGTTGCTGTGCTGCTGACGTGGCAATGCTGACATCACGCTGACGTCAGCGGTGCTGAGACTCAGAAAACGACAAAGGGACAGAGAGAGATTGAGGGAACTTTTGTGCAACTTGACTGCACGCAATTCGAGGCATCTCGGTTTGCAAATTTTTTACAAAACAATTCTTCCTGTATTTTTTTCTTCTCTTCGTCTAATTTTATTATGCAATTCAAGACAGTATTTGTTAGTTGCAAATTTATTATAACTAATTTTATTTTTCTAGGACTTTGATGTAGCATAGTTTTGAGTACACAATTTTAAATTCCATATTATTTTTCTATTTTTCCATGGTTGTGTGTTTAATTTTTGATCTTAATGTTTACAATTGGTTGACCGATGTTTGTATATTTATTGGATCATGGAGCGACCGAGAGGTAATTTGTGATGTAGAACTATAAAATAAAACACCACTGATTGAGCAAAATTAGAGATGATTTACCGCGATTGATGTGACCGTTAAGAAATCACAAGACTTAATGAGTCTTCAATTAATTAAATTTTTGCATGAACTATGACAAACTGTTAGTTTGAGATATTTTTGGTGTTGTTCGAGAGAAAACATTGAATACTTGGGGGATTTTGGTCTACAACTTGAAAAAATAATATTTTTATTCACTTGGAATTATAAATTGTGTGGGATTAACTAGGTGAAATCAAAAGCCCTAGAATTTATATTGCCATTAACAAATCACAAAAATTTCATATTCCGCACATTTTAGTTAATTTAGTTAGTTCTTTAGATTAATTTAATTTAGTTGCTTTATTTAGAAAAATTCGGTTTTCCAAATAGTAGCTCATCTAGTAATTTCGGTACTCAATAAAATAATTAGTCCTTGTAGGTTCGACACTCTTTTCACTTATCTATACTACTTGTTGCGATTATTACACTTGCAAGTATTCACATCAACTGTTTTGAGGAATGAAATCATGTAATTTTCAGATTTTAGATAAAAGATGGTTTCAATATTTATCGAATACGACCCCTTTAATCTAATTTATTTGATTCCAGATTTTTATGGTAGATTCCTCACTGTGTGCTGATTTTAATTTGATTTTTTTCAGAATTTAATATTGATTTTTGAAAGTACTGCTTGGAGGAACATACTCATGAAATTTTCAGATTTTTGGATGAAAGATGGTTTTCAGAATTTATTGAATATCAACCCATTAAACTAATTTATTTGAGCCCAGATTTTTATGGTGGATTCCTTGATATGTGGTAGATTTAAGTGAATTTTTCCAGAATTTAATATTAATTTTAGATTATACTGTTTTCAGTAACGAAATCGTATAATATTCAGATTTTGTAAAAATTTATGTTTTTTGTGGATAAAAAGTGCTTCCATACATATAAATGAATTCTCGTGGCAATATTGGTTGATTACAAGGAATGTGAATAATGAAGAGTATTCTTGTATAATAAAAATCAAGATGGGTTTAATTTGAGACTTAGGGTTATGATGTAGACCCTAGAAAGACTATTAATGATACTTTGAGTTGTGAGACTCTAGAGGTTGAGTGGGACCCTAACATACCAGCAGTTGAGATTTTGTGGATATTTGGCCAGTGGTACTTTTGTTGTTGATTTAGTTAAGTCCGGCAGGGTACACCAACTCTAGAGAGACTGTGATTTAATTAATAAAATTAACCAACCTAAGGACATGCACTAATGGAGATGTGATAGAGTTTGTCAATCGTAAGTAGGGGGCCCTGTATAGTGGGCGGATGAGATTCGGGACTATAGTTGTAGTTGGGCGGTTTGATTCCGAAGGCTACAGTTATCATTGCCATCTACCGGGTTTGCACGTTAAGGATCTTTTTTCATTCCGGAGGCTGGGACCTATTCTTGGAATTTCGGCATGGAATGTTCAGGGCGACACTTACATGATGCTTGCGCGTTGAGGGTGCTAGTCTATCTGGTAGATACCGGGACGTAGGCCTATTCGCAGAGTATTCTAGATCTTGTTTCTATCACCGTAGTAGGATTAGTTGCATAACGAGGGATTAAACCCTATAAAGTAGGGAACGATAAAGGCTCGCACCGGACCTATAGATTGTGGGATGCATAGAATCCGACATGTTTGCATTAGAAGTCAGCATATCCATTTGTGTTTTCTTGACTTGGTTTCATATATGCTTATTTTCCGCTTTCTTATACTTGACATTTAGTTTAGTTTCACTTGATGATTTATGTCTCATTTATTGTTATTTCATGTTCCATCGGTATTTACTATGTAAATATGTTTCATTTGTTGGATTATGATTTTATTCTTTTTGTTTCTATTTAAGTTTGTATTTCTTTTGAATATCACTCACACCGTTATGGCTGACCCCTGTAATTTTGGGGGTTAGGGATATCTCTAGCCTCATGTTTCACAGGTAGGTACCATTAGCATGGAGTTGGGAGCATGTGGTAGAATGTTTAATGATTTTGCATATGTTGTAAAAAGATTGAACGTAAAGAGAAAATTTGCATTTATGGTGTTGTGTTGTAAAAACAATTGTAATTCAAGGTGTTTAAATTCCACTGTGCTTTGTAATAGAGTTGATGTAATAAAAAGTTTTAAATTTTTCCTGTATTAGGTTTCTATGTTTATGATTACAATTGATGTTGATTCTGGAATTTGTGCCACGTATTTCAAATTTTATTTATTGAAAATTCGGCGTGATACAGAGTTGGTTTCAGAGCAAACTTCAATTAGTAATGTAAACATGGTATAGGGGATGAACATAAGTGGACATTTTTTATGTGAGAACTTAGGTGGACATTAGATGTGTGAGTACATAAGAGGACATTTGATGTGTGAAAGCCTAGGTGGACATTAAATGTGTGAGGTCACGGGTGGACATTAGATGTGTGTGACTTGGATGTTTAATCATGAAATGCTTGTAGTGAAATTTGAATTATTTATATGTCTAGATTCGACTAAAAAAATTTCTTTATCATAAGTGGGTTGATTAATTTCGCATAAATAGAAGATGAATCATTTGTTTTTTCTTGCTGTTATAATTACCTTTTAATTATTTTTATTATTATTGACGTTAAATTGTGTTAATTTTATTAGTTATTGACTTATCGATTTTGTACAAATCTAATTATAATTATAAAGTGTGTTTTGCTAAATCTAACCTATTTGTTTTATAAGTTTTGAGTTTTATGGAAACAAGTTTTGTTATTGAAGTTTGGAATGCGGCGAATATAGCTTTTTATTTTTCTGTTGGTGTTTGCAGTTAATAGTTTTGAATGACGTAATGTTTAATTTTCGCTTGTCACTTTTGAGTGACAGATGCTATAATAATTAACAACATTTACTTATATTTTGTTTTCTTTCGATTATTGCTTTGAATATATTATGTTTTTGTACGTGGACTACCATTTACCTTCTCTTTTATATTTTATATTTTTATTTTCTTTCTTAAAATTATGTCCTTCATTTTTTTATGTACTTCTATGGTTACTCATTTATTTTGCTATTGCTGTACACATTATATTTGTTTCAATTCCTACTTATTAATTATTAATTTCCTTAATTATTATTC